>OU015770.1:15408165-16029294 GCA_907173295.1 Fagus sylvatica | reverse complement strand
GGAAGTTGGCCACTGAAAGAAGTAACTCAAGATATGTGTAGTGCTGCATCTACTTCTTCATCCATCTCATGTCATGTAAGTCCTCATGATGTTGAATTTCTTGAAGAGATAGCGGATGAAAGTTGGAATGGAGATTGTGCAATATACGCCTTCAATTCAGGTTAACTGTCTAGTCCATCTTAATTTGACCAAACGACCTGCATTTAAAATCAACTTCTATAGAATAACATCAGGGTCTATTATATACAGGGTCTCTTACTAAATTGCCAAGGAATGGAACACTTAAAGTGTCCTTGAGAACTCTTACATGTGAAATATATACCATCTCTCCAATCAGGGTAAGCAGTTTATCCAACATTTCTTTCCTTTGAATTTTCTTACTATTTAGTCCCAATGCAAATCATGTCTTTATGTTGTGAACAGGTTTTTGGTAATGATCTTCTTTTCGCTCCGTTGGGATTGCTTGACATGTATAACTCAGGAGGGGCAGTAGAAGCTCTGAACTGCACCATGGATCTTTCAAGGTGCACAATAAAAATCAAAGGGCGAGGCTGTGGCCAGTTTGGAGCCTATTCAAGCACCAAACCAAAGTGTTGTATGGTGGATATGAAAGAAGAGGAATTCACATACAATGCTGTAGATGGATTATTGACAGTTGAAATTCAAGGTGAATGCAAATTAAGAGACATTGAATTTGTCTATTGAGGACTAGAGGTGTCTCTGTCCAAGGAATTATGCAATAGATGAGGAACTTTGAAGTGTTGCATGTGAAGAACAATATGTGGTATTTGTTGTAAACAGATTGAGATAGAAAGAATAATGTATAACTTGTTTACTTGGATACAAATATGCAATATTAATATTAGCCGATATGTTTTTCCCCAAATAGAATTTGGTCTTGGTCTGTTTGTATACTTTGTGGGAGTTATGTTATGTTACAACCTTTGACATGTCAAGCAAAATGGTAAAGATTCTTTTGTGTGTGTGTTTGTGGGAGTAATTCTACAATCTTTGAAATATCAAATGCTGAAAATTAGAAAGGTTCTAGGAGTCCCAAAATGTTGAAATTCCTTTGGTTAAGGCTAGGCAAACATAACTCTCAAATTAAGCAAACGATAATGTTTGTCTCACACCATTTATTTCACACCACTTTACACATTACCTAAGTGTGGATGTCGATGTCCACCATTTATGGGCTTATGCCCACAGTACACACCTAGGTAATATATTGTGTGATACAATATTTACCTTATATTCCTATCAAAGACCAAAAACATCAAACTTTAATACGGTCCTCTTATTTCAAAAGGAATTTATTTTTTGAGTCAATATTAAATATTACAGATATAATACTTTACAAACTACCACAAGATTAGCCATGATCCTTTTCTTATTAAAAAAATAAAAAATCCCACTACACGCATTCATTAATGTCTCCATGTACAAACACCCGCTTTCCATTACATTTATATTTTGATTTTTTTTTTTTAATTTAAAAGAGTTTTTTATTTAAAAATAAAGTAAAATTAAGGACACAGTTTGGTTACAAACGGTTTGTAGCCAACTTACTACAACCCACTTCGTGATAATCAATAAGATCATCCACTTATACTTTTAGTCATATAACCTTTTTAATAACTCATGTGACTTATTTAAATAATACATGTAGTCACAGTGGCGTAGCCAGAAAGTTGGCTTAGTGGGGTCATTTATTGCAAGTGTCCGACGACGAGCAAGGCTGCAAGGGGAGGGTCGATCCGTCGATGTCGTTTGCTTATTGCGCTTAAGATTTAGGAACAATGCTCTCTCTTTCTTTCTAATTCAACTAGTAAAAGTAAAGTTAAATTTATGGGTTTTTTTTTTTTAATGACTAAAAAATGGGCTACTAGTAATTTGTGTATGTTAGGCTGACTTTTTTTTTTCCCTACCAGTGTTTATATTAGTTCTTAAGTTAATTTAAAAGTTTTAAATCCATATAAACAGTGGTCGGACAATAGACCACATATAATATAATGACAAACCACAAACCCACTAATATCTCTTTGTTTTTCATATAAAAATCTCAACTCCACAATCACTGAATCAACACAAAAAACAAACAGTGGACCGCAAACATAACACATTAACAGTTTAACACACAATGACACAAAAGCATTAGAAATCAATCAGTGTATTATACAAATAGTCAATGACTCTCACTCAATAAGCAAACAAACAAAACAATTTTTATATTGACCCCATTTTACGTATTTTAAAAATTTTTAGTGGGATCAACTTATATAAATCCCCAAATTTTTAATACAAACATATATAGAAAAGCTTTATTTTTTAATTTCAGTGGGGTTAATTAACCCTCACTGAGTTATACCTAACCCTGTCCTTGTATGTGAATGATTTTATGAATTGTCATGTGTTGTAGCAAACTGACTACAATCAGTTTGTAGCCAAACACTATTATAAGATAAAATGAAAACGGTCTCGTTTATTTATTTGTTCCCCTAATTCCTAAACCCTCCGTCTCGGACACCTTTTGATTCTCCTCTTTCCAGACTCAGCCCCGACCTGGTAAAACAATGGAACGTGGGTGCCGCCAAAGATCATGTAAATGGAGAAGACAGTACTGGTATAAATTATATCTTTTTCACTCAAACTTTTCTCTTTTATAGTTTTTTTTAGCGGTAAACTTGTAAATCTTTTTAATCTTTGCATGTATATTAGAACAAACAGTTTCTAAACTTGAATCCTGACCTTTTTTCTTGTTGTGTGTATTTGGTGTTTGAAATGTTAAGTGCAAATGGAAGGATGAGAATATGGAGGATGGGATAAGTCAGTTGCCAGATGAGATCCTCAGCTCTATTCTTTCTTTCTTGACATTGAAACAAGCATGTACAACTAGTGTTCTTTCACATAGATGGAAACATCTTTGGCAATTCTTCACTGGTTCTTTAAACTTTGACTACAATCCTGAACAAAAATGGGAACTTGAAAGGAATAAGATTGTTAAAAGGGTGAACCATATTCTACAATTACATCGAGGCTCAACTATAGACGAGTTCAAACTTTGTTTCAAGTTAGATGAACATTCTATAAATCACATTGATGGGTGGATTGATTTTGCAATCTCAAAGAGAGTTAAGAAGCTTGAATTGAACTTTAGTAAAAGTCCATGGCATTATACATTGACACATGATCGGTTTACAACTCTGATGTCCCTCACTCTAATGTGCCTACATGTAAATGGAGAGATTCTTGAGCAAATCCTTTCTAATTGTCCTTTGCTTGAAAGATTACATTTTGATGGTTGTAGAGAGCTAGTGAATTTTAAGGTTTGCGGTTCATCATTGAAGTTGAACTACTTACACATCTTTTGTTGTTTAGAATTGGAAAGTATTGAGATTTTTGCTCCGAATCTTGGGTATTTTTGCTATGTTGGTCCAAAAATGGAATTGCATCTTAATCATGCACCCCTTCTTCTAAATGTACATATTGGTGGAATGCATCTCGATCCTGTGGATTATGTTTGCCCTTTGTCAAGCTACCTATATCAGCTGGAGAGTTTGATTCTCGACATAATTTTCTATAAAGTAAGAACTTTAAATTCTTTTGCAATCTCTTTGAATATATGTTAATTCGGTTTTATGCACTGTTTTCTCATTTTTAGTTTGTTCTTTTCAGGAAAACTTGGAATTCCCGAAATTTCAAATGTTAAACAATCTTAGACACCTTAAATGCAAAGTTGATGCATATGATGGAACAAGCCTCGTCGGTTTAATACCTTTGATAGAAGCGGCACCTTTTTTACATAAATTTACTTTAGAGGTGACTGTTCTTAATTTATAGCTTGCCACTTTAGCATAATGACAATGTGTATTCTTTAATTTTAGTGATGCAATTTGCACATTTATTTATTGTTGGCTCATGGTTTTCCATCTTTTTATCTATTTAAAAGATATTGCTTGAACTCGACATGTCATTTTCCATAAACATTTATAGTATTTGTTTCTAAGGAATAATTGTTGAAATGATTGTTGGGTTCTATTGGAGTCATCATCTTCACTTTTTAAGGTTTAGCAGTTTCTTGCATAAGAGAAAAACAAAGACTTACAGGTTTCTTAGTTATTTTATGAGTTGAGTTGTAAACATGAAAAATTAGGATTAAGAGAGGAGGAAGAGGAGATTTGAGAGAAACATAGAGAAAAGTAAAAAAGAAAAAGTTTAGGACTTAATCAATTAGGCCCACACCTTAGCACATATTTATATTAGAGTGATATAGCAAGGTTACAAGAATACCCTGACGCTAATATAAAAGTGAATAGAAAAACAATAATAGTAACTCTAACACTCAGTAAGCTTAACTCAATTAAGGTGGATTGCAATTGGTCTCATGTATTTTCCGCGAACCCCATTTTACCACTTCAAATTTGATATTTGGAGTACACAGGTTGCAACAAGTCAGCTTTCATGTAATCATATAGTTAAATTTTCTAATTGGGATCAATAGGCTTACTTGTCTTTACTCTTTCCTAATAACTTTTTAGTTTATAATATTTAGTTTATCTTGCACCCTTGCATGCATGATATGAATTTTTTTTCCCGTTCACAGATGTTATGGCATGATCCCCTTATAGAACGAGAATTAAGGAAGGTGATGAGTTATCCCAATGAGCACCTCAAGGAGGTAGAAATAGTGGGATTTGTGGGGCGTGCAATAGACATTGAGCTTGTTGTTTACTTACTTGAAAGTGCCATCAAGCTTGAGAAGATTGTTATTAATCCTCGTGATCTGCATATAGTGGGAACCCCTTGGGAGACTGGGGAGTTTGAGATTAACAGAGGTGCCAGAGAATGTGCCAAGCAGCTAACGGAAAATCTACCCCCAGGAGCTGAGTTAGTTATATTGTAATCTTCATAATTAATATTAGCAAGGAATGTTTTTATTTTAATGATACTTGATTTATATCCAAGCGGTTGTGACATGGACTAGTAATTGTGTTAAAATGTGATGGTTGTGTTGTTCTGTTATTCAAATTGAAAAATGAGCAATGTCAATTGTTGTAGCTCATGCTAACAATCCTCAATATTTCCAACATATATCTACACTAATTACCGAAGTGGAAGTTCATAATTTGTCAAACACATGGCCATCTGGGAAAGACTTCATTTTCAGATTTCAAAAGTTGGACTGATGGCTAGCAAATTCAAAGTTCTCTCTAACTTCCGTTATTGTGGATAGTTGTGCATGACCTTGAAGGTTATCCCCCCTCCCTTTTTTTTTTTGGGTGCCTCATGGTTTGTTTTTCATCAACTCTGAACTCTTACTTTAATAGTTGTTGATCTGCCTCATGGTATATGCTTCCAAGAAGGTTGATTTGATATGGATTTCATTTGTGATGATTCTTCTATGGGGAGGTGGTGTTATTTGCTTCAGTTGGTATGTATAACAACTTAGTTCTCTTCGTTCGAACTTCATGTTTGTTGATAATGTTCATTTCAGCTAGGCATGTCCTATTGGTTGCAACGTCTTTGTTAGCCATATGGAATTGCAGCATGATCTCTTTTTTACCATTTTTTGATTCTGGTGTGGTACGATTTTAGGGAACCATTATCAGAACATGCTGACCACTTTTTTTTTTTTTTTTACTCTAGATACAAGAGCAAATTAGAAGCATAACGAAAATGACACCAACATAAATATAAATGATATCACTTTGATACATAATAAATAAATATTTTAATTATGATTTTGTGATCAGTGACATACATATTTAGAAGTCTTACCTAATAAACTTTATAGAGTAAAATAGAAAAAACCACTCCCGAAGTTTTAACTAATGAATATCAAGACTTTTTTCGAAAATATCTAATTTACAACTCTTAAGTACAAACAACACTTAATAGTGTATGTATACTTTTCCACCTAATTATTTGCACTTAAGAGATAAAGTAGATATTTTAGAGTGATTAATGTATTTTATCCAAATTTATAATATCCGAATGTTGTGATGTGTGACTTGGCTCCACCTCTCTAGTTGCTTGACTGCATGGGATTGAAAGCCATCATGACAGGAAAGTCTCGAACTTTCCAGTACCTATCTGACTAACTCCCTTTCTTTGCTGCTTTTCCTTCTTCGGATAAACAGCCTTAATACTGGCAAGACCTGCGTGTCCAACATGACCATGAAACAAAGCAGACCATTACCATTTTAATATAACAATCAAACTAACTGGTCAAAATCATATTGTTGATTTGGCCACTTGAAAAACACGTAAATAAATACATATAAATATATTACATTCTATTATTCTATATCAATATGTATATGACTTTATATATAGATATAGCATTCCTGATACCCCATTTGGTTTAACTTGTCCACGTAGCCTTTGTTCAATTGTTCACCATATTTTCTATAAGACTATATCTTCGTATCTGAATCTCTATAAGACTATATCTTCGTATCTGATTTTTATTTATCTCAAGTTCTTTAACAAGTTTCCATTGACTGACTCTTTGAATATCAAAGCAAAGATTAAGTAGTGCTGGTGTTGTTGGAAGTAAATATGACGATCACAGCCTCACCGAGCGTCAAGGATGGTTGTCTCATGGTGAGAGGCGAGGTGGTGTTAACCGGAGTGCCTGAAAATGTTGTTGTTTCTCAGGTTGGCTCCGAAGGCTCGGCTTTCTTGGGTGCAACTTCAACTACTCCAAGTTCACGTCATGTTTTCTCTCTTGGTGTTCTTGAGTGAGTTTCTGACTCTTTGCCCTCTACATTTATTTCCATCCTGGAATTTCTTTTCATGCATTTCTATGTTTTCTTTCCATGATATGTTTGGTTGGTAAGAATATGTTGGAAAAGTTAGGAAAATGTTGATACAACAGCATTCAAACCCAATTCCCAAGTTTTTGGTTATTTTGTTATGAGTTTTTAGCCATCGCATGTGTCATTGTTCTCATATTCTAATTGGTGAATTGAATTATAAGAAATTACGAATTGTTCCCAAAAAACTTTAATTTAAAGGTAAAGTTGAGATAGGGTTTGAATTAGGAGCATCTGTCTTGATACAATGATAAATTATCACTTGTCCCAAAATTTTATGCTGTTAAGTCAGAGAAAAGGGTTTGAATTCCAAATTTAATATCTTTTTACCACAATTCTAAAATTAAATCAAATTTGTGTAAAAAATTTTAATTTTACGAGATATGAATATTAACTATTGAAAATTAAGTTTTGTTAAAGGAATTTTTTGGAGATATGATATTAACAATTGAGATAAGAAATGATAAATTTGTCCCAAAGGAAAGCCTTGAGGTAAAGATTGGAGATATGATATTAACATTGGACTTTTTGCGGAATTTGGAAAGATACAATGATAAATTATCACTTGTCCCAAAATTTTATGCTGTGAAAAATGCCAAATTTAATAATTTTACCACAATTCTAAGAAATTAAGCGTAAAGGAGGTTTGGAGATATAATATTAACATTGAGACTGTTTTGCAGAATTTGGAAAGATACAATGATAAATTATCACTTGTCCCAAAATTTTATGCTGTGAGGAAAATGCCAAATTTAATAATTTTACCACAACTTCTAAGAAATTAAGCGTAAAGGAGGTTTGGAGATATGATATTAACGATTGAGACTGTTTTGCGGAATTTGGAAAGATATGTCTGGTTGGGTCATAGAGAGGAAGCCTGGTTTAGACATGGTCCTGTTCCTTGAGTAATGAAATTTCCTATCTAGCAAAAAAAAAAAAGTTGGGTCATAGAAAAGAATATTTCTATTCTGCCTCTTTCAAATTTCAAATTAGTAATCTTATATGTCACTACTGATGAATACTTGATCATAAATATATGAAAGAAGTCTTGGACTTATAATGTAAAACATTAAATGTTACTACTACTAATAGCATCCTATTATAAGAGAAAAATCTAGGTTAGTGCGAGTTGTACAAGTGATTATTGTATTCTGTTTCATGAAGTTCAAAGTGAATTTATGTAACCATTACTTTGTCCTGTTGATTATAGTTTGACATGAAAACTATGTGGCTTTCACAGGGGAGGATACAAGTTCTTGTCTCTCTTTAGAGTAAACATCTGGTGGATGATCCCACGTGTTGGAAAATCGGGTAGTGAAATTCCACTGGAAACGCAAATGCTTCTCTTGGAAGCAAGAGAACAGTCTGCCCTGCCTGATAAGATTTCTTCTGATACAAATTATACTGAAAACACCTTCTACATTCTTCTCTTACCTGTTTTGGAAGGACAATTCAGGACAAGTTTGCAAGGGACTCCTGCAAATGAGCTTGAGTTTTGTGTCAAAAGTGGTTCGTTGGCTCTTCTATTAGCTTCTTTTTTTCCTTTAGTTTTCAAATGCTGAACTATAAATTTTACTTTGATCTGGTTTGCTATTTTTCTCTTCATAATATTTTCAGGAGATGTCAATGTTCAAACCTCCCAATCACTAGAAGCAGTATTCATAAATTTTGGGGACAACCCGTTTGAGCTACCTTAAGAATTCTATCAAGTATATTTACTTAATTTTCCTTTCTTATATTGTGTCAATGTAAAGTACCCATTTACATAATCTAACACTGCCACATGTATGATGATGTAGAATACTAGAGAAGCACAAAGGTACTTTTAGCCACATTGAAAACAAGAAGGTAATAAACATCCAATACTTAACCACTTTGAGAGCATGTGTATTTTGCATTCCAATTAATTTGCTTATTGTGATTGAATCAATAGATCCCAGCCCACTTGGACTGGTTTGGATGGTGCACTTGGGATGCTTTCTACTCTGAAGTCAGTCCACAAGGGATCAAAGAGGGTCTTCAAAGGTACAATAAGAAAGTCATATGTGCTAGAGTCAGTTACTTGAATAAAAAGTGCACCAATTAATCTGAAACTTGATCCATAAGTTAATGATTGTTCTCTCTTGCATTCTGATTTCCTGTAGTTTCTTGGAAGGAGGCTGTGTACCCAAATTTCTGATCATTGATGATGGATGGCAAGAGACAGTAAATGAGTTCTGCAAAGAAGGTGAACCATGTATTGAAGGAATACAGTAAGTCTTCATTTCTTTGACAAGATCATTTACCTTCTATAAACTAGAAGCAATCCCATATCATTTTGTTTATCATCCACATTGTTTCTTTGGTTGACCAATAGGTTTGCAAGCAGATTGGTGGACATCAAAGAAAACAGTAAGTTCAAGAGTTCAGGTTCTGATAATACATGCATTGATCTCCATGATTTCATTGATTCCATCAAAGACAAATATGGGTTAAAGTAAGTTTTCCAATCTGAATATGGAATTCTATTTCTGTTTAACAATTAATTAAAAGTTTCAGTAATTTTGACCATGGAGATTTAATTATCTATTCAGATTTGTTTACGTGTGGCATGCTTTAGCTGGTTATTGGGGTGGTGTGCTCCCATCATCAGAAACAATGAAAAAGTACAACTCAAAGATTGCCTATCCAATTCAGTCACCTGGTAACACAGGGAATCTTAGAGACATTGTCACGGACATCTTGGAAAAATATGGAGTTGGAGTCATAGAACCCGAAAAAGTTTTTGAGTTTTATAACGATCTCCACAGCTATCTTGCAAGCTGCGGTGTGGATGGAGTCAAGGTGGATGTTCAGAATTTGATAGAAACCTTAGGTTCTGGGGTCGGTGGACGGGTGTCATTGACTAGATGCTATCAAGAAGCACTTGAGCAATCTATTGCAAGGAACTTCAAAGACAATAACCTGATTTGCAGCATGAGTCACAACTCAGACTCAATCTATAGGTTTGCCTACTCTCTTGATTTCATACACATATAATATTATGTTACCAAATTGGAATGTAGTTTCTCATTGAGTTTGTTTGCTTTCAGTTCAAAGAAGAGTGCAGTTGCAAGAGCATCAGAGGATTTCATGCCTAGCGAACCAACATTTCAGACCTTACATATTGCCTCTGTGGCTTTTAATAGTCTTCTTATAGGGGAGATTATGGTGCCAGATTGGGACATGTTCCAAGTAAGATTTCTTACACATATATTATTCCCTTCATACCAAAGAGCTGCAAGAACTAGTTTTAATTGATAAAATTACTGAATCATTTAATCTGTAGTTACACATAACAAAATTTTCAAAACTAGATAATTACTATTGAAAATCTTAACATGCTGATAGATATGTGACCCATTAATCATCAAACATCTAGCACATTTCTACAATGTAGTGGAAGCTTAAAAGCATGTGGGCTGCAAAATCTAAAGTGTTTGTCTTTCTGTATTCAGAGCAAACATGATACAGCTGAATTTCATGCTGCAGCAAGAGCAATAGGTGGGTGTGCTGTATACGTAAGGTGAGACACAAAAGCAATTTCTTCTGATTAAATTTACATGTCTTCCAATGAGAATAATATTTTATGCTTAGTTTTAATATAATTCTCCAATGGTGAGAAAGAAATTCTTATGGGTTATTCAATTTCATTACAGTGACAAGCCTGGCAAACAGGATTTCAAAATCCTAAGAAAGTTAGTATTGCCTGATGGGTCAGTCTTAAGAGCTAGATATGCAGGCCGGCCTACACGAGACTGTTTATTTGAAGACCCCGTTATGGACCGGAAGAGGTAAAGTAATTTCTTATGTTCTTCTCTCAACCTGAGGCTGAATTATTTTTCAATTATTTTTTCGATTTAAAATCAGTGTGTTCTAATTACTAATTTACCATGTGCATTGACTTTGCAGTCTGTTGAAAATTTGGAACTTGAATAAGTTATCTGGGGTCATAGGTGTTTTTAATTGCCAAGGAGCAGGAAGTTGGCCACTGAAAGAAGTAACTCAAGATATGTGTAGTGCTGCATCTACTTCTTCATCCATCTCATGTCATGTAAGTCCTCATGATGTTGAATTTCTTGAAGAGATAGCGGATGAAAGTTGGAATGGAGATTGTGCAATATACGCCTTCAATTCAGGTTAACTGTCTAGTCCATCTCAATTTGACCAAACGACCTGCATTTAAAATCAACTTCTATAGAATAACATCAGGGTCTATTATATACAGGGTCTCTTACTAAATTGCCAAGGAATGGAACACTTGAAGTGTCCTTGAGAACTCTTACATGTGAAATATATACCATCTCTCCAATCAGGGTAAGTAGTTTATCCAACATTTCTTTCCTTTGAATTTTCTTACTATTTAGTCCCAATGCAAATCATGTCTTTATGTTGTGAACAGGTTTTTGGTAATGATCTTCTTTTCGCTCCGTTGGGATTGCTTGACATGTATAACTCAGGAGGGGCAGTAGAAGCTCTGAACTGCACCATGGATCTTTCAAGGTGCACAATAAAAATCAAAGGGCGAGGCTGTGGCCAGTTTGGAGCCTATTCAAGCACCAAACCAAAGTGTTGTATGGTGGATATGAAAGAAGAGGAATTCACATACAATGCTGTAGATGGATTATTGACAGTTGAAATTCAAGGTGAATGCAAATTAAGAGACATTGAATTTGTCTATTGATGTGTCTGTGTCCAAGGAATTATGCAATAGATGAGGAACTTTGAAGTGTTGCATGTGAAGAACAATATGTAGTATTTGTTGTAAACAGATTGAGATAGAAAGAATAATGTATAACTTGTTTACTTGAATACAAATATGCAATATTAATATTAGCCGATATGTTTTTCCCCAAATAGAATTTGGTCTTGGTCTGTTTGTATACTTTGTGGGAGTTATGTTACAATCTTTGACATGTTAAGCCAACAAATGGTAAAGATTCTTTTGTGTGTGTGTGTGTGTGTGTGTGTTGGGGGGGGGGGTGCTACAAAAGGTTCTGGGAGTCCCAGAATGTTGAAATTCCTTTGTTTATGGCTAGGCAAACATAACTCTCAAATTAAGCAAACGATTATGTTTGTCTCGAACCATTTATTTCACACCACTTTACACATTACTTAAGTGTGGATGTCGATGTCCACCATTTATGGGCTTATGTCCACAGTCCACACCTAGGTAATATATTGTGTAATACAATATTTACCTTATATTCCTATCAAAGACCAAAAACATCAAACTTTAATACGGTCCTCTTCATTTAAAATGAATTATTTTTTGAGTCAATATTAAATATTACAGATATAATACTTTACAAACTACCACAAGATTAGCCATGATCCTTTTCTTATTAAAAAAATAAAAAATCCCACTACACGCATTCATCAATGTCTCCATGTACAAAACACCCACTTCCCATTACATTTATATTTTGATTTTTTTTTTTTTAATTTAAAAGAGTTTTTTATTTAAAAATAAAGTAAAATTAATGACACAGTTTGGCTACAAACGGTTTGTAGTCAATTTACTATAACCCACTTCGTGATAATCAATAAAATCATCCACTTATACTTTTAGTCACATGACCTATTTAATAACTTATGTGACTTGTTTAAATAATACATGTGGTCACAGTGGCGTAGTCAGAAAGTTGGCTCAGTTGGGTCATTCAGTGCAAGTGTCCGACAACAAGCAAGGCTACAAGGGGAGGGTCGATCCGTCGATATCTTTTGCTTATTGCTCTTAAGATTTAGGAATAATGTTCTCTCTTTCTTTCTAATTCAACTGGTAAAGTAAAGTTAAATTTAAGGTTTTTTTTTTTTTTTTTTTTTTTTTTTTTTTTTTTTTTTTTTTTTTTATGACTAAAAAATGGGCTACTAGTAATTTGTGTATGTTAGGTTGACTTTTTTTTTTCCCCTACCAATGTTTATATTAGTTCTTAAGTTAATTTAAAAGTTTTAAATCCACGTAAACAGTGGTTAGGCAATAGACCACATATAATATAATGACAAACCACAAACCCACTAATATCTCTTTGTTTTTCATATAAAAATCTCAACTCCACAATCAATGAATCAACACAAAAAACAAGCAATGTAACGCAAACATAACACATTAACAATTTAATACACAGTGACACAATCACACAATCACACAAAAACATTAAAAATTAACCAGTGTATTATACAAATAGTCAATGACTCTGACTCAATAAGCAAACAAACAAAACAATTTTCATATTGACCCATCTTTACGTATTTTAAAATTTTTTAGTGGGATCAACTTATATAAATCCCCAAATTTTTAATACGAACATATATAGAAAATCTTTATTTTTTAATTTCAGTGGGGTCAATTAACCCTCACTGAGTTATACCTAACTTCACCCTTATATGTGAATGGTTTTATGAATTGCCATAGTGTGGATGGTAGCAAACTGAATACAACCAAGTTATAACCAAACTCTATTATTAGATAAAATGAAAACGGCCTCGTTTATTTATTTGTTCCCCTAATTCCTAAACCCTCCGACTCGGACACCTTTTGATTCTCCTCTTTCCAGACTCAGCCCCGACCTGGTAAAACAACGGAACGTGGGTGCCGCCAAAGATCATGTAAATGAAGAAGACAGTACTGGTAAAAATTATATCTTTTTCACTCAAACTTTTCTCTTTTATAGGTTTTTTTAGCGGTGAACTTGTAAATCTTTTTAATCTTGGCATGTATATTAGAACAAACAGTTTCTAAACTTGAATCCTGACCTTTTTTCTTGTTGTGTGTATTTGGTGTTTGAAATGTTAAGTGCAAATGGAAGGATGAGAATATGGAGGATGGGATAAGTCAGTTGCCAGATGAGATCCTCAGCTCTATTCTTTCTTTCTTGACATTGAAACAAGCATGTACATCTAGTGTTCTTTCACATAGATGGAAACATCTTTGGCAATTCTTCACTGGTTCTTTAAACTTTGACTACAATCCTGACCAAAAATGGGAACTTGAAAGGAATAAGATTGTTAAAAGGGTGAACCAGATTCTACAATTACATCGAGGCTCAACTATAGACGAGTTCAAACTTTGTTTCAAGTTAGATGAACATTCTATAAATCACATTGATGGGTGGATTGATTTTGCAATCTCAAAGAGAGTTAAGAAGCTTGAATTGAACTTTAGTAAAAGTCCATGGCATTATACATTGACACATGATCGGTTTACAACTCTGATGTCCCTCACTCTAATGTGCCTCCATGTAAATGGAGAGATTCTTGAGCAAATCCTTTCTAATTGTCCTTTGCTTGAAAGATTACATTTTGATGGTTGTAGAGAGCTAGTGAATTTGAAGGTTTGCGGTTCATCATTGAAGTTGAACTACTTACACATCTTTTGTTGTTTAGAATTGGAAACTATTGAGATTTTTGCTCCGAATCTTGGGTATTTTTGCTATGTTGGTCCAAAAATGGAATTGCATCTTAATCATGCACCCCTTCTTCTAAATGTACATATTGGTGGAATGCATCTCGATCCTGTGGATTATGTTTGCCCTTTGTCAAGCTACCTATATCAGCTGGAGAGTTTGATTCTCGACATAATTTTCTATAAAGTAAGAACTTTAAATTCTTTTGCAATCTCTTTGAATATATGTTAATTCGGTTTTATGCACTGTTTTCTCATTTTTAGTTTGTTCTTTTCAGGAAAACTTGGAATTCCCGAAATTTCAAATGTTAAACAATCTTAGACACCTTAAATGCAAAGTTGATGCATATGATGGAACAAGCCTCGTCGGTTTAATACCTTTGATAGAAGCGGCACCTTTTTTACATAAATTTACTTTAGAGGTGACTGTTCTTAATTTATAGCTTGCCACTTTAGCATAATGATAATGTGTATTCTTTAATTTTAGTGATGCAATTTGCACATTTATTTATTGTTGGCTCATGGTTTTCCATCTTTTTATCTATTTAAAAGATATTGCTTGAACTCGACATGTCATTTTCCATAAACATTTATAGTATTTGTTTCTAAGGAATAATTGTTGAAATGATTGTTGGGTTCTATTGGAGTCATCATCTTCACTTTTTAAGGTTTAGCAGTTTCTTGCATAAGAGAAAAACAAAGACTTACAGGTTTCTTAGTTATTTTATGAGTTGAGTTGTAAACATGAAAAATTAGGATTAAGAGAGGAGGAAGAGGAGATTTGAGAGAAACATAGAGAAAAGTAAAAAAGAAAAAGTTTAGGACTTAATCAATTAGGCCCACACCTTAGCACATATTTATATTAGAGTGATATAGCAAGGTTACAAGAATACCCTGACGCTAATATAAAAGTGAATAGAAAAACAATAATAGTAACTCTAACACTCAGTAAGCTTAACTCAATTAAGGTGGATTGCAATTGGTCTCATGTATTTTCCGTGAACCCCATTTTACCACTTCAAATTTGATATTTGGAGTACACAGGTTGCAACAAGTCAGCTTTCATGTAATCATATAGTTAAATTTTCTAATTGGGATCAATAGGCTTACTTGTCTTTACTCTTTCCTAATAACTTTTTAGTTTATAATATTTAGTTTATCTTGCACCCTTGCATGCATGATATGAATTTTTTTTCCCGTTCACAGATGTTATGGCATGATCCCCTTATAGAACGAGAATTAAGGAAGGTGATGAGTTATCCCAATGAGCACCTCAAGGAGGTAGAAATAGTGGGATTTGTGGGGCGTGCAATAGACATTGAGCTTGTTGTTTACTTACTTGAAAGTTCCATCAAGCTTGAGAAGATTGTTATTAATCCTCGTGATCTGCATATAGTGGGAACCCCTTGGGAGACTGAGGAGTTCGAGATTAACAGAGGTGCCAGAGAATGTGCCAAGCAGCTAACGGAAAATCTACCCCCAGGAGCTGAGTTAGTTATATTGTAATCTTCATCATTAATATTAGCAAGGAATGTTTTTATTTTAATGATACCTGATTTATATCCAAGCGGTTGTGACATGGACTACTAATTGTGTTAAAATGTGATGGTTGTGTTGTTCTGTTATTCAAATTGAAAAATGAGCAATGTCAATTGTTGTAGCTCATGCTAACAATCCTCAATATTTCCAATATATATCTACCCTAATTACCGAAGTGGAAGTTCATAATTTGTCAAACACATGGCCATCTGGGAAAGACATCATTTTCAGATTTCAAAATTTGGACTGATGGCTAGCAAGTTCAAAGTTCTCTCTAACTTCCATTATTGTGGATAGTTGTGCATGACCTTGAAGGTTATCCCCCACTCCCTTTTTTTTTTGGGTGCCTCATGGTTTGTTTTTCATCAACTCTGAACTCTTTAATAGTTGTTGATCTACGTCATGGTATATGCTACCAAGAAGGTTGATTTGATATGGATTTCATTTGTGATGATTCTTCTATGGGGAGGTGGTGTTATTTGCTTCAGTTGGTATGTACAATAACTTAGTTCTCTTCGTTCGAACTTCATGTTTGTTGATAACATTCATTTCAGCTAGGCATGTCCTATTGGTTGCCACGTCTTTGTTAGCCATATGGAATTGCAGCATGATCTCTTTTTTTCCATTTTTTGATTCTGGTGTTGTACAATTTTAGGGAACCATTATCAAAACATGCTGTCCAGTTTTTTTCTTTTTCTTTTTTCACTAGATACAAGAGCAAATTAGAAGCATTACGAAAATGACACCAACATAGATTAAGCAACTTGTCTCTCTTGACAACATTCTCTCTTTCTAGAGAAGGATTTGCCTAATAGTCGACTCTCTTTTATTGGATTTACACAGAAAGGATACCAAAAAAAGAGGCAGGGGAATTCCCCTATAATTGGAATAAGCCTGATAGATAATTTCCTACCAAACATATAGTGATAGATACGTGACGCATTAATCATCCAACATCTAGTTCATTTCTACAATGTAGTGGAAGCTTAAAACCATGTATACTGCAAAATCTATGGTGTGTGTTATTCTTTATTCAGAGCAAACATGATACAGCTGAAATTCATGCTGCAGCAATGCATAACCGCATAAGGATTTTCACTAATTACATGATCATTGTAAATTAAAGTTGACATCGTTTAACTCACATGCGACAACAAATAAGATTAGAGCCTTTAACTTTGTACTTTCTAATCAATCTCGTATGTTACTCCAGCAGATAACAACTAGTGCACTAGTCCAATGAAAGATTCCAGTCAATCCCATGAATGTAATAGAGGCCTTGCTGGTTGCCACATGTAGCTTTAGTTCAGGGCCTTTTGTTGAAGGTTTGAAAGGGACACGTATGTCACATGTTATCTTGTACTTTCTCACACTTTGCCACCTACAATCAATCGGTGCATTTGATTTCTTATGAAGTGTCAATTTTGAAACTCTCTTACCAAATCAATGACAACCTCTGCAATCAAATAGGAAATAGGCTCATTCGGTGCGGTGTTCATCTAGTTGTGCTCAATCTTTTGCCTGAGTTTATTTCCTGAAATCTATATATATGGTACTAAAATCTTTATATGGGCTACATTTCTTCATCCAATAGTTGTGTATTACTATAAAGGAAACCATAAAAAGTAGCATAAGATGACTATTGCTGCAAGGCCTAGCATCAAAGTTGGCTGTCTCATGGTGCGTGAAAAGGTTGTACTGACTGAGGTTCCAGCTAATATCTTCAGTAAACCGGTGCATAGTGAAACGGCTGCTTTCATTGGAGCGAGTTCAGCAAAGTCAAGCTCTCTCCATATTTTCTCTCTCGGACTTCTTGAGTGAGTATCTGCTAGACTGCTACCCAGTTTGGTATTTTATGTTATATGGTTTTTGTTCTACGTGATATCATGGAAAAATAAGGCAAATATTATCTCACATTACACATTATCTAGTTGTGGATGTGTTATTGATCACAAATGTGCACAATTTGTGAATATATATCCATGTTGAGTTAGTGTGTAAAGTGGTGTGAGGCAATCATTGTCAAAGATAAGATGGCTTAACTAGTTTCAGACATGTACCGTCTAATTTGTATGTGACAAATTGAGTAAATATTATTTCTACATATACCAATCATTTACACCACTTTATTATGTACTAATTAACCATGTTAGCGATTATTAAAAAAAAAAAAAAGTAGTGACACTGTAAATTGTGAAAAACTATAACTAAGTTTATTGTTTCATCTAATTTTCAAAATCTGGGGAGGAGTTTCTCCATTGTCAACTAAGCTAGCTTTTTCCTCAAAACTCAAAAGCACGTCTCTAGAGTCTAGGGTGCTTCTCTAATTAAAGTGAAAAGAAATAAACATAACTAAATAAGACAATTTCTTTGTTAATTTTTTTTTTTTTTTGGATTCTATAAGAGCATATTTTCTCTTGTGACAACTGCAGGGGATTCAGGTTAACATGTCTCTTCAGATTCAAAATCTGGTGGATGATCCCATGTTTTGGAACATCGGGCTGCAATGTTCCACTAGAAACTCAATTTCTTCTCTTGGAAGCAAGAGATGAGTCTAGCATCCATGATGAAAACTCTGAGCCAACAACTGAGAACACCTTCTACATTTGTTTCTACCTGTGTTGGATGGACTTTTTAGGGCTACTTTGCAAGAAACAACTGTAAATGAACTCGAGCTCTGCGTTGAAAGCGATTTGTTTAGATTTTTAGCAACTTTTTTTTCCCTACTTTCAATATTTCATGATTTTACTGCTTATGATTCTGTTATATTCTTCATTTTCTTGATTGGTCATTGCCTTAGGTGATCCTGATGTCCAAACCTCCCTGGTAACAGAAGCAATTTTTATAAATTCAGGAGAGAACCCCTTTAAGCTGATCAAGGATTCTATGAAGTATGCTTATATTACTATCTATTTCTATTAGTTTCAAGTGGCATGTAGTGATTCCTTATGCTTTTAAGTACTGCTTATGGATGTACAGGATGTTAGAGAAGCACAAAGGTACATTCAGTCACATAGAGAACAAGAAGGTAAGGAAACCATATATCACAATCTCCATGGTGACTATCAAGTATCAACTAAACACTAATAGATTAAATTGTGCTTTCAATTATTAGCTTCCGGCACATTTGGATTGGTTTGGATGGAACAACTGGGATGCGTTTTATACTAATGTCAGTGCAGAAGCAATTGAAGAGGGTCTCAAATGGTATGGTGGAGATAAATGTGCTTTGTATAACTTGAACCATCTAGGCAGATTTTACATATAAAATCTTTTCCCATTTTTATGCAGCTTCTCAGAAGGAGGCTGCCTGCCAAAGTGTCTGTTCATCGATGATGGATGGCAGAACACAGCATATGAAGATGAGAAAGTACCCACTGAAGACACAAAGTGAGACTTAGATTTCATAAAACCATTCCTCTTTGATATTCTAGTGAGATTTTGCATCAGCTTGCTCAGTAATCATCCTATTTTATCCATGTTTCTAGGTTCATTTTCAGATTAGTAAATTTGGAGGAAAATTTCAAGTTCAAGGGAGAAAATTCATATGCTAATCTCCAGCATTTTGTCAAATCTGTCAAAGAGAAATTTGGGCTAAAGTAAAGATCCTGCTTTTAATCATTTGAATTGAGTATTTCTTTTCCATATCTGCAGGATGTACTAAAGAGAATTGTTACTTATGCAGATTGGTATATATATGGCATGCTTTAACTGGTTATTGGGGGGATTATATCCAGAATCCGAAGCATTGCAAAAATACTGCCCCAAGTTTGCTTATCCTGTTCAGTCCCCTGGTAACTTAAGCCATATTATTTGTGTTACCATAGATCGCATGCAGAAAAGTGGAAGTGAATTTGTTCTTCCCTCAAAGATTTCCGATTTTTACAATGATCTACACGGCTACCTTGCGAGCTGTGGTATTGATGGAGTCAAGGTGGATGTGTAGAATATAGTGGAAACTGTTGGTGCTGGTTATGGGGGACATGTCGCATTGATCAGTCATTATCAAGAGGCTCTTGAGGAATCTGTTTTGAGAAACTTCAAAAACAATAACCTGATTTGCTCCATGAGTTTGAGCACAGACTATCTATACAGGTTTGCCTAATCTTTATTTCAAAAATAATTTAGAAATCAGAACTAATTTTTGAATGAGAAAGTTTGTTATTTTCAGCTCAAAGAAGAGTGCAGCCGCTAGAGTATCAGAGGATTTTATGCCAAATGAGCCCACATTTCAGACCCTACACATTGCTGCTGTGGCTTTTAACAGTCTTCTTTTTGAGGAGATTGTTGTACCAGATTGGGACATGTTTTTTGTAAGATAAATCTTTTAACTTATTTTAAATTTTCTATCTACTCACAACCAGTAATGAAGCCATTAGAGATCTTGGCTGCATTATTATATTGAGGACTATCTTAGCATCATATTGTAATTTTCATTATCATTCTAGTGCTACAGCACATAGCCCTAGTCCATCATGACCACAGGATAAGTGTCTTTCTTTCTTTCATTTCAGAGTGACCATTACACGGCTGAGTTTCACGGCTCAGCAAGAGCACTAGGTGGGTGTGCAGTATATGTAAGGTCAGCCAAGGAAGCTACAGATTGAAAACTCTCTCTTTAGAAGATAATCACCATTTGTTCAATAAATACTGGTTGGTTTTTGAGTTTGTTTGTTTTTAATTTATGCAGTGACAAGCCAGGCAGTCATAATTTCAATATCATCAGAAAGCTTGTATTGCCTGATGGTTCTATCCTTAGAGCTAGATATGCAGGAAGACCTACTCGTGACTGTTTATTTAATGACCCGGTCACGGATGGGAAGAGGTGAGATAGTCACTCTTAAACAAAAGATTAATGATTTGAACTCTTAAGAATAGATAATTAACATTCTCTTTGTTATTACTTTTCAAATTGACTCATTGCAGCCTACTCAAGATTTGGAACTTGAATAAGTTATCAGGGATCATTGGTGTTTTCAATTGCCAAAGAGCAGGGAAATGGCCACCTGTACCAGGTTCTCAATATCTACCACCCCCAGGTTCTGCACCTTCACTTGCGTGCCATGTCAGCCCTGGGGATGTTGAATTTCTAGAAGGGGTTGCTGGTGAAAGTTGGAATGGAACCTGTGCAGTATATGCATTCAATTCAGGTTAAGTATTATATACCTTGCAATGCAACCTTGTTTCCATATACCAACATATTTCACAACTTTTCTCACAAACCATTGATATGGTCTATTGTGATTGGTGCATAATAAAAGTGGTATCAATGGTGGATCTAAGAAAAAGCGATGTTGCCCCAATCACAACAGATCATGTCAACAGTTCTTAAAAATGTTGCGTCTCTAGTATTACTAGTATGGAATAATTTTTTTGCTCAAGCCTAATCCCATCAAGTTTATCAACTTGCAGGATCTCTTTCTACAATGCCAACAAAAGGAAGTTTTGAAGTTTGCTTGGGAAACCTGAAGAGTGAAATCTTCACCATTTCTCCTATTAGGGTCAGTAACACTTGGTCAGCCAATTTTTTCTTTGCTTTAATGTTTTGGGTCTTTTTCATTAGTCTAAAAGAGTGCTATTGCAACAGGTGTTGGGTCAAGATATAAAAATTGCTCCAATCGGATTGCTTGATATGTACAACTCTGGAGGAGCCATTCAAGCTTTGGGATGCAATGATAGTGAATCTGCATGTATGGTGAAGGTCCAAGTACGAGGATGTGGACGTTTTGGAGTATATTCCAATACAAAACCAAGGTTTTGTACCGTGGACTCAGAAGAGAAAGATTTCATGTACAATGCCCTTGCTAGCGATGGACTATTGATAATTAAACTGCAAGATGAATGCAGTGTAAGAGATATTGAAATCGTCTATTGAGATTCCTTTGTTGGAATCTCAAGGGCTTCTAAGCATGTTGTCACAAATATGCTGTTGAAGCCAGCATGAACTTGCTGCTCTGAGTTGTAACATAACATAAATGGTGTGGTGTGAATCATGAATGTATAATATGAGTTGGTCTGTTTTTGTACTGCTATTCTGTTAAGCCATTGCATTCTTCTCTTTCTTCCTCCCACCTCAAAGTGTTTTTCGTGTCATATTTATATTTTTCCTTTTTGGTCGTGCAATGTTGTCTTTGAGACTTTGACTCAATTATAATAAGGATAAATATTGTTCCACACTATCAAATGTGGATATTTTATACACAAATTATGAACATCAACATTCTCAGAGTTTACATTTTATGAATAAATATCCATATTTTAGGTAATATATATAAACAATATGCATATCTTTTCGATAAATGATATATATAAACAAATTATGAATATCAACATTCTATATTTTATGAATATATATCCATATTTTATACATATCCTTTCCAAGCCTCTCAATAACTTTCAATGACGCTCAGAATCTAGGATCTTGTTCCCAGCCCTCCCCTACTTGTAATCACTACCCTTCATTTTTAATCATGTGGTTTGGATTTATGTGCAACAGTGCAACATTCTTACTTTTTCAACCCAATTGTATTGTTTATACGACACAAGATCTTGTCGTTGACGTTGACAACAATTCTTTGCCAATTGTTTTGGTGTCGGTTGTCTAGTTCAACGACGCCATTTACACAACTAACCATCAAGTCAAAAGAAGGTTGGTATAAAAACGACATCTAATCTTATAAATCTCAATCTACACCCTCCATGAGATTTTTTCATTCGAAGCCCATAATCTTCAAAGCCCTTTTGGATCTTCTGCCAAAAATCTCTACAAGTATGTACACTGAACGAAAACCCTTTTTCATTCTCTCTCTCTCTCTCCACCCTTATCCTCAACCCTCCTCTAAAACCCTTCTATCTTTTTAGAAATGGCTTCTACAGCCACACCAGTCTTCAAGTCCATGTCAATGTTAGAGTCAACATGCTTACTCACTCTTCCTTCATTCTTCCCCACCACAAAAAACCCATATCCAATTCTCTCTGTCACTCCATCCAAACCCATCAAACTCCACATCTCTTGCTCTCACTCTTCACTCTTTTCCCTCAGAAACAAAACCCACTTTTCCTCCATAGCCACCTTTGTAACCCAGAACTCAGACTGGGCTCAACAAGAAGCAGAAGACAACAACACCCTCACCATTAACCAGGAAGAACCCATTTGGGAAAACCAAGAGGTTGATGGGGCTGAGGGTAGTGATGAAGAAGGGACTTTTAAGGAGAGAGAAGAAGAAGAAGGAGAAGGGGAGGAAGAGTCTTTTGTAGAACCCCCTGAAGATGCTAAGCTTTTTGTTGGGAATTTGCCTTATGATGTTGATAGTCAGAAATTGGCTGTGCTTTTTGAGCAGGTTGGCACAGTGGAGATAGCTGAGGTGAAGTTTATGACTTTTTTATTCTTTGTAAAGTTTGTGTTTTTTTGGGTATTTTGAATGGTTTTGGGAATTATGGAAGGTTATGATATGTGGGTGTGTTTTTTGGTTTTGTTTATGTGGTTGTAGGTTATTTACAATAGGGAGACTGATCAGAGTCGTGGTTTCGGGTTCGTGACGATGAGTACTGTTGAAGAAGCTGACACGGCTGTCGAGAAGTTCAGCCGCTTTGTAAGTTGCTTGTACTTGTCTTTCTTTTCTATGTAAGTGATCTATTAGTAGTTCATCAGGGTCTAAGTTTTTATGAAGCTATGGAATTGAAAAGAAATCATAGAAATTAAGAAGGGAAATAAACAAATACACAATGAGAAACGATTGAAGAAATTAAGAAGGGAAACTATTGAAAGAGAAAATACAAGGTTATCAACTATAAGGAGCAAGTAGTCATAATAGAGCAATGATGAGAAATAGGTCGAGAGTTTGAGATCATTTAAGGGTGAAAGTGCTGAACTTTTCTTTTTTTTTTTCATTGATAAAAATGGCTGGGTTAACAAGTTCATGAGCTGTCAATTACTTTTACATAAAATTTGACTTAATTTTTACTTGTAAAAAATGATCTTTTACATAAAATTAGGGGGGTAGAGAGAGAGAGAGAGGGTATATTTTATGGTTATATACTTATCAAAAAACAATATTTGATGGTTATGTGTCATGAGAAAACAATGGTGCTAGTGGCTATAACAATATGTGTCTATGCAACCAATTTCAGCAGCCAGCATAGGAAGTTTGCCAGTCAAACTTAGAACTTAAATTTTTAGCTCAAAACAATTTTCAACTATGAATTCCCTCTTCGTGGACTGAACCTTGATGTACCTGTATGGCTTATGTACCTGTGATAACATTTGTAACATTATTGTAATCTTGTCTGTAAGTTTGCAGCTTGAGACAAGCCTTAAGAAGATATCTGCTCTTTCCATTTATGTATGCATCAGCATTTCAACTAAATTGAACCTTCAGCCAACAATGAGTCCATTGAGCCTGTCAAATTTTACTTTTTTCCTTTTTTCAACCTTCCCTCTAGCTTGTCTGACCTAATTTTGATTTTGTACCTGTATAGAAGTTCTATCCATTCATTTTTATTGAGATGTTTAAATTGACATTATCTAAAGATTGGCATAATGTTAGTGAAAGTGCAAGCTGAAGGTGCACTTTTGTCCTTAACAATGTGCATGACAAGTACATTAGACACTCTATCTATTATTTATATCATTTTCTATCTCTTGTAATTTTGTACATTGTTACAAGTAGTAATATGCTAGAGGGGCTTTCACTCTTCCCTTGTGGTAGTGGACTGGATTTGTTTTATGTGTGCATCTTGTGCTAAAATTCGTTTTCTCCTTTTATTGGAGTGTGGTGTGCTTATTAGTTGGCTTGCTGACTATCATTGGCTCAATCATAACAAAATACAGATCAAGTATTTTGTGCACAGGGATTTACTTAGCTGGAATTTTCCATTTTGAATTGCTCTAAAAAAATTTATGACTAAAATACCAGGTTGTGCTTGCTTTTTAATACATTCATCTTTCTTTTGCTTTCGTTTTTAAATTTTAAATTTGGAGCAACCAAATGCTCCCATGGAATATAGAACTGTAAGTAGTCAAATCAACTATGGAGCCCAAGAAGGAATCTGCATATTATTTACCAGAGTCTCCTTGCTTTTGCTTATATGCATTATGTTGATATGGAACCCTTAAAATTGCATTCCTGTATATTTGAAGCCTACATCCCTCTGAAAAGGGGATTCCTTCACCACCCTTTTAAAAGCGGAAGACAATCGTTTCATTTCATGGGGAAATGATAGACATTGAAGCATGCACCCACTGAATTTGCTGTAAAGAGGAATACTTGACAGCTGTTGGCTTGTGGGTTGTGCTTTTCTTTACATTGCACTCCCCAAATTTTTTACTGTGCTTCGATCACATACGCACAAAAAGCATGCTTTTTGCAATTAACATGTCTTAATGTATGTGTTGTTGAGTTGTCTGAGGGTTTGTCTTTTTATTTATCCCTTTGAATAGGATTTAGATGGAAGGGTGTTGACTGTTAACAAGGCTGCTCCAAGAGGAGCTCGCCCTGAACGCACCCCTCGCACATTTGAACCTGGCTTCAGAATTTATGTTGGTAACCTGCCATGGGATGTGGATAATGCTCGTCTGGAGCAGATTTTCAGTGAGCATGGCAAGGTAGAACAAGCTCGTGTAGTTTTTGACAGAGAGACTGGCCGTTCACGCGGTTTTGGCTTTGTAACAATGTCAAGTGAAACTGATATGAATGATGCCATTGCTGCCCTTGATGGACAGGTATGTCCCTTTTTCCTTTCCTTGACAAAGTAATGCTGTTTCATCCAATATGGACTCCAAATCCCGAAGTTTGTTTGATCAAGTTAGCATGTTGTGTCTCTATGGCATCTTATATATACTTATCTCATTTGGATGTCCTGGTGTTGCAGAGTTTGGATGGGAGGGCCATAAGAGTGAATGTTGCTGAAGAAAGACAAAGGCGTACCTTCTGATCTTAGCAAATATGAAGCCAAAAATCTGCTGATGCTGGTGTCTTTTTTCGATAGTGAGATTTAATGTGAAATTTTTGTCAGCTAGTTTTAATCAAGAATTTGGTGCTCATTTTATTTTTTTTTGTTCAGTTAGAATTGATATGAAAATTAAGCTTAACTCCAGAAATTTTTGGGTAATTATTGTGATCACTATTTATTGTGAGAAAAAGTGCCAGTTTGTATTTTCCTAGTGGGTGCACGACTGACTCTGCTCAAACTATTGATAACCCACAAATGACAAGCGTGGATATTGGCCATTAGATCTAATTTTTACGCTGCCTGCCTCCTGAATGTTCTCCACAGCACACTGAACAGACTTTCTTCTTCTAGACCATCATTTGAGGCCCAGAAATTCTTCATAACGCAATCATGTTCAGCTAAGGCTAGAACCTTTTACCTGCACTATGCAGGTATTCCAATTCCCAGATCATCTAGTCCAAGCCAATGCAATTGATTGCGGCATGGCAGTGGACCTCTCTTTGAACCGGATTTATAAATGGGTATGTCTCTTTTAGTTACTCGTGCAACTAGTGATCACTCGAAATTTAACCTTGAACTCTTACCAAGCAAACGTCCAGTTGAGAAAGATTCAAGGTACATTCACATTGTGGCATAAAAAGAAATTTCTAATTTGAGACTTTACATCACATGTCAGAAATGAGAAGGATAAGTATCACATTGCAATTCAAATTAACTTCCTCCACTTTCACTGAAAATTACGAACAATTGAAGAGTTTCATTCACCTCGTCATTGGTTTTAAATACAAACTTGTTACCATTCTGCTCAAGATTATAACTCAATGCCACGTTAATTGTCCCAAATATAATATTAAAAATGGCCATGGCCTTAATGACAACTTCATCTCACACAAGAAAAGAAGTTGGATGTAAGCTTTATACGTTCAAGCCCCATGAATGTGTACTAAACAAGAAAAATAAAAGATATTATGATTAAATGAATTAAGCGACAGGCATAAGACTATTATATATCACATATAAGTGTCCATAAAAGATTTAAAGCATCATATATACACCACCAAAAAAAAAAAAAAAAAAACCCTCTACAGAACAAGTAGCAGAAGCCAACTTCAACTACAACCACAGACCACCAGAGTCCAAATTATTCCAGATTATCCAACCCTCAAACGCTGCGCAATTGAGATTCTCGACTAGTGAGAGGTACATAGCGAACAGAGGTCTCAGTTCGGATGCTCACAGAACCATCCAGGCTCTTTTCAACCACCTTCAAATCTTGGAATATGCTTCCAACAGGAATAACCATCCTTCCTCCAGGCTTCAACTGATCAATAAGTGCCTGTGGGATTTCTGGTGCTGCTGCCCCAACATGAATAGCATCATAAGGTGCATGCTCTGGCCAACCTTCCCTTCCATCTGTCATTTGGATATCAAATCAACATTCAACAGAACCATATATTAAGAATATATAACAAGCTGATTACTATTTCATGTTTTCACAAATAAAACATAAAGTAAATCAGGAACCATGAGATGTATGTAGGCAAGCAGCTTTCTTTCAATGTCTCAAAATGACCAATACACCATAGGCCAACAAAAAGTAATAAAGCCTACACTAATTAAGTTGAATATAGGATTTCAAAAGGAAACAAACTTACATCAATAAACTATTATATTATTATGGGGAGGGAAAAAAAAGAAGGGTAAGATTCACCTAGATTATCATCATCATCAATTTTTTTCCAAAAAAAGATAATCGCAAACAGACCTAAATCATTTGAAACATGGTCCATGTAAGGCACATTCTCATTGTACCTTCACTTTATGACATTCTTAAGCCAACTGGATTATTTGTATGTTCTCTTCTTAGCTACATTATATCTAAATTCCAAAATATGTGGGTTCTCAAATACATACCACCAGCATGCACTGAAAGAGAACCCTCTTTCAATAATGGAGCAGCTGCGCTTTTCTGAATATTCTGGATTGAAGAAGAAACCAACTCAGGAATATGTTCCACGCCAACTGCACAACCTTGTGGTCCAACCATTAATGCAAAACAAGCTGTCAAATACCCAGTTCCTACAAAGAAAAACGACGGTAAGGTTAAAAAAAAATAAAATAAAAAAAGGAGGACAACATGAAATCTCCAGACTACAGTTACTTTAAGAAGGCAACTGCTTGAGATTACATAGCTGCCCCAGATAATGGCATAAAAAATCACTTGAGGTTAATTTATTAGATTCTTAATAATTTATCTAGATAATATATGATTATGGAAATCATGATTATATACAAATGAAATTATCAATACATGAATTGGCACTAGGCTTTTCTTTCCCCTTTTGTTCCATACTTGACGGGGAAGCTCTCCAACCCAAGAGGAAAGAATTAGGGAAAGAGAGAGGGGGAAAGCAATCAGCTGCTTCTTCTTATTATTATTCTTGTAGAAGAAGGCAGAGTTGAAAGCAAAGAAATATTAAAACTAACTTAATCATAAGCTTTGTCCACATGGCATATTATGCAGGTAAACCAAGCATATTTCACCTTTCCATTTTATTGCAGAGAATCCCAAAGTTCTCAAATGGTTATGTGTGATATTGCAATGAGAAAATTCCTCTTGAGATGTAAAGAAAAGATTGTAAATCAATATTAGTACAAAACAACAATAGATGGTATAAGAAGAACACCTGAGCCAACATCCAAAGCATGCATGCCAGGCTGCAAATTCTCCTCCAACAATTGAAGGCATGTGGCGTGCATATGAGGGGCAGAAATAGTAGCATTATAACCAATCGGCATGGGACTGTCATAATAAGGTGCATTACCATCAGGTACAAACAAAGCCCTGTCAATCGTCTCCATTACTTCAGCTACTTTCTTCGATCTGAACACTCCATAATTCTGCAAGTGCTCCACCATTGCTTTGTTTTTATTAACGCCACTACTACTCCAGAATCGCTGGAAATCACCACACACACCCCCCCCCCCCGCCCCCCCCCCCCCCCACCCCCCCCCCCCCCCCAAAAAAAAAAAAAAAAGGCTTTAGTTGAATATTTCCTTTACAATCTGAACTAAAAGAGAAAATTGAAGCAAATTTCCTAGAATGCGCACAGAAAACCAGGCAACAAAATAAATTACACCAAATGGAAGCAGCAAACTCTAAAAGCCTACTACATGCAATGACTGTAAATACCACTTCTATTAAAACACGAATAATCATAAGCAACTTCCTCAATGTGGCACACAATTGCATCAACCCCAGTTGGCAAACTTGAACTTAATCTCATCGACATATATATGTTGTCAAGTTGCACATCCACAGTAGTGGCAGCTATGGGCAGAGTTTGTGTTTCCAAGGCTTTAGGATATGTATACAGTTGGATATCATCATTACAGAGGGTGCAATGAACCCCAATAAAAATGGTCAGTATAACATAACATGTCCACACTACTCGGTAGAAACTTCCCTGTAAATACACGAGAATCAAGCAGTCCCAACAGAACCTCATTCACCAATCATCTCAAGCAACACTTCTTTTGCACCAATACATGGAATATACAAACCCAATATAAATAAGAACCATATGTACAATCATTAAGAACCTCGTGTACTGTAATCCGAAGCCATTCATATTTTGCAAAATAACCAACTGAAATCAAATGCTAGCATGCATGAAATCATTACCTACATTTACCTTGACTGATAAAAAAAAAATGGATAATGAATAACATTTAATTTACTCTTGGACTCAACTAAAATATAAGTTTTGCTAAGAAAAGCACCCAAAAAACAAGGCTTCAATATGTTTATGCTTCTAAAATTTGGGATTTTCATTAGCGCTGTGATTAAACCACGTTGTGTATGATCAGTTCGGGCTCAACTCAGGAAAAAACATATTTATCTTCGTTTATTTAGTAAACGAGTCAAGCTCATATCTTTATACTCGACTATTAGACAAGCTAAAATTAAACATAATAATGCATTCATGAACAAGCTCGCGAGTATAAACTTCGTTTTAAATATATATTAAAAGTTTATGTCTATACTTGTAAATAATGTAATAAAATATTAAATTATTATTCAAATATTTATTGATAACATAAACAATGCATTTTGTAGTAAAAAGTAATAATTTTTAACATTATAAGATTAGTTTGAGAGTCCATATTTTAATTCTTGAACTTTTTGAATACCCGGGAGTGTAATTTTGATTCTCTAATTTAAAACGTCGCCGTTTCCTCCCTAAAAATTCTAAAATAGATCATCAATTTAACGGCAAACGAAAATTGACAAAAATTAATACAACAATTGCCAATCCAAAATTACAATCAATCTGTTTTCTCAAAATCAAAGAGAGAGAGAGAGAGGGTACCTCCATGGGGAAGAAGAAAGAGTTGCCCGTAAGGAAATTGGGGTTTGGGAAGTGAATAACAGTGATTGTGCGGAATAAAGGAAAACGAGTTGAGAGTGAACGAGAGCGAGGGCGAGAGCGAGAGCGGAGGAGTGTGAAGGTTAACGACTGTTTTGGAGGAGTATGAAGACGATAGCTGCAACCATACGCTAAAGACGCCGCTTTTGCTTTTACTTTTGGGGATACATATATTACAAGCATTTCTCTCTCTCTCTCTATCCAACCTCGCTGCTTCTTCCAAATTTGGATTTCGCTACTTTCTATTCTTTTTTTGCCACTCGTATATTCCCGCCACGTGTCAGATACTCTCTCTCCCTTCTCTTGGGTCTACTTTTTTTTTTTTTTTTCTAATGTGATTGCTGGGCCTGTATAATTCTGGTTCGGCCTCATGGGCTTTGCAGGCCCATTAGGATTTGGGCTACGTATTGGTACTAACATTTGAGTCATTAACAAGAAAAATAACGAAAGTATCAATTAATTCAATTGATAAAGTTTTTTTTTAATATTGTATCACAGATTTAGAATCAAAACCCATCTTTTATTATGGAATGAGGAATTTAAGCGTATTAGACTATTAATACCTTTTTTGTTTAGCGAAGACATGGTTAATACATTTACTGTGTAAACACAAAGTTGATTAGCAAAACTTTGAGACATGGCTTTCACTTTGAACAAAAAAGGAGATGGAAATCTGTAAGGTAGCACATGGCAATAGCATATGTAACTTTTTTTTTTCTTTTTTCTTTTCTTGATACCAATGGCATATGTATCAATTTATCATTTGGAGCATAATGCAGGTTATTAACTTATTGATCCCTCAAGTCTCTGCATAAACTCTAAATTCAAATGTATAGTCATGGCCACGTTGTATTGTCTCATTGGTAAAGGAAAAGAGAAAATGAGAAAGAGCTTTGCAATTATTCTGCGTGACACATATGGGAGCAAAGAAAAATATAGTTAGCTTATATACGTTATATTAAAAAATCAATTAACAAATGTAACAATCCTAGTTGCATTCTTAATTGATTCCCTTCTATATTTTTCCTTTCACTTTTTCTTTTCCCTTTACATATAAAAAAATAGCAAGATACTCTCTAAAACATCCTTATACATATTTAATTGCTGGTATGATAACATTGCATTTTATCCATTAATAAATTAATAGTAAAATCACCAACCCAAAATAAACTGTAGCAATCATTGTAATTACAGAAAGACACTGCACTTCTTTTGTGTTAAACAACTCCTAATTGACTTTTAACTTGGTATGGTATGCTAGTGAATGTAATAGCAAATATTTATTCAAAGTTGTGTTTAGCATAAATGACTGAGGTATGCAGTGACATTGCCTTGATAATGTCAGAAAGTGCAACCCTCTTCCTTAGCTTGATCAACTAGGTGATAGTAGGTTTCTTTTACATTGCCTTGAATCTTGATAATGTCAGAAAGTGCGACCCTCTTCATTAGCTTAATCAACTAGTTGATAGTAGGTTTCTTTTGACTGGAAATCCTGGAAACCGAGCCAGCTTTATGCTGATAACAAAGTTAAGGGCCACTTTAGTAATATATTCATATCATATTCATGGCTTTAGCTTTGTACAGACCCCCCTTGCAAGCAAGGAACAACAAGGCTTTATTCCATCTTCTTCTCATTATATAAGAACAAGATTGAGTGATTGAAAAACCATGCACTCAAACCAAGTATATCCCTCTACTGCCTATTGAAATCCCAAACAAGCTTGGCCAACACACAGCTTGCTCCTAAGATGCAGAAAGCGATGAAGAGTGACCACCGGATGTTCTCAGCTTCCGATGATAGTACAATGATGAAGCAAATTCAAGCAACACATGCTCCTGATGGTCGTGAACTTGATGTCAGGCCTATTCTCCTTGTCATTGAGGACATCTTGCGTCGTGCCACTCCTAGCATTGATGGTGTTCTCCATGTAACACTATTTCCATTTTCTCTTTTGCTATGTTACTTCACTTGCACTTGGCCTTATTGCCTAGTTAAAAAAATTGCAAACGAAATAACATTCAAGGATTTATATATATATATATATTTTTTTAGTAACTGATATGATGTTATCTTATATAGGGTACTCGAGAACATGTGGATACAGTGGAGGACAGTGCTAGTCTGGCTAATTTTGATGGCATTATTGAAGCATTGGCTTACATTATACATAAAATTTCCTGCGAGGTTTATTTTGAGACCTGAGTCAAGATCTTCTCAACTTTTATCATATTCCATTCATGTGCCATTCTGTTGCTTATAAAAGAATACTTTTCCTTCTAATAGTCTGATAAATTCTTTTACAGAAATCAAAACAAATAATTTATCTACCTCTCTTTTTATAGGAAAAAGGTACTTCTCTCCAAAAAGAGAGTAGTTCTCTTAGGTGTTTACACAGGACACTTACTTTAACAGACACATGTATACACTAAGCACATGCCTATTTTGCCTTTTATGTCTAGCACAGTTTAACTTTTGAATGAACATAACACCCTCTTAACCAATTGATACATGTATGTGGATGCTTATGTTGCAAATTGAGCATTTTTTTTTTTTTTATAACATCCCTCTGTTGACCAAATAGTCATTCCATTAGTCGCCTATTAAAGTAATTGGCATATACCATGCTGATCTCGAGAAGATTAAGCCTTTCCAGCTTAATTTGGTAAGCTTATCACTAGATCAAAGCCCCAGAACCACAGCTAGATCAGTTGAGACTAATCTCTTGTGTGCTAGGGTGTGTATTTTATGGTTCTCATGATGCTATTTGTTGTTTAGCTCTGCTTATTCAAGTGAAATTTTGTTTTCCCCTCTTACTAAATTATAGGAAGTAATAAAACCAGGTGAGTGATATTTACATATTTATTACCAGATATCATGTAAGTGCTCTGGTGGTGGAGATGCACATGCAACAACTATGGTGTTATTCAACACCCTTACGAGTTATACATGGGATGCAAAAGTGGTGCTCTCGCTAGCAGCTTTTGCTGTGAATTATGGGGAATTCTGGCTCATTGCTCAACTTTCCACAACAAATCCACTTGCCAAGTCCATGGCTTTCCTTAAGCAACTGCCTGACATCATAGAGCATTCAAACTCTTTAAAACACCAGTTTGATGCACTTAATAAACTCATCAAGACCATGATGGATTTAACTAGGTGCATTGTCGAGTTCAAGGAACTACCATCTCAGTATATTTCACATGATACATCAGCAATGTCAATTGCCATAGCTCATATCCCTGCTGCTGCCTATTGGATCATTAGAAGCATAGTGGCTTGCTCCTCACAGATTGCAAGCCTTATAGGTTTCAGACATGAGTGAGTCATCCATGATCCAGCTAGCTTAATCAATTTTATATGAATGCCATATGTATGACGAACCCCTTCTATGCTGCTTTTAGGTACGCTGCATCAACCGCTGAGGCATGGGAACTATCAAGCTTGGCTCATAAGGTCAGCAATATACACGAGCACCTCAAGAAGCAACTCACTCTCTGCCATCAACAGATAGGTGGGCCTTTAACATTCGAGTTCTCAAAATCTTATGACATAGACAAGCTAATCAGTTCAAACTTTTGAAGAACATTCTTACCTTTTTGAGAAACTGGTGGTGTTTAGGACTAACACTAGGAAACAATGACCTTTTGTTTTGTTTACCTCCCATACTTCCTCTATCAAATTTTTAGAACCAATTAATCACTGCCAGCATCTTTTCGGAATTAAGTTTATTTGAACTTAATTACCAGAGTCTTTTTTTCTAACGTGTACCATTGGATGCAGATGAGAAGAGACATCTAGAATACTATCAAAATCTTGTCCACTTATTTGAAACACCACACCTTGAGAATATGAAGATTCTCAAGGCATTGTTAAATCCCAAGGAAGACCTGCATCCATTGGTGATTGGTTCTACCAAAACAAGGGTTTGCTCTCAAATCTCTTTTCATTACCTTAAGCTCAATTTTTAGATTATAAATATAAAAAAGTTGAGTTCTTTGTTGGCACAAACAGGCAAATATTGAAGTACTAAGGAAGAAGCATGTGTTACTGCTCATATCAGATCTTGATATCTCCCATGAAGAAGTTTTTTTTCTTGATTCTATGTACAAGGAGTCACTGAAAAGGCCAGATATCCAATATGAAGTGGTGTGGCTTCCAATTGTGGACAGGTTGACTCCTTCGAATGAAGAGTACCAACAAAAATTCGAGCACTTGCAGTCAACGATGCCATGGTATATTGTGCACGATCCTTGGACCATCGAACCAGCAGTCATTAAGTATATCAAGGAAGTGTGGCATTTTGCAAAGAAGTCAATTCTAGTGGCATTGGATCCACAAGGAAAGGTGGCCTCTCGGAATGCACTCCACATGGTTCGGATATGGGGAAATCACGCCTTCCCTTTCACTAGTGAGAAAGAGGATAATTTATGGAAGTTAGAAAATTGGAAACTTGAGCTACTTATTAATGGCATTGATGTAGAAATACCAGATTGGGTATGTCCATCTTCACAACCTTCTACTCATGCACACATATACACATTAACACATATATGCTTGTAAACTTGTATGTGTGCATTTACTTATCTACTTATTGACATTAACAATACAAGTGGTGGTGGAAATTACTGATTAAAATGTGTGTGTACAGTGCATGCGCATATATATGCACTTGTTTTGATTAACTCATTAGTTAAAGACTGCAGTACTCATATGTAACATCTTTCTTTACCAGATTGCAAAAGGGAGAATCGTATGCTTGTATGGAGGTGAGGACATTGAGTGGATCCGGAAATTCACAGCCACAGCAAAAGAAGTTGCCCAGGTTGCTGGGATCAACTTAGAAATGGTTTATGTGGGAAAGAACAATGCCAAGGAGAGGCTGCGGAAAAACATTGCTACTATCAATGCAGAGCAGCTTAGTCACTACTGGCCTGACATCTCATCAGTTTTGTTCTTTTGGGCACGGCTGGAAAGTATGTTATACTCAAAATTGCAAAAGAAAGTTGAAAATGATTACATTATGCAGGAGGTCATGACTATGCTTAGCTTTGATGGTAGTGATCAAGGATGGGCAATACTATTTAAAGGATCAAATGAAATGGCTAGAGCCAAAGGAGACTTGGCTCTAACAAGCCTGCTAGAGTTTAATGAGTGGAAAGATGATGCTAACCTTAATGGTTTTGTACCAGCACTCAAAGATTACCTACAAAAACTTCACACCCCACATCATTGCAACCGCCTTATCCTTCCTGGGATCAATGGGGACATTCCAGAGAGGGTGGTATGTGCAGAATGTGGCCGTCCTATGGAGAAGTACTTCATGTACCGTTGCTGTATCGACTAGATGACATGGTTGAGCATGTTACATAATATGCCTGCTTGTTCTGAATGCTCATTTTGTTACATTGGTTAATTGGAATGATTGGTATTGTGAGAACTCTACATGACAAGTAGTATTGCTATTTTAGTAATGATGTTTGTGTGAAATGTCAGGACTCTAGGAACCATTTTGGGTAGTTGAGTCTCTGACTAATTAATAAAGTGTGCTGTGAGGATCTGGTATAAATGTACTGATGCTTGAAGGCCATATTGAGTAATAAAATATCTCTTTCTTTATGTGCAATGAGAACTTGTCATGGCAACTGTTTGTTTTTTACAGCAAGAATTTCTAACACGGAAGATGAAAATAAAAGGGGTTTTGTTTTTTTCTTCTTAAGATTTGCAAGTGAAATTACAAAAACCTAGCATGTACTCACTCTCATTTCTCTTTTTAAGGGCAAAAATATGATTTCGAAGAACACTAATAAAAAGGTAAAACACCTCCTATAATCTCATACCTATTACATTGCAAATAACATCAATCCTTTTTATATAGTTATAGAAATAAATTATTCCAAAAGGTTTAACTTAATAAAAACAAACCAGTTATATATGTCAACCAACATGGCTTTTCACCTGGGAAACAAAGGGTAAAACAAGTAAGATCATCCTAACCTCCTCCTTTCTATTTATCACTTGAATCAAGTCCAACTAGATATCAAAATGGTAGCTCAGTTGTAAGCTATCAGGTTAGGACTATAAAGGAAATTGAGCAAATCAAAAGTGAGCTAAGAAGCTACTTGGAAAAATCATTTTCTATGGTTAGATGGGGGTTTTTGTTAGCCGTCACTTAGCCCCTATCATCTCTTATGTTATTGTAAAAAGGGAATGAAGTTTCAGCAAGTCAATGTTTAATTTGAACCAAATCAATTTTTCAAAGGTTTAAAAGTAGTTAGCTAGATTATTATTTGGACCAGGTCAGTGATGACTGTACCTCATTGGAAATCATTCCAATGTTCAACATTACATTCAGCCAGATATGAGGAGGGCTCCTTCAAATTTTGAATAATTAAGATTCTGTCGGCCAATGCCTTAAAAACCGATTGAAAATTAAGAAGTATAGCGACACAGTTTGTTCCACCACTTTTTTTACAAGTTGATGAAATTTTTGTGAGTAGTAAAAAATAAAAATGGCGTCAATAATGAGTCCATGTAAAAATGATTGTCTACCACTCATAACTTGTCATCTTAACCTGTTATGAAATAAATTGTTTTTATAGCAAAGTTGGTTTAAAAAATTGCATTGTATAAGGGTTCAATGGACTTATAGAAAATAAAGTTCTTTGGTTAGAAGAAATTAAAATCAAAGGAATGTATTTTTTTTTTAAGAAAAAAATCAAAGGAATGTATTAAAAACGGATAATTATATCATACTCCAAGAGTACATTAAATTCGTACTCCCTCCTCTCACAGAAGTGGTAGGTCCCGCTAATTAAATTTATGGTGGGACCCACCACTTCTATAAGAAGAGAGAATACGTATTTAATTGTACTCCCGGAGTATGATATAATTTTTCATTAAAAACACTGTTAGGAAGTTGACACGGGAATGATGACAATTAGCTATTCACAAGGATGTTGATGACGCCACTTGTCAACACGAAATTAAGTTCCACTTCCCTTCCCTTTCTTTTTATTTATTTCTCATTTTCCCTTTCCTTACTCCATGTCAAATTTTCAGAGAAAAGACTAGCAAAGTCAGTTTCTATCTAATAATATCAGCCTTTGAAATTTCAACCTTGTGACTAAAAAATTTCCAAACCTGTTATTCAAACCTACCTATCGTTAGAAAAAAGCAACCTATGGACTGTCTGTTTGTCTTAATAAGCAAAAAAGGAAAAACAAAATCAGTTATTAGTACAGAATAATGTTCCAGACCTACAAATTATTGTCATTCTAGCAAGTATCTAATAGCCAAAATTTCGCAATAAATTCAGACCTCCATATATGAAGCCACGTCAGATTCATCACTCCCTTATTACGCCATGTCTGATTTATTTGTCTTTCTTTTTTATTTTTCCCTCTTTTCCTTTTTTTTTTTTTTTTCTCATTCACTATCAAAAAACGAAATAAAAATAAATTCTTCTCATTCCCTAAATTCTCATTTACTCCATCATCAATACAAAAAAGGATATGAAAATTTCCGTTTTTCAACTTCTCCTCTACACCCTATCAATACCCAAACGCAAATGGAAATAAATTTCTCCATTTTCCAACTTACCATTTACCCAAAAACCCTGGAAATGGAAATAAAGTTTTCCTATTTTTCTATGTCATTCCTCTTTTTCCACGTAATTGTCGCACCCCTTCTCTTGTTCGGTGCGGGTAAAGAGAATGTTAGAACTTAGAAATACCCAAAGACAATAGGACAATATTTAAAATAACAATGGGGAAAAAAAGGAATTGGAAGAAATATCCATGTATATTGCCAAATTACAAGTTAAGAGTAACTTTATTGTATAGTCCTTAAAATCTTAATCATTCATAATTAGACAAATGTCTCTCCCCAAATTTGATTATATATCTCTGATTTGTGTCTCCCTCTCTCGTCGGAAAAATATTCAGTATTCCCCCCTTTTTACAGAGTCGTGGGTTCTACCATGAATTTAATTAGTAGGATCCAACATCCATGTGAGAGGGGGACTACGCATTTATTTGTAGTCCTAGTCTACCAAATAATCACTCCTCGCTAGGGATGGCAACGGGGCGGATCGGGACCGGATCATGGGTGACCCGACCCCGCCCCGAACAGGTACTGTCAATATCCGACCCCGCCCCGCTCCCGAACCGCCATGCCCCGTATTGCCCCGCCCCGCCCCGAAAATCGAGGATTTGCTTCTACTGGCTTGGTGGCTGCACGCGAGATCAAGGACTGCTGGTGGGTTACGCCGGCGTGACTCGGTACAGATGCAGCAGCGTTTGTTTTTGTTTGGCAACGAAAAGATGGATCTCTAGCAAACTCCGTGACGGCGTGACCTTGTGACTGGATTACGGCGCTGCGGGCTTGCGACGTGAAGGATGGTCAGGGTGAGGGGCTACGGCGGCGTGACTGAGTAAGGAGCTGCGGCGGCGTGAGGGGCTGTGTGAGGGAGGCTGGTGGGCGACGGCGTGAGGGGCAGAAAAAAAAAGTGAGGCGGCGTGTGGGAGGCAGGAGGCTGGGCAGAAAAGAGAGGGAGTAAAATGAAGGGAATAGAATATAAAACCCTAGGGGTAATTTTGTCATTATATTCGGGGCGGGTCGGGGCGGGTCAAGCAAAATCCGTGACCGCCCCGCCCCGGGTATCGGGGCAAATTATATTACCCGTAACCGCCCCGTCACCTCTACGGGGCGGGTAATACCCGCACGGGTCGGGGCGGGTCGGTTCGGGGCGGGCGGGTATCGGGGCAAATTTCCATCCCTACTCCTCGCTTGCCCCTTTCTTTCTCCATTAAAATATTGTCTCGTAGTCTCATGATTCTTTTTCCTAATTTTTTTCCAATTTTGTCTCTTTCCATCAGTATGAATAGTGTTACTCTAAATTCAAAACTTTCCATCAATATATAATGTTTGATAAAATTCCTTTTAGTCATCATAAATGATCTATTGAATTTTCTTCCAAAGGTACTACATGAATGGAAAATTATTTAGTAGTCTCAGACTATAAATAAATGTGTAGTCCCTCCTCTTACAAAGTGATGGGTCTTACCATGAATTTAATTAATGGGACCCACCATTTATGTGAAATGAGGATTACGCATTTATCTATAATCCTAAACTTTTGAATAATCACTCTGACATGAATAACAAGAGTAGTAAAGTTGATTTGGAAGAACCATAACTCTCTTAAATGTCCATGTAACTAAATTAAATCATCAATGACTAAAACGTATAAATTTTGTTGCTCATAAGAGTTTCATTTTCTTTCCTTTTTCTTTTTTGCTCTAGCTTCTCAAGAAGATGAGAATTTTGGCATAAAACTTACAAATTTCCCGTGGGAAATCAACTTACCATGAGTTTAATTTGGGTGTTAAGTAAGTTATTAGAATGATGGTTACAAATTTCATGGTTGGGTTATGTCAATTAATTGTGATTTTTCTTTGGGAACTTAAGTCCTAATGTCCATGGTAAAAATAAAGAAATGAAAAACTCATTCGCATGTTAAGATTATATTGTTTGCCTTTTGTTTCCACCTATATATTACCAAGATCTTTTATTTACTTACTAAGTTTTTGGTTATTCAGATTGTATTGCTCTTAATTATTTCATTGAATCTTGTTGCATTTAAAAGAGGTTCTAAAAAACTTCTCCGTTAAGAAAAAATAGTGTTCGCTTCAAATGATTGTGTCTTATACAAATTTCAAATTTATTTTATTTAAAAAAAATATATATATATATATATATACCCTACTACATATTGGTTACATATACCGCGCATTACGCAAGTCTACGACTAGTAACTTATATAAGTTCATTCATAATTTTGATGATCAAGTAGACAAGAATAATCCAACTGTTGGGAAGATAATACCTTGAGGAACCTTTAATTGAGAAATTAATATAACATATAGGAACATCATTTTACCCAAAAAGCTTAAACCTATAGGTTTGTATCCACTAACATCTTCACATATTCTGGGACTTCTGAAAAAATTGAGGGAAATTACATTTTAAACCTTATAGTTTAGGAGTGTTAACAAATTAAACACTATAGTTTACAACACAACAAATTAAACCCCAAAATTTTAAAAAGTAACAAATTAAACCTTAAGGTTTCTAAAGTAACAACTTAAACCCAACTCATATAAGTAAAACAAATGTCTAATTTGTTACTTTTTTAAAACATCATGGTTTAATTTGTTACTTTTGAAACTTCGGGTTATGTAAATATAATCATGGTTTAATTTGTTACACCGCTTAAACTATAGGGTTTAAAATATAATTTTTCCAAAAATTAATTTGTTCTTAATTATTTTAAAGTTATGTAGATACAATCATGTGGGGCTTAGTGGTAAAAAATTAAATTACTCCCTCATTCCCTTGCCATCATGACTTATCTACATAACTTTGGAATATTCATAAAATCTCCACTATATATTAATATACGCCCCTTTATCTTGTGCTCTTATATTGAGGAAATCACTCTAAAACTATGATAACTCTAGTGAATAAAAATAAAAAAATAAAGAAATAAAAGATATGCTTGCAAAAGATTCTATCTTGATCTTTAAATATGTTGTCCAATGAAATGTTTTGACACTGATGATGGATTATGATGGTAGGTAGCATTCTTAATACAAGTCGTGGAATTTTCGTGTGGAACTAAATATCATGCAAGTTTAACTAACAATTTGCAAAGCTTTTTGAAAGAAAGGCGGCTAATTTATTGATAACAAGCAAATACAAATATAGAGGGGCGTTATTGGTCCAGACTAACATCAACCAAAAAAAGCTTCTTCTTTTGTATTTTATTTTTGAACCTTATCTTTATTGTTTGTTGGCAATGAACCAAACAAGCTTATCACCAAATAGACATCATTAAAAGATTGTCCAGGAAAATACACAAATTATCACCATAATAATAAATAAAAATAAATCGAGAGTGTAGCACTTCTTCTGTGCTCAAGGACTTCACAAAGAATCCAAAAACTATTTTAAAGAGAAATTGCTTAGGAGCCACCGAAAGTATCATGTATCACAATTGAAAGCTTTCGTCAAAGTGTGAGTAAACGCTTAAGTCGTTTTGACGTTAGAAATGGGGTGCATGAAATTAACATGATTTAGATATTGCTTTGGATTCCGCTGAATAATCAATCACTCTTTTTAGTCCAAACGCGTAGTCTCGTAGTGAGACTCTGACATTTCTAGCAACCTGCTGGAATTTGTGACTTTGTGTGTGGGTGAATCATTATCCAATTCCCATTAAGAATTGGTTGGATATTTTATTTGATTCAATGGAAATTGCAATTTGGCCCAAAATACACTTCACAAAGGTCCATATCATGCTAGGGACTGTTTTAAATACAAAGGCAATAATATGGAAATTGCAATTTGGCCCAAAATACACTTCACAAAGGTCCATATCATGCTAGGGACTGTTTTAAATACAAAGGCAATAATATGGAAATTGCAATTTGTCCCACAATATACTTCACAAAGGTCCAAATCATGCTAGGGACAGTTTTAAATACAAAGGCAATAATATGGAAATTGCATTTGGCCCACAATACACTTCACAAAGGTCCATATCATGCTAGGGACAGTTTTAAATAGAAAGGCAATAGTACCGTAAACGTAAGGTTAGGGTCGGAGAACCTAAATTACCTTTTTAGCCTTTTAGTATCAAGGATTCAAGATTCCTAAAAATCTAAAATATCCTCTTATCAGTAAAACAAAATGCTATATAATTTTCAATCAAGAATTGTTACAAATAAATTCTTTATCTTTTTCCTATTTAAAATCGTAAATTAAGAATTACAATGAAACTATCAATTTCATATTTCAATTTTTTTTATGGGAATTTTATAATTCAATATTTTAGTTATAAGGTTACATCAATGTAATTGTTAGTCAATACACATTACAATAAAAGGAGTGATTATTCAGTAATCACGACTCACAACTACAAATAAATCTGTAAATAAATGCATAGTCTTCCTCTCACATGAATAGTGGATCCTACTAATTAAATTCATGGTAGGACCCACCACCTACTCAATAATTTTCCCAATAAAAAGACTTTGGGAGGACGCGTTAAATTCTAATTATTTTTTTTTAGGTTTAATTACACATTTAGTCCTCAATTTTTATCCAATCCTATTAAATAATTCATTTTAGTCCTTAATATTTACCTCATGTTTCAAATTAGTCCTAACTTTTATAATAAATTGAATAGAAATAAGGGATTTTTTTTTACATAAACTCAAAACTATAAAGACTAAAATAAAATATTTCAAAAGATATGGACCATTTTGAAATTAATTGTCATAATAGTACAAATTACAAATTATCGTTATCAAAACTTATGACACAAATAATAGTTTAAGGACGAAATTAAACCGCTCTTCAGTGTTGTTCATTTGGTGGATATGAAACTAATTTTTATCAAAAAATAGTACCCCACAGATAACACATCCAAGATTGAGAAAGTGGCAGCAACCTGGTAATTGGCTGGTTGAAGCCTCCACTTTCTGTCAATATCAGACCACAGCGTATGATATGATCCAAGGGCCCAAATTAGCAGAAGACTTGTATGGTTTTCGTTGACTTGACTTGATGAAAACCCCATTGTTGACTTGAAGACTTCTTTGAAGTTTCACGCAATAATTTTGTAAAAACACCGAATCAATAGACAAATTGCATTCTTTAATGAAATATATTGATTTCTTAGCAAAAACATGAATGGTATTTTCATCTGGTTCAATGGTAACTATATGGGAAGAGGTTTGAATCCCACCAAGCACCGTTTGAGGAGGTGACTTAATGGAAGAAAATCCTCGTAATCTATCACACCTACAAGTTCGGAAGTTGTGAGTTCAGGTAGTAATACGCTCTATTATTGCCTAGATGTACCCCATGCCATATTAATTCGGGTTTAAGTGGGTCGGGATAATAAACGCACCTGCGAGTCCCTTTTTTTTTCATTCAAAAAAATAAATAAATATGAATGATATTTAGCCGGACCCTAATTTAATATATTATCCAGGTTGGATGAGCTTAGTGATCAAAACAAATAATGGGTTTCAACAATGGAGAGGGGGTAATGACTAATGATTCCTTTTTTGTTTTTTTGTTTTTTTCTTGGGAGGTTAGTCTAAAAGTGTAAAGATAAAATTACTAATTAGTTTAGTTTAATAGTGTGTCTGACTCTTTATTAGTCTAATTTAAGTGTGTGTGAAAACTCAAAACACATACCCTTAAAAATGAATGGGAATCAAGTGGAGGGAGAACGAAACTGCCAATTGGTTAACTAGCTAGGTTAAATCACATTTTTATGGGATGGTTAGGTTAGTTAATTAACCAATCCTACTCAGCACGTGAAAAATGGACCAAAGTCTATTTGCATGGGCTCCACCAGTACAATTTTTCTACACGGCAGGCGCTTATAAAAGTTCTTCAAAATTACAAACCAATAACAACCAGAAACTCTTCCTCCTCACAAATTCAAGCAGACCTGTTGAACCATTGCCGGAAATGGCACCCTCTCCCAGCAAACCCCACCTCTCCCTCCTCACTTTGCTCTCCCTCTTCCTCCTCACTCATTCCAGATTAATTCTCAACCGTTCAGATCTCAAAGCCCTCTCCATCATCCAAAAAGACTTGGGCCTTAACTGTCAACATTACCACTCTACCAAACCATGCAACACCCCTGGTGTTATCTGTGAGAGGAGACTCTCTAACAACAACTCCTATGAGCTCAGAGTAACCAGACTCATCTTTAAATCCCAACGGCTCACTGGGTTTCTATCCCCGTCCATCGGACGGCTCTCTGAGCTCAAAGAGCTCTCTATTTCTGATAATCAGCTTGTTGACCAAATACCATCCCAAATGGTTGACTGCCGAAAACTGGAAATTCTCAGCCTCCAAAACAACCAGTTTTCTGGGGAAATTCCATCTGAATTATCCTCACTTATACGCCTTAGAGTTCTTGATGTTGCTTCCAATAAATTCTCTGGGGACTTGAGTTTCTTGAAATATTTTCCTAACTTGGAAAATCTGTCTATTGCAGATAATTTCTTTACTGGGAAAGTTCCTGCTTCTATTCGTTCTTTTCGTAATCTCCGATTCTTCAACTTCTCAGGAAACCAATTTCTTGAAGGTTCAGTGCCATTGATAAACCGGGGTCAATACTCAGCATCTGATGTTCCCAAACGATACATTTTGGCTGAGAATTTAACTAGAAGCAGCAACAAGTCAAGAAGTAATAGTTCCACTTCAGCTCATGCTCCAGCTCATGCTCCAGCTCAATCACCTCATAAACATAAAAACAGCAAAAGGAAGCTAGCTGGCTGGATACTTGGATTCCTGGCTGGAGCATTGGCTGGAAGTATATCTGGATTCATCTTTTCTTTGATATTTAAGCTGCTCTTGGCTGTTGTAAGAGGTAGAGTGAAGGACGCAGGCCCGGCAATCTTTAGTCCTCTGATCAAAAAGGCAGAGGACTTGGCTTTCTTGGAGAAAGACGATGGCCTAGCTTCGTTGGAACTCATAGGAAGTGGTGGTTGTGGACAAGTTTACAAGTGTGAACTTCCAGGAAGCAATGGTAAAATGATTGCCATCAAGAAGATAATTCAACCTCCAAAGGACGCAGCAGAATTGACTGAGGAAGATAGTAAGCTTCTGAACAAGAAAATGCGTCAAATTCGATCAGAGATAAATACTGTGGGTCAAATTAGGCACCGCAATCTTCTTCCTCTATTAGCCCATGTGAGTCGGCCTGATTGCCATTACCTCGTGTATGAATTCATGAAAAATGGTAGTTTACAAGACACGTTGGCTGCCGTGACAAATGGGACTAAAGAATTGGATTGGTTTGCTCGGCACAAGATTGCACTAGGAGTGGCAGCAGGGCTTGAATATCTTCACTTGAGCCACAGCCCACGTATAATTCATCGAGATCTCAAGCCTGCAAATGTGCTACTGGACGATGACATGGAGGCTCGAATTGCAGATTTTGGGCTTGCAAAAGCAATGCCTGATGCTCATACGCATATCACAACTTCCAATGTGGCAGGGACTGTGGGTTATATAGCACCAGAATACCACCAAACGCTGAAGTTCACAGACAAGTGTGATATCTACAGCTTTGGGGTGTTGCTCGGGGTTTTGGTGATGGGAAAGCTCCCATCTGATCAGTTTTTCCAAGATACAAAGGAGATGAGCCTGGTTAAATGGATGAGGAATGTAATGACATCGGAGAATCCTAGACAAGCAATTGATCAGAAGCTTATGGGAAATGGATTTGAGGAACAAATGCTCTTAGTTTTGAAGATTGCTTGCTTTTGTACACTAGATGACCCAAAGCAAAGGCCTAACAGTAAGGACGTTAGGTGTATGTTGTCTCAGATCAAGCACTAAGCAGTAAGTAAGTATGCAAGGATAGGTTTGAGGAAGACTGAGAATAATGATGCATGTGACAAGAAAATGTTCTGCTCAAGTAGATTAATTATATTTCTAATTCATGTTTCTATGTTATGTGGTTGTACCTTATTTCAGCATGTTGATTTACACAATGTAAACCAAACTGATAGTATATCAAAAATGTAGCATAACTATAGCATGTGCTGCTGTAGGCTATAAATATGGTGCTCACAGAGCAAAGGGTAATATTTACGTTTTTTTTTTTTTCCAAAAATCTCTGGATTGAAATTCTTCCACTTATTTATATATTCTTATAGGTATGCAAAAGAAATTTATACATATCTCTTTTTTTTTTATTACCCCTAAAAGGGCTACATCTTTATTGGTTGAGTGCTGAGTGGGGATAAAACCTATACTATGGAGAATACTAAAAAGACATCAGACATAATTAGAACCAGCTTTAAAATCAGGGAATAATGGACTGAAAGGGGGAAAAGATCTCAAAGTTATGAATCTTGACATCAGAAGCACTAGGGACTAGGGAGAGAACTGAAATGTTTAATATTTATTTCCTATTAAAAGTCTAAAAATGAACACTTCATCTTCAAGTTAAAAAGATAGACTATCAAAATGCAACTATGATAAAAGTCGGTTATGATGTGCCATGAGAAAATTTCCGTGTGCACAATCAGGTTTAAGCCATACTTCAACAAAAAGAGTATTGTTTTAATGAAGATATATTGAGAACTACAAGTGTGAAGATAAATCCTTACATACACAGGTATTAGCAAAGGAGCATTCAATTCTGACTTCCAACCACAAAACTTTTACTCCAGAAAAGCCAGAGTAAAGTGTGTTTTGGCAAACTCTCAGAAAACACTATTCCAGATTCTTGTTTTTATTTTGGGCAAACTCCATAGCAAAAATATTATCAGGCCTGACATGCACTCACAAAAAATCAATTACCATGTTGTTGACCAAAATTATGCACATGCCCCAGGACAGTTATGTTGAATGTTTTCCAACACTAAATTCACTCGGAGATGGTAACAAGGAAATGTCTTCTCCAGTATTTAATTAGGGAAGGCTATAATATTTATTCCTGAAGTGTTTTTTTTTTTTTTTTTTTTTTTTTGTAACATGGATATCAAAAGCTTCGTTCCGACTAATCTCATGGACATGTACAATCCTCGTCCCAATTTCCTTCTTGAAGAATTTAAAAGATTACAAGAAAATGAAAGTTCCATGCAAGTGCTCAGCCTTTATTTTTTCCTCCTCTGGAAAAAAACTGAAGTGCTTTTCTGAAGCGACCAATCAAGTTTCACATTAGTCTCTGCTTTTCAGTCTTTTCTCCTTTTCTTTCAGAAAAGTCTAATTCATCTTTCCGTCATTTCTCAAAAATGGGAAGACTATTCTAAGCACTATGAATAACACTAAAGTTAGGCCTAGCTTCTACTCCTTATGACAGTTTTTAATAATGTACATAGATATAAGCATATTTTCCCAGAGAAGACCAGCAAAAAAAATAAAATAAAATAAAAAACTAAGTCAACACTTCAGTCCAAAGAGGATGACTAGTCCACCACATTGTGTGAACAAAACAAAAAGAACAACTTTTTTATCAGGCCAGCAGATGGTAGAAACTGACCTGAAGCTTCACTAGCCTAACCAAAAAGAAAAAGACCTGAGGATTCACTTGAGGAAAATAAACAAGTTTTCAGTCCTGCAGACTCTCGGAAGAAATATAAACCAAGTTAACTTACCCTTCATTCAATTTCCAGAAGGAGTTTAAATATCAGACCTGAGAATTTGAACACTGACTTCCACATCCATTATTCGAGTACACTCACTTTATTTCTAAGTACAAGTAGAGTAATGCCAGGCCCATGAATGATATCTTAGTTGCCCAACTTACAAAGCTTCAAGGGTCATTTACAAACATGAAATATCTGGCATCTCAAATTCATTTTATACTAAGGATCTTGATAAACAATATGATGCACTACTAGCTTTATCAAGATCACTGAGAACTAATAAAGAAGGAATGTATGATGAATCAATGTGGACTAAAATTTCATGCAAAGTTCTCCATCTTATTGTCATGCGACAGAGTACATCAGGGTCCCTATTTAGTGCTCAAATATTACATTTTACTCTCAAATTGTTGTCTTTTACAAAGTCACTAGTTATAATCTCCAATATCCGAACAGGTTATAAAGCATCCGAAGAAAACAAAACCCACATCAATATATCCCCCGGATTACCTTAAAAATCCAGAAGTAACTGCGGAAGAATCCTCTCCAAATGAGTCGCTTCAATTTTACTAGCACCCTCTGCTTCAGCAATTGTAGCAGCACGCTGCACGGCCTCTGCAAGCAAATCAAGGTGAATGGTTTTGTCAAAAATGTTACAACATCAAAATGCAAACTCATCCACAATCTTAAGTAAGTAAACACTAAGCTTTTGTTTTAGATTGATTAACCTGTGATGAAGATTCGGAAAAGTTCACAACTCAGCTTTATTGCTTTCCCATTAGCTGCATCAAGAAAAGTTCAATAAAAAATTGGAAAACTTCATCAATAGAATGAAGTAAATACGAGAGATACCAAATGTTTGTCGATTCTTCTTCGATGTTCCAGCTCCTACCTGCACCAACCAAACAGACCAAATTACACAATTCATCAATCAATCAAGTGATTCCACAGCAAAAACATAAGCGACGAAATCGAATTATAGAATGCATTTTATTTTAACTATTAGATGCTTCAATCAATTAAAGAAGATAGCATTAGCTTTATACTAACATAATTCGGTTCGGCTTTAACACAATTTTTTTATCTCAATATATATTCTTAAAAAATATTTTAAAATTTTCTGAAATATTCATTTCATTCCTAAAATTAACCTAAAAACAAAATCCGTAACCTAAATTGAAAATTAAGTGAAGAATGAACAATGTAATTCCAGTCTTCAACTGCGATAGCAAAATTAAGAAAATAAAACGCGAGAAAATGTAAAAATGAAATAGTTCACCTCGCATTCCATAGCATCAGCGGCGTCGTTTCGTTCTCGTTCTGCAAATGGACACAAAAGAATTTAAATAAAAAAAAAAAAAAAAATTAAAAAAAAAAATCGAAAATATTTGAGAAATGGAAATTAGAGGTTGTGAAAAATGAGTAAAAAGAAGGAGATCTGAAACCGAGGGCTTTTCTGGTCCAAACGAGCTTGAAAATAGCGTGAATGAGATCCTGAAAAAACGTAGAGGGATTATAAAACGAGGAGTGAGGTATAGTTGTATTGGAATTAGAAGCAGTAGAAATGAAATGATTAATAAAAGGAATTAGAAGTATACGGGATCGAAGGTGTTGTCGTCTTCCATTGGAAATTGGTGAGCTTCGTTGTGTTGAGTTGATCGTTTCTTTTTGTGTGTTTCGATTTTTTCCTATCCTTCTTCCGCGCGCAAATTTTTATTTTGTATGTCGAAGAAGAAATATTTGGTTTTTAGAATTATGGGAAATGGGTAGAGCGAAACGGCCCCTATAGCTCAGTGGTAGAGCGTCAGTCTTGTAAACTGAAGGTCTGTAGTTCGATCCTGCATGGGGGCATTTTTTGGTCCGGTCTTTTGGGCATTTTGTGTTCCAATCGATGGTGAAGCTAGAAATTTTATAAGTTTTGTTGTAAGATCAATGAGCTCATAGAACATAGCTAGTAGAATTAACTTCTTGTAGTGTGATTTGGCAATATATTTTACTATACTATTTTTTTTTTTTAAATGGTTTAAATATGTAACAATGTAAATTCAGCCACTAGAAGTGTCAAATTAAATTTTAACTTCGACACTTAAAATTTCTAATTCCATAGTAACTCACCTACCTTACTTCTTTTTTCTTTTCTTTTTTTAATGGAAAACTCACCAAACTTACTTGAGTGATTGGTGATAAGGAAATTAGGGATGTGAACAGAGAGAATTTGGCAATGAATCAAAATGATCACCCAAACAACATTTAAAACAATATTGGACACAGCTTCGAGACATGGGGCTTAATGCTTGGGTGAGTGTCCCCAGTTCGATTCTTGATGATGTACTTTGACTTATCGTGTTACATGTAAAAAAATTTCAGTATAATCAATGCAATCAATTGATAGTATACTCTCTAATAGTGGAATCAAGAGACCCTAGCCTTACCTAAAAGATTGATAGTCTTGCCATTTTTGGGAATTCAACAAGACAAGGTTCCCACATCATTTATAAAAAGAAAAAAACGATGGCAAAATCCATCAATTAGAGCAAAAATAAAATGATTGCATTTTATTCCAAATCAAATAAGGATTAGTGAATGAATAATTTAAAAAAAAAAGAGGGGAAATTACAATTACGTCTAAGTACAAGGAGATAATCTGCAAGTTAATATCCCTTCTACGCCTTATTTGTCCAACTCATTCTTACCCTGCGATTTTGATCGAATTCGAAACCAGCCCCATCTTTTCATCTTCTCCCAACAAGAACGAGCTCAAATGCTCTCTGTAGCTCTAAAGAGTAAATAAATACTACAACTTTTGAGTTTTTAGTTCTTCTGCTTATCAAAACGATTTATCCAAAGCTTTTCTCTGTTTAATAATGGCGACCCTTATACACAAGCTCACCAAAAACAGATCCTCTATAAGAACCATCACAACCCTCAAAACCCAACTATTCCCAAAACCCAAATTTTATCTCATTCCCCACCAAACCCATATCGCAAAAACAAAACCAGAAGACTATGAAAACAACCCAATTCATCTTCTGGGTCCCACGAGCGGAGCAGAGGTGGAACCCACTCAAACATTGCGATTCTTCCCCAGTTTCCCATTTGGGTATTGCTTAAACCCTGCTTTCTCAACTGGGTTTGAGGGTTTTGCTGAAGGCGAGGCTGGTGAGGTTGAGTCTGAGGATGCGAGGACGGTTTGGGCTGACAGTGTGAAGAAGAAGAGGAAGAAGAAGATGAACAAGCATAAGTACAAGAAGCTTAGGAAGCGCCTTCGTCGAAAGTCTAGGACGTAATTGGTGAGATTACAATGTATTGGTGGATAATTTTCACTCTTTTTGTTGAAGCTTTTTGAGATAAAATGCACTGACTTTAGAGTTTGGAATGGAATTGTTAACCATTCTTTCTCTTTTGGGTTGTTCATTTGGGAATTACTGAGTTTAGAATGAAGGCAGATATTTTTATGTTATCATCTGAAAGTTGCTTACATTTTTTTTTTCCTACTTTGGTTAAATTATAGTTTTTGCATTATGTTTGTAGGACAATAGTTATTTATAGTTCTTTGGGTGCTGTAATTTTGATTCCATAATTAAAATAAATTATGTAGCTGCATTGGCCATGGCTAATCACATAGTTGGATTTAATTGTAATTTGGGGCAAATAACACATTTTGTGCTGCATTGATCAATGTAGTCACATGGTTGAATTTAATTGGGGAACAAAGTACATATGCGTTCATATAAATTTCACTCCTGATAAAAATGTAGGCTATGTAGTGTACCTCAAAATGCACGAAAGTGAATTCTGCATATGATTTTCAACCTTTCTGCTTGTAGTCAGTGTCAATTACATGTACTCAGTAGTCATATGTAATGTTCATAGGGTGTGAACTGCTAATGGTTGACCATATATATACTACAATTAACCCAGCTTGAACTGGCTGTTTGAAGTGCTGTTTGTATTATGCATCATATATATCAGCATAATGGGATGTCATTTAAAATAGCAGATTTTTTTAGAGTTAATATAAAAATATGAAGTTCATGTGTAATCAATACTTGCTTCAATAAAATAGAATAGTGTCACTAGTGACTAATAAGGAACAACAGAACACAGCCTAAACTCTTTGTTGGAAAGATCAATTTTTTATTTTCTTGAACCAAGAACCAAGAACAAAGAAACTGAATTGGAATTTACTCTTCATGCGGATTTGATCATATTTAATGTTTGTTATTATATGGTTTGCTAAAGAAGTTGTTTGGTAGTTGATAAACAACTTGGTGATCTAATGCACATTGCTACGTGCTAACTAAGAATGTTGTGTGGACAATTGGCAAGACAAGAAAGTTATAATTATTAAAAAAAATTAAAAAATTATACATGCATTTGTGATATGGAAGATGTTGCACCAATATAGTGCAGAATGAGAAAGAATTTCATGGGATGTGTCTACCATCTGCACCAACACTACTGACTTCTCTGAGGAGATTGATATAATTCTGGCTGGAGGTGTTGTTAGGATGAAGGGAACATTTGGGTGGAAGTGGTTTGGAGTATTGAAAGAAGATATGAGCCTATGAATTTACTCAAATGTGTAGTTTAAGTGGCAATGGTCCATGGACAATTCTACATGCACCCAAATTGATAAGTTATGTATGGTTTGGCTATATGAATTGCCACTGAAGAGGGGGTCTTGTTACCGAAATAGTCTGTAATGTTCCTAAGAGTCTTAAATAATTTTGGGTTGATTGTGTAAGTATCATAACTTTTTCTGGGGGTATCTCTTGGACTTTGGTTTGTTTGTTAGGCTAAGATTTATGTGACTTCCCATGCTATTTCTTTGTATCAAAGATCTGTACTTGAATTTGGATCGTTTAGGTTTGTTGTGATAAATCTCAGAGTGATGGACATATATCAATATTTAGCTTGTCTTGACTATTGTGTATTGAGCCAGATTCTTCCACTAGATGATCTTATTTAAATATCCGTTACCTGTCATAGAATGTTCTTAGGTAAGTACCTGTCATATAATGTCTGTAAGGACTAATTTTGGTAATCTCATGTACAGAGTTGTGTCACAGAATTGGCATGTTAAGATCGTGTCACATAGTATTGTTATATTTTGTTGTTTCTGTTTTCAGTGGTGCATAGTTGTGCGGACTGTGGAGTGCAATATGACATAATTTTCATTAACATGGAGTGGAACTAGAATGAAATTTGTGCAAGTTGTGTTTTTCACAAGACAGGCTTTGGCAGGGTAAGTCCATACTTGGCCTCTGGTAGCCATCATCTGCTATTCCCCACTATTTTAGAGAGAGTAGCACCTTGGTTCTTTTTATCTGAAACTTCCATATCATGAGCTTTTCTCCTATAGCTCCTGTTCTCTTAACATGCTTTAGGCTGAATGACTTCTGTTTAGTAGCCCTTCTATCTTTTGCTTCCAAAATCACAAATCAGTTGTGTACTCCTCACTTGTAAGTTGTAAATACGGAATGGCTTGCACAAATACTCATGTTCACTAGCACATCTGAGGAAGGTGGGTGAAATCTTGATATTTTTGTTTGCAGCAGAAATATCAAAGTCCACAGTTAGTGGCTGGGTCCTTTAAGGTAACCTCTTGTTCATTTTTTGGTTTCTGTGCTTCATACGATTCCTTCATGACAGAACGGTTCACAGTCTAGTATGGATTACATTTAGAAATGTGCAATAAATTATTTTGTGTTGCCTACTCACCTTCATCTACTCTTTGGAAGCATGGTTGTCCAGGAGAGAGAAGAGAACTACTCTGATAATAATTATCATGATTCATTCTAGGCAAATCCTTAGATTTTTGTTTTATTTATTGTTGCAGGAAAATGACATGTTGGCATGAGAGCAAACTTCAAATTCGATTGAGTAATGTTAGGGACAATTTTTTTTCACAATTATTGATATAACCTGTTGTGATTGGAACAATATTATTTTCACTAGTGTTTACTATTGGCACCACTTTCATGTTAATTGTGAAACATGTCGTGTAGATAGACTTATTAAGTTTGATTCCCTTCATGTTAGAGGTTTTTGTACCACTCAACTTTTCTCTTTTTCTTTGTCAAAACCCTAGCTACTTGTTGGCTCTTACTCGGCATTAGTTTGAAAAGGATCCTAAGAAAAGTTCTTAGATTTGAATGTTCTCTAACAAGAAATAAAAAAGCAATAGGAAAAAGAACCAAATAACTTATAAACGGCGTGGTTTTTCTAATTAATTCAACTAGTAAAGTTTATTGTTGTCAAATAAAAAACCTATTAGTGACCATTTGGTATCACATTACCAAGGCAAAAAGTGCCTTTTCAAAATGTTGTGACCTATTTTAGTGTTTGGTAAACCCTAAAAGCATGGAATGTTTTCCTTATTTTGCCTTAAAAAACACATTTTGACAATGGAGCTCAGAGTTCCATTGGCAAAGCCCTCTTTGAGCAAGAAGCACAATTTCTTAACGCTTTACCAAACTGACCCATAATATCAAATTTTGTTTATACCAAAAATAAAATTTAGTACTGTCTTAGTTTGATGGTATAGAGTAATTATTATGAATAGTTATAGATTTAAATCCAACCAACTAAACAAGGAAAAAAAAAAAAAAAAAACTAGGGAAGGGCTGTCAATGGGTTTGGGCCGACATTTGCCCAAGCTTAGCCCGTTTAAGATACATCAAGCTCAACCCTAACTGCTCCACTCACAATTTTATGCTTTTATTCCAGCTTCGTGTCGGGTTTTGGGCTCACCCTTACATTTTTATTTATTAATTTGAATTTATTGTTTGTGTGTTATGAAAACCTTAAAACCTTTTGTGGGGTTGGTAAGAAAATGCAAGGGGATAACAATAAACAACCAAGAGCATAAACCTTAGCCTTTGAAGTAATTAGCAGGATTGCAGGAACCACTAGAGTCTAAACTTTCTGATTCATAGTCACTACCTTTAGCTTTCAACTTAAATTTGGTGACAAGTCACAATATTGTATTTTAGTATATCTACCTTAGAAAATTCGCATCCAGTTTTTTATTTTTTAGCTACTTTACCTCTTCAAAACCTACTTTATTTACTTTACCTCTCAACATTTACAACATACCTCACATCTCATTCTTTATTTTACAAAATACTTTATTAAAATATTATAAAAACAATTATTATTTTTTTTCTTTTTTTTTTGCACAATCTCAACACCCACGCCGGCAACAACAAATCAACCACCACCCACACCCACGCCGACAGCACAATCTCAACACCCACGCCGGCAATAACAAATCAACCACCACCCACACCCACGTCGGCAACACAATCTCAACACCCACGCCGGCAATAACAAATCAACCATCACCCACACCATCAAACCCACATCCACGCCAGCAGCACAATCTCAACACCCACGCCGGCAATAACAAATCAACCACCAACCACACCATCAAACCCATACCCACGCCGGCAGAAATAAAATAAAAAAAAGAGAAAGGAGAGAGAAAAAATGAATAAAAAATTACACAATACAAGTTTACATGAGCAACAGTAGTCGGTAAAGATACTGACTACTATAGCATCTTGTAAAAATTTGAGCAACTTTAGAAGACTAGATATGAGGCTAATTTTTGTGATTTTTGTGAACAGTATTATCTATTTTAACTAATAGAGTGTTTTAACTCATGGGATGTGAATGCTCTTATGTAAGTGAATCTTCAAAACTCAAAAGGTCCACTATATAAAATATATACATGCTAACCTTTAGCATAGATGAACAGCTTGGACAATTAAACATCTCAAATGTGGCCTAAGCACTACGACAAAATCGGTTGGACCTCAACTTTATGTACAGAATCTTACGTGGGACTAGAGAAATGGACATCCGCATTTACATGCTGAGTGGTCTCTGTTGTGATTTCATCAAAACATGGTCTCATCCAACCCAACAAAGAACTATGTTCATTGGGCAGTTTCTCTAACTCCATTGTATTTTTGTAGCACCAACCTTTATTGGATAGTGGGCTCATCTTTGTTGGACAGTGACAATTCTCCTCCCTCAGCAATATTAAATTGGTATCAAAGAGAAGTGCCCTTACTTTGGACAAAAGGGCCAGTTCTCTTGCCTTTTAAAACCCTATTAAATCTAAACCTGTGCTCTTTAAGCGGAATGATTGTTTATAAGCCTGTCTTTACTCTTCAGGCAACACGGAGTTGGGCCCTGGATTTAGATGATGGATGCCACTCCTTTATGAAAACCGTGAATTGTAGTTTCCAATTTCATCCAATTCCAATTCCTTTTTTTTTTTTTTTTTTTTTTTTTTTAAATAAAATAAAATCCAAAGCTCCAACTACAGACAAAGGAAGCATCTTCACAGGCAATTATCCACTTTTTGATACTAAATAGATATGCTGAGAATTGAATTACATCCGTCGATCGTATTATATATCTCTCATAATCAATTTTGTTTTGTTATAAGAACGCTGATGAAATTGATACATAAGATTCATTTAGGAGAACAACCTGATGACCTCTTTACAATGGGTAAAACTTAGATACAGTTCTTCAGGTTAAGTGCATTAGGTTTCCCAATTGAATTCAAACGTATAACTGCATTGAACTACCATCAAAGTGGGTGGCCTAACGATTGGTGGAGTGGACTTGTGACTCCTTGGTAGGTTTCTAAACACAAGTTCGAATCACCAACCTCACTGAGTCACTGTTACTTGAATGGGACGAGAATAAGTTATGACTCAAAGCTGTCTTGTAGGATTGTCTGCCTTCTCGGCAGGCCCTTCATGACTCACTTCCCCGCAGGTAAGAGGCTCCCATGGTAGCATTTAAGGAGGAGAATCACACCTAGGTCATCCCTCACCTACCCTTTTTTATTCATAAAAATAAAAAAATAAAAAAGTATAACTAGATTGAATTTAATTATTTTTTAAAAAGATAATACTATTTGTGTTTGATTGGTTAATTAATATAACTAGGTATTTGAATTCAATTGGAAAATCTAATGTACATAATCTAAGAAACTGTCGTTTTATTGCATTAATTAACCATTTAATTAAATCCTAATCTCATTTTTTGTTTTCATTAGATTCTTAGTCTATGCACACGTGCAGTGTGCCACATTTTATTGAGTGTTGATGGTTTTTTTTGTCTGCTAATTGTGGCCATATATCACGGTGGTATGTTGTCTGCAATGTCTGGTTTCTTTTTGTTATTTTAGTTAATTTAATTACAAGTTTGTGTTTCGAGCCATTTTTTTTTTTTTTTTTTTAATCGAGGAGAACCAAGATTTAAATAGTATACTTGTTATAACTTATAACTTGTAACAATTGAATTATATAAGAGAAATGTTTGTATATCTTTTAGATTATTTAATCAATGTTCTATGATACTCATAAAAAAATAAAATAAAATAAAAAATTAATGTTCTATGATAGTTGGGTACGTTCACAATGAGCTGAGCACCTTTTCATAGAAATAAAATTTCTTTGAGATGAAATTAGAAGGGGACCGGGGGAGAAATACATGTGATCTTTTAATAAATACATAACCACATTTTTGGATTAGAAGAAGAATTCGGTTTGGCATATGATAAATTGAGGAAGGCTTTATAAAATGTTGTTTTTCATCATAGCATTGCAGCTTCGTTTACAAGTGACTAAAGTACTAAACCTTTATGGTACCTCAGGAAGACAAGAACTTGAACTATATTGAACGTCTAATTCAAGCTGTTTTCTTAGAAAACCTCTCTCACTATGGAGCCATAGGCACATGCAATCAGCACACTGTTTTTCATTTTCTTTTCTTTTTTGGATAATTCAATATATAGTTTCCATGATGGATTTGAATCCTGCTTTTGACTTCGAATGGCTTAAAAGACAACTAATATGGACGATTGCATTACATATATAACTAGGCACACATGATTCATGAAGACAAATTTGTAGATAACGATATAAAAGGATCTTAGTACATGGAGGTCAGACGGAATATTTCGTAAAACTTTATGTTCAACCTATTCATAGGTGTGTTTTCAGTCACATTATAAAATAAATAAATAAATAAAATAAAATAAGTTCAACCTATTCAATATTTATACATGTTGTTCAGTTTTTATAAAAGTAAAAATAAAAAGAACGTGCATGTTGCTATATATACAAGATCAATCTAATCTTAATTTCTTGATTGAGCTTAAAGAGATCCTTGAATTTTATTCTCTCTCTTTTTTTTCATTTAACGGGGATTATAATAATGATTAGAGTAGTATCTTCTGCTAACCCTAGAGGAATATTTAGGGAAAATACAACCTTTAAAAAAAATTTAAATCACAATTTGGTAGCAGCATTTTTCAGTGAGAATGTACTAAAATAAGCAATAGTCCAATGGTTGGTTTTAATAAATGACTGATTCCATTGCAAGGTTTTTTTATTTTTTGGAATAACTCTATTGAAAGATCGAACAAGAATGCTGGTTATTAGTTTTATCCGAAACCACCAACTCTGGTTTGTCCTTGCACATTGTGTCCATGCATAAATTAAAATCTCACATAAATTACTCATCTAAATAGGTGTACCCAAACTGATTGCTTTTTTCATTGTCATTGAACCTGCAGGAAAGTGACTGATCAATAGCATTAGTCAACAATCATGATTAAGTGGTCACCAAATCAAATAGATTCTATGCCCTTATAAACATGGTGAAGCAGGACCATCTTGTGTGTTTTTCCATTGGAAACATTAATTTTAAAGGAAGGTGATTGGTGCTGGTTAATTTCAATTGAAACAATACGTAAGCACTTACGCAAAGACAACCACCAATAATGTTTTTAAATGGGACAAATTAAACCCCTTTAATTTCATGAGGTTTTTAACTGTAAACTTAAATCAGTTGAATTGCTTAACTGTAACCCCACTTGCTCCCACTTTGCCGGAATGTAGCTTCATTTGAAAATGGTGGCATAAAGACTGACCAATAGTCAGCTTTGTTAATTTACTTGCCTAAAAAGAAAATCTACAATATTTTTTTAACCAAAGAATAAACCAATTTTTTTTATGATATCAAACAATCTTGGTTTCCAGTTTCCACCTTCAATGGTCGCTATGAATAGGGGCCCTCATCTTGGCTTGTCCTGAACTCTCTTGAGTATTTACATTTTTTTATTTTGTGTGTCTGTGTTTTCAGATTCAAAATGTAGTGGAATCTTAAGCTGTGATTATGTGAATCTCGTTAATAATGTTCACCTATTGGATGTCACCGAATACGTCATTTACATGGTTTAAACTTTAAAGTAGTAATCAAACAATTAAATTAACAAACAAAACCTCATTGGCCTCTCAATTATTAGGAGGGGCTTTCATAAATAAGCCAAATAAGCATCTTATGCGTAGTTTCCGCGTATCTTAAACAGGTGGAAAGCACTTTTGAGACATTGATCTTCTCGAAGAAAAGCATTGTCAGTATGTCACCATGTGAGATTGATGAAGCAATGTACCTAAAGGCTTAAACGTGCACCATCACAATGAGAGTATGTAAATGTTATATTTTATTGCTTGCAAAAGTAACAAAAACAAAACTTTTTTAGTTATTTTTTCTCATTCTTTTTCTGTGCTATGATTGTCACTCGAACGTAAGTCATTAGGACAAAGACATGGACGAAGCAAAATCAACTTGAAGTGATGATTTCAAGTTTTCCATATTTTAAAACTTGAAAGAGCTCTAACCTTTCAATATGACGGGGAAAAAAATATTAACAAAATAAAACATTCAAAATCATGTGATTTCAGTATTTCACCATCTAAAATAGTTCAAATTTGTTTTTAGGTTCTTTGGTAAGTTCAAATTTGTTTCATATACCATAAAAACAAAATAAAACATTCAAAATCATGTGATTTCAGTGTTTCACCAACTAATAGCTCACATTTGTTTTTAGATTATTCGGTAAGTTCAAATTTGTTTTATATACCATACAAATCTTGACAAACGCTAAATGTAACAACAATTTTATTATAAAAATATAAATTGACCTGACAATGAATTTGATACAACATTAATAACATAATAAATTAATATTTAACTTCTATTTAATTTTATAATTAAAAGTTAATTAATATATCACCTTATAGTGTCCTTACATCATTCTACTAATCTTACTAAACAAACAAACAAAAAAAAAACATGATTTTCTAATTTCTAAATGGGATTTTATGAACATCTCCTTGCAATCAAATCTTCAGGACCTGTTCTTGATGTTGCTGGAACTCGAAATTTCCCAAATCTTAATCTCCCCATCTAGACTTCCACTACAAACCGAAACGACACCGTCAGAATCCTCAGCCGAAACTGCCACCAACGACTTAACCGGTTTTTCATGACCTTCCATCACAACCATACATTGATACCCACTTTCCATCCCACGTTGCCAAATCCTCACCGTCCGATCAGATGACCCACTGGCAAACAAACAATCCCCCACGTTGATCAAACACAGTATAGCCCCTGTGTGACCCCACAATGCCTCCACAAAACCCATATTGTTTGAACCATCCTCGATCTTCTTCTCCCACACCAAAATCAAACGGTCAGAACCACCTGAAAACAAAACCGACCCATCACCGTTCAAAGCCAAAGCATTAACGGTGGATTTGTGCTTCTTTAAGGTACACACCAAAGTGTGTTTTTTATTTTTCACAGTATTAAATCTCTCCCATACCCTAATGCACCCATCAGCTGAAGCAGTGTAAACTACACCATTATCAGAGACAGCAACAGCATTTACAGCATCTTCATGAGCTTTCACAGACTCTAAACAACGTTGGTCAGATTTATTTATGTTCCAAATCTTAAAGCTTTTGTCCCAAGAAACCGAGTACATTAAACCTTCTTTCACAACTAGACCTGAAACCGTGTCACAATGTTCAATCCAAAGCTTCTTCTTGTGGCGTCTGACAAGGACGTAGTTCTTTGTCCAAAGGGAACGGTACAAGCGGTCTTTGAGAGTGGGAAGCGTGGACAAAAGGTGGTGGTGTCGTTTAGAGATAGAGTGGTATCGTTTAATTATTATTATTTGCCATACACGAATCTTGGAGTCTTGGTGAGCTGTGAAGATGTTGGTGTTGTTAAAAGCGATGGACTTAACGGAACCAGAAGTGGGATCGTTGTCATTGAATGAATCGATGTGTGTGTGGTTGGATAAATCGAAGACGTTGATTATGTTGGTGGAAGCGGCGTAGAGGAGGTTGCTGTGGATTGCGAGGCAGGTGATGATATGGGAGTTTGGGGTTTTGAGAGTGGTAATGCATTGATGTTTGATGAGGGTTTCGTATGAAAGTAGGTATGGTATTTGTTTGCGATGCAGAGTTTGAAGACCCAATGTTTGATTGGTATGCATTTGGTAATGAATGCTGAGAGAGAGAGAGAGAGAGAGAGAGAGAGATTTGAGTGATGAAATTAATATGTAGGCAAGGAGTAGTATATAATATGTGAGGCTCGTAGCTTTGTGGCAAACATAGGACTAGGCTAGCTATAGGAGTATAGGAGAAAGTGAACACTATTTGGTTGGAGGGGGAAAAAATTAATTAAGACAAGTATAGGGTTAGAAATAAAATATGAAGTAAAGTTGAATTTGATATCTATTTTATAGTCCATAGCACATGCATTTTATAACTTGATAAACATGATTGGTCCACAAAATATCTCATAAATATCTATATCTCATACATATCTGTAAAATATCTTTATATGTTCTATTAGGTTCTAATAAATTCTAGGTACAAAAAAAACTCTATATATGTGAAGGGAAAAGCAACATGAAGGGGTGGGGGCTGAAGCTTGCAAAAGAGACTTGAGAGAGGGAGTCTTTCATGGTACTTGGTCAATATATCTTATTGTATTTGTAGCTATATTAGATATATTATAAATCTCTATGTGAATGTAGATAAGTTGTCGAACTACCTAAAATTCTGTGTTCAATTTCTATTTACTTTAATCGATTATTGCTCTATTTTATTATCCAAACAGTTTTCAATGGATTGAAATTCATCATATTGCAATGTTTGATGTGGTTTCATTATTATCTGAAAAATTAAACACCTCCATTAGTCATTCTAAATTTCTGATACCCCGCACGACAAGTCTAAGCATCGGATATATAGCTAGATAATGCCTAGCACGTAGTAATAGGCTTAAGAGAAAGTCTATGGCGGCAGATAAATTCACTGTTTACTCAATAATATGACACATTAGACGTCATGACCCCGAGAAAAGCTTTGAATACAAAGAAAGTCTATGGCGGCAAAATAAATTCACTGTTTACTCAATAATATGACACATTAGATGTCATGAGTCATGACCCCCGAGAAAAGCTTTGAATACATCTACATTATATTTTAAAAAGAATTCGACAAGTTATAATTAGAACGTTTCCTAATTGCTTATATAGTATATTTTAAAACTTAAAACCTATTTGGTATGTTGGTGTAACACATGGTGGTGTCTACAGTATGTTTGTTTTCTTTTTTATGCTAGTTAAGCCTTTCCCTTTATTAGTTAATTTGAAAAACACTTAAATCTATTTCTACTTTAATTATCAAAAGAAAAAATTGACATGATAATGAATGCGATTGGTGACACATTGATAACATAATAAATAAATTTATTAATTATAGTTGCATTTTGTAAATTTTATATGATCTTTAACCATTGTATTAAGGACACTTATTAACAAAATCCATATTATATTATCCCTAATATTACTTGACTTCAACAATAAATTAATGAGTAAGTCGTGTGTTGGCGCTTGAAAAATAAGTTAATGGGCTTGTTGGTTTTTTATTTTTTGTTTTTTCTAGAAGTAGGTGAGGAGGACAATTGTCTTTGCAAAGAATGGAAACTAAATTCAAAAAGGGACACAACAATTTTCATAATTATTTTTACAAATGTTGATGTGATCACCTATTATGATTAGTGCATATTAAAAAGATGTCAGTGATGGATCCATATAAAAGTGGTATTAATTAATTCAATCACAATTTATTATGTGACTGATATTATTTGAGCTAAAGCTAAATCCTCCAAGATCAAACCCGTGCTCTCTCAACTCAAATGGGAGAGCATGGATATATGCATGTACCGCTTAAGCCAAACACTTAAAAGATAATTATCCCTGCTATACTTTAAAACATTATGTCAGACATATAATTAAAAGAAGGCCAATGCCTTGGGCAAATAAAGTTTTGTTATTGGACGGTTTGTGAGCACATGTGCGATAATGGAATCACATTATGCTTTGTGTTGATTAGGCCTTCATGCGATGAAATGTGTCACTCCATGGAATATGGGTGACACTTTCTAACATAAAATGGGAAGATTTGTTCAAAAGTTTGCCATTTTTTAGCCAATGGAATATAGCAATATCACGTGTTTATGGCTTTCAGATTTAAATTTGCCTAATAATTAAAAGACACGTAACCTACCACTCAAACTTAGTGATAATAATTAATAAAAACTCGTATCTGTACGATTTGATTTGAGGAACATTAAGTGCTGAATGTGGATCTTGATTCTTGAGGCCTCTTTTAGGTCAACAAACACACAATTATAGCAACGTAAAGTTGTGGTCTGACCTCACATATGATTGGCTTAAGCCCAATATGATGTTTTAAAAATGTAATGTTGAGAGCTAGTTCAATTGGTTTGGTCTTAATGTGCTTCGTAATGATCATTAATTCGAATCCCTTCAAAGCCACCTACCCAAGGTAAGACCTTGGGACTATCACGATACACCTAGCTAATAAGTGTTAAATAAAAATAAAAATGTAATATTACTCTCATTCATCTCAAATCCATTGACATATTAGTTTCAGTCGCAGGTCAGATTGACCCCAGTCCATAACCATCAAATATAAACACAAGCTAATGGGTCAATAACTATGAATGGATTGTATTGGTTTTGGTTAATGGGCTTATGGATATTTTATTGCCATTATTGGGTGTTGTTTACCAATTTAGTGTGAAGATAACATATGACATGATTTTGAATAGAATTATAATAGGTTTTCAGACAACTCATCTGAATTGTGTTAATGTAAAAATTCACTTTCAATTCATGTAACTAATTAACCTCTAATAAAATTCTTTTCTCCATTTGGTGATATAGGATTAAAGTGTGAGATCCTATTGATGACATTATAACTATGGTGGACAAGCCAAGAGTCTTAAAACTCAACCGACATTTACTAATCTCCATTATGAGAAAAACGATTTTCAAATCCCTCCCTCTGAACTATCAAATTATCAACCCAAAAAAAAAATGTGCTTGACAAATAGATAATAGAAGCTAGGTAGGTAACATCGATGAAACTACTGTAAAGGATATACAAACTTAGAAATGGAGAACAAATTGAAGAAATCACCTTAAATCTTTGTGTACTGACCCCGAATCGATTTTCCAAATTTTGTAGTAGAACCTAGTGAAGTGATAGCCCTTACTACTGTTTTATATGATAGTTTCAAGAAAAATCTTACTTGGAATAATTGCAGCAACATAGGAATTGTACTTTCAGGAGGTAGTGTTAACATGAGCAAGCTATGGAATTTCATTTAGAAAACTGAAGTAAGAGACAAGTAAAATGAAAATAAGGAGAATGAAGAAAGCAATCAAAACAGAAGTGAAGAGTATGGAAATGTAAAGTCAAAGGGGCAGTAAAGAAGAGGAGAGGGAAGGGAGCAATGAGACAGATAGTAGAGAGAAAAAGTGAAAAGAGAAATAAGGTAAGATAGAGGATCTAGGATAATCAAAATAGTAATGTAAGAGACATAATATTTTTCATAAAACATGGCCTATTGAGAAACCAACAAAGGCAGTTGGGAGAAAATTCGAATGCTGAGAAAATAATGATTTTGAGTAGGACAATAAAGCAAATAGTACTGAAGTAGTTGATGTCGATGACAATGGATCATACACAAATGTGAGAGAAACTGAAATTTTTTAGAACAATGAAATAACAAATGAAAAAAAAAAAAAAAACATATGGATGTAGCCAACAAATTAGGGATATACACATGGCTGCTGTGTACCAAGGAAATTGAAAAAAAAAAAAAATGCATTGATCGTTTTAAATTGTACTTAATTGAATTTTCACAGCACAATGAAGCAGATTTTGAAATGCAGTATTACTTCCAACCATACGGATGTAGCCAACAAATTAGGTTATACTTATACACATTATCCATTGAGCTTAATCAGATCAAATGTCCTCGTTATCTATTCAACCTGGCCACTATTTCATCCAGACAACTCAATTCCACCCCTACTCAGCCTACCCAGAAACCGGTCAACATATTTATTAGTTACGTTTCTATATAGAATCGTGTTAGCCATACATGACAAAAAAAATTTAGGAAAAGGTCCACGGTAACATTATCGGTAGAAAAAGGGAGGACTCCACTCGGTCGATACAAGGATTTCTGTGAAGGTTGCAATATTATCGGTTGCTTTGGTGGGGATGGAGGCAAATATTTGATATAATTGCCACCTCAAGTGTATTTAAGCAGGAGAAGGGAGTAAGAGAGGAGAAGAACAAAGAAAAGAAAAGTGACTTGTTCCACAACGAGAGCAGTAGTTTCTAGTTAATTCTAGGTATGCATGAAACTAATTAACAACTCTACTTTTGAGTAGTTATACATAAAAGCACCCTGACATTCGCTTTATCGTGGTTTGTCTTCAATTAAAAGATGGTACGTACTTTGGCCGCTGGATCACCAGAGAGTTCTTGAAAGATGCAGTATTTGGTTTCAAATTATAATTCTTATGACAATCTATAGGTGGAAAGACATTCATTAGTTAGTTGAGTGAGTGACGCCAAAGGACAATGAAATGAAACAAGTGGAGAGAAAAGGTGAGGAAAATTTCATTGAACAAGTTATTAGAACTTTAAGATTTTAAAAAACTGCTGGAACTATTGAATGGTTTTTTTTAAGTGAGATTTTAAAAAACTTTATATAAATAAATAAATTAATAGATGAACTGAAAAATAAAAGTTGAAACGGGCAATAGAAAATAATCATCCTTTTAGAAATGTTCCTAAGCCCATTAAGCTTTTAGCACATAAAATTTTATACATAAGCTTGCAAGCTATTTCTCTCAGCTGTAGGTGCTCAAATTAGACCTAGATGAAAGTGAAGTATATGCTAGATTGTGTTTGTTTGAATTCCATAATACTATCCATGTCCTTTGTGTGTTCTTTTCTTCAGGCAGCTATGGGGTTCATTGCACTCCCCTGAATTGATCAATCTGAAGCAATAAAAGATACTTTCTACTGAGGATGACCTTAAGTCCTTTGCTAAACCTTAAGAACATCATCTAATACATATTTTGTACACACCACTTAAATGTAAATATATATTTACAAATTATAGACATTGTGTCGATGTTGATGTCTACACTTAATGTTGTGTACACATACCGATAATATCTCTTTTTTTTAAGTATAATTATATATGGATTTTGTTAACCAGTACCCTTAGGGCAATGGTTAAGGAGCATTAAATGCTTACACTTTACGGAAAATAATAAATTTTTAATATTAAAATAATATATAGAAAGATTAAAATACCCTTAAAAGTATTAAAACTTCACTACTTCCTATAAAATGAAAGCATTAAATGCTTCCTTAACCATTGCCCTAAGGACATTTGTTAACCGACCCTTATATATTAATCAACTTTAACTAATAATAATAATAATAATAATAATAATAAATTAAAAATGCTGCCTTAAATGGATACATGGAATAGTGGCTTTATAAATACTGATTTTTTTTTTTTTGAATGAATAAATACTGATTAATGATCCATTATTGTGTATTAATGGTCACAAAACTCAAAAGGCCGCATCTAAATGGACACCTGGAATAGTGGTTTCCAAATATTGATTTCTCAACCATTATTGTGTATCTTTTTTTTTTTGAGAATACCATTATTGTGTATTAATGGTCACAAAACTCAAAAGGCCGCATCTAAATGGACACCTGGAATAGTGGTTTCCAAATATTGATTTCTCAACCATTATTGTGTATTAATGGTCACAAAACTCAAAAGGCCGCATCTAAATGCACACCTGGAATAGTGGTTTCCAAATATTGATTTCTCAACCATTATTGTGTGTCTTTTCAGTACTCATAGACATAGTCATAACTAAAAATCTGTTCATCATCAGATGCTTCTTAATTATCACTCACAAGTCACGACTCACGACCTATTCTTTTTTTGCTGAGTATCACATCCTATTCAAAATGCCACCACTTCTACTTATCAACTCGGCTTGATCGTTAATTGTACTATATAAGCGCATTAGGAAGCAGGAGCAGAAGCTTGAAAAAGCATATAAAAAAAAAAAAAGACAAACAAATATGATCAAAAGGTGGATAAGCATGAGAGAATGATGAGAGATAAAACTAAGGTCAAAAAGGCTCAAGCAAAGGATGATTAACGATTTTTAGAGCCTCTTTGTGTTCTAAAAGCAACTATAGATTTTAAAATGCACTCGTAGTAATAATAATACCATATATTTTACCATTAATTAAAGAATTAAAATCTCACTTGTTGGTACTTTGTACTTCTAATTAGGGACAAGGCTTTTTAATTATTCGGTGAACTGGAACACTAGTGCATTGGATAAGACATGAGATCAACACGTGATCATCTTTGGATATGTAATATCACGTCCAACGCTCGAAAACACCGAACCTAAGTCAGATCGATATATGATACTTTATCTTATAAGTTATAAGAATATTTCCAGCAACACTCTCTATTTTATCTTCACATGTAGAGAGTTCTCCACATATAGAGCGCTACTTTTTTAATTACACTCCAACAAACTCTCTATTTTATCTTTATTTTTATTAAAATAATATTTTTATTCTATACCTCCACTCTCTCCATCCATTGCACCACCACCCTCAATCAATGCAAAAGACTCCAACTCTGAAGCAGAGGCGGTACTACTTAAAGAGGTGTAGTGGGTGTGTTCTGGGTCATTCAGCAAGCCCAGGCCGAGATCGGCAAACCCAAGCCCGTTTCCAATCGTCAACCACCACGCCACCACAAAATCAACAAAGAACAAAGGAGAGATATGGAGAACAAAGAACAGAGGAGCAAGGGGAGAGCAGAGAAGGAAAAAAAAGGAAGAGAGAGAAAGAAATCGTGCAAAAAAAAAAAAAAAAAAACAAACAAACTTAAATAGGGCCGATCAAGAACAATTGTTTATTCGGCTGAAGAGTGAACAGTAGCTTTTCATTTGTGAAAAGCTACTGTAGCATTTTGGTAATTTGAAGAGCTGTTGGAGCATCATTTTTTTATTTTTGCTCTCCACATGTGGAGATAGAGAGCCCTTTGAAGAGCTGCCAGAGATGCTCTAACTCTTATATGTTGAATTTTTTAATTAAAAAGAAAAGGGTGTTATAGTAAAATTAAATAATAGTAATAAAAGGTGTCGTAATCTTTCTTACATAAAAGTTAAATTTGATATATGTCCTTACATAAAGTATGATTAATGCTACTGTACAACAATCTATTGCTGGAAAAAATCAGTGAATACAACTAACTATAATTAAGAATTTCTCTTTGGACCATATATAGGTAGGTTGAAAAAGATACATCCACTGATGATTGTGTCAGTGTGTGTATATCATTCATCAACTTAAATGTGAAACTGAACTGGCACACAGGTTATGGACGATCTAAATGACTTTTCACCTACACGTTTTAAGTTCCATTCCAAATTTCCAATTGATTCTTTCAAGTCAATCAGATTACCCACACAACTTGATCCAATATTTTTTTTGTTGCCAAATAACTGTGACTTTGTTCATAATTTTTTCCACACTCAGGAAGTGGTAAATTGTGAGATATATTTTTTTTGATAAATTGTGAGAAATAAACAGTCATTATTATGGTATCTCTTTTAACCAATCACTTTATAACATTTCAATTGTGATAAATATTGTGAAATTGGTTGGTTTTCATATTTATTCTTTCTCAGTGCGCCCCATATCAGGAAATCTACTTGTATACGGAAAATAAAGAAGTAAAAAGTCGTTGACTATAGTCTGTCTTTTTTTTTCTTTTTCTTTTTTAAATAAAAAATAAAAAATCTGTCTTATGTGAGCTTGAGTGCTTGACCCACCATGTTTGGATGCACCAAGAAAAGAGGGAAAGGGAAATGAAGAGCCTTTCCTTTCCATTTAGAGTTTTAGACCCATTATTTAATTTATTTTGCTTCCTTTCAAATTAGGAAAATGAGGAAATGGGAAGAAATGGAAAGAGAAATTGTGTGTACAATATTTAGTGTCTATTTACTTATTTAGACAACTATTTTGTAATTAAAACATTTAAGTTTTAATTACAAGTTTTAATTTTCCTTTATGCAACCAAACACAGGAAACATCCCAGGAGAATTTTACCCCACTTTTGCTTTCCTTTCCCTCCCTCATTTTCCCAAACATAATATAAAATGAATATGAAGATGCCAATAACTTTGTGTTTTCTCATCCTCTCGTAAATAAGGAAACTAAAAATATCACAAAAAGATGATTCCATTCCTTTTTGATTCGGAGATGATTTTTTTAAAGTTTTCTATTGCGCGTCGGATGAGTTTTCTCACTTTAAAAAAAATAGAAAACTAGGAAAAAAAAACCTCCAAACTAAGATGATTTTTAATTGTACAATTTGTAATGTCATTAATTATAGTTTTTTAGGTGTTATATATTCAATTTTCTAATTATATTCAAATATATAATTGCATTATATTTTTTAAAAGATAATACTATTTACATTTTATTAGTCAATACAATATTAAAATGAGAGTCTAGTCCCACATTGACCAAGTATTCTTGGGTTGTGCAATTAATAAGCTATGGGCAATCCTCATCTCTCAAGGCATCTTTTGAGATTGAGTTAGACCCATTGGATTTTAATATGGTATCAGAGCCACCCCTTGAGTGTTGGGCAGATCTCCCCCCTATTATGGTCCACGTGTTTAGTTGTCCGCCACACGTGAGGGGGCATATTAAAATGAGAGTCTAGTCCTACATTGACCAAGTATTCTTGGGTTGTGCAATTAATAAGTCATGGGCAATCATCATCTCTCAAAGCGTCTTTTAAGATTGAGTTAGGCCCATTAGACTTTAACATACAATAATATGTACAAATTTAATTAAGGCACTTAGATACACGAAATGATACTAAATACTCAAATGGCAGAGTTTCGGGAGGCTCTTAATGACTGTTTGCTGCTTGATCTGGGATTCCAAGGCTATGAGTTTACTTGGACTAATAATCGGGACCCACCCGAATGTGTGGATGAAAGGTTGGATAGAGGCGTCGCAACTACACAATGGATGGATTTATTTCTGCGCAGTAGAATCCAGCATGTGGTTTTTACATTGTCTGATCACATGGGTTTATTTTTGAATTCTGAAGCTGTGATACAGGGACCTTAATGCAACTCCAAAAAGCGACGCTTTCATTTTGAACATGCCTGGTTACGTGAGGAAGGATGTGAAGAGATGATATCCCAGGCCTGGGGAACACATCAGGAAGGTACAGCTAAGTTCCGTCTATCTCAAAAAATAAAACAATGCCGTATGGGACTGCTTTCATGGAGTAAGGCTAAAGTGCGACGAATCCCAAAACTTATAGCGGACAAAAGGAAACGATTGAATGAAATATATGGGGGAGATGGCAGCCATGTTAATTACCACGAAGGAAGAGCTCTGTGTGGAGAATTGCGGTCACTATGGGAGAAGGAAGAAATATATTGGAGGCAAAGGTCTAGAGTTGCTTGGTTACGTGAAAGTGATCGCAACACTGGATATTTTCATTCATGTGCTTCTTAAAGGAAAAAAACAAACACCATAATGGGGGTTCGGGATGCTCATAATGTATGGTAGAGAGAAGAAACAGAAATTGCAAATGTGGTGGATCATTATTTTCATGGGATTACTACTACACACCCACCTGCTATTGATGAAGTTATCAGGGAAGTAGACCAAGTGGTTTCGCCAGATATGAACCAAGAGCTGCTCAAGCCTTTTACTAGGGAGGAAGTTCGAAGAGCTCTTTTTCAAATGAGTCCATCAAAGGCTTCGGGCCCAGATGGTATGACTGCTTTATTTTTCCAGAAATTTTGGCATATTGTGGGTATGGATGTAACTAATGCTGTGCTAGATTTCTTACATAATGGTCATATGTTGAAGAGTTTAAATTTTACACATATAGCATTAATTCCAAAAGTCAAGTCACCTAAGTCAATGACACAATTTAGGCCAATTAGTCTGTGTAATGTTATGTTTTACAACTAATATTAACACTGTATGAGATGCATCAGGCCAAAAAATCAATACTGACAAAATAGCTTTGTTCTTTAGTCAAAATGCTTCTCCTACTGTCAAAACCACTATTCTGCATATGTTTGGCACCTCACCAACAACTCAGTTTGAGAAGTATCTCGGACTCCCTCCACTTATTGGAAGATCTAAAAAGCAAGCTTTTTTTGAAATCAAGGATCGAATTTGGCGAAAATTGCAGGGCTGGAAGGAAATTTTTTTGTCACAAGCTGGCAAAAAAATTTTGATTAAAGCAGTCATTCAGGCGATTCCAACATATGCTATGAGTTACTTTAAATTCCCTGTGGGGTTATGTGATGAAATTAGCAACATGGCTACACGGTTCTGGTGGGGACAGAAGAGTGATAAGAGAAAGATTCATTGGCTTAGCAAAAAGAAATTATGCCAGGCGAAGAAGGAGGGGGGTATGGGTTTTCGCGATTTATAGTGTTTTAATCAGGCGCTTCTGGCTAGGCAAGGATGGAGACTTCTCCAACATCCTAATTCTCTAGTATTTCGGGTACTCAAAGCAAAATATTTTCCACACACTTCTTTTTTGGATGCTACAATTCATGGGAATGTCTCTTATTTATGGCGGAGTGTATGTGGTGCGAAGAAGGTTTTAGGTGATGGATTGAGGTGGCGGGTAGGTAATGGAGAGAGTATCCAAATCTAGAAGGATAAGTGGATTGATAGTCCATCTACCTACAGAGTTATATTCCTTGTGCGACACTTGGAGGCAAATGCAACTATCAATTCCTTGATAAATCAAAACTCTATGAGCTGGAATGTCCCACTTTTGCACGAAATATTTCTTCCCCGTGATATCGAGATGATTCTTAAAATTCCTTTAAGCATACATCGCCCTTGTGATACATTAGTTTGGACTGGTACAAGTAAATGAGTTTTTACCGTACGCAGTGCCTATCATATGCTAATGCACCACTCTGTTGCTGATCAAGCTGAAAGCTCATCTTCAAAGGTATTGTCACGTTTCTGGCAAAGGCTTTGGTCGGTCCAAGTTGTTCATCTGGAGAGCATGCTGCAACATATTACCCACCCAAGCTAAGCTTCTTGGTAGAGGGATTACTGGTACGCTTACTTGTAGATGGTGTATGGATGAAGCGGAAACGGTTGATCATGCATTATGGGGGTGTGAGTTTGCTCAAAAAGTCTGGATGATGAGTGCTATGCAGTTTTCTGCTAGTATGGATTCCACTATGAGCTTTGTGGAAATTATAGACCATTGTTTTACGGATCTCCAATTTCCCCTAATTGCAATTTTTTTCACGACAGATGGGCATTATGGAAGGCAAGGAATGAGATGTTTTGGGAAGATAAAGTGGTAATGGTATCTGATGTGGTGCTACGAGGTGCTGAAAATGCAATGAATTTCATCGAAGCAGGCAATATTGAAGGCGTGGTGAGATTGGCGCCTATAGATCTAGCCCCTCAGAAATGGGAGCCACCTAATGGAGATATCTTCAAGTTAAACATTGCATCTCATTGTAATCACACTTGGCGCAGGGAGGGTCTTGGTATTATTATTCGAAATCATGCGGGGTTGGTAATGGCGTCTATGTTATGCTCCTTTGAAATGCTAAAAGATAAAGTTCAGTCTCATGCTAGAATGGTGTTAAAAGCTTTACAGTTTGTCAAGGCAATTGGTTTGTCAAGGGTAATTGTGGAGGGATGTTGGCGAGATTTGTTTCGACTTTTAAGGACCACTAGCCCGTGCTTAGCGAATTATGGCGTGTTGGTGGATGATATTCTGTGTTTGGCCAAAGATTGTTTTGTTCTTAGTTTTACTTGCATTTATGCGAATTGTAATAGAGCTGCTAAAGCTCTAGCTATAAAGGCGTTGTCCTCATTATTTAAGCAGGTGTGGTTGGAAGACTTTCTTGCTGTTATTTTACCTATTATTCCGTCTGATTATCAATAAAAATTCTCTATCGTTTAAAAAAAAAATGAAACAATAAGGGTAGTTGGTCTATTCTAATCAACAGTGATGGCATTAATGATTAATTTTTGTGTTAGTCAGAGTTGTTGATGATACCTCATCTTCAAAAATCTTTACAATTTTTTTTTATAGGATCTATATTTTTATTTGCTATTACTTAGTTCGGTAGAGCAATGTTACATATATATTTGTGGATGCACAAAATTTCTTGCACCGATGGGCCACGTATTAATCCACGGACGGGCTAAATACGGGCGGAGTTTGTGTGTATGGGGGATGTTGAGCCCAGAACTCTACTCCAAGTGTGGTAGACCACTCAGAGGCTAATGGTGCATTTCCCTCTAGTGTTTTTCAGTCCACCGGGCTGCAATGCTCACGTAGGAGGTTGCGGTGGATCAATGAAGCTAATGCCGCAGATCAAAATATGCTAATAATTTTGAACTTCGCTTCCACCAGAACATTCAGTAATCACAATATAGGGAGAACAGCACATGGGAGGATACATTACAAATTTACACATTCAATGGTGGAAAATACAGTAGATGTGACAAGTAATGGAGATCAAGGGCCAGTGCCGTGGATCAAGAGATTGAGCATAGTGCACTTGACTTCTCCTGTGGCTTGCAAGAAAAGAGGAGCAGATCAAAGAAACACAATAATCATGGAACTTGAGAGATTTGGGAGTAGGAAGAGAACCATTTACTATGCAAAACGTACATGAGTCAGTACTGAGCGTTTGGTTAAGTGTCTGATGGGAATTTTCTGTTGTGGCAGACTAAAAGTATTTTTAGTCTACCGTGGACCTACGGGAAGTGTCCCGTGGATTGCTGTTGGCTTTGTATTTCTGGAGCTTTTGAAGCCAGCTCTATTGTTGCTTTCTTTTATAACACCTTGGGTTTTCAAGAGAAAAGGGAAAGAGGTTTTTTTAGGAAAGAGCAAGAGTCTTCCCCCCGTTCTCTTTCTTCTCCCCGTTCCCTGTGTTGTAAAAATTTGTCAGCTCTTTGTCGTAATCAATGGCTTCTTCCTCCTCGGCACCAGTGGGTCCTCCCCTTCAACCCGGTTCAGGTGAGGAGTTAAGGCTTCCCCGTTGGTACCAACGGCGTCCACCGAGGCAATGGTGGACACTCCAATGGCTCCTCCGTCCATTCCAGGCGAATCCGTGCCGGCAACTCCCTCCTCCGTCTCCGGCGAGGCCGAGGATCTACGGGAAGGGTTTGCTACCCCTTTGATTGACCCGTGGTACACGAGTTCCCCTTTGTTTCCTCCCAAGTCCGTGGCTTTTTCTTACCCCGTGGAGGATTGGGATTGGACGGTGTCAGGGCTGGAACCCACGGTGGATCAAGCTTGGGTCCCAAATCTTGATGAAATTTCTGAGCTTTTGATTCAAAAGGGGGACCTCCAGGCAACTCCCATCAATTTCGATTTCCTCTGTGCTGCCTCTAAGGATTGGTCTCACTGGGTGGACCGTGAAATCCTTGACCCTGATTTTTGGGACCGTCTGGTGGACGCTGGGGTCCATTGGTCCATTTTGATCTCTAGGAGCTGCAACATGTTTAGAGATACTGAGTCATTGCGCGAGTTGCTGAGGAGATGGTGCCCTTCAACGCACACCTTCTTTTTTTCTTGGGGTGAGCTCACACCCACTCTGGAGGATGTGGCTAACCATTGGATGCTCCCCATCCTTGGTGAGTACTCGTTGTCCAATATCAAACTGTCTGCGGTGGAGGAGGAGACTGCAGCTGCTCTGAGGAAACGGTCATCCACCAGACTGAGTGGTTGGCCCTCATTCTTTGTCCACCAGAAGGATGCTTCAGTCCGCCGTGCCGCCTTTGTGTTGTATTGGCTATGTAAGTGTACTTTTGGTAATTTCCCTTGTTATTCAGTAAATATTGCTTTTATTCCTTTGGCCATTAGGATATCTGCGGGACATTGTTTTCCCCTCGCACCCCTATTCTTGGGTCACCTTTATTCGCAAATGGACTTGCTCCATGATTGCGAGATCCAGGGTGATTCTTGCTACATCTTGTCTGCTACTTTTAACACTTCAGCGTTACAAACGTTCTTCTGGGAACATTCGGTTAGTTACACTTTTGCTGCAAGAGATAAGTCTGCTGCTTGGAGTAGATTCTCTGATCTACCGCAGAAGTTTTTAGAACACTTTCCAGACTTTAGGGATAACCTACCCTTAGTCTACCGCTAGGTGGGCCTGAAGACCCATGATCACGATCTGGTGGACGCCCTTGATTATGAGGAGATCGTGTTGTTCGGACCATATGGGGATGATCATCCCGGTTTCACTTGTGCCTCCATTTTCAGAAAGTTCTATCAGCTGTCTCCTTTGATTCGTGATTTAAAAGTTTATGATCATCGGAGTTTGTCTTACTTGTCTACCGTGAACCCGGGCTTCCTGCCAATCTTGTCTGCCACGGGTGTTTCCTTCATCCCCTACTGTCCACAGCGGGTACAGAGACAGTTTGGGCTTGATCAAGGCATACCCATTGGTCCACAAGAGACTGCAACTTGTGTTGCTGATTTGACAGCCTTCCTCAAGAGTCGTGTATTCGTTCGTTAGGGAGGTGAGACTACCCGTGTATTGATTCCTGGTGGACACAGGCTTGGCTTCAACACTCCGTCCATGGGAGCTTATTGGCAACGATTTACTCAGTCCATGGTGGACTTTGTGATTGCTGGTAGGAGTGACAAAACTCCTATGTCTGTCCACCGTAGGCCACTGGTTTCAAATCCTTATCTCACTCCGCCTTCCCAATCTGCCATATCCTATGCCAATAGCCAGAAACTTGGGTTTGCGGAGTGGGATAGTGTCAGAGGAGGTTGGATTGCCTATACTATTCATCTGCCAGATGGCTGGAGGAGTTCTGTTAATGTCGTGGAGGATCGGCTTATAATGCTCTCGAAGCGTGGTAAAGGGAGCAAGAGGGATGCCCCCGGGGACCCAGCCTTTGAGAAAACACCCAAGAAGCCAGTTCCTACTGTTTCTTCTTCCAAGAAAGCTCCTTCCAAAAAGGCAAAGGCTGTGAAGCAAGGTAAGTCTCCACTCTTAGTTCTGTCTGCTGCAGAGGAGTCCACCGCGGCTCTTATGCAAGAATCATCCAAGTCTGTCGTTGCTCATCCCAAAAGAAAGACAAGGGCTGGGAAGGAAAGTAAATCCACCCCCTTGGTGCTATCTACTGTAGAGGAGTCCACCGGGGCTCCCTTAGAAGAACCCATTGAGTCCACTGGGGGCCCTTCTAAAAAGACAAAAGCTGGAAAGAAAAGTAAGTCCACCGCCTCAGTATCAGTTGCTGTAAAGGAGTCTATCACGGCTCCTGTAAAAAAATATGTTGAGTCCACCGTTGCTCCTTCAAAGCCCAAGAGTGCAAGTCCTCCTAAGCAGACAGTCAAGAAAAGTGCTGCCTCTCATCCACCGAGGGGTCAGAAGAAGGCTAGTGTTTCTTCATCTACGGATGAGGAAGAACCGTCTGCGGTGTTAACTCCCTCGCCTCCCAAGAAGAAAAAGTTTACTGCTCCTTTGTTTCCCTTGGTGCAGCTGGTCGTACGAGGAGCAAGAGTGGTCCCAAGGTGAGTCTTTTGTTGCTCTTCTTTCTCTTCTTTAGGCTTCATTTCATCTTTTCCTTGTGTTTTCTCATGTTTTAGTCTGTGGCAGGTGGCACATGGTTCCGGTGGATCTGGTGGTGATATGGTTGTTGTAGAGGTCATCTCCTCTTCTTTTCTTTGTATTTTCCCTGAAGTTGTATTCATGTTTTCTGACATTATTACTTGTTTCTTCTCCAGGATTCAGACGTAGCTGAGGATGATGTGGTTGCAAGTCCCTCGGAGGAGGATGCTCCAAGGGCTGCTGCCGTGGATCAAACAGAAGATTTAGGAAAGAGTGCAGCAGACAGTCCCGGAATTGGCGTTGAGTCCACGGGAGAGGATCATTCTTCCTCCAGTGGTTCCTCCTTTGATAGTGTTCCGGACTCTGTGCCTGAAGAACATATTGTGTCTGCGGAGTCCACCGCAGATGATGACACGCCTGAAGATGACGATTCAAGTATGGGGCTAGCTGACCCAATGGAGGAAGACTTAGCCATTGTTCCTCATGTCAGCCAGGGATGTGATGATGACAGCACGGTGGATGCTGATGCTGACCCCATATCTTTCTCGGTGTCGCAGACAGTTTTAACCAGCAAAATTACAGGTATGCCTAATTCTTTCATCATTCCTTTGAGTAGTGTAGATAAGGAACATGCTCACGCATATCTTGCATACTGTGTACTGGTCTGCCGCAGGTCCTGATGTTTCTATAGCTCACATCATGGAGGGGATTTCCCTCTTTGGTGTTGCCCCTAGCCTTAGAGCCGTTCCAGCAGGTGGCTTTGTCATATCAGCCAGTCACTTTAGCAGTGAGACTCCTCCCGTTGTTGGTGGTGCCCTTATGCTTAAGGAACCCCGTGCACAAGGTCTTGTGGAAAGTGATCCCGTGGTGGACTTGGCAGTTGGTGCCACAGATCATGACGTTCCAGCTGGGGATACTGGTGCTTCTGCGGCAGACGCACTTGCCGGTAGTGACCACTTGGAAAACATAGGTGAGTTCGAATTTCTGACCTCTCCTTTCTTTTAGTGGTCGGGTGTTATGTATGGGAGAAAAGTTCCCTTTCATGTGAAAATTTCTGTTCCCGTAGACTTGATTGTCATTATTTTTTTTGAAAATTTGTATCTTTCATAGACTTGGTTGTCGTCTCATGAAAAATTTTGACTTCATAGACTAGAGTGTTGTCTTACGAAATATTTTGACTCCATAGACTTGGGTGTTGTCTTATGAAGTGTTTTCTGCTTCCATAGACTTGGGTGTTGTCTTATGAAATATTTTTTGCTTCCATAGACTTTGTTGTCGTCTTGATGGAAAAATTTCTGTTCCCATGGACTTGGTTGTCGTCCTATGGAAAATTCTGTTCCATGGACTTGGTTGTTATCCTATGGAAAATTCTGTTTCCGTGGACTTGGTTGTCATCCTGGTGAAAGTTTCTGTTCCATGTACTTGGTTGTCGTCCCATGTAGAAATCTTTTTCTTTTTGTTACCATAGACTTGATTGTTGTCTTATGGATGCATATATGTATATATGTTTTTTTTTTTGCCATAGACTTGATTGTCGTCTTATGGAAGTTTCCTTTCCCATGGACTTGGTTGTTGCCCTCTGGAGGAGTCCTGGCCTCATGGACTTGGTTGTCGTCCTATGACAGGTTTTCTGTTCCATGGACTTGGTTGTCGTCCTATGGAAAAATTTTTGTTCCATGGACTTGATTGTTGTCCTATGGAAGATTTTTTTTGTTCCCATGGACTTGGTTGTTGTCCTATGGAAAATTTTTGGATTTGATTAAGTCGTGGGAGTTGTCCCATAGACTTAATCTCATTGTGAGTTTGCTTGTTGCAATTTCATTGCTGATTTGCTTGATTGCCTTTTGTTTCTTCCTTTTTGTAGGCGTGGATGATGCCGTGCATGTGTCGGAAGAGATTGATGAAGTAGGGATCACTGGTGAGGTTACTGTCGTTAGTCCACCACGAAGACCTACTATCGAAGCCGGTTCAAGTGTTGTTGCAATTTCATTGCTGATTTGCTTGATTGCCTTTTGTTTCTTCCTTTTTGTAGGTGTGGATGATGCCGTGCATGTGTCGGAAGAGATTGATGAAGTAGGGATCACTGGTGAGGTTACTGTCGTTAGTCCACCACGAAGACCTACTATCGAAGCCGGTTCAAGTGTTGGTGTTGGCGGCTTGTCTGGTGAAGTTGCTGCCTTTTTTAGAGAGTTTGATGCGAGGGCACCCAATCCTCACCCCGAGCAGTTCTTTTGGTCTTTCAATGGGCCTCTGGTGCCTTTTGGTGATTTCTGGGTTCCCAATGATTGTTCGCCTTATCTGTCGCGACTGTCTGTGGGACACAGTGATTTTACCAAAGGCTTCAAGCTCAGCATTGGGCTTGGTGGACCCATGATGTCCCTGCTTGGGAGCGTGTTGGCTGCCATGGACGAGTCTAGCCTTGAAGACGTGACCAAGACCCAAATCCTTGCGTGGAGGAGTGTGATCCAAGACCTTATGGATGTTGGCTTTGATTTGGGATTCATGATGGAGCGTCTACGGCAGATGGCCCAACGTTTATTTGGCAAAAGGCTTGCAGATGAGATAAAAGCACTTCAGCACCAGATTGCCCTCCTACAGGATTCCTTGGCTGAGTTGACTGCCTATCAGGATGCAATGATGTCCACGGGAAGGATGGTTCCCAGGTCTGGACGCGGTGGATCATTCCTTGACAGCCTCCTTGATTGACTTTTACAGCTCTTATGCTTATCTTCTCGTTGTGACTATGTTCTAGTCTTATTTTGAAACATTTGTATGTTTTGTTGTGGTGGCCAGGTTTTGGCCTTTCTTTTGGACAAATGACCAAGTTTCGGTCTCTTCTCTTTTTTTTTTTGGACAAATGACCAGGTTTTGGTCTCTTTGAATGCTCATGTTCATACTTTATTCAATCATGATATGTCTAATCTATTGCCTTTTTGTAAGAAAAATCTTGAGCATGTGATAATTCTTTGATTCCTTGGCAAAATATGGATATTGCATGTCATGATTTGTTAATAATACAACATGGTTCAAATCGTTCCAAAACAAAAGATTCCAAATACTTGGCTAATAAGAGTGGTAGTCTTACGAGTAGTAACGCTTCAGCCACTTTCCGTTAATGGGATCCACTAGGGTCGTGCCATCTGCGGTGGATAGCTTATAGTAGCCACTATCATATGCTTCGCGGATTAAGTATGGCCCCTCCCAATTTGGTGCAAATTTGGACGGCGAGGGGAGACCTCTTCTCACATGGTCCACCGTTCTCAGCACCATTTGACCCTTAGCAAAAATTCTGGTCTGGAGCGTTTTCTCATAAGCATCAGCAAGCTTCTGGTGGTACCGTAGACTACGGACTTGAGCCAGCTCTCTTGCTTCTTCTAAACTTTCCAAGTCTGCCACTCTTGCTTCAGCACAAATATCAGCATCAGCTTCCAGGTCCATCCCATGCAAAATTCTTGGGCTAGGCACTAATAATTCTGTGGGGGAGATAGCATCAGTGCCGTAGACTAGGGAAAATGGGGTGAAGCCTGTTGCTGTTTTGGTTGATCCACGGTAGGCCCATAATGTGTCTGCCAGATGAGAACTCCAGCCTTTTCCGTAATCAAAAACCATTTTACTCAAAATACGCAACAACATGCGATTAGTAGCCTCCGCTTGTCCATTTCCTTGAGGATAATAGGGTGTGGATCTGCGGTGCTTGATTCGATAATGCTCCAAAACTTCTCTAACATTTTTGTTAACGAAAGAAGTGCCATTATCACTAATGATTTTGTGAGGGATGCCAAACCTTATGATAATATGCTCGCGGATGAAATTAGCCACGGCTGCACCAGTTGCCTTGCGAAGAGGGACAGCTTCAACCCACTTCGAGAAGTATTCGGTGGCCACCAAGATCCAGATGTATCCACTAGATGATGGATTGATTGGTCCAATGAGGTCTAGCCCCCAAGTGTGAAAAGGCCATGGCGTTGCCATGTTCTGCAGACTAGTTGGATGTGTGTGAATGAGATTAGCTTGAAGTTGGCAAGTGTGACAAGATTTCACAAAGTCTGTCGTGTCTTTCTTCATGGTTGGCCAATAATAGCCAAGAGTCAACAGAAGCTAGTATAATCTCTTCTTGCCTTGATGTTCTCCACATTCTCCGGAATGGGCTTCTTTCATCACGGTTTGAGATTCTGCCAGACTGAGGCATCTCAAGGGGTCACTGTGGAACCCTTTTCAGAACAATATGCCTCCTTCCACAAAGTACCTTGTGGCCAATTTCTTGATTCTAATTGCTGCTTGGCTGGTCTGCGGTAGAATATTCTCAATGAGGTATTCGAGAAAAGGTGTGCGCCAATCACTAGAAACAAATGTTGCGTAGATCTGATCAGACTCATGTTGGTGTTGGCAAAATGAGCACTGCTCCTGCAGACTGGCTGCCTCTTTACTCATGCTGGGCCAGAAATAACCCAGGCGCTGGAGTCTGCGGTAGAGGCTTACCCCATCTCTAAGTTCACAGCACTTCTCGTGGACCTCTATTAACTTCTTTGCTGCCTCTTGGAGGTTCACACATCTTGCTAAGACTCCTCCAGGCAGTCTACGGTAGAGATCACCAGCAATCAGCACATAATCTTTGAGCACTTTCAAGTCTGCCACACCTTCAGGTGACATAAGCTTGGTTTTTATAGGTATCCGCCAGTCTTCCGCATCAAGGTTTTGTTCCTTGAATTTCTCTCTCAGCAGATCCGTGATAGGCATGCTTCTCTTATCAATTGTGACATCTACCTTTGATCCTTCAAATGAAACTTGGGAACCCAAGGTTGCAAGAGCATCGGCGTACCGGTTTTCGCACCTCATGGCATGAGAGATTTCAAAAGTGTCGAACTTTTCCTCTAATTTCTGGGCTAAGGCACGGTACAGTGCTAATGATGGTTCCTTGAGGGAGAACTCACCCTTGGTCTGGCAGATTATAAGGTTGGAGTCTCCAATCACCCGTAGATGCTTTATTCCCATTTCGTGGGCAATGACCAGCCCGGTAATGTAGGCTTCATATTCTGAGGCATTGTTGGAGCATGAGAAGTCAAGTTTGAAAGATTTAGCTATAGTCTCTCCATCTTCTCTCATCAACACAATCTCAGCCCCACTTGAGTTAGATGTTGAAGAACCATCAAATTTCAGCGTCCATGTTGAGTCCACCAGACCTGCCAACAGAACTTCTCCTATTTCCCCAGGTACTTGATGTGAGATTGATGAGCTATCTTCTCCTGGGAATTGTGCTAGGAGATCTACTATGGCTTGGCTCTTGATTGCTGTGGGTGTTTCAGTGGTTATCTCATATTGAGACAATTGCAAGAGCCACTGGGCCAGTCTGCCAGAAAGGACCGGTCTGTGCAGTAGACTCCTAATTGGATGGGATTTAGTTATCAGCTGGATTTTGTGGGCCAAGAAATAGTGTCGTAGCCGCTGTGATGCATATATTAAGGCTAAACATGCCCGTTCAGCCCCCGAGTATCTTGTCTCAGCATCTCTAAGTGCACGGCTGACATAGTAGATTGGCTTTTCGGTCCCATCTTCATCCTCTTGAGCCACTAAGCCCCCAATTGCCTCGCTGTTAGAAGCCAAGTACAAGCGTAGTGGTCTGCCAGGGACTGGAGCACATACGGTGGGGAGCTTAGTCATGATCAGTTGGATTTTCTCAAAGGCTTGCTGGCATGCCGTGGACCAAACAAAGGGAACTCCTTTCTTCATCAAAAGCATGAATATGGCTGTCACTGCTGCCAGACCAGGGATGAATCTCCTAATGTAGGACAATCTCCCTAAAAAACTCTTCAATTCCTTGTGAGAAGTTGGTGCCTTCATGGTTGCTATGGCGGATGCCTTGACTGGATCAACATCAATTCCACGGTTGTGGACCAAGAAACCCAGGAACTTTCCAGCAGACACCCCAAAAGCACATTTAAGGGGGTTCATCTTGAGTTTGTAGAGTCGGCATCTGTCAAACACCTTTCTTAAGATTCTAAGATGATCTTCCCTTTTCTTGGACTTCACCACTATGTCATCCACGTAATCTTCAATTTCTTTGTGCATCATATCGTGGAACATGGCTGTCATAGTCCTTTGGTAGGTAGCATCGGCATTTTTGAGACCAAAGGGCATGACGGTGTAATAAAAATTGCCGATTGGTGTGCGAAAAGGCAGTCTTTTCAGCATCTCTGGTGGACATGCGGATTTGATTGTAGCCACTAAATCCGTCCATAAAGGAAAACATGGCATGACCGGCGGCTGAATCTATCAACAAATCCATGTTTGGAAGAGGAAACTCATCCTTTGGACATGCTTTATTAAGATTTCGAAAATCAACACAACATCTGATCTGCCCGTTCTTCTTCTTGACCGGTACAATGTTTGACAGCCACCGTGGATGCTGAATTGGTTTAATGAAGCCAGCAGCAAGTAGTTTTTTCACCTCTTGTGTGATTTGTGCTTCCACTTCCGTATGGAAGGTTCTCATGGGCTGCACCACAGGTCTGGTACCGGGCTCCACATTCAAAGAATGAGCCACTAACCCCGGGTCTATCCCCGGCATCTCATGATAATCCCAAGCAAACACATCTTTATATTCATGCAGCAGATCAATCAAGCATTTTCTTTCTTTGGCAGACAAAGACTTGCTAATTGATATAGGTTTGCTAACATTAGGATCATTGCTTAAATTAATTACCTCAAGTTCTTCTTTTGAAGTCAGGTTTGGTTCAGCCGTGGTGGACTCTTTTCTTTTCCTTGCCGTAGGCTCTGTCTGGTCTACCGCATCCTCTTCTTCAGAATTCATTACCGTGGACCGTGAATGATCCACCGTAGATCCTTCAGGATTCGTTGTGGTAGACTCTGTTTGATCCTCCGCGGCTTTTTTGGTATTCGCTGCCATGGACCTTGTCTGATCCACCGCAACTACTTGGGGATTCATTACCATAGACCGTGCATGGTCTACCGTAACCTCTTCAGAACTCATTGCTGCAGATTGTAGTTGATCCACCACGACTTTTCCAAAATTTCCCGTCTGCTGTATCAAGTGGCATGAGGGCTGCAGACCACCCTCTTCAGGTGTGGGACCCTCTTGCTGTGGGCAATCAGGCCCCACGCACCTTCATAAGCGATAGACGATGCGTCCATCGGGGAGTTGGACACGCACGCATTATGGTGCACTCCCATGTTCAACTTCACACTCTTTCCTTTTCTTCTTTCGCTGAAGCAGCTCCCGCAGATCAATTTCAAGATCATCTTTAATATCTTCCCATGCGGGGAGTGGTGTTCCACACGGTCTCACAATGGATGGTTCTCCCGTGGATGCTAGATCATCATAGAGGGCTGCTTCAACGAAGTGAGCTTCAGTTTGATCGAAGGGACATGAATTTGCAGCTATGCGGATTGGTTTGCCATTGAGTCTCCCCTTGACACATTGGTGGTAGGTGGATGACACCAATTTATGCTTGTGCAGCCAAGGTCTGCCGAGGAGCACATGGTAAGGAGTTTCCGCATTCACTACATGGAATCGTGTGAGTGCCACAATCGGCCCCACTCTCAATACAAGCTGTACATGCCCCATTGTATACTCGGTTACTCCCCCAAATCCGGTTACTTCCATGGGCGAGCCCTGGATCTTCTGGTGTGGCAGATTGATAGCTTGGAGAGTGCTTAATGGGATGAGGTTTAAGCAAGAACCAGTGTCCACCAGAGCACGTCTGACTTGAACATCTTTTATTACCGCAGACAGATAGAGCGGGCGTCTATGGTCCGGGTATTGAACCTCCATATCTTCATCCGTGAAGGTTATGGCATTTGTAGTTTCCAAGAAAGCGCGACTGGCATGAGCTTCTGCCGTGAAACAAGTGGCTCCTGATTCTGCCGCTATCGTGATGAGTGCTTCTGTTGCTGCGTTTCTTGCCTCAGGTCCAAATCCCAGCTGGTTGAATAAAGACTTAAACTTTGGACTCTTTTGTAGAGTCCTAACAGCTGCTGGTACCAGAGAGGAACTTGCTGCGGCAGACTCCTCTGCCTCCATGTCACTCACGTTCCCGTGGATCACTACTGATACTACAGCCTTGCCCTTACCCTTGTTGTAGTTGGGAAAGGGTGTCTGGTGGACCTTCTGTTGTTCTTCTGAGAGTAGTAAAGTACCATTTTGGATTTTACGGTTGACCTCCCATCTGAGGGTTCGGCAGTCCACCGTAGAGGTGATTTACGTATCTATGGTAGCGGCAATACTTGGGATCTTTTTGCTCTTCTGGAGTGGGTTGCTTGCTGATCTTTGGAAGCTTGATCACTTGATCTTGAACCCACTTATTAAAGATGGCCATCATTTCTTCGGCCGTGAAAGGTAGTGGAGGTGGCTACTCATAGGCTTTGTCTGTTGGATTCTTTCGTTTGGTACCGCTGGGTGCGGTTGCGGTGGACACAGTGAGAGTCTGCAGTAGACTCTTCTTGTCCCTGCTCTTTTCAACTTGAGGCTTGACTGAAATGGCAGTCTTTCTAGCCTTTTGGAGTAGAGGGGCAAATCGTGTGATGTCTAGGTTCTCCAAATGGGCACGAAATTCGGGTAGCATATTGTCAATGCATACCTCTACTAGTTCTCCCTCTTGATACTTCACATGACAATCCAAAGACACGTCCCGGAAGCGGTGGATGTACTTCACCAGGTCTTCCCCGGTCTGCTGCTTGGTGCTGTGCAAGTTGACAAGAGTGATCTTCTCTTCAACATGGAAGTATTTGCTGCAGAAGCTTTCCACCATGTCTTCCCATGTTCTGATGGACCCAGCAGGCAGCACTGTGTACCAAGTGTATGCCCTGTCCACCAGAGACTTCGAGAATTCCCGCAGACAAAGATCACCATGCGCAGCAAAGGGTCCCATGGAATCCAGAAACTTACTGATGTGTTCCATGGCGCTTCCTTTTCTTCCGTCAAATAATGCAAAGACAGGTGTATCATATTTCTCCGGATATGGCTCCTTCAAGAGCTCAATGGGATAAGGGAGTCTCCTCACAAAGTGCCTAGGCTCCTTCGGGGGCCTTTCTCTTTCTTGTTTGAGTAAGTCTACCACATCGGACATGGTGACAAACGGTGTGTCGTTCTTGTTGTGAGACTCCCTCTCTTCATGGTTGCGGTTGTCGTTCTTGTTTTGGTGGTCTTCTTTGTTACCGTTGGCTTCCCTTAGTTGTCTTAAGGATTCAGCAAGTTCAACTTGATTCTGTTGCATCCCCTTGATCATTTCGAACATCAATGTATTTGCTGTGGTCCACCAACAGAGATTTCTCCACCACCAAGGACTTGTCCGCCACCGTGAACTTGTCCACCACCCAAGGGATTTTCTTCCCCGAGTGTCTGTCCACCACCGTGGGCGTGGGTCTCTCCCATGGCATGGCTGTGGCCTTGAGATTCCACTTCAGCATGGGAATTAGCTACTGAATTTTGTCTGGTAGACCTTTTAGGCGGCATGGTTGTAGCCCCCAGGTACCGTGGATCAGCTTCAAAGTGATGAAACGAGGGAAGATTGCAGCTCAACTCCCCAGTGGAGTCGCCAAAATGTGGATGCACAAAATTTCTTGCACCGATGGGCCACGTATTAATCCACGGACGGGCTAAATACGGGCGGAGTTTGTGTGTATGGGGGATGTTGAGCCCAGAACTCTACTCCAAGTGTGGTAGACCACTCAGAGACTAATGGTGCATTTCCCTCTAGTGTTTTTCAGTCCACCGGGCTGTAATGCTCACGTAGGAGGTTGCGGTGGATCAATGAAGCTAATGCCGCAGATCAAAATATGCTAATAATTTTGAACTTCGCTTCCACCAGAACATTCAGTAATTACAATATAGGGAGAACAGCACATGGGAGGATACATTACAAATTTACACATTCAATGGTGGAAAATACAGTAGACGTGACAAGTAATGGAGATCAAGGGCCAGTGTCGTGGATCAAGAGATTGAGCATAGTGCACTTGACTTCTCCTGTGACTTGCAAGAAAAGAGGAGCAGATCAAAGAAACACAATAATCATGGAACTTGAGAGATTTGGGAATAGGAAGAGAACCATTTACTATGCAAAACGTACATGAGTCAGTACTGAGTGTTTGGTTAAGTGTCTGATGGGAATTTTCTGTTGTGGCAGACTAAAAGTATTTTTAGTCTACCGTGGACCTACGGGAAGTGTCCCGTGGATTGCTGTTGGCTTTGTATTTCTGGAGCTTTTGAAACCAGCTCTAATAGAGAAATTCCAGTCTAAGGATCTCTGATCAGCAAAAGACCAACCCCTTCCCCTTTCCTTTCACCCCTATTTATAGTAGTGTTTATGTATAAGGGTCTGATTTGTTATCTCCTTAATCATGAGAATCACTGTTTATCTGGGAGGTAAAGGGGCTGAGATTTGACAAAGTGTAGCTTGGAGATTGAGCTGATGGTTTTTCGTCTGCCGCAGATCTGATTCGATCTGCGGCGGACGGCGGGTTTTCAGGCCATTTATGAGGATGGAGGTGATAAGCATTTAATGCTTGATGATGGCCTGAAACATTTAAGATGACTTGACTTACGCACGTTTTGCATTAATTAGATTTGAGCTTACCGTTTTTGGTATTTTTCCCCCAGCAGATCAATACCATTTTTGTTACGGCAGATCAAATAAAATTGGAGTAAATTGGTTCCCCTACCTCCAAACCTTGCTTCCCAAGTTCCATGATGTGGAGGAGCAAGGACCACCGTAGTGCTGGGCTGTGGTGGTCGTTGTCCTTGAGCCGTGGTGGCTATGGCAGATTTCTCAAGTCTTTTTTAGCCTTGATTATCATTTTTTTTGTTTGAGTTGATGCTGCGGTGGACTACTTTGTGACCAAGTCCACCGTAACCAGTGGGCAAAGGAGATAACCAGCTGGTCTTTCATCATTACCCACTTCAAATGGTACTGATTTGGGCGGCCATGGGAGATTTCTTGGTCTTTTCAGTCTTGCCTCATCTTCTTCGTCACCCTCTTCGTCATTGGACGCAGCTGGTGCCGCCGCAGATCGTTTTTTGGGTGACTGAGTTTGCTGTGGACCGCTGGACAACTCGCCGTGGACCACTGGGTGGTGTGGAGGACCAGCTCTCTTCCACTTTTCTGGGCTTTGGCTGATGCTGCGGTGGATCATCTTCTTCTGGGTATTTACCATGTCTGATGGTTAATGAAGAAGACCAACTCTTAGTGTAATGATTAAGCTTTGGAAATGTGATTCTTCCTTGGAAATGTCTCCCTTCAGCGCCTCGAGCACCGCGCCAAGGGAGGAGGGAAAAAAGTGATGCTTGAAGGCCATTCTCCCTCCCATTTTCGAATTATTTTAGAATTCCTTTGTGCGGCAGACTGGAATTTGATGACCAGGTGGGCTGGGCTTTCCTTTCCTCTTTTGGACTTTGGGCTCGGTGGATGGCTCTGGAGCCATTTTCCTTTATGTTTTTGTCTACCGTGGATCACTAGTGTTGTTGGGCTTTGGACCCTTGGTGGATCACTGAGGCGTTGGATTTGGTCCACGGTGGGCTGAAAAAATAGGCCTCTACAATATTTTAAAGATAATTTCACAATTATATATTTACTTGATTGGTATTCATTAGTTCTTATTTAATCTCATTATTTATATTATTTTATTATTTATCATTCATATTAATATTTTTGTAAAAGTAACTTTATTATTTCGGTAAACCTTGAAAAAAGTTAGGAAGAAAATGTCTTAAAAAGGTAGATAGAGTCCAAAAGACACTGCCGAAAGTGCTTGATTGGAAATCATGGAGACACGAGTAACAAAATGGGACTACCTGGAAACCAAGTGCGTTGGAAGTATATGTTATGCAAGGTGAAAGAGTAATGATAGGATTAAAAGAAATAAAATTGTACTTTTTTATATCTATTAAAGTAAATTATGATTGAAGTAATAATATATTTTATATGGATATATCATTGACAAATTTTTATTAATGATGGTCATAATATATCACCACAACAATTGTAAAAAAAATGTATGAAAAAATGTATGTTATAACTTATGGAGAAATGTCACTCGAGCATTCGGTTCAGTGATAATCCACCTTTCCAAAAAGCCCCACCCCTCTATGAAAGTATGGATTTGATCCCTGGGATCTTCAAAATATACGTGTGTGTGAGTTTAAATTGAAATTTCTATCATATATAAAAGAAAAAAAATTTTAATTTTTTTTCTTAAAAAGCTTATGGAGAAATTTTGCAACTATATTCTTACAAGTTTTCTTTATTGCCTAAATATTCTTAGCTGATGAGCGTATAGCCATATATAGTATTGGTTCTTTTCAAGACTCCAGACTTTGGAAATTACCAAATGCCCTTATTTACTTTGATTATTAAAATACATGCCAAATTATAAATTTCTAATTGTGGAACTACCATCCCCCTATTCCGGTAACCTTTAAAATAAATTTTCTTGCTCTTATTGATTATATATTATATTTTTAATTAATAATTTTATTATTTCTAAACATATTTACATCAACAAGTTAAATTTTAATTTCAAATTAAATTTAATAGAATAATTAAAATTTCTCTCATTTTATTCCTTAAACTCACTCTATTCAATTCCATATAATAATTTTAAGGCAGTTTTTAGGTAGTTTTCAAAAAAATATTACTTGACATTAAAATAAAATAAAAAAGGTCCCAAAAGAACAAGAAGGTATAAATTAAGCTATAGTTATTAAAAGTTACTAATCAGTAACCCGTGCAACGCACGGGAAATTTTAACATAATATAAATTTTTCTTTCTTTTATTTTATTTTGTTTTTATCTAAATATGAAATTGATTATTACAATAATTATTAAAACACAATAGGTTTATATGAGTCCTTCACCGATTTTCAAGCACAAGAATCAATTTATGTGACGCAATATTATAAGGTCAACCAAAAGTAAAAAAAAGCTTTGGTTTTGCATTATACTATCGATTTCTTATTTTCTTAAACTTTGTAAATCTAAAAAAGTTACATTGTTAAAAAACAATTGTCCTAAATGGACTAGAAAGCATAAAAATATAACCCTAAGAAAATATGGAGTTGAAAACTTTATTGAGGCTTTGATATTACCATAGGTGTCCCCTCAATAATTAAGGATATAAACTTAAGAAATCGTTCAATGATAAAACCTTCATGCGTTAGAAATAATGCCTCTAATGGCTTCCTCTAAGTAATCACTAAATTATGTAAATTGTTTTTGCGAGGAGAACATAAATTCAAATTCTTTATATAAAGCCAAATAAGAGAGAACCTTCCAGAGAGAAAAAAGACCCAGAATCTTCCCGAGCCTTCTGACCCATTTTCAGCACCGCTTAGGGCTGTGCCGCCGTCCCTCACCACCGTGTAAGGGAGATCGTGACCAGAGATGGTCCGATCCCGGTAGCGTGGCCCTTTTCCCTTTCCCTTTCCATTTCCGTTCGCTTTTTTGGTTTGTTTTTCTTCTCCTTTTTCTTTTGGAAACCAAATCGGACGACGTTTTGGCCCTTTTCCGTTTCACCTATCAATCCTCCGATTTGGTTCTGTATGGAGGTGATTTGTTGGGGGCTTTGGGTGGCTCAAGCCCCAAACAGATTATCTCTCTTTTGTCAGTACGGCTTGGTCTCTCCAGTGTGCTCCAAGACCTTCTCCGACAGAGGATGTCTGGTGGGCATTGGGTTTGGGGATTTCTTCCAGTTCGAGTGTCTTCCGAATACCCTACTCTTGGGTTCCATTATTCAAAACTCTTCTTACTGAAGAGCCCCTACCACACCCGAATCGAATGGCAAATTCGATTTGACCTCATGGTTTCCTTGAATGGGATAAAGGCTCCAAACCTACTGCTGTTCTGGACATTGGTTGCTGTGGTTGCTCTTGAAGACTTCTGGATGTTGGTCAAGTTTTGTGCTGTTTGGTGTTGTTGTTGTTGTTTTGTTTGTTGTTGTTATTGTGATGTTGTTGTAATTTTTGTTGTTCTTTGTTGTTGTTGTTGCTTTTCCGCCCTCTTTGTAGGGTTTTTTGCTGTGACGAATGTCACTTTATCCGCCCTTTATGTAGGGTTTTCTATCCCTCTTTGTAGGGTAATCTGTTTTTCTTTTTAATAAAATCTTGCTGTTTATAAAAAAATAAATAAATTCAAATTCTTTATTCTATTTGTTGTGAACAATAAAAAAGCCAAAAATAAAACAAAGATATAAGGGCATCAATGCATAGATCTACTAAAGTAGGCCATAGATAAAAACCCATTAAATACCCATGAAAAGTAGATGAAAAAAAAAAAAAAAGACCCAAGAAAAATAAATAGTATTAAAATAACACTTTATAACTAAGTTATATTGTCTACACTCTACTCTCATTAAAAAAAAAAAATTTGAAATTAGTTTACCTCCAACCTACTACGTGACTATTAAAGAGACCATTCACACATGTATTTTTATTCACATAACTTTTTTAATAAGTCATGTGACTTTTTAAAATAATACATGTAGATAATTTATTTAATTGACACCTAGTTAGTTGAAGGAGAATTCCTCTAAACTGGGTTGAAGGTAAACTTTGTCCAAAATATATATATATATATATAATTGTGATGGTGGTAATAAGACACATTTTGGTTACAAACTAGCTTGTTACACCCCACTACGTAACAACTCAGAAGATCATCCACGTGCACTTTTAGTTACATAAACTATTTAATGATTCATGTGACTTGTCTATATTTGTCTATATCTATATTAATATATACAAGCAGAAGATAGAAAAGAGCGTTAAAACCCTAAAGTTTCTTACACAAAACTTTCTCTTTTAAAAAAAAAAAACTAATATTAGACTTCTTTCAAATATTAACGAACAAACACCCAAAAATAAATAAATAAAAAATCTCATTGGGAAATTCTTTGAAAACAAGGAAGAAAAAAAAAAATTCAATAATTTTTTTTATAAAAAAAATAGTCCAATTAATTCTCTTACTACTAATAAAACTCCTTTAAAAAGTAATGACCAAAACACAAATAAAATTCCATCCTAAAGTTCTTTAGAAACAACAACCAAAAAAATAAATCTGCCATATTTCAATTAAATTTTTTTTTTAAAATAAAAAGTCCAATGGATATCTTTCACTCATTTACATCGTTTCAGTTTTCATGTTTATTCCTTGGTAGGTACCATTTTCTCATCTCTATATTGTAAATTTGATTTCTTTCCTTTCCTTGCAAAGTAGTTACAGATGCAAGGTTTGGTTTATCTTCGAAAAGAATTCAAGGAAGTAAGATCTTCGCGTTTCTACAAGAAGAGTCACCGAAGAAAGTTGAAAAGTTTGGACAGCCTAATTGTTTTTCTTCTCTCTTAATTTTAGTTTATAATGCAATGTATTTTTTTCTTTGCTAGCTAGACACATATCATTAACAGAAAAGAAGAACCAAAGATTCGATATTTTGTATTTCTTTATGCAATTTATAGTTTATACTGATTACACTAATCTTATATAATACATAAAAGTATAAGACAATAAAGTAAATGAAAACTAATGCACAACAAAAGAAAACAAAAGAATCCAAAAAAACACAACAAAGTTCATATCAAACCATGGGTGCACTATCTTGCACATTTTGTGAACAATTTTTGCATATCCAATTGTTTCATGTTACCCATTTTCACCAAAAGAAATTTTAAGAATTTCTTCGCTATTTATACCTTTACATTGTGTAGAATTATGAAACTTCACAATTCACCAAAAGAACAAAAACTCTTCATATTTTTAAAAAAGAACATAAAAAAAAAAAAAAAAAATTGGAGAAGGTTTTTTAGGGTCGTATTAATGGGATGATTAAAAAAACAAAAAAAACTTTAGATATATATTAAAAAATTTTACATCATTTTATATTGTGTTTTATTTCCTACTTCATATACAAATTAACTTTATGATAATGAATAATAATAAAAAAATTATCCTGTGTTTATACGCTAATTTAAATAATACATGTGGATAATTTTATTAGTTGACACATGATGGGTCATAACGAATAAGAATCTTCTATCCCACTTTTTGTGTTTTTTTATTTATAAAATAACTAAAATTAAAAAAATATATATATATAATCTTATATGTATTTTATTTCCATAAAATAAAATACATAGATGATTTTCATTATGTCATAACAAGTTAGCTACAAAATTATGTTTAAATAATTAAAGAAAGACAGAAAAAGAATGAAAGTAAAAACGTGGAGCATGTCAGTTGTGTAATGGGGAAGTTTTATATGATTTCCCCTTAAAAAACTAATGGATAGCAATGACTTGTACTTTATAAGAGGGAGAGAGAGAGAGAGCCAGCTTTTCCCCACAAATCTCTCGTACTCTCACTTCTCACTGACGCTTCTGTCTCTTCTAACTGAGCAAACACCTAGCACAAGAAAAGCTTAAATTCCAAGGAATGTCAATTTGCTTCTGAAGAGTTTCATTCTCATTCCAAAACCACACTCACAGTGACACACAAAGAGAGAGTGAGAGAATAATGGGTGGGGTGACTTCATCCATGGCTGCTAAATTTGCTTTCTTTCCACCAAACCCACCATCCTACAAGCTAATTACGGATAAAGCTACTGGCCTTTTGGTCCTTGACCCTTTCCCTCACCGCGAGAACCTTCAATCGGAGATTCTCAGGCTTCCAACACGCCGTGGCACTGAGATCGTGGCTGTTTATGTTCGGTTCCCCATGGCCACCTCCACCCTTCTCTACTCTCATGGAAATGCCGCTGATATTGGCCAAATGTACGAGCTTTTCATCGAACTCAGCATCCTTTTGCGTGTCAATCTCATGGGGTACCCTCAACTTTCTCTCTTACCCTTTTGTCCATTTTGGAAGATTTTGTTCATACCATCTACAATTCGGTTCATGTTTTTTTTTTTTTTTGTGTGTGTGTGTGTGTGTGTGTCTGTTGATTGGAATTTTGATTAATTTGGAGTTTGAAGAGATACCCATTTCGTGGTTCTGTGGGAATTTGAAGTTTCTTTGATTGGGATTGTAGAAAACTAAGTAAATAATGTAATTTTATGAGTGGGTTTTTGATTTAGCAGAAAGAGGGTGATACTTTTTCTTTTCTTTTTTTAATATTGAGTTTGAATTGAGGTGCACCAGGTTTGAAAATTTGGTCATGGATCAGATGGAAGATGGAATTGAAGTGTGGTGTGTCCATAGGCATTGGCTCTAGTTCAGGGTTCTTGTGTTCTCTGCATAGATTTGAATTCTTACACATACAATGTTATTCTAAAAGGTATCATATGACTTTCAATTTCCATGCTTGCTTAATCAATTGATTCAACAACAATGAAGCAAATTGGTTGGGGGAATGCACATATGCATGGTTGAGAGACCACTACATTAATTTGCTTTTTTCTGGTTAACTTTTGGTCCACGTTGTAATGAAACAAAACAGGTAAAAAACTAAGTGTTATAAATGAATTTAAAGAAGTTGGTGAATGATTCATGGTTGAGACCAGTACATTAATTTTTATTTGTGGCTAACTTTTGGTCCAGGTCTAATGAGAAAAAAAAAAAGAAGAAGGAAGTTTTATAAATGAATTTACATAAATATTGGTGATTGCTTTGTCAAAAATTAATAAGTTGGTGAATGCACCTATTTATGGTTAGGAGTTAGGACCAGTGCATTATTTATTTCGATGATATAATCCAAAAGGAAGTTTAGCTCCTTCAAATTTAGTTTATTTATTTACTTTTGGCTTGGTAATTTAACCTTAAGCACCATGTGGGATAAGAATGTGTGACAATGCCTTTTATTTATTGTTGACATTGATTGCACACAAATTTAGCCTCTAAAGATGTACTGACGTGCATTTATGCACATGCACACATGTAACTACTTTCAAATATGTTTTAGTAAATGAGAATGACTCTATTTTTGTTTCCCTGTTGAGTAGGAATCTTTTACTTAACTTCCACCCTTATTTTGGAAGCAGAACAAAAGAATCTCTTATGGTTTTGTGTGGTAAAGAAAACTTTTTTTACATAAGGATGAGTATTGTCTAAGTAGCAAAAAAAACAAGCCTGAAAGGAGCATCACTTGCCTGTACTGTAGAAAAATGTTTCCTTGTTTCAGTAAGAATTACTATTATTATTTCTTGTAGATTATATTTGATACTTATATAAAAATATAAGTATCAAAATGTCACATGTCTGAGCCTTTGTTCTAAGGCCTAGCACCAGAACATATACCTTGGCAGCATTAAGTCATAGATTACTGTGCCCATTTTTATTATATGATGGTCTCTTATTGTAGAATTATCTAGATACGAGGCAACTGACTTTCCACTTCCATTAAAATTATGCAGGTATGACTACTCTGGCTATGGGCAATCATCAGGAAAGGTAACCACAATATGAATTTCCTTTTATTGTTCTGCAATTCAAAAATGTTACACAAAAGCACGTTGAATCTCATATGTGAACCTTTCTGCAGCCAAGTGAGCAGAATACTTATGCAGACATTGAGGCAGCATACAAGTGTCTCAAAGAGAACTATGGTACTAAGCAGGAAGACATAATCCTTTATGGCCAATCTGTCGGAAGTGGCCCTACATTGGATCTTGCTGCCCGTTTACCAAAACTAAGAGCCGTTGTTCTGCATAGTCCTATACTATCAGGGTTAAGGGTCATGTATCCTGTGAAGCGAACGTACTGGTTTGACATCTATAAGGTCAAATTCTTGTTTATTGATCTCTATCACTGTCAAAGATTGTTACATCTGAAAAATATTTGTGTTTGTTCTGTGCCTGAATATTAATTTACATTGGTTTTGTGCAGAACATTGACAAAATTCCATTGGTAAAGTGTCCTGTACTGGTAATTCATGTAAGTGTCCAGAATTTAATATCTTGCATTTGCTAATAGCATAATATATAGGAGTGTTACTGTCATCTGATTTGTGTTACATGCTTCTTCAATTTATTGTTTCTTATAGTTGACTATATTAATGCAGTATCATGCAATTGTAACAATCCATGCAAACTCATTCTTGGGGGCCGTTGGGCATATATAGAAATAAAATGACATCATTTCGTCTCACAAAAACTTTAGAATCAAAATATTACAGAAAATAATGTCAGAATAAGTAGGATAGCAAATTTGGAAACTGAGGTAATTTCTTGAAAATGGATACGTTGAGAAAAATGAGTGGCAAAAGAATAAAGGATAGAATATATGTACTTTTGTAGCCCAGAGCCTTGAAGTTCAGTGGCATTGCCTGGTCACCAAAGTTTGAATCCCCCCCCTTCCCCACTTGTTTTAACAATTGAATTATAATTATTTAAAATATATATATGTGCTTCTATAAGAAGCCAAAGATGGTAGTTGAAGACCAGATGCTCACGTATCACATGCAAGTAAGAGCAATGACTGAAACTTTAATTTATACGAGGCACCTAAAGGACTAGAGATAAGAGATAAAGGTTTATGTCTACACAAGGATATGAGCAGGAATCTGTTGCGGAAAAATTATTATAGAATGTGTATTTGACCTCCAGTAGCTGAAATAGGGCTTTGTTGAGGTGAGTAAAGTAGAACTAGAGCATGAACTGAGGCAGTTATGAACCTAGTTACCATTATTTATAAAATAGGTCCCTGCCTGCCCCCATGTCTCTCCTATAGTCATGGCATTTCAATGGTTCAAGGTAGTTTCCTTGAGAATGATTGATTTAGCAATGATCCTAAACCTTTTTGAATTTGGTGTTTGTTGTTGCTCACGACATCAACTAGCTTTAATTCAAGGGGAGTGAAGGAGTGAAAATTTTATAGTATGGGATGCTGTGTAGTTTCTAATCTAATATCTGCATTCTGCCTTATGCAACAGAAGAGACTAACTAGAAGTTTATAGGCGAATGGCGAATGCCTGGCAATTAAGAAACAGGCTGGGTATCCTAGCAAAGAGGTTGTGGTAGGGACAATTATGACAAGGAGGTAATTTGTCTTGTATGGTTTGATGGTGTGCAACAAAGACTTATGAGTATACTAACAAAGAGGTTGAATTTATAATAAGTAGGAGGCATTCTAAGGAAAGAGGAAGGCAAGAAACATCAGTTTAGGCAATGGAAGAAGACATGGTTATGGTTTTTTCTATTTTTGGATTGGCAAGTTACATGCACGCCCAGTGGATTTTGAACCCACTACCTTACTCTCCATCCCCTTGTTTTAGAGAGAGAGAGAGAGAGAGAGAGAGAGAGAGAGAGAGGATAAGATTTGGAAAGAGCAAAAAAAGATCTTCCATCAGTTGTAGCGAAGACCAACTTCTTGGGATTCAAGTGCTTCTTTAGATCTGAGTTATTCATCATGGTAATAAACAGGTGAAATAAGTAGTAGCTCATCATACATGTATGGTTTTAAATTTTACTTACGTGCATACCTTCTATTTAAAGAAAGTTTCTGGATCTACTTTTTAAGTTCCGCAAGATAACTTCGAGGTTTAAACAATCTTTTCTTCTATGCAATGTGTGGAACAAATAAGTAGGTTTTACTTGTGTTTGTTTTTGTGGTACTTCTATGGAGTTCTGGCATCTGATTTTTAACAATTTTTGTGTTGGTCCATGGTCTTGGGAGGATGAGTCAATCTTGAATTACTCATGCATATTGTCTGTCATATTAGCATTGTCCATGTAATAATTCAGGATATCAAAAGAAAGAAAACAAGCAATGAGCTTTAGCTCAAATGGCACTTCCTCTTCCATAATAATGGGATAGAGAATAAGGTTATGGGTTCAGGACTCACTAGATGCATGTGTAAATGGAAAAGACGAAAAGAAAAAATTTATTGACCGGAACTTTAGGAAAAAACGAAATTTTAGGTAGACTCTACAACTTGACATAATTTTTCATTACATTTCATTATCATGAGAAACGATAAACAAATAGCCCTAGGGTATGTTTAAGAATGGAGGGAGATGGATAGGGAGGGGGTGGAAAGGAGAGGAAGGTGGCTGGAATATAGTTAGGTTTATTTATTTTTATTTTTTTGTGAAAAAAAAGTCTGCTATTGCTATGTGGATATATTTTCTATAGGTTGCCTCTTAGTAATAACTTATACATCTTGTTGAGCTTGGAACGTTGATTGCTATTTAAGAAATGCAAGATCAACTTTAAGTGTTCTGTTTTTCTCTAGTTGTTTTGCAGTTGGACTTAGCACAATCTCTGGATTAAGCATTAAATTATCTGATTCTGTATCTTACCCTTGTCATTCAGGGAACTGCTGATGAAGTTGTTGACTGTTCTCATGGCAAGCAGCTTTGGCAACTGTGTCAGGAGAAGTATGAACCTTTGTGGGTCAAAGGAGGAAACCACTGTGATTTAGAGCTTTATCCAGATTATATTAAGCATCTAAAGAAATTCGTATCGTCAGTTGAAAAGTCACCTTCACATAGGAATGGTTCAAGGGGCAGCACAGACCGATTTGAGCAGTCCAGACGTAGTACTGATTTTTTTGAGGCTCCTAGGAAGAGTACTGACCGGAGAGAAAAACCTAGGAAGAGCATCGATAGGCCTGAAAAGGTGAAAATTCATGACTACAAGCTTCATAATGTTGACAAATTAGAAAAGTTAGGCACCCCATTTGACCAAATGGAAAGGTCAAGGAGAAGTGTGGAATACCATGAGAAATCTAGGAGAAGCATTGACCAACAGCTCGAAAAAGCACGGAAGAGTGTCGACTGGTTGGATAGGATTCGAGCTGGGTAGACATATTCTTTGTAAAATTTGTTCACTGATTTGTTCTTGGGGGAAGGGGACAAAAAAAAGCAACAAAGGAAAGATTGAGAAAATTATTTTGTGTTTCACTTTCACTTATGGTTTCAGAATTTGTATCTTGAATTTCTAGTAATTGTGTCATGGATTGTAGAGTTTGAAATATTGGGATCGTTATCCTTGATTGTCAATGGAAGAACTCTAACCTCTTTATTTATCATCATTAAAAGAAAATGAGGCTTGAAGTTTATATCATCATATTTATAAGATTATAAAATCTTCATGTTATAGCATGCTTCGTTTCATTCTATACAGTTTATAGACGAATGTCCAAGACTGGGTAAATGTCATGACACGTTTTAGCAAAAAAATTTGAAGAGTCTACTAAATATTTTGACCTAAAAGTCTGATTACGGGTATCATTACTGGCTCTGGTGTGTGTTACTGCTGAGAATAGAATTTAAGGTCACCACAGAGTTTTAGTGTCGTGAATTAAAAATTTTAAATAAAAGAACCTTGTTTAAATGGTTCCAAGAAAAAATTGCCATGAGTTGCTAGCTATGGTGTGAGTGGGAAGCTACAAGAGTAATAAGAATCGTAGAATGTTTGGATGGAGGGGAGTAGATTGAAGGGATAGGGATGGTTTAATTTACTCTGTATGAACAATTTTTTAAAGAGAGTAGGGGAGGGGTTCCATGATATTTGGAGAGGTAAGATATCCTTTTAAATCCTTCCTTTTTAATTCTCTAAATTGAAATAATTTGGAGGGGAAGAAATTCCACTTAAATTGTTATTTTTTTTCTTTTAAAATTATCAATTTGCCGTGTTAATTTATACTATCTATTGTAAATTTAAATGAAGCCTTATCATTTCCTCTCCTTCCCATTTTAATTTTTAAGACATTCAAATAAAGAGTAGGGATATATATTCCTCTCCCCTTAAATTTAAGAATATCTAAACAAAGAGAAAAGATAATCATTCATCTCCTTCCAAACTTCCAAATACACTCTAAATGGCAGTTGCAACTTATCTTTGCTGCAAACCGAGGACCAGGGGGGTTATCCTATTCAACATGGATGTTTTAGTTGGTTTGTGCAATTAAGAAGTGCACCACTCTGCCTAACTATCAGCTAAGCCCTTGGCAATCATATGTTGGCAGCGGTCGTGGTATCGTAATTCTAAGTAACAACAGAAAGGAGGTTTGCATGTAGGTTGCTAGGATGCACCGGTACTCCATTTTAACCTACATATTCCGTATTTGTATAGCAGAAAAGAGGTTTGCATGTAGGTTTCTAGGATACACGGGTACTCCATTTTAACCCACATATTCCGTATCTGTATCGTACCTGATACTACCCATATTGTACCTGATATTCATTGTCACCCACATGTTCCTTAAAAAACGATGTATCCCCGTATCCGTACCCATATCATACTTGATACCGTATCTGTATCAGTACCTACGCAGTAAATAGCAAAAATGCAGTTAGGACTGGGAGTTACTCATTGTTATGCATGATCTGAATATCTTAGCTAATCATGTTCATGATTTTTTTTTTTTTTTAAAGGACGAAATTCATATGTAAAAACGAATTTTTTCAAAGTTTAGAGATGAAAAATGAATTTCATGCCAAGTTTAAGGATGAAAACAATAATTTAACCAAAAAAAAAAAAGTGGTACATAGTATAGGACTGCTAGAATTGACAGTGGAAGCTTCCAAGCTCTTTATTAGGTAATTTTTTTTTTTTTGGGTGGGGGGAAGGGGTAAAATCACAATGTACAATTTTTGAAAAATCAATATCTACACCAATCCCAAGCTAATTTTAACTAGTATACAGTGTGTGTAAGTGTATCTTATGAAAATATAGATAAGAGAACTCAGCCAGCCCATCTAGAAACTGAGCATTACTTGACTCTCCGTGTCACTCATGTAATTAGACACTGTACCCATCAAGTCCAGGTACATATAATTCCATTCTTGTCTGCAGAGGCTAAAGGTTTCCCAAGCCCACTCCAAGAACAACACAACACTGGAGAAGTGTGTTCCCTCAGAGTGCTGACTATATCAGCTTTAGATATGGACCAAATATAGATAGAACCATCAGCGGATCCAGCAGCTACATAGTTGTCATCTGGACTGATACAGGACCGGCTCCAATTGGATGCCACTCTGTTTCCAGTCGCTCTAAGTGTGCCACACACTTCGAGAGATCGCATATCAAACAGATTATGCAAGTTGTCTCTTCCACTAGTCAATACTACATTTCCATTCCGAGACAGAGATATGGATGTAATAGCAAGTGAATGTGCAGCAACTTCACTAAGTAGCTTTCCTGTCTGAATATCCCATAAACGAAGATTCCCATCGACGTGACCAGAACAAATGGTTTGTCCATCCATGCTGAAGCAAAGAGCATTGCAATTGCTGTGAAAAATGATTGTGTTAATGCAGTAACCTTTATTCAAGTCCCAAACTTTTATGGTTCGATCGTAAGCTGCACTCAAAACATGACGACTTGAAACTTTGCTTACATCTACGGCACACACTTTATCAGTATGGCCAGTGAGAGTATGACGGACCCGACCTGAGTTGACATCCCATACATACAAGTTGTTCGAACTGCTTGCTGCTATGACAGATCTATTATCATGGGTAATGGTAAGATCAAGAACAGAGCCAAGGCAACCATAAAGAGTTTGGCTTAGTGATCCAGTGCTTGCATCCCACATCTTGATCGTCCTGTCCTGTCCCCCACTGATCAGCTTGCCAGAATTGTACTCAAACAATATGGAAGCACAGCCACCTTCATGGGCATTGATCCTGTGTTTGCATATAGAGGGAATGGTTGACTCCAAAAAGAATTCAGCACCATCTTCATTTCGACGGACCACACCATCTACCTGTTGTCGAGCAAGACTTTCTAAACCACTAGCCTTGAGCCGATCAACCATATCTTCGTAAATTGAATTTGCCTAATAGATAATAGAAAACAAAGGTTATCCAGGATTGCAATAAATAAACTAAGACTCATTTACAATCAAGGGAAACAGATCAGAACCTTTCCCAGAGTAATCCATGCTATATATTATATGCCAAATCAAAATCTAACATAGTATTGCTCCAATATGTGTTTTTTATAAAATGTGTTCTTTCTCTGATATATAATATGTCGTTTAAAGGTAAAGCCCCATGTAAAGTGTAACAAAATATATACAAATTGGACCAACAAAGAAGATAACACAAGCCAAAGAAAAAGGTAACCCAAAACTTAGTGATACACAGAAAACAAGTAACAAGAAAAGACAATCTCCCCTCACCCAGAACTGAAATGAAATATATAAAAATTTCTCCAATTCCCACTAAACCTCTTGCAGTCTTGCTTTCGTAATCATCATATTATAGATATATAATTCTATTGTTTTTTTATTGGTAAGTTACTCAACCACCTGGTGGGTTTTGAACCTATGACTTCACAACCCCCCCCCAACCCCAATCAAGGAAAGGAGGTATCATTTAAGCTAGAGCTCATGTCCTGCAAATCACTCAGCACCCACAAAATGATATGATTATGCTCCTCCGAACACATGACAAGAGAATGGTAATTACATCTTCCAAGCAAAGCTTGAGAAATCCACAATTGTCTTACCAAATTCCATCTCACACCTCAATAAATAACTTTTGGCGCATCTTATATTAAGGTTTCAGTTATCTTTCCACAAAATTGCATGACAGTGTTATGGGGGTAGATGGGAAATGCACTAAACATTCACCAACAAAAGTGTTTTTACCTTTTACATCCAGCTACACTATATTCTGGTTTGGGCAGGACTGTTCTTCCTGCACTTAGGTTTTTTCTAAATCATCCATAAAAAAAAAAAATCCTATGAGTAACTTTAATATAAATCTTAATTTAGTAGGGGTTTCTAGTGATTCCTAGGCACTCACAAGCTATGCCATAAATCTACAAGCAAACACAGAGGTATTTATATAAATGAATTATATAATGTTTCCATAAACAACAGTTTAATGGACTTTCCTAAAAGTAGTGGCACAACTCACACACACATTCAAAGACAAATTACTTCTTTTAACATTTTAAACAACCAATCAATCTTCCATTGGAGAGCTATTATTAATACTAAGCAGAGTTTTCTTCCTATTCAAAAAAAAAAAAGAGAACTGACAAAATAGAATCATTATTTAATTTTTTTTTTTTTTTGTTGATAGGTAATAGAACTGATTTATTAAAACAGATGAATCATTATTTAAATCAATGAGGACAACACAATTCCTAACTACATTATATTTGTTTGTGGCGTACCACATGTCAATGTTACTGGTATGCATATTCAGTAGCCAACGCTAGACCAATTCTTGATGCATCTCAGGAAAGGGGGCCAACTTATCAAAAAATGTTGCTTGACTTTTTTCTTACAAAATATACCACGTGTCCAGGTTATGACATTGACAGCCAATATGTATCAGTATCAAACTATATTTAATTCCATGTTTTGATTCCAATTATGGAAATAATATGATGTACCTCATTGAGTCGTTCAGCATCCTGCATCTTCTGCAGCATCCAGCGGTCAATTAACATCTTATTTTCTGCCTCGGCATTCTTAGCTTTATTAGTCATCGCTTCCAATTGTGCTTTAAGTTCATGGTTCTCACTCACAAGCAATTCTAAAGCTTTAATCTTTTCTTCTAAGTCTTCCTTTAGTTGAGAGCATTCATCCCTGCAGCATGTACCTAAGTTGGAATCATCCATTCACACAACAGCCTGAAAATTTCAGACTATCTGTATAGTGGGTTAAAACTTGTGTAAAAAGGTAACCTTGTTTGGGTCAACTCCGTCTGCAGATTAGTGATTGCTGATTCTTTCTCTTGAAGTAACGCTTTTGAAGTTCTGCACTCAGCTACTTCCACCACAAGTTGCTCAGACAATCGAGATTGAGCTTTGTAACATTGCTGAAGTTCCAACTCCAAATTTTCTGCTTTCTCTTTCCATTCTGAACCCTTAACAGACATGCACCAAGTATCTCAATCACAACATTCAAAATTACCAAAACAATATTAAATTAAAATGTACAGTTGCATAGAAAAATGAACCATAAGCTCTATATTTCTAGTAAAAAAAAAATGAACTTCTAAGCTTACTAAAACGAATTCGATCTTATATCGCCTAACATTACACGTTTAGCAATTCAAATACCCTCAATTTAATTAATTTGCAATTCAACAAACATTTGGAGTGCATTTTCAACAATTTGCAAGTTCACAAGCAGCACAAAATCAAAACCCCTAAATCATCAATTTTGAGAGAGAGAGAGAGAGGACCTGAGAGACGATCGGCCTAGAAATGGCTATGAAAGCTGGAGCATGAGCACCTTCTTCGAGCAAATGCCGCTTCCGTAGAGCCTTCAAAGCGTGCTTTATCGCCTCCCTCGCTATCTCTTCATGTGACCTGTGAAAAGATTTCATCTCCATCATGAAAATAAAAAAGGAACACATACAGTGCTCCATCGTCGTGTTTGGTTGCTGAGAAAGTGCAGGAAAAAAAAAAGTAAATTTATACTTACATATTGATCGAATTGGATTGTATCTGAGAAACCGATGGAATTAGGGTTTGCGAAAGGAAGTCGTGTTCTTAATTCTTATTCATTATTGGGACATAAAGGGCAAGCCATGTCAGCATCATGGAGTCCAACGTATTACACAAACAAAAACGTTTTAAGTTGGTAAACGATAATATTATAAGCTGCAATATTAATTTTGCTGGTAGATTTATATCTATGTGACGTGATTTAGTGTTTTTGTTTTTTAATGCGGAAGATATTAAAAAAAAAAAAAAAACTGGAATACTTCGTTTTTAATAAGATATATGTGATGTGTTAAAAAAATAATAATAATAATACAATATCTTATTTTTAATGAGATACATGTGACGTGTTTCTTGTGTGAAATGTAATGTGTTCCTGTATTATTTAATGATTTTATGATTTTTAATTTATTATTAGTATTAATTTTATTGTGGTATGTTGGATTATGACATATATATATATATATATATAAGAAAAAATACAATGAGAGAAAGTGAGAAACCAAAAACCAAAAAGTTAAAAAAGTGGGCAAATACCTTGTAATGCATATTTGAAATAACATATATTATGTTTAACAGATTTGGCTGAAATATATCTATTTATATCTGAATTAATTAATAAGACCATTTAATTTAGACGGATAATTATAAATTGGAGCATATAATTGGGTAGTATTTAATTTATTAATGGTGTAGTTTTTATTATGGGTAGTGGTATTTAATTTAGTTTATTTAATTCATGTGCCACCTAAGATGTTACGTGTCAAGCAGAAGACGTTATCTTAGATGCCACAGTGGCAGAAATATGGCAATGTCTTCTGCTTTAATATATATATATATATATATATATATATATATATATAATATATATATATATATATATATATATTTGCTTTTAATATGAGATTTTGTCTTTACTGGTTTCTCTTTCTTGAATCAAAGATGGATGGGAAAAGTGAACCTTCCTTATACATAAAATCCATATTTATCTAATAAGAAAGTGTTTACATAAGATCCATAAATTGATAAGAAAGTGTTGTACATTGAATATACTTAATAATCTCACCAAGAAAAACTGTTTTTTTTTTTTTTTTTCCCTTCCTCGAATCACATCACTTTCCAATTGTCATTTCTTTTTTTTTTTTTTATAAGTAAAAATTTTATTCAAAGCCCAAATGCTAAAGATACGTATAAGCAAAATTAACACAGGACAGAAAACACCAACAATGGTGTCCAAGATACAACCACAACCACAAATACAAAACAAACACAACACAAAGCAACAAACAAAGCAACAGCAACACAGAGCAAGATCTTGGAGACCATCCTGTAAATAACGAGAACCACAACATCAGAAGATGTCCAGCCCGAGCAAACAGTAAGAATGACGGAACGGATTGGCCATAACAATGGAAGCCATGCGATTCCAAAGGGGCTCCTCGAAAGGAGTTTCTTTGATAGATTTACCCCCAAATCGCTAGTGGGATAGTCAAGAACAGCTCGAGATGGGAAGAACTCCCAAGGCCACTGTCTACCAAACATCCTCAACTCCTAAAGATCTCGCCGTGTACAAGAACGAATCCATACAGATCCGGAGACAAACCACCTGGAATACTAACACAAACACAAACAAAAAAACAGAGAAGGGAAAGGAGACGATTCACATAGCCGGTAAACCAACCACGAGAACCATCAGAAAACAACCCACAAAGGGCAGCAAAAGGACCCGCGTAGGGCAACAAAAGGCCTGCAAAAGGGGCGGAAAGAACCCACAGAGGGGTATGGGCGCATGATAGCGAACATTGCTAATCGTGCGCCCTAGCAAGGAGAGATTTTTTTCACTCTTTTTTCTTCTGGAGAGAGAAGCTCTCAGTTTCTCTAGAAGGCTCTTTTCCAATTGTCATTCAAGCTATAGGGCCTTGAATTATTTTATTTTTTTCTATGCTGAGCTATATGACCCACACTCAAGTTGGAGTAAATGACCTGCAACAAAGTCGAGCTTTATGATCCACGATTAAACTTAGGTTTAGGTGTAACTTATTTGGGGTAAAGGACTCATTCCTAGTTAGACTAAAGGACCCACAAGTCACTTTGGGCTAAATGACACACATCTAAATGCACTAAAAGACCGAAACCAGTTTGGGTCAGATGACCTATCATTACTCTTTATTTTAATTTTAATTTTTTTGGGAGTATCATTACTTGGACTTCCTAATCCTTGACTTTTAATCAAAATATGGTTTGGATACTATAAATTAATGGCCCTTATTTACACAAAATAGAGAGATACCAAGTCAGTGTCCTTCATAAAGGCCAAATTTCCCCCAAAAAAAAAAGAAGAAGCATATTTCTATATTTTTTGGCCAAACATGTCTCTTTTGATATTAATTTGAAAAAATAGATTGATTGTAAATCGTCTTTGTAAAAGACGATTTTTTATTGCCTTTTTTGTTTATAATTTTTCACGTGTTTTTTTTCAAAATTTCAAAAAAAAACTATATGAAAGTCGTCTTTACAAAAGACAACTTTCACATGTTTTTTCAAATTAAAAAAAAAAAAAAATTATATGAAAGTCATCTTTACAAAAGACAACTTTCACGTGTTTTTTCAAATTTCAAAAAAATTTATACAAAATTAATTAAAAAAAAAAACGTGAAAGTTGTCTTTTGTGAAGACAACTTTCATCTAATACGTGAAAATTGTCTTTTGTAAGGACGACTTTCGTCTAAATTTTTTTGTTGAAAGTTGTCTTTCCTAAAGATGATTTTCAATCAACCTATTTTTCAAATTAACATCAATAGGGACATGTTTGGCAAAAAAACTATAAAAAAAAAAAAAAAGTATTTTTTTTTGCAAATTTGCCCCTTTCATAAACCAAATGAGCCTACGGGTAAAATTAGATACCTTGGGGGCTCTAAATATAATGGTTTTATAAGACAAATGAGCTAATGGGTCAACTAAAAATAGTTAGTGGGCCGGGCCCATACCATGTTCGACTAAAATAAGATGGTTTGACTTTTGAGATTCGGTTGATGCAAGTTTGAGTTCTTCTGTTCAAAAAGACTTCAAACCCAACCAAAGTCCGAATAGAAAAAGGAGTTAAAAACACCAACTTTAAAATGAGAATTTGCATAGGGAAAAGCCGACAAACTCAGAAGACACAGATCCTCTGGTTAGCTTTAGCATTCAGCTTCCTCTCTATTGGGTGTGCCGGCAGAAGACTCCAATCTTTGCCAATTCCAACTAAAGTTTCGATCTTTTATTTGCGTTGCATCCTCGGGTGATAAGCATATATGCATATGGCGAGAAGACCAACTGAGAAGACCAAAATAGTGAAACCTGTATCTAAATTTCCGCTACCAAAGGTGAGTAATTCCCAAAGCATCCCAAAATCTTAATTTTGTTTTAATTGTTTGTGCATCTTTTTTGAACTTCTGTCCTTTTGTTATTAGATTGCTCAGTTTTGTAAAGGTTAGTCAATTTATTTATTTTATTTTTTTAAAATTTCCCATTTATAGTATAATTGTCTGAGTTTTAATTACTAAAGCTTTTAAAATAAAGTATAAGTTATAGTCTTAGCCATGTTCAGTTTTGGTATAATTGTCTGAGAATTATTTACAAGAGTTACACAATTTAGTAAAAAGTTAGTCTTTGCTAAAATATGTTCAAATTTAATCACTTTATTATAATTATTATATTTAATTAAAAATAAAATAAAATTGCTCAGTTTTGGTATAATTGTGTGAGATTTATTTACTAAAAGTTTTAGTCTTTGCTAACATATGTTGATATTGTCATAATCTCATGATCTGAAATTTTCAGTTTGATGAGACAAATAATTTCCGCTTGGATCAGTTAAGTGAATTGCCGGATGAAATTCTTGTGTCCATTCTGTCATTATTGACGTTGAAAGAGGCAGGAAGGACGAGTGTCCTCTCTAGGAGATGGAGATATTTGTGGAAATTTACGACTGGTAGCTTGGACTTTGATGATTCAAGGATACGACGTCTCGTGGGGAATGGATTGGCTAAAATTTCTCTTAGAAATGAAAGGGGTAGGTTTGTTCGTTGGGTAAATCACGTATTGGAATTGCATCAAGGTCATACTATAAATGAGTTTAAAGTTCGTTTTGATCTGGATGAGGAGTATTGCAAAGCAGAAACTGACAATTGGATAAACTTTTCACTAGGAAAGAAAGTTAAAAGGCTTTCTTTGGATTTCAAACCTTTTATTGGGGATTTTCCTTTTGGACGTTACACTCTTACTACTAAGATTCTTGATGGATATAACCTTGATTGCCTAACAGACCTCTGTTTGACTAACGTTGAAATGAATGGAGAAGTTCTTGGTTATGTTTTATCTAATTGTCCGCTTATTGAAGTATTACATGTGGAAGGCTCAAAATCTTTGGTGAATTTTAAGTCACCTGGCCCTTTGCTCAAGCTAAAGCACTTAGAGGTAATACGTTGCTTCACCCTCAAGAAGATTGAAATTTCTGCTATAAATCTTCTTTCATTCAAATATTGTGGGAATAAGATAAGAATGTGTCTCGGGGATATTCCCAATCTTGTTGAGGTGTCTGTTACAGGTACGTATGCTTACGATTTTGTTACGGATCGTTGCTCGATTTCAAGTTCTCTCTCTCAGCTGCAGACACTTGAAATAGTCATGAGTATTGAGGTTAGTGATAAAAACACTTTCATGATTGTAAATTGTTAATTCCATTTTGCTTCTTTTTTTTCTCTCCAAACATTAATGTTTGTTTATGAATGTGCTCATTTTTTTTCTTGGTTCAATTTTTCAGAATATTCCCCGGTTCCCCAGATTTCGAGATTTAAGAAACCTCAGGCAATTGACATTGATTTCATTTTCATATCTTGCCAAGAGCCTCCTTTGTTGCACTCACATGCTGAAGGCATCTCCCTTTTTGCATAAATTTGCACTCAAGGTAAATATTGCTACTACTTACTACTTTATTGTTTATAATTTTAGGGTTATGGGATTTATTGTTCAGAAATTTTGTAATGTATGTTTTCACTTGAGCTTAGCACTTAGCTGTCTTTTCCTTCACATTGTCTACGGTTTCTATTATACATGTGTATTTTGTAACCAGAGAATTTCTTTGTTATAAATTGTAGATAATTTCCAAATGATGGTGTATTATTTTCTTTAATGTTCTTAAAAATATACCAGAAAAGTTGGTAAAAAATTAGTATACATATCATTTTCACTCATTACTCATTTCCTTCTGTTATAATTATGTTCTAAATCTCATATGGAAATAAGCCCATTTCAAGCCTTATGGAACCTAAAGGCTAAAACAACCTTAGTTGGCATAGCATGGGAGATGACCTACTTCTATTTAACAAATAAGAGAGGACCTATTACCTGTGGCAAGTCATTATTTCTCTTCTGCTTCTAGTTTTTGTTGATAACATTGTTAATGGTGTCTCCGTATGAATATTTCAGTAGTTTCTTTAACACTGTTACTGCTTCCTTGTGACAGATGTTTGGGCTAGGTGATGGGCCTATGGAAGGAAAAATAAAGGTGCGGAAGGCTAAACATCCACACCAATGTCTCAAGGTGGTTGAATTGATTGGTTTTGTTGGCTGTACTGTTGACATGGAGCTTGCCCTAAACCTAATCAATAATGCTGCGTCGCTAGAGAAGATAATTATTGATACACGAAGTCCAGATTTGGAGGAAATGTTATGGGATAGTAGGGAGCCTCAACAGAAATTAGCAGCTCTAAATAGTGCAAGGCAGCTGGAAACAAGATTGCCTCCAGGGGCGGAAATGGTGATACTGTGAAGGTTTAGAATCAGCTCTAGTTTAATGTAGAAAGGTCAAACATATCAAGGTTTTTCAGTTCAGCTAAAGGAAAAAGACTCATTAGTTCATTATTTTTTTTTTAGTTCTCTATCTCATGTTTAATTTATTATTAGGTTTTCAGTAAAATAAGAGTTCCTGTGACTAGACTAGTATAGTAGTATGTGACTTAAAGTTGGAAGGTTGGGATTCTAAAACACAATAAAAATGTAAGTACTATGGGATTTATGGTTACCCATTTTCGTTTCCAATATTATATGAACAAAGGTTGGTTACAAACTGGTTCGTAACCAAACTATGTCCATATTATATATATTATTTTTAAAAGCAATTTGCTTATTGCTTGTGACTATATGCTATGTATGAACTTGAGAATTTACGAATTTTAAAGGCTACGCGAATGACTATAGGGCCTAGTTAAGTTAATTTTGTGGTCCATAATATCACTAAATGGACTCTTTTAGTTGGTTTTGATGGAATGATCTTCATCTCATCTATTCTTGATTTTTGCCTCAAGGATCATGATATCTGGTCAAATATATGTACGGCTTAGTGACACTTCCACCCCATACTTTCAGCTTAGTGACACTTCCATCCATATGTGGTGTGGAGTTAGATTTGGAAGTTTAATTTTTTTCATTGCAAAACAATAAATAACTAAAAAAGATGCTTGCAGAAAAAAAAAAAATATATATATATATATATATATATATATATATATAATTTATTTTTAACTTGGTTAAAAATTATTTATATAATAATAAGTTTTAAGACACAACAAATATCATAAAATATTTCACAATTATTGAAGTGTTAAGTTATGAATGAAAATAATAAACTGATGTCATTGAGGAGTCCAAATGAGAAACAAGAAGCTGACAACTCAATTGTTATGAAAAATGGTGTACCTGTAACATTACTCCTTATAGAAATCTTTGTAATCCATAACGCTGACAATTGACTTGCTTTGTAAGTACTCAGTGATGTTGCAATTACGATAAAAATATTAAGCATTTAAACTTCTTTAAATTGCACAACTAATGATACTTATAGCAAGAATCTTATGGTTCAATAACAATATCCAATTCTCCTAGGAGGAGAAATTGAATTTGAGTCGTACATGTGTACATGTAGTTTAATAATTATTGGATTATTTTGATAAAAAATGATATTTGTAATTTATTTTCCCCATTAATTGAATATTCAAAATTTGACAATTAGTTTTTACTCATATTGATGGAGTTTTATTTGAATTTAAAACCATATTAAACTCATATTTTTATACCATCATATCATATTTAATTGACTTATTTAGTGTGTTTGTAATTCATTAATTCATTAGGCCTATAAATATGTCATACTCCTCCATCTATTTGTAAGACACACTATCAGTATAATGTGTCTAATAATTAAAAAGTTTATTCCTATTTGTTATATTCTTCACTCTCATTCTTTACAAAAGCTTACTTGTATATTTCTATAACTATATATGTTACCTGGGTATAAAGGATAGTTCTATTTTAAAGGTTCCTATCTTACTTAGTAATGCAGACTAGTAAGATAACGATAAGGGTGACCGGGCTGTTGTATCTTGGAGACGGCGTGCCTAAAATGTTTGCTACATCGGTTGATAAAATATCTTGCAAATGACATGTATCGTCTCCAAAGAGTAACATTGTTTACACCTCAACTTGGTCCTCAATATCATGGAATTGATGGTAACAAATTATTTAATTTAATATTTTGGAATTTGGATTTCAATCACTAACTGAATTGATTAGCTTTTAGCCAAAGCGTCATGAAGGCAAATAAGGCACGGCGCCCACTTTAGGGTAAATCACCAGAACACATGGAGTAGGAGTGTCAAATGGGTGGGTTTGGGTAGGCATTAAATGGGTTAGGCCTTTAAAACCCAATAGCCCATTTAAACCCATTTAATAAAGTAGATATTACCCAAACCCAACCCAACCCAACCCAATTATCTAAGCTAAAACCCAACCCACCCATTTAAACCCAATTAGTAAAGTTGATATTTACCAAAATACCCTTAAAGCCTATAAAAGGATGAAAAAACAATTAAAACTTAGAAAAATTACTGAAATACCCTTGGAACCTCCAAAATAACCAAAACCTCTTAGAATCTTTTTTTTTTTTTTTTTTTTTTTTATTTTTCCTTGCTTTTTTTTTTTTTTTTTTTATTTTTTTTTTTTTTTTTTTTTTTTTTCGTTTGGGCTTTGTTTATTTTTCCTTGCTTTTTTTTTTTGTTTATTTATTTTTTTTTCGTGTTTGGGCTTTTTTTTATTATTATTATTATTTTTTTTTTTGGGCTTTTTGTTGATGCCCAATAAGCAACCCAATTAAAGCCCAATTAAACTCAACTTAATTGGGTCTAATTGGGCTAGCACCCATTTGCCCATTTATTAAATAAGTGGGTTTGGGTGGACAATTAGTGGGTGGGTTTGGGTGGGCTAATGGGTTTGGGTTTTTTTTGCCACCCCTAACATGGAGTGACATGCTTCACCTCAAGTTGGAGTATTGTTTAGCTTGATACCTACCATTTGGGGTTGCGTGGTTCACTACAAAATACCCATGTTCTTGTTTTCTAAATATGTAGCAATTAATTCTATCGTTTTCTATTAAAAAAAAAATTATGTAGCAATTAAAGTTTTTTTTTTTTTTACATAATACCACTTACTGAATTTTCGCAAAAATAAGGTCATTTTGTCACCAATAAGCTTAAAATAGAAATACAATATTTTTATTCTCTACACAAAAAAAAAATACAATATTTTTCATAACTGTTTTTACAACCGTTAACATGACTTGTTGTGATTAATATATAAAAAAAATGTATTTGATAAATCATATGAAAGTGTGACTATTTACTCCAATCACAATCAATCATGTCAACAATTATAAAATATAATATGTACCAACCTTACTTATTTGTTGCTTGAAATAAACAAGTAGCATTTATGATATATGTAATATAACAGCTCTCTTTCTGTCCCATGTGTGTGTTCTAACTGTAGAAGTGAACGGTGACCAACACACCACACGCTAGTGTGTCCTGCAAGCAATGCCTTATTAGTTATTAACTTATTATGGACTGAGTTGCTTTTGCCAATCGAAAATGTCATAAATGATTATTAGGGCTTACCAACAAATATAGATAACCATAAGGAAATAATTTACTATGCGACAAAACTCGAACTTTCTGATATGCAACCAATAATATATATATACATACAAAATAAAACCATGTCAACTTAATTACTAGCTTTCTCTCCAATCCCTAACTCAAATGGGTAACAACAAGCAGGGCATCAACCCATTATCCAAAAGTTAGATTAAAAAATAAAAACTTAGTAATAAAATTAAGTTAATAACAACAACATTACGAATGTAATTCCATTTGCTTAATTACGAATGTAATCGTCAGTTCAAAGATCAAACAGCAATCTGAATGACTGAATGGTCTATAGGATTACTTGCACAGTTGAACATTTTTCACTCAGTTTCTTTTTAGGTCTAATAATTCTATCAAAACCATTTCAGAGCAATTGCATTTCAGTTAAAGATAAAAGCAGTTATAACTTGTAACTTATAAGGACTTTAATTATTTTGCACTTGCAATAAATCGTGTCTCAAAGCCACTATAGACGCAACCAAACTCATCCTCTCTCACTCATACACTTCCATCTTTTACGTTATAACGTGTATGGCATGTAAAGCCACCAAGGACACACAACTTTTCCATTTAACCCCTAATTACCAGAAAAACTTTCCCTCCTACTTTTGAAGGCATGTGTGAAATAGCTCACTTATATAAGTAAACCATCATCTTCTCCATAATTCTCAAACCCCATTTCTTCTTGCTGTTTCTTCATTATTAGAAATTGTTGATGCCACTGTCGTTGTTATCCAAAAAAATAAATTTTTGATGCCCATACGGAACCTATAACTTCTCCATTTATTATACATTAATTGCTTTATTCTCCCAGTTTCAACCATATATTTTATTTCATTAATTCCTCTATATAAAGCAGTTCCTATAGGTCTTCATTTCCCATCTTGTGTTGATTCCTAGCAATTGAAAATGAGGTTCTTATGGGTTGCCATTGCTCTCTTACTTGCTTCCTTTCTTGGGGTTGCTAAGGCTTTCGATTTTCATGAGAAGGATTTGGATTCTGAGGAAAGTATATGGGATTTGTATGAGAGGTGGAGGAGCCACCATACGGTCTCAACGAGTCTTGATGAGAAGCACAAGCGCTTCAATGTGTTCAAGGAAAATGTTATGCATGTTCATAACACCAACAAGTTGGATAAGCCTTATAAGCTGAAACTGAACAAGTTTGCTGACATGACTAACCATGAGTTTAGGAGCATGTATGCTGGCTCAAAGGTTAAGCACCACAGGATGTTCCGAGGGACGCCACGTGGAAGTGAGAGCTTCATGCATGAGAGGGTGGGCAGTGTTCCAGCTTCTGTTGATTGGAGGTTGAAAGGTGCTGTGACTGGAATTAAAGATCAAGGCCGTTGTGGTAAGGAAAATCTTGTCCATTTGTTATTAGCTTTACCCTTTTTCTTTTTTCTTTTTCTTGTTTTTATGTTCATTCTTTTTCCAATTACAGCACACCGCAACCACATCAACCTTAAAGTGAAATTCTTGTCAAACTCATTAATTCCACGTAGATGGCATGCATTTGCAAAATATCTAAAAGGATAGTAATTATCTTATGCATCGAATATATGCATTGTACTTCTCATAATGTGTAGACCACACAGTCATCTGAAATCCATGTACTATGAGAGGGAGGATGCATATATCTGATATATGAGATATCTTCTCCTAAATGGGATACCAATATACCACAGTGACCCTTGCTTCTAGTGACATAATACTTGGATCTGATTGGCTGTAACTTACTGTTGTTGATGTTATATAGGTAGTTGCTGGGCATTTTCAACCGTTGTAGCAGTTGAGGGTATTAATCAAATCAAGACCAATAAGCTAGTATCTCTGTCTGAGCAAGAGTTGATAGACTGTGACACAGAACAAAATCAAGGCTGTAATGGAGGGCTAATGGATTATGCTTTTGAGTACATCAAGCAAAAGGGGGGCATAGCAACAGAAGATAATTACCCTTACCAAGAAGAAGACGGAAGTTGTGATGCTTCCAAGGTATATATTAAGTTGTGCTAAAACAACCAACAACATAGCCTTAGACTCTTAGTCTCAAAATTTTGGAGTCGGCTATGGATACTTATCGTACATTAAATTGTGCTCAACTTCAATTAAATTGTGCTTATTAATTTATACTGTCCCTTACTTTGGATTGAGAACTATGATGGTAAAACCTATTGTTTTGTCAGGAAAAAGCAGTGTCAATAGATGGACATGAAAATGTTCCGGCTAATGATGAAGATGCATTACTTAAAGCAGTTGCAAATCAACCTATATCTGTTGCCATAGATGCTGGGGGTTCTGATTTCCAGTTCTACTCAGAGGTAAACCATTTGGTTTGTGCAAAGTAACTAGGAACCTAATGTTGCAGCCATCAAATATGAGTTTTCAAATTAGTAAAGGGGGAAAGAAAGGATAAAAATTAAACTTGGAGTACTTTTTTGAGCTGAAGGCAATAACTTGCTGTTTAGTAGAGAATTTACTGAGTTGCTCTTATCTTAATTTGGTTGTGCATGAACACAGGGTGTGTTTTATGGAACATGTGGCACAGAGCTTGATCATGGAGTTGCAATTGTGGGCTATGGAACAACCCTAGATGGAACCAAGTACTGGATAGTGAAGAACTCATGGGGACCTGAATGGGGAGAGAAGGGCTACCTAAGGATGCAGCGTGGCATATCTGATGAGGAGGGACTCTGTGGTATAGCAATGATGGCTTCATATCCCATCAAGAACTCCTCAACTAACCCAGATGGATCTTCATCCTATCCTAAAGACGAACTCTAAATAATATTCATCATTGACTACAACTTTGCTCAGCTTCAGCTGTGGTTCCTTCTCTTCTTCTGTGTTAAAAGTTGCATGCCTCATTGTTTCAGGAACAAGTAATGTTTCAGAGATTTGATGCTAATACATGCCTGTTTGGGTGTGTGAAAACAAAAGTATATCTTTCAAAGTTTACCTTCTATCAATCCAAAAATACCTGCTTGCAACAACATGGCCAGCTGATATGTTAATTGATTATCATTGATGTCATTATTCATTAATATAGGCAAACTACTATGTTCATCAGAAATACAGCACGTCCATAGTAAATTGATTATTAAATTATACTTAAATGGTAATCATCCATTGACATAACACTCCAAGAAAGCACAAAATCTAATATTACTAGAATGCATTCAATATATAACATAACATGTGCTCGATATATAATAAGCTTATAAGCTTCAAGTACAATACCAATACCTGACAGCTTTTTTAAAACCAAACCAGACGTTCCAAGCAAGAACTCCAACATAGACAGGATTTCAATCACAGCATCAAACATTATTTATCAACCATAGCATCTGATGGGATCATTGCAACCCTTTTCGGCAGACTGTTTTTCGCCCTTGCCTTCTCCCTTCTCCAGATATTGTTGATGATACTCCTCAGCTCTGTAGAACCTTTTCGCTGGAAGAATTTCTGTCACAATCTTCTTGTCCTTCAATTCCAACTGCTTAGCTTCCTTTGATTCCTGAGCTAAACGAGCCTGGGTTTCATTGTAGTAGTATATTCCAGATCGATATTGTGCACCCACATCACCACCCTGACACAAGTGTATCATGTTTGAAAGGCCTGATTAGTGATTACATCAATGGTGGTTTTGGGGGGGGGGTGTCAGTGCATATTATATAATTACAGCCAGTAAAAATGGCCTTAAAATATCAGGTTAACAGCCATGGCTTTATCATTTGGTCCATCTTAAGGAAGAGAAGAGAGAAGAGGATTGATATCGCAAAATTACTTTGGTTGGATGGGTTGTTGCAACTTGCAAGGCTCCATCACTGTCTTAGAAGCGAAGCAAAGGCCGATGTTGGAAGGGGAAAACATAAAAATGTAGGGCTGCGTCTCTGCACATTCAATTGTTTTTAAGGTTATTCAAGTGACACCACTGGAGAATTTTGCACTAGGCTTCTAAGCCTAGCCAGGGCTTGTTGGTTGGAAAGGTCTTATAACCTCAGATGTGGAACAATTAGAGCCAAAGGGCTGTTTTACACAGCTGAATAGTTCTACTTGGATAGAAGGCTGCAGTGGAAATCATGTCTATTGTCCTTATACTTTCAGAAGATGTGTGAACTTAAAGGTTCTTGCAGACAGTCTATATGATCAGGTTCCTCATCATAAGCCTGAATAGAAGACACCTCTACATTTTCATGTTTACCCGAAGCCTCAATTCGGATTTGTGGTCCCTCAACAACAACAACAACCAAAAGCCTTAGTTCCAAAACTTTGGTGTCCACTATGGATTCTCATCAGATTAATCAGGGTTCGTAAACTTTGTATTTATGGCCCTTCATCTTATCTTATTGTTTACAAACCCCAAGAACTTTTCAACTATGTTAAAATAAAGTTTAAGTTGGTGACTAATTGAGTTCATAGTAAAACTATCAAACGCCTTAAATAAGATTCTTAATTCAAGGAACACAACTTGACAGAATCATATCCAATAAGATTGAATCTACTGCGTAAATCTTATCGTGCTATGTTAGGACTTCAAATTCAACACACGTTCTTTTGACCTCTCTCATCCATTTAGAACATTTAACTTATACCAAATCAAACCATCTCACAATTGTGCTCATCATCTTCTATTTCTTACTTTTTTATAAGTAGTTGTGCTCACCGTCTTAGTTAAATATAACTTATTGTAAAATTTTCATGAATATATTTATTCTTAAACCGATATTGTTTCAATGTTTCCCTTTGTTTTTCCAACAAATATCTATATCAGCATTCTTCAACGTTTTGGTTGATGATGCTACACATTGTAAGCATTAACCAAAAATAAATAAAATGTTCTTATATTGACATATCATTTCTCACACCAAAAAAGTGATCCCACATTTAACCTACTACTATCCCCAACATCCTTTCAAATTTCAATCACTTTTAAATACTGATTCTCCTTATAATAGAGAGCACGTAATAATGCCACTGAATTACTAAATTCTTAACACCTTTCTTATTATTGACAAAAATACCACTACAAGAAAACAAATTGGCTACCAAGTTTCAGTATTAGCTCTCAATTCTGTCCCAAATTTCCAACCTTCTATATATCTTAATTTCTAGTCTCACCCACCATTATGTTGCACATAACAACATAGTCTTATACCAATGTTAAAAAAATACATTAATTTTACTCTCTTCACGGTCTATTGCCCCAAATCCTAGGACTTCCAACCACAATATTGGGCTTAAAAAATAATAATATATTGATAATTTTTTTAACCTCCTAATTCAAAATATACTCTCACATGAATGAACCAAATAATAAAAGGTTTTCATAATTTCATTTTACAACCTATTAAGTTAGTAAGTTATAATTACAACAAGGTAACATACACAACAAACTATATCACATAATCGATTGCAAAAAAAATAAAAAATAAAATAAAGTTAGAGGATACTACAAACTGGGGTGGGCCCCACCAGGTCAACTCTCAGATAAAGAACAAAGAAACATAGGAAGACAGAAATGACATGATTTCATGGTACCTGGCGATTAGGGGTTGTCGGATCATGGCGACCCCAAAAGAGAGAAAGGAGATTGGTGTAGGGGCAAAGTTCCGGGTCGAACTGGACCCGCACCACCTCCACGTGGTTAGTAGTTCCGGAGCACACCAATTGGTAATTCGGATCCTGCACGTGACCTTGAGAATAGCCAACCTCAGTCTTCACCACCCCAGGCACTCGCTGAAACGATAGCTCCACCCCCCAGAAGCACCCGGCTCCAAACTCAGCAAACTCAAGACCCGGTTTAGACGGAGTATCCGTATCCGGATTCAGAGCTGGGTTGTTGTCAGCACTGGTAGCCATTCTTCAAAATTCTAAAAAATGTTGAATTGAGAGAAGGGAGAGTGAGTAGGTTGATTTTATATAGAGCATAGTCTAGATGTCAAAATGACTCAATCTTATCTACTCCTTAGAACTGGTCAAGTACAACGTTTTAGTGTGGACCACGTAAAATATGAAGATTTAAATGATTGATTTTTTTTATGTATATAGTAACCAATATTAAATTAGTAATCAGGAAATAATGTATCAAAAATTTTGGGAGGAGGAAAAGAAAACAAATATAATGGAATTAATATATATCAAAAATGTCATTTACCGATCTATCAGAACAGGATATTTCACGTATATTAACCTAGCCAAACTTATTCTAATGGAATATATATATCAAAAATGTAGATTATTTCATATGAGCATTATACAGTTGGATAAGTTAGGTTCATCCGGTTCTTTTCCTAAAAACTAACCACGTGTCTATTTAACGCCAGAAACAAACGAGCATTAGGTGTATAATTTTTTCCCCGCGAGAAATGAAGAGAGAGAAAGTGGGTTATTAAAAAAATAAACACTGAGTGAAAGAGAAAGATGAGAGAAGCTTGGTTGGTCTGCTCCTCCTCCGTCGTGACTCCACCACAACCACCACCAACCTCCCAAAGAGCCACCATCAACACCACTCCACACCCACAAACAGAGCTACGAAGAAAGAAAATCACAAACCAAGAAAAAATCAAACAAAGGAAGGGGAAAAAATCGCAAACCTACAATCCATAGCACAAGTGCTAGAAAAGAAAAGAAAAAAATCATAACCCAGCGGCATACCCACATATTGGCGACAAAAGAGAAAAACAGAGGCATAGATCGGCTGGAGGAAGGAGCAGATCGGCTTGTCAAGAGCTCAAATCGAGTGGTCGGAGAAGAAAAAAAAACAGAGAGATAAAGCCATAGATCGAAGAAATAGAGAGAGAAAGAGAGCTTGGTGGGTTTATAGTTTTTCTGGGTTTTGATGGAGCTTGGTGGTGGTTATTGTAGGCTGGGGAGTTGAGGTTTGTGGGTGTGGGTTTGTGATTTTTGCCTCGTGGGTCTCGATCTCAGAACCCAACCACCTCAAGTCCTCAATATACACAAACACGGCAAACTTCTTTCTGTTTGGGTGTTTTGGCGTTGTTGTAGTGTGATTTTGGTGGCAGAGTTTTTAGGCGGTTTCGTCACAGCCCTCTCTGCTCACCTTCGCCGTCGTGGGTCTCGTTGCCGCCCTTCATATATCGTGGGTTTTGATTTTGAGGGAGAATATTGAGATGAGAGAGGAAGAAGCTTTAGATAGAATTTTGAAGAAAAACGATAGAAGTTTTATGATTAGCAGATAACAATTGGAATAACAATTGAGAAGGAGAACCGGACCCTCTTCCAACCAGACAGAAGGTTCCGAGGTCTCCTTAGCATAAATGGCCAAAGATTTGACCGCTCTATTACATGAACCCGGAATAACATGGAAATCTAATAAGCAAAAACCCAATTGAAAGTGTTTAATACGTTCTATGGACTCATTAAGTTCGGTGAGACACTTTTCCTTAGACAAAATAAGGGCCTTCAGTTGTGAATGTGAGAATTCCACCATCGTCTTGACATGTTGATAATGCGGTGATCACGGAAGTAACAGCCATCTGTATATCATCACCATCTTGAGGAAGGACTTCACAGTGTGCAGCCAACTAAGCACCTACATCATCACGGATGACGAAACCAACACCAAATGATGTTCTGTTGGTAAGCTTTTTCCAGGCGACATTCAGTTTGACACAATTTGGTGGAGGAGGAAGCCATTTATTTGCAGCAATTGGACGCACAAACTCTACACGCTTATTCGCATCTAGATATTCTTCAACATAAGCCACCGCTTTTGCTCCCAATTTGGATGCCTGAAGTGCGATTGGTTGAGCCATGTATCATTTCAACATCCCCATATCATCCGAGCTAGCACAAAAAATATTTCCCCTTCCAATTTTTCGACCTTCAAACAATCAATTGACAATCGTTATCTCACATTTACCATGATATTAAATACTTAGAAAATATAAAGTACCATAAAAACTCTTAATAAAAATAGAATAAAGTTGTTACAATTCACTACGTGGTAACTCATAAGACCATCCACATGTATTATTTAAATAAGTTATATGACTTATTTACATAAGTCAAGTAATTAAAAATATAAACAGATGATCTTATTAGTTATCACGTAATGAGTTGTAGTCAAATACTAGTCATAAAAATTTATATCTAGAAACAATAATCAATGTAAATAATTTTGTATCAGAAAAGTCAGTGCTCAACTCAGTATCTGTTGTCAGTTTTGCAAAAGTTTGTTGTCCATGTCAATCAAACAATCAATTGGTTTATCATCTTTTGTTTGTTTGTCTTTTCCAATGAATACAATGCCCAATAGAGATCATACTTACATCAATTCTAAATTTGAAAATTGCACATTGATTTTAAAAAAAAATTAAAAAATTAAAAATTGAGGACTATATGTCTCTATCAAGGTGATATATCCATCAAACAGAACAAAATACTGAAAATAGGGAAGATGTCTTCTTTACATTAGTCATCCGACCCATCCCATCAAATGCATGTGTTATCCTTTCTTCTTTTCGGTGCCTATTGAATATGTTGAGAAGGTGCTCAAGAACAATTCACATCAACTTAGGTGTCAAAAAAATGTCGTGACCTTTCAATAATCAATATGATCAAACTTATTGAAATATTGAAAGACTAAATGTGTTCTTTTCAAATAAGTATTTCGCATTACAAATGCCATACTTGCTTCAATCTAAATTTCCAATGTATGGCCCTAACAAGCAGATATAGCCATCAAACATAGAAAGTTAGCTAAGATGTATACTTATACTTTCCATAAGGCATCGCATCAAATGTGTGAGCAACCATGTCATCATTTCCATCAAAATTTGTTGATATTCTTTGTTCTGCCTCTTGAAGACATTGAGATTGAGTGCTCGAGAACATGGATATAGCCAGTATCTCAATTGAGCAGGAACCGAAATATGAACAAATTTTTTTTTTTTTCATGAAAATCCAAAGTAACATACATTTTGTATTAACAAAATATAAACAAATGAAAAGATATAAGAATTGTTTTTTAATACATTGTAATGCAATTATTTAATAAAATAAAAGTCTTAAATTATTGAAATCATCAATGATTAATTCCGTATTAAATGATACCACAAATTTTACTTTTGTATTCAGATACCACGGTTAAGGAGATTAGCATTCTGCAAATTTCTTCCATTGGTTGCTATTTGTTAAGTGAATTAGATTTCTAATATCTTTTTTCCCAACTGCCATTGTTCACCAACACTAGCTCTGACACTTGCATGGAGATGGAGGTGTCAGTGGATTACCTTTTTTTTTTTTTTTAACAAGCAATTTCATTAAATCCAAACGCCAGTACAAATTAATAGTTTCCAAAAAAAAAAAAATTGTAAACTCTTGCCCTTTTAACATTTTTACCATCCAATCAAGCTAAAAATGTTCTTTTACTTTTGGGCATAATCTATACTATAATGTAAAACTAAAGCTTTTTTGACTTTTTGTTGACTCCTTAATAATTTGACACATAAGTTTTTGAACCCTCACAATTTTACACATAATTACGTTAAAGCTTTGGTTTTTTGTTGACTCCTTAATAATTTGACACATAAGCTTTTGAGTCCTCACATAAACTTTTTGCTCCCCTCATGAAAAGGGGTAAATAAGACATCTTCCCTATTTTTAGTATTTTGTTCTGTTTGATGGATATATCTGCCTTGATAGAGACATATAGTCCTCAATTTTTAATTTTTTAATTTTTTTTAAATCAATGTGCAATTTTCAAATTTAGAATTGATGTAAGTATGATCTCTATTGGGCATTGTATTCATTGGAAAAGACAAACAAACAAAAGATGATAAACCAATTGATTGTTTGATTGACATGGACAACAAACTTTTGCAAAACCGACAATTAAACCAAGAGATAAGCAATTTTCAAATTTGGCTTCTTCTTTTTTTTCTATGTTCTTTTAACGAGACAGATATTGGTTTAATGGAGTTCTCACTTATAGTACATGTTACGAGGCGCTTGATTCGGTGCCACTGAAATTTGCTTGCCTTTGAACTCAATGCTCTTTGTGATAGATTTATTAATTTTTTCAGGTATATAAAGTTAGCAACTCCGTCTCTAAATCTAAAGAAGAATATGCCAAACTTTGCTCCAAAGGCCACATAAAAGAAGCTTTTTAGAGGTTCAAATTTAAGATATTTTCAAACCCATATATGTTCTCTGATCTCATCAAATCATTCATACCCCAAAAGTCTCTTTCATTAGGAAGACTGCTCCATTCTCTCATAATTACATCTGGGTTTTCCTCACACAAATATTGTAACATTTTGATTAATGGGTATGTTCAAAGTGATGATTTGGAAAGTGCCCAGAGGTTGTTTAATGAAATGCCTGAGAGAAATGTTGCCACATGAAATGCGATGGTCGCAAGTCTGATCCAATTTGAGTTTAATGAACGGTGTTTGGGTTTGTTTTCAGATATGCATGAGTTGAAGTTTTTGCCTGATGAGTTCACTCAGGGAAGTGTGCTTACTGGGTGTGCAAGGTTGAGATCTTTACATGTTGGGCATCAGGTTCATGCTTATGTGATGAAATGTGGGTTTGAGTTCAATTTGGTTGTTGGGAGCTCCTTGGCTCATATGTATATGAAATCTGAAAGCTTGGAAGAAGGAGAGAAGTTCATTAAGTCGATGCCAATTCGCAATATAGTTGCTTGGGAAAAGCTTAAAATGGGTATTCTGAGGGAGTGTTGGATCAATATAATATGATGAAAATGGCTGGTTTTAGACCCGATAAGATTACATTGTGAGTGTAATTAGTTCATGTTCGGAATTGGCAACACTTGGACATGGTCAATTTGCAGAGTTAACACGATGAGTTGGAGGAAAAAAAATTGAGAGAGAGGCATTGGAAGCTAAATGCATGATGAATATATGTGTTTCATTCATTCATGAAAAATATTAATGCTAAACTATAATGATATTAAGATTTAATAACTCTCTTATCAAAAAAAGATTTAATAACTCTCTAAAAAATATATTCTTTAGATATTTACCATGCATCGCACAGGTTTGTGACTAGTTATTTAATACTTCAAAAGTAATAATGTTCCCTCATTTCACATAATAATAAGTCTATTTAGTATAAGTTTGACACATCTATTTTTGCGTTTTGCTTATTTCTATTTTTTGTCTTAACTTTTAACAAATAAACAAATAAATTAGTTTTTTTAGATTTTTTGAAAATAGGCTATTTTTTTTTCTCAATTTTAAGTAAATAATTAAATTCACGGTGAGACCAATTACTCATATGAAAATAGAAAGTATTAGTCTTAAAATATTAAATTATTTTCCCTACTTTGAGTATGAAATTTTCACATGAGATCCACACATCCTTCCAAACATCCATAAGCCCATATCCCAAATCACAAAGCGTGCTCCTTTCTTTATGGTCTCCTAGGCCTTGAAAATGCCCCAAGCCCATGTTGCAACTGGTGGAGTGCATCCGAACCCAACTTTATTTTTCCAAGATTGACGTTCCAGGCCTAAAACGACCTGTTGGAATCTAAATTAAGCACTTGGCCCAACATTGTTTATTTCAATCAAATTTTGGTTCATAGAAAATTACATTGATGGGGATGTGACCCTCCCATCTCTTAAGGTTTTATACCAGACAGTGGGCTTTAAAAGGTCTACTTAATTTAACATAACAGCATATATAGTAACTGTCATTACCAGGGTTTTTTTTTTTTTTTTTTTTTTTTGTGTGTATGTGTGTGCGCGCTCGCTTGAAACATGATTAAACAGGGCTCAGAAATAAAATTATAAAAAATTCATGAACCATAATTAGGCTATACCACAAAGCCACTGAAAAAAAGAGCTTCAGTAGTGGACAGCTTGCCGCAGACATCTTCAAGTGTATAGCCAAAACTTTTGGATACAGATTTAGTTGAAAGGGGCAAGCTACTCATGATATATACTACAAGTAGGTCCTGTACTCCACTCTCATGCATAGATGTAATAGTTGGGCACTTATATTTGAGTAAACAATCAAACCACAATGTAATAAACTAATAATACATTATGTTGAACTTAAAACACTATACTCTTCTCATTTTACCTCAAAATGACAAACGTTAACATAATTGAGTTTCACTAGCGTGTAGTTTGAGGAAATTGCAAATTTGATGACAAAGTACTCATAATGTGTTATAGCAACTTAGCATGGACTCGGCTTGTGTCCAATGTCACAGTGTTTGAGTTTGACCTAATTTTTTGAATGGAGAAAGGCAATTGCAATTAATAATTAGAATTGAGAACAAAAAAAATTCCCGAAAAGATACTAAATTCTAAAAATCGAGGTGACAAATTTGCCAAACTGATAGATTTTAGATGTCTTTGCTGGATACAAGAGTACAAAAACATATATGAGACGTTGAAACCTAAAAAGCTTTAAAAAAACATAAAAATTTTAAATCGTGGTTTTTGTGACAATCTTTTGTATTGTGAAAGCGAAAATATAATCTTTAAAATGTATTTTGGTAATGTCTACATGCTAAATAGATAACCGATAAGAAAAGAGACAAAAATCTACTGGCTTTACATAATTATTTTGTATTGCGTATTTTTTATTATCAAGTTAAGACTTAAGACTCTAATTAGTTTTTTTGGCAAATCACTTATTTTTGGTTTGTTGAACTAACTCAAAACCACATTTCAAATTTTCTTTTTAAACCCTTGACTTAAAAAATAAAAAATGGTTTTTGGGGGCTTGACAAAGGCACATGAATCTTGGAGGCAAGATGAACATGATTCTAGGTGATCACATATTCTGCATGGCGTATATATCAAGATCTTCTCTGTGTTTAGCCCCCACGAGGTCGTCTAGGCTTTTCCTATGAAAACTCCTGCCCTTTTATGCAACAAAAGCTTGATAATTATTTCAAATTTGGAAGAAGTTGAGAGAAATGAAGCCACTCAAAAAATATCCTAAATGGTGGGCACAACTGCTCAAGGGCCATCGCTTCTTTCACTGTTGAGTTGTAAACTGAAACATTTTGTTGGTTGATAGGTATCAAAATTTAAAAGGGGCACGCCATTCATCATTCATGATGTTCATAGATTCCAAATTATGGTAGTAATTGTTGAGCTAGGAATGCATGATTGATTCCATTCTATGCAACTGTAATTGTGATTTGTGATTTTGGTAAACAAGTTGTTACTTTCTTTACCTATTTGTTATATGTACTTTTTGGCTCTGAATAAACCAAATGGATTGCATAGAAGATTACTAAAAGGTTGCTATCGAAATGCCAGCACAAAAGAAGATGTTTATTATTTTTTAATTGCTAAATTAAGTGTAGAACTGTTGAAAAAGTACTTACCAATATGTGTTATCTGAGGAAATTTCAATTTATTTTACTAACTTTTCTCTGAAATTGCTAAACACAGCATCACTTATCACTAAACAACTGCTGGTGGAATGCACAAGAAAATAAATATCTTATGATATATATCCTACGCTTTACTTGTTGGGTGTTGTAGGTTTGTAGCCAAAAAGAACCTACCCTGCAGCCAAAAAGAACCTACCCTATTGTTGCATTTCTCAGCGTACATTGGATCCAAGTTGCTAAGAAAGTGTTGAAAGGCCATTTGAAAATTGTAAAAGAGGATTCTAATTGCAAATGGTAGATGCATTTCTCAGCGTACATTGGATCCAAGTTGCTAAGAAAGTGATGAAAGGCCATTTGAAAATTGTAAAAGAGGATTCTAATTGCAAATGGTAGATCCAAGTAGGGCCATGAGAAGATTCCTTGTTGCAACTTGCACGAGGACTTCCAAGTTCCAACATTATCATTATCACCTATGTTTAAAGTTTTAACATGTTGAGTGACTAAGCTCTACTTTTATAATGAAACAACTTCTTTTTGGACCAAATACGACACTTTCAGAAAGCCATGATTAGTTGACTAACCCAATGGTGCATATTTTTTGTTTTACACCAGCTGGACTAAACTTCACCCACTTAGGAGAAACAAAATCATCTTCAGGCCTAATCCTTTAATAAAGCATGCCGTAGGTAATAACTCCATTCTGTCGGCACTGTCATCTCATTCTCATCTATGATTTTTTTTGGGGAAGGCTTTACGTCCATCGCTTTAGTTGGACATTCATGTCACATCCTGTACGTGTTCATGTCACATTTAATGCACTGAAGTAATATTGCACTCACGCCAAAACCATATTTCTTATACTTTCCTGATTTAAAAGAGGCAAATTAATTTCACAAAAAATATATATATATATATTTCACCGCACAAGATATGCCTATAACTTTTTATTCACATTACACATCTAAATCTCCTAGCTGCAAATATTTTACTTTTTAGCGAAAGCTCTTATCAGCACAATTCTTATACATTACTGGCCTTTCTTACTAGGATGTTTTCCTCTACAAGAACAGCCTTTTGATGAAATGTCCAGTTCTTTTGAGTTTTGCCTGAGCTCTCAGCCTTGGCCTTACCCAAAGAGCCAAGAAATTTGCCTAAGCTCAATCACGAGCTTTACAAATTTAGTTGATAATTAAAAAAAAAAAAAAAAAAAATCTAGTTGGGCAAAGAGCTTAAATTAATGACCCAGATAGTAGAATGTAAACAACTAACTTATAATTTTATTTTATTTTGCTGGAAAACTACATTATAATGAAGTCTAATACAGTAATAGCTTTTTTACTTTTACCCTACCATGCCATGGAGGGAGGAAGATATAGCATAAACAATAAGTCTAGACATACAATATTTTCCAAACCTGTTAACATAACTTATTGTAATTATTGTATAATAAAATTAGTGTCACTAGTTAAGCTATGTGAAAATGATGTAACTATCACACCTAACAGTTAAGATATTTTGTTGATTACTCTAGCAAAAAATAAGAGAAACGAATAATAGGTTATTTGACCACCTCATCCCGTCAGTTTTGCCTAAATAGTGTGTTGAGGGTTCTTGACCATTGGAAATAAGTGGAACCTTCAACTTTGGAGTAGGATTGAAGTTGAAGGTTCCACTTATTTCCAATGGTCAAGGTTCTCCTACAATATGTGTAAGGCGCAAAGCGTCTCCAGTCGCCACTGTGATGTAAGTAATGACGATAGAAAAGAGAAAAACGAGACTGGGGACGTCCACTAATTAAGGAACAAAAAACAAAAACTTCTCTAAATTCCAAGCATTATTATTATTATTTTTGTAAATTATTAAGTCCCTTGTTAGAGATATATATATTGATCCATGAGGCATAGATTTGCTTATCCTACCAGGCCATGAGGCCAATATATCTCTAACATCCCTAAAAATAATAATTAGAAAATGAGCTTCCATCTTTTCTATTTTTTGAAGAAAATAGTAGAAATTTTATTGAAGAAATTGGAAAAACAAATAAAATGAGCTTCCATCTCTATACAAGAGAATGAATTAGATAAGTTCTATGGTTAGTAATGTTAAACTCGGTCTTAAACATGCTAATTAACTTATGAGAGTTGAAAATGTCAGTCTTCCCAAATTTTTCCAATATCAATACCCCTGAGATAAGTGATGACGTGGTGATTGTATAATCCATATACTAATCAGATATCATGGATAAATTAAAGACTTCATTTTAGATCAATTATTAATTTCAATAATAAAAAAATAAAAGATCTTGTATTACCAAACAAATTTTTTAATAAATATTTGGCAGCTAAGATATTAGGAAAACTATAAGTTAACTTGCATTTGAATATATGAAGAGATTTAAATTACAAGCAACAACCCTCACCTACTACCTCTTAATGGTTACATTTTGTGTTGAACCCAAATTCTCTATTGGGGACTCGCTCTTCTAAAACAAGAGCACAACAGGACTAGACTAACCAAAAACCTACCATTCATTCACAAGCATAACGCAATTTCTTTCATAATAGATTATATAATTGACAATACAACGACACTTAATATATTGGGTTTTTGGCCTACTGCGAGGAGCAATTATAAATTTATAATCTGAAGCTTCTAATCCCATCATTGCTTGTCTCGTGTAGGTCATCTCTTTTCCTCTTGGGCAACGATAGGGAAGATATGGCTTTGGCTGACACCACCTTCCTCACTAGTAGCTTCCACCTTGCATCATCTTTCTTGTTCTCCTGCTGCATCTTCAATTTAAATTGCCTGTAATGTTCCCAAAACAATGACATCAATGACAAACCATGATTGAAAATGACACAGCATTCCTTGCAATAGCAGCCATCGTTAGGTAAAAAGACAAAAGTCGCAAAAGACAATGGACCATAATACATCAGGGGATAAGGAGTTGCGTACATGGACTTTGGAAACACAAAAATCATGATATTTATTAAAGCAAGAATAGTGAGTGAGATCGTGTCCAATCTTTTTCCACCAATAAATCGGTAAGAATTGACAATAATCTACCCGACAGAAAAAGAATAAATCCAAAAATATATTTAGTGTCACCTGATATTTCATATATTATTAGATTTAAAAAATAAAATCTAAATCATAAGAGCTGATATCTTGAATTTTGAATGTATATTTAGATGTGGGTCCTATTTACTTGTGAGTGAGAAGTCATGTATATCTTAAACATTAAAGTAGACGGTTCAGTTTCATTTTGGTTGTACCTATGAGCCTGACAGGCTGACACTAAGCCTCTCCACGAAAAGATTTGAAGGACTATTTTCTTTCATCTTATTGGACTTATGGGAAAGAAAGAGCTAGAAGGACGAAGAATGTGGCTCACTTGTCTTGTCATTTTGCGTCGGACCTCATTTCTTGGCTTTATTAGGCTCATGTCCCATTCTCCCATTCCTCCCAATTAAAGTTAGATCTATAAGCTGTGATATTTACCCAAAAAAAAGAAAAGATCTATAAGCTGTGACATTGATGGATCGCATCCTATAACGATGTGGTTGGTTTTGAGCAATAAGTACAACCAGTTACCAGCTTACCTATTGAATTACAGCTTAAACGATTGTGCCATGCTAGCAACCATCCCTTAGACATCAAGACCAATTTGACAACAAGCACACGGACGAGGAGCATTTAAGAATCAGAGGAATCTACAGACCAACCCTTTTTTTCTTTGTTGTACTAACTCCATTAGAGGCCAACCACGCATAGCCGCTAGAGTCTCTAATAAAATGGGCTGGGTACTAAGCACCAACTTAGAGATATTTATTATTACATTAAAAACACTTTCTAACCTCCCAAACAAAAAGAGAATCAATCTGGACTGGTCAGTGGGCCGGCATGAGGTGGTCCTATGACCATTCTAAGAATTCTGGACCGATTAAATAGGATTGAAAATTGAAATCATGCCAGCTGGGGGAAAAGAAAATTGACTGTTACGCTAACCCACACACGATTGTAGTCATGAACTTGAATTTGTACATTTCGTACAAGCCAGACACTGCCAAACTCATGTAATGCATGAACCTATTTATATCACATCAATACTTTTAAGCACTTTTTTTTTTTGCTGAAAAAAAAAAAGGATTCGCAGAGTCTTTATCCACTTAAACCCGATTTTGATATGATGTGAGACACATTTGGCTCCCGGACTCGCAAGTGTGATGGGTAACGAGGGTTTCCTTCCATTACATCATCTCCCCAAAAGATGGTTCATCTCCCCAAAAGATGGTTGGTGTCGAACTGTCCACGTAGTTTAATGCTAACCATTGAGCCCCTGATACTTTTAAGCACTTATAAAAACTACTTTATATCACATCAATACTTAAAAGCACTTATAAAAACAAGTGAAACTGCTTATCAAAATAAATAAATAACTAGTGAAAGTATTATTCTGTATATTTGGTGTACTGATATTTTTCTATTTTCTCTCACCTAAAGATATAATACATTAGATGAACATAATTTTTTAAGAAATTAAATAAATAATTATATGACTAATAGATGAATCAAATATACTATTAGCATTTACTTAGGGGAAAGGATAAAATTTAATTACCTGCAAAGAGGAACTCTGCAAGAATCATGGTGCTCACATATTGAAGAGTGCAATCTAAGAAGCTGCCACATCCTCTTACACCTTAAGCACCCTCCATTCACCCTTATCGTACACGTGGCAAAGTGCCGAATCGAGAGCTGGAGACCTTGACACGTGGAGAACTTGCTACATGGCCCCTTCTTCTCTGTGGGCTCCATCTCATACGGCCCAACATTTGTGCACCCTTCCGTACATATGTGCTCCAAGCATTCCATTGCCTCACTTAGCTGTAGATACAAGCTTTGCTCCTCCCTCAGCCTTCTTGATCTCTTTTTTCTCTGTTATTAACAAATCCAAATTTGTTAAGACTCATTGAGTGCACGCATAATTACCATTAAAATATATAACTAATTTCATCTAATCTGGAACTAAACATAAGTCCCAAAATTGTAGGGACGGCTTTTGACTGACTAATCAAAATCAATTACGTGTATTATTTGATTAATTAATACGTAAAAATCTAACAAAAAAAATCAGGGTGAATTACCGATTCAGCTTCATCCATAAAATGTAAGATATCGAGCTCAAGCCAAGGGTCATGATCTTGCAAGAACTTCCAACCTTCGGTCTTCTCCACAGCCTTGAAATGGTTGGCGACCAATTTCATGCACTTGAGGTAAAGATTAGGTGCGTCGCACATTTTCGCGAGTTGAAGCACATCCACCACGTTCTCCATCGTAAGTCGCTCACCCAAAACCTTCGTGCAACTCTGTTTCAGCTGTGGAACCAAGTACACGTGTGATAGCGCTAGCAGATGAATCCCGTACTTTTCCATCTCCTCCTCCGAACTCCTGCATCATTAGTGGCAATTTCGTCATTTCACATAATCACTTCGTATTCTATTTTGATAATTCGACAAATATTGCAAAAAAATTGGAGAATTTAAATCATAATTCTTCGTGTAGTTAATGAAGTGCAAAACTTTTAGTCACCGATAATTACGGGAAGAATCCTTAAATTGATTTAAGATTCAATTAGAAAACTTGAATAAGATCTCATAAATCAGACCTCCTAAAGTAATAAAGTATCCTCTCATCAAAAAAAAAAAGTAATAAAGTATCCCTTTCTTTAGCACGTGTATTTACTATTTAGAGTTTCTGCAATAGGTAAAATATCAATTTTCATTATGCAAATTTTGACCGTAGATTTTATTCATGTACACCAAAGGGAAAATTTTCGGATTGGACCGAAAAGTGACAACCGTTGGATTACTTAAACGCGTAAGATGAAATGGACGGTTAATATTTTGAGTAAAGAATCCGTAAGAATCTACTGCCTACCGGCTACCAGGCTACCAACCTGGAGGAGTAGAGGAACCGAACAAACGAGACGACAGCGTCGTACGGAACTCCGAGAATCGGAATGACTCTCTCGGAGCTCCGATGCTTACGTGGCCGGTCTATGATGTTCTCCAACACCGGTGACACCGAAGCCTTCAAAATTTTCCACAATTCACAAATTCAGACCAAAATAAATGAATAAATCAATGAAAGATATGGCAGATTGAAATCTCTAAGGTTAAGAAGTCTAGCTTGGAAATTAAAAAATGAAATGTTTTTTTATTTTTAAAAAAAAAAAAGTTTCGAAAAATGACTTGAGAGAAATGGAACAGTACCAGGATGCTAGAGTGCGCAGGGATGCGTAGTGCATCGGAGGTGATGATGTGGACGTCGGGCTCCGGCAGCTCACGGGCGGTGGTTGAGGAGTAACCGTAGAGGTCATCGGAAATGTTGAAGGACGTAGTTTGATTGTCTTCCATTTGTGTGTGTGGGTGTGAGAGAGACAAAGAGCGAGAGAGAGATGAGTCTGTTTTTCAGGGATATGGAAATGAAATGAATGAGTCTCGTGCTTAGGAGGTCAGGAATATGTTGGTAACTTTATAGACAGAGGAATGGGGAAGCAGGCGAAATAAAATTTGGTCAGTTAGCCAAAAGCTAAAATTGACTAAATACGAATGTTCGGACTTGGCCTCACTACTCGCTTCCATGTGCTTCCATCATCGTGTTCAATAAAATTAGAACAAAAATCTTTTTACTATTTTCAACGGTTAATATTTTTATTGTGATTTATGATTTATGAAAACACTAGTACTGGTATTTATATGAAAATAATAATATTCTAATCTTAACTCATTAAAAACCTGTTTGATAGGTGTTTTCGTTTTCTATTTTGGTTTCGTGACTTTTTATTTTATTGAAGTTAGGAACTTTAATCTTGATTTGAATTCAAGATTGTAAAAAAAATTGTGTTTAGTACGTAGTTTTGGTTTCACAACTGAAATCACAATTTTTTAAAAAAAAATTGTGTTTGGTACATAGTTTTTGTTTTTAAATTTAGTTTTTATCATTATATTTTTTTTTTTCTTTTCTCCCCACCACCCACGTACACCATCTCTTCATTTTTCTTTTTCTTTTTTCTTTCCTTTTTTTTTCCCCACCACCCACGTACCCCCCCTCTTTCTTTTTACTTTTCCCCCACCAGACATACATCCCCCCTCCCATTTCTCTCTTTTTTTTTTTTTTTTCTTTCTCTCTCTCTCTCTTTTCCCCTCAGGCCTCAACCCCCCTCTCCCATTTCTCTTTTTTTTCCCCATTTTCTTCTCTTTCTCACCGTCTCTCTCTATCAGTTCTCCTCTTTCTCTATTTTTTTTTTCTCTCTTTTCCTCTAAAACACACTGTGCGAGGTCGACCTCAGCCTCACCTTCCCGGATTTGATGAGATCCAAGATCATCTCCGCCTTAGCTCGCCGGGATTTCTTGCTTGCATGGACAGTTTCTTCTTCAGTGAGGTCGACCTCAGCCTCATGGAGCTGTGGGTTTCAGTTTTTTCTTCAGTGGGTCTCTTTTTTTTTTTTTTTTGGTCTTGTCGTGTTCTTGTTGGTTGAGCTTAATAGGTTTTGATTTGGGATTTTTTTTGCTATGAGTTTTGCTAGATGTCTTCTTACTGCTGCTTTGTATGGAATATGTTCTTGCTATTGGGATTTTTTGTTTTGAAAGGGAGCCCTCCTCTGTAATGGCCGGAGAAAGAGAGAGTGATGAGTCTGGAATAATGGATGAGTGGCCCAGTAATGGTAATAAAACTGGAACCCACATAAATTGAGTTCGGATTTGAATCCGGCTTGGATTCAAAAACAAGCTCATAGTTGTTCTCAAATTTGGCATGGGATCCACATAAAATTCAAGTTGGGATTTCAATCTTCACTTAAAAACAGTGTACCAAACATCTTTTTTTTATTGAGACCCAGTGATTATGGATTTGAATTACTAAATCACGATTTAAAAACCGTGTACCAAACAGCCACTAAAGTATTTAATGAACCGTATCAAAGTTTTATCTTAAAATATAAATTAAGAAAATTGATGTGAAATTTTTTGTGTTTTTAATATTATTGTAGATTTATTGAGTTTTTTTTTTTTTTTTGGTAGATTTATTGAATTTGAAATTTTGAATGATTGAATCAATACACAGGTAGATGAAACTTGAACTAGTCAAAAAAAAAAAAATTTTTAAAGGCCTAGATGAAACTTGTGCGGTCCCTTTGTATGGATAAAGAAGTTAATAACGTGTTATCCAACAAATCATTGAAGAGGATTTCTTGTTTCTTAAGGCAATTCGAGATTCTAGCTCAAATTTTAAAGATTTTAAAGGGATTAAATAAGCTAATATCTTTACGCAGTAGTTAATTTTTTTTTATTTTTGTTAACTAATAAAAGTGACCTTTTTTCTTTTTTTTTTTTGAGAAACCTGATAAAAGTGACTTGGTTGTTAGATGAGATTTACTAAAAGTTCCAAATAAATTTAGCAAAAAAAAAAAAGTTCCAAATAAATTATCAAATTAGATATAAAAAAAAAATTTAATTAATTAATTAATTAAAAAAAGAAAACTCCAATTTCATTCCATTCTTACCATATGATCAAAGTCTAAGTGGTTAAAAAAATTACCATCACCGAGTAATGTTTAAAAGCTTAAAAAGTATCAATTTTCATTGCCTTTCTTGACCATGATATTTTTTAATGATGGAAATATGTTTTTATATATGAAGAATATTTTTAAGAAAAGTTGTCGCTATTCGTCGACCACAATCATTTAAAATAAATATCACATTATACATGCAAAGTGTAGAATTTATTTTCATATCCATATCACATATATAAAATAAAATCAGTAGACCAATATATTAATGTTGCATCTTGATCGATAACAAATGTTAAATCGTGAACCATTGGCGAATGGTGTCAGCATTTACACATTGTATATTTTTCATTAATTTTAGGCCAAATTATAAATTACAACCTATAAATTTGGTCAAAGTTTAATTCGGTCCTCTAAGTTTTGACTGTGTCAATTCAGTTCTCTAAGTTTCATTTCATTTCAATTAGTATTTTTATCAATTCCGTTAAACTGTTGCCGTTAGTTTCCCATTTAACCAGATTTTCCTCACTTTAACCAACAGTAGGAACGCGTGTGGGTCTGATGATCTTCTCAATACAATATCCAGGTAATGGAGAAAACATGAAGTGTGATAATCTCCATGGTGTTTACATGGGTGTATTTACACATACCCTTAATCATTACATGGGTAGTCTATCATTTAAATTGTGTAGATCAAATCAAGTAATATACACACAAGACCCAGTAGATCCAAATGTACAATAGTGGTTTCATTTCCGCCATTAAAGCTCTTCTGGAGGTCAAACTAAGAATCACATATACTCTCTAGTGTACCCAAATGTACAAACTAAGAATCCTCCTTCAATCTAGTACGTGAAAAATAAATAGACTATCCACATGTACTTTTAGTCACATAACATTTTTAATGAGTCATGTGATTTTTTAAAATACTCATGTAGATGGTCTATTTGCTTGCCACGTAATGGATTGAAAGAGGATTCCTCCAAACCAAGTTGGACGAAAACTATCTCCTTTAAAAATGTTACTCCTTTAACGAAACAACTTTAAAACAAGAGTCATTCTACAATACCCACACTCTTTTTATGGGTATGGTATCCACTCAATTGGTACAATCAAATGTGATATAAGTACCATCATATGTGATGTTGGTACCATCCAATATGATATTGGTACTATCAGATTTTTTATATATATTAATTTAAATAATAAATAAAAATGGTAGGTACCATCATATATGAGGTAGGTACCATAATATGTGACATTAGTACCATTAATGTGAGATTTTATCTATTAAAAATACGGTACTACATGGTTATTGTAGAATTATCTTTAAAACAAACGTGAATTAACTCCCTCGATGAGTTAGTTGCCTTTATAAAATGTCAGATTTTTTATGCCACTTGGCATATTTCTAGAGGGCTTGAGCACGAAGTCATCAAGATGACCTTATACTCCTGAACTACTCTATAATTTCCCCTAATTGTAATTGAAGGGGTTAATGACTCATTTGTCATCATTTGTGTGATAGTTTAATATATGGGCGTGAGGGAACATCATGATTTTCAGAGGAGTAATCCTTGTTCCATATATACCCCTGCTGGCGGCTGCCTCCATGGAAAGTTGCATTTAAAAAAGAATTAATATATCATCCAGGTTATTTTATAATACTCACACCTTTTTTGTGGTACAGTATTTATTTAATTAATACCATTAAACATGATATAAGTATCCAATATGATATTGATACTATCTGATTTTTTATATATATTAATTTAAATAATAAATAAAAATAATAGGTACCATTATATATGAGGTAGGTACCAAAATATGTAACATTAATATAATTAATGTGAGATTTTACTAAATACAATATGCATGAATACTCTAGAATTACCATCTCAGACAATGTGGATGACCTTTGCGAATCTATGGTGGAGGGGGGATAAACGACATCGTGATTCGTGACCAAGAGCCAAGGGCCGGATTACAAAATACGGCTTTTGATTTGTGCTGAACTCAGTCTGACCTGGCTGTTCCTCGTTCTCATCCATTTTTTTTTTTTTTTTGATAAACCGTTCTCATCCATTTCTATCTGTGAACTTTGTCCAGTTGTATAACAATTAGGAGACATGTAGACCAATGTTTGCCACGTGGCGAAAACCCAAACCGTCACACCTAACATTGGTCCAGGCTGTGATGTGACCAAGAAATTCAATCCTGATCCAGCCAATTACTTATGAACACGTCTCACGCTGTTGTTGACCATGTGAACAACCTGACAGCCGTACAAGGGCCCACCTCCAAAAGACAATCTAATTGGCTGTGATCTAATAGGAGTCTCAGAATTTGTGTCGGAACCGACTTGGCCGTCAGCTACGATTCTGCGCCGCGGTACCAAATAAACTATTTATCAGGTTTTTCATATCCTGATTTTATTAAGGAAGGTATTTTTTTATTTTATTTTTTTCATACTATTAAGGAAGGTATTATATAATTGTCATGTGGACCTTTTAAATTTCACCTTAAAATAATATGATATGGTTGGATTTTAATTTTGGGTAAGTGGATAATCATAATTGAAGTGGGAATATTTTGGATTTCTCTGACCTGGCAGTGAGCTCAAACTTTAAATAGTTGTGCAAGCAGGGCCAGCTATTTTCCTTATCTAACGTATAAAATAAGGGCATGGCACGATGTACACGCCTAATCCTATGTGTTTAACACTTTAACTGTCACAACTCAGAATTGAAGATGTGAAACAGAAACCATGTGTTTTTGAAGTTGAATTTGCATTAGAATCCCAAAAGGCACACCCAAATACCCATGACCCAAATAAAAAAACAAATAGAAGAAGAAGAAGATTCTGTTTACTAAATAATGGTTACAATGTAAAAGTTTACAACAAAGTTGCCAGATGCCAATAACAAATGTAGTTGATTTCGAAAATTTTCTAAATGTTCAGATAGAAATGTTTGCATTGAAATTTTGGAATTGAAATAACTCACTAGCTGTTTATAGTGTCCAATATCATGTCTTATGTGGGGGAATCAAGGGTCAAATGTTCATTTTATGTTGATTGTTTCTTTCTTGTTGATAATAACTTCATAATTACAACCTCAAGGAGTTGGCCCAAGTGGTGAAGGCCTTGGTTTTGAAGGTTTGCTCCCTTCAAGGTCCAAGGTTCAACATCTCTTAGGTGCAATCAATTCCTTGGGACCACACTTCCTGGTGAAAAGCCAGCGATTTACCCTGATCCGTGTAGGAAAACTTCTAAGGGTGCGGTGCACGGATCCCGTGGGATTAGTCGAGGTGCGCACAAACTGGCTCGGACACCCAAGGATATAAAAAAAATAAAAAATAAAACTTCATAATTACTCTACCATTTCAGTCGTATAGCTTTAAATATGTTATGTACTTCGTATTTTTTTTTGTAGGGGTAATGCCTCTTGACTATTAGCCATAAGCCCGTTATATGAATTGTGGAAGCCCAAGCATCATTCTCACAACCCAAAAGCGAAAAAGAAATATCCATACTATAGTTTGACATTAATGGTGCACGGCCTTTCTTTTAAAGGTGACCCAAGGCAAATATTTCTACTAACCAAAAGCCGTAAATGTTTTAATAGGGTGATACCCATGCATCTTCACTGTTGTAGGCCCAAACTCTGAGTGAATGAGTACCAAATATCATGACCGGACACCCACTTTTAGTACAAAGCACTGGCTTAAAGCTCAACCACCATTTGAGAAATTTAAGAAATTCACTCTCGAATCCCACGTAGACTCTGTTTCTCATGTAGCCTCATTGTACTATGAAATGAGTCTTTAAGTGTTGGGCTACTATTTTAGTGAAAATGTCAATCACATTGGGATTTTTTTCTCTTTTATTTTTAAGTTATACACTTTCCTTCACCATGTTTTTGAAAGGGGCATGATGCAACACCAAACAGCTAGCAAGACTGCATTTACTCCTAACAGGACGTTTGGTACGGAGAATTCACATTACCCTATGGTATCTAGATTCTTGAAAATATGATGCATGAGAATCTGGATCTCAAGAATATAACTATTTCCATGTTTGGTTTACCCATAAATATAATATTCTCATTTTTGAGTTATTTCTATTCTTCCCAAAATATCCTTAGATTTATAAACACAATATTAGTGTTTCTCATAACTTTTTTTGGAATCTTCTAAATAATAAGAAAAATAATATAAACTTTAAATCAAGTCAAATTTATGAAAACCATAATCTAACATTTCTGAATAACATATATAATTAATACAAAAATAATTAGTTTTAATTCTTATTTTCCAAGACATATCAAGACATCGTATATTGTTGATAAAAATAATTAATTTTTCCACATTTTCAATAAAAAATAACAATAATAATTTGTTTATTTTTAGTTTTATCTCCATTGGGTTAAAAGATGAGATGTTGTAGAAGATAAAGAGATAAATAAGACTTTTTTTATATAGTTTTATCTCTTTTAGTTAGATGATAAGGATAATAATGTTAAAATGGTTAATTTATATTAAATATAACTTTCCTCATATATGAGATATAGATTCTCTTGGGTGATTTGCAACCAAACATGAGAATGTTATGAATTTTGATAACATTCCCATGAATTTTAAAAGATTATCATATACCAAATGCCCCCTAGGTAAATATGTTTTCTCTCGAGTTATAACAGAAAAAAAAAAAAAAATCTTCCAATCAATCAAACCAATTGGAATCCAATCACTTTAACAAATCCTCCCGTCAATCAAACACGTGTTTTCTCAGTGAATATGTTTTCTCTCAACCAAAAAAATAAAAGAATCTTTCAATCAATCAAACCAGCTTATATCCAATCATTACATGATTTTGGGTATATATATATATACACCAAGTAGTCATGTCTAGAATCATGGCCATTTAATTGAATTATCAAATGGAATAAGAAACCCTAGTCTGTTTCTCAAACATCACATCGATTTCATCATTACATGAGTGATTTATAATAAAATTAGGAACAGTCTTATTTTCACACCAATTTTTACTATTTCCATATCAATGGTGCAGAAATAACAAAAATTGGTGCAATGTTATACATCAGTTTTTGTTATTTCCGCACCATTAATACGGAAATAATAAAAACTGATGTAGAAATATCATTTCCCTAAAATCAGGTCCAGCTCTTACTTGTCCCATCTAAATCCTCCAGTCAATCAAACCAATTGGAATCCAATCACTTCAACAAATTCTCCCGTCAATCAAACACATGTTTTCTCAGTGAATATGTTTGCTCTCAAGTAAAAAAATAAAAGAATCTTTCAATCAATCAAACCAACTTATATCCAATCATTACATGATTTTGGGTATATATATATATACACCAAGTAGTCATGTCTAGAATCATGACCATTTAATTGAATTATCAAATGGAATAAGAGACCCTGGTCTGTTTCTCAAACATCACATCGATTTCATCATTACATGAGTGATTTATAATAAAATCAAGAACAGTCTTATTTTCACACCAATTTTTACTATTTCCGTATCAATGTTGTGGAAATAACAAAAATTGGTGCAATGTTATATATCAATTTTTGTTATTTCTGCACCATTAATACGGAAATAATAAAAACTGATGTAGAAATATCATTTCCCTAAAATCAGGTCCAGCTCTTACTTGTCCTGTCTAAATCCTCCAGTCAATCAAACCAATTGGAATCCAATCACTTCAACAAATCCTCCCGTCAATCAAACACGTGTTTTTTCAGTGAATATGTTTTCTCTCAAGTAAAAAAATAAAACAATCTTTCAATCAATCAAACCAGCTTATATTCAATCATTAAATGATTTTGGGTATATATATATATACACCAAGTAGTCATGTCTAGAATCATGACCATTTAATTAAATTATCAAATGGAATAAGAGACCCTGGTCTGTTTCTCAAACATCACATCGATTTCATCATTACATGAGTGATTTATAATAAAATCAGGAACAATCTTAGAGCATTCCCAACGGCTGAGCTAAACCCAAAATTTTGCTAAAATATCCCAAAAACAACTCCTAACGGATGAGCAACTGATGAGGCAAAATGGATTTTTGCTACAGTCATGAGGCATTTTTGCCACACAACTGTTCATTTGCCATTTATTATTTTATCATTTCTCTGCCAATCTCTCTCTCTCTCTCTCTCTCTCTCTCTCTCTCCATCCTGTTTCTCTGCCAAAACAAAAAGGACTGGACCACTGGTGATCTGCAAATCTTGCTGGATCACTGGAGATTGGTGTCCTCCGCCTCGTGGCTGAGCCGTCCGTCGACCACTAGGTTTTTTTTGGGTCACTGTTTGGTTTCTCTCTCACTGGCCTTCTCTCTTTCTCTCTTTTCTCTCACTGGCTGCCACAGCCGGACCTCACATGGCCAGCCACAGTCCAAAAGCCTCCACTGCAACTCGATCTCACTCTCTCGCCGTTGGATTGTGGTTAATTGATGAGGATTGATCTTGGTAAGTGGGTTTGTGGATTGATTTATTTATGGGTTTGTAATGGAACTTGGTTTGTGGATTGTGGCTTATGAACTGTGAATTTGATTTTGTTGTTTCAGTGTGGTGGAAGGAGGGTGGAGGGTGGCGGTGGCAGATGAAAATGGGTTGGATTGGTTCCGGCTGCCGTTTGGATGTTTTAGAGAATATAATAAAAAATAAATGAAGAAATAATATTATAATGAAATAAAGTTGAATATAGAGAATCGGATGTGGGTGTTTTATAAAGTGATTAGGCAAAATAAAAAAAGTAGCTCCTTAAGCTAAAATTTGGCCAAAATTTTGGGTAACCCGTTGGGAATACTCTTATTTCCACACCAATTTTTACTATTTCCGTATCAATGATGTGGAAATAACAAAAATTGGTGCAATGTTATACATCAGTTTTTGTTGTTTCTGCATCATTAATACGAAAATAATAAAAACTGGTATAGAAATATCATTTCCCTAAAATCAGGTCCAGCTCTTACTTGTCCCCTCTAAATTTCTTCCTCTGTCTAATCTTTCAATTCTGAATACTGAAATTGCTTCACGAATCAATCAAAGAAATATAAATTTTACAAAAAATGGGACCACTAATGAAAACAATGCTCGTCTAAATTTCTTCCTCTGTCTAATCTTTTCAATTCTGAATACTGAAATTGCTTCACGAATCAATCAAAGAAATATAAATTTTACAAAAAATGGGACCACTAATGAAAACAATGCTCGCTGGAAAATAAAAGTGACAATTGGGCTCAGTCAAATTAGGTGCCGTGTAAATAAGGAATCATTGATATTTGATAGCTTGCAAATATTCCATATTGCCAACTTTATGTTACACAAACTGTCTCTCTCAAAACTTATGTTACACTATTATATAGTAAATCTCATAATTGTATCGAATAACAAGGCAGGACTCTTTCATTCATTCAACAAAAAAGCATGAGTCCTTTTAGTAATGATAGTTATAAATAATGAAAATGATGTTTATTGGGTGACTTGTTACGCCTAAGTTGTTTGTATGATACGGCATTAATAAATTATACTAACAATTTAGCGTTGGCACCTCTATTAGCATTCATTCCTGCCTTTCAGCACAAATTTTAACTGGTGTGGTCTGGCCTTCATCTTCTTGTTGCCAAAATATTTTTTAGAACATAAATAAATAAACAAATAAAGATGCATAGTTTGTTTAATTGAGAGACACAATACTACAATGAAGGTGGAACTATGATAAAAGTTCTGGAGTTGATACTTCCTGTAGTAATATTGAACAAACCTTTAATCCTTCCTAACTTAATAAAATAAATTGATAATGTTTGTTATCCAAAAAATACCCACTTATTTGTGGCTACAAAATTAAATATGGTCATATATATATTGTTGATAATAATGGTTTAGTCCTCATATTTAGTAGAAAAAAAATTCAAAAAGTAGTTCTCTAACTAGACTGGAGTCCAGAAACGTTTGGTACATCTTCTTTACATTAGCTTATTTTTATTAAAATGTTTAAAAATATATTTTTTTTCCCGAATAACTTAACAAATAACTCATAGATAGCTAGCTCTACATTGTGGAATATATCCCTCTAGAAATTAAGACTGCTACCTACTATGGAATTATTCTTTCCCTGGTCTTGAGGGAACATTGACTATTAAGCTTTAGAATTAAGGACACTGCTAGAACTTAGAAGCTAGACCATTGTAACTGGATCAGCATGCAGTGACTCGATTCTTCTCTCTTCACCGCAATCTTTGCCTTGACTGTTGCAGGCATGATGATGATGGGGTAGGAAAAGCACATATAATGAACATTCCTTAAGTTTGTGCAAATAAAAATCAACATTCATGTAATATAGCCCCTTGTGCACTAGTCAACACATCATTAATCAAGAAGAAATGAACAAGTTTAAATTTCAAAAACAAAATGGATTGTCAACTTTAACTTATGAAATTATGAATGATTGATGCCATCACATACCAAAATTTCCTCAAACAAGATCAAGCAGTCTAAAGAACACAGAAAGACAACTTAGATGATACTGCATGAATCCACCAAAAAGAAAAGTACAATACTAAATCCATGATATCCTAAAAAGCAAAACAAAATTCGCAACAGGAACACGCCATCCCAGAAAGGGATGAAATAAGCTCAACGCTTCTTTGAGACACCAACAGTCTTTCCACGGCGACCAGTTGTCTTTGTGTGCTGTCCACGCACTCGGAGACCCCAGTAGTGTCGCAGACCACGGTGATTCCTACACATTAAGAACAAAAGTAATTGTTTACCATCCAGAAAGAAATATTTGTAAAAAGAACTGCATGGCCATAGATCAAATCATGCACAAGGAGTGCCATATACAAATAAGATAGTAAATTTTATCGAGTATTGCACAGGTAGTATACAATTTTTTTTTTTTTGTAATTGTTATGGAAACTATTATGAAAGTAATTGCCATAGATTATTCAGCCAGGTAGTTACAAATGCACTTCAGCTAGGTATTTGTTATCCTTGTTATTTCAAAGAACACATAAAACAAGTTTGCATGATGTTACAGTTCTTTTGAGATGATGGTCATGGATGCTTCACTTCGATCAAAGCTTCTACGAGGCTAAACATTCACAGGTAACCTCATTAAAACAAAAAAATGAGTGAGGGAATGGAAAATAGTACAGAGCAGCTGAACATGCAGAGTTGTGATTAAGTAATTTACTTCACCACATAATAGAATTGAGTGCTGGTATGTAACAGCTATCAGGCGTGAAACTTTAAAAGAAAAAAAAGAACAAAGAATTTACATGTAATAATAACTGTCTTATGAGAAAACAAGTGAATTCAACATATAAAATTAAGTAAGACTTTCTCAAATCACTAATATCAAGCTCATAACAACATGATACATAATGTAGAGTCGGACAAGAAAGTAAATAAATGAAAGCATACCTGATCTTCTTCAAACGCTCAAGATCATCCCTGAGCTTCATGTCCAAAGCATTGGAGACAACCTGAGAATATTTACCATCCTTGTAATCCTTCTTCCTGTTCAGAAACCAGTCGGGGATCTTGAACTGGCGAGGGTTTGCCACAATCACCATCAGGTTATCAAGCTCAGCAGCTGTCAACTCACCAGCACTGCAATAACCCATAAAACCCAATTTAACCAAAAATGAAGGGAGCCAAACTCCAATACGAATCCGAGAGTCAAATGCATCCAAACACTGCACTTAACTCTACAATTCAAACCCACAACAACAAAAACTACAAAAAAAAAAAGAGTTCCAAACTACAAATTTTATTTTTGGCAAAAGTTCCGAGATACAATTGTAGCCATCTTGCTATAATCCACTATATGACAACTCATAAGACCATCCACGTATATTTTTAGTCACATGACCTATTTAATGAATCATATGACTTGTTTAAATAATACATGTAAATGGTCTTATGAGTTTCCACGCATTGGTTTGTAGCCAAACTCTATTCCAATTGAACCTTACAAAAATTATGCTGACTAGGGTTTTGACTATGACACGAAAAAATTGATAATTCATTCGAGAATTAAATCATTCAAGCACATTACAGCGACAACCAAGTCCAAATAAAAACCTTAATTGACAAATGCTTAGTTCTTATAATAAAAAAAACCCTAGTTTCTCCTCTTCCCTGTTTAAATTCTACCATGACTTTCCCATGCTAAATTTCACATAAATACACATCTTTAATACAGTAAAGGCAATAAAAATTAGATGAATCCAAATCAAAAATAAATTTCTCTAATATTCAATCACATCAACAAGTAAAGAAAAGAAAAGGTACCGTTTGTTCATGTCAACATCGGCTTTCTTGCAAACGAGATTGGCGAAACGGCGACCGATACCTTTGATGGAGGTGAGGGCGAACATAATCTTCTGCTTTCCATCCACATTCGTGTTCAGCACACGCAAAATGTGCTGGAATTCCTCGTTCGCTACCAGAGACTGCGCATACCATATTCTCAATAATCAAAAACTAAATAATCATAGAAAAACAAGCTTTGTGAATCGGAGCGAGTTGACTCACCATGGTTAGGGTTTTTCTCTGCGGCCTGCGCGCTCTCTCTGAATCTGAGTGAGAGTGATACAGGAGGACTGAGGAGTGTGTTGGTATTAATTTATTTTTTATTAAAGCCCACGCGGCCCGTTAAACTGATTTAAAATGGACTCGTTAATAAGTTATGAAGCCCAGTTTATATAATACTTTTTTAAATAAACCAGCCCACAATCGATTTCAGAGATAGTGGTTGATCCAATAGCGTTGCTCAAGCCTAAATATTTGGATCTTTTAATCATGGCCATCAAGACACAAGGAAATCACAACAAACTCACAAAAACACTCTATTTCTCAACTATAAATAGAGGAGATGTGCTTAAGAAAAAAAAAGACAAATAGTGTAACTTAATAAGCCTGTTCTTAGTATTTAGTTTCTAGTTTTAAGAGATTCATGATTGTAAGTTCTTGTTTCTCGTTGTTCTCAAGTGTTCCTATTGTTTAATCTGAATTATTTTTTACTTTGAGTTTGCTTGATATTAATGACAATGATTTAACTTTTAGTCATTGTTATCTACTTCGAGCTCTAATTATCTTGTTGTGCATTTAGTTTGAGGTAAAATATGACAATTAAAATAACATGAGACATCACTTTGTCATTTCGTTTTAATTACATTTACTTTTTCATCCTCTTGTTTTATTTGACATTAATCACAAAAAGTCCTCTTAATTGAGACAAATCTGAACCTTTTACCTTTTGAACTCTGAAGTCATATAACTTAATTAACTTTTGAGTTTGCAAAAAGTTTCGAAGTAGTTATTTTGTTCCCTTTTAGAAAATGAGAGAACAAAAGAGCGGAGGAGCCAGAGATTTAGGTTTGTAATGAACTAAAGATGGTTTTTTATTTTTATTTTTTGCTAAATAGATGGTTTTTAAAGGGCTACGAAGACAAAACCCCAAATAGAGGGAAATTATATGCTAACATTGATCCATACATGTTCTCTTGTGCCCATGTGGAGTTTGAACTTTCAAACCCAAAGCGGTTTTTCTATAATTAAATGTGCCCCAAATGATTATTGTGCCCTTCATTTTTTTCAAAAGTACGTCTTCTGTCCCTCTGGATAAGAAGATATTTCAACACCAAAAGTTAAAAGAAAATTAAACTGAGGCAGAGATTCCAAAGAGAAAGCCTTTTGTCAAAACAGCACACATAAGGTGAGAAATTGCATTAGGGTCTTTTTCAATATTGTCAATTCCATTTCGATACCTATTCCGGTTTGTCAACTAAAATGGAATATTTCGGTATTGGTCAATTTTGGTATTCCGTTTCGGGATTACTGTTAATATCTATAGATTAATAATATGAGTAGATATATCTAACTATTTATCAAATTTATAACATATTAATTCAAAACCAAGTATTAAATTTTTTATTAATAAGTTTTGTTTGTAGATCCAATTTATTATTTTGTTAACTTAATATATTTTATGATATATTTCACATATATACTAATTGTAAAGAACAAAATAAAATAAGAAATATAAACAAAATTACAACTATTTTATAAAATACTATTACATAATAAATGATGAGAACTAAATTGAGATATAAATTATTAAAACTACCATTGGTTTGAGAGCTTTTGCTTTCTCAAAATAATAATAATAATAATCCTTAGGCATATTTGCATACCAATCGAAATGTGTATTTCGGTCAATATTGGTTGAAACTCGAAACAGGCCGGAATGGTCGGAACGGACCGGAATTTGGGCCGAGGTGGAATGAGGGGGTTTCTCATTCCGGTTTGCTTATCGGTACAAGAAATTCCAGTCGTTCCGGTCAAAACAGAATCAACAACATTGGTCTTCCCACATACCCAATCATTTATTTCTCTCAATTTGTTTGAAGTATATAATTATATATTAAGTCTGTGAAGATTACAATTCTTATCAACTCTCTTGTTGTATAGACATTAGCATTATTGGTTTCACATGTGTCTTTAGATTTTTTTTTTTTTTTGAAAGTTTATTTTTTTCAATTACCAAAGGTTGACAAAAGTAGAATTATAACTTTTTAAAAAATAATATATATATATATATATAAAATAAATAATATATATATATATAAAACAAACTAATCCAAACTGACTCTTCAAGTTCAAGTTGCATGGGTCCTGGTTTTGGTGGTGCTCAAATCATAAATACTTTGTGGAATATCACTACATTGTCTATTGGTCATAGTCGTATTCCAATTAGGCCTGTTTCGACTAATTGTCTGCCACATGTTAATTTGGACCCCCTCACATGCATGTAGTTATCCAAAAATAAGCACATTCATTGCATTATATATCTTGAGAATGTGACAGTGTTTGGCCAACTTAGACTATTAGACATAAGAACTGTCCCATTTTTTCAGCGTGATACAACATCCTTCTTAATTCTTATCATCACTAACACGAATTGAGCCATCAGAGACCATTTGCATTGTCTCTAATTTTATTTCGCATTTATTCTTTTGATCACATCTGCCATGTTTCTCACCAACATGGAAGGACATATATATATCGACTGATACTCAAACTGCACCTACTAGGACAAAAGTCACATGGAATATCCATGTGGCATTTTGGAAGGATTCTTTTCGTGATTTTCATTTATTGATAAATCAGCATTCAATTATTTCAAAAGTTTAAGTTGATGAGTATAAGTGAATTTAATCACTAAATATTCTACTTACTTATTTCGAGCTGGGTTCAAACTTTCTCCTAATTTGAAGTCTAACATCTTAGCTGTTGAATCTAAATGAGATGTATAATACAAACTTAGAACCATGTATAAATTCCAATACAATGATAAATTACTATTTATTTCTAAAGGTTAAAGTTTTTAGAAAAATAAAAAGAATTAAATTATGTAGTGTTGTATCATACATGCATGTCAACCAAAAGTCTTAATTCATTTAGGCAGAAATTGTTCCTTCCCTTTGGTGTCATTTTATGGTAAAATTTGTGTGATTTGTAGTAAATAAAAAGTAAAAAATAAAATAAAAATGTATTTTCCTCGGTGTACTTGCTAAAGCGTTCATTTTAGTCACTAACAAGTTAAAGAGTGCAATTGCATGGGCCTGAGGATAAAGAGGCCATAAATTGATCCGGCCCCATCGTTTTTGGGCAAAGTGAGGACCCCATCTCACCTTCCAGGCTTTGCACTTTTTGTCATGCTTATCTTTTACCATATGAAATCTCATTGGGATCAAAACATTTTCAGAGATTAATTTGCCACATTTCATTACCATACAAATTGAAAACGAAAAAAGTGTTTCAGTTGGGAGTCTGTGCCATGAGCCTAGAGCACTTGAAGCTTTTTGACTAGTGTCAGGTGACTCAGGTCTTTAAATATATGATGTGCAACAATGACAAGACTTTTTTTATATCTTTTATAAGAACTAGATCTTAGATATTGTGTGATATAGTTAATTATGTGACTTCACATAATTAACTATATCAAACAAAAAAAAGGTCACATAATTAACTTTTTGGAATTTGAAATTTGCAGCGGTTTTTTGCTCTTTGTTTAACGCATACTGTTTTTCCTAAACGAAAACAACTCAATTTGTTCGTATCATTGAATACTATGTTTATCCATATTCTAACATGATATAAAATAAATTTATTACATCATTTGTTTTTTTTTTGCTAAGGTATTACATCATTTGGTTGTTTTGGCTTTTGAGGGACTACTAAATGACTTTAATTCGACTTCTCAAATTTTTTTTTTGATAAAGACTTCTCAAATATTCTAAAGTTCCACATTCAATACTATTTTTTATTTTTTGAAGAAAACACTCAATACTAAATAATAATAATGTTATCATCTAGTATTCAATTCATTTATCTTAATCTTACCGAAAAAGAAATTCATTTATTTTAAAGATTTATTTTATTTTTATATCGTTTTGTGTTTACTTTAATTAAATTTCTATAAAAAAAAATTTAAATGAAATTTCTTTCAAGATAATTACCTAATCCAACAATTTTTTTCTCAAATAAAATGATATATTTTTAATCAGACCAGCTGATTACCTAATCATAAAATATACAAATAATATATATTACTAAAATTGAATATTATATCATAAGCGATTGAAGCAATGACTTCCTCACATCTCGCGGGACATCCTATTAACACGTGTAACACGATAAGCGCAAGACTTTACCTTGGGTAGGTGACTCTGAAGGGACTTGAACTAGTGACTATTGAGGAGTACACCCAAGCCTGGACTAGTTAAACTACCCCTCGGGGTTATGTGAAGGTTTTCTTTAAATGCCCAAAATCTCATACAAAGGGTCAAATTAATGTAGCAAACCATATTTATAATTTGATATTGCCAAAAAAATAAAAAGAAAAAAATAAGGAAGTTTTTGAATTGGGACAAAAACATAACCAAAAGTCCCATTGGTTTAAGCTTTATAAATATTCAGATTTTCACTCTCACTAGTCACAAACCTGCGCGATGCGTGAAAACATCTTAATTTTGTGTGTAAATGTATAAGAAATTTATTTATAATATAAACCCGTGAATACCTGTAGTATCAACTTCTTGAATAGTTTCAATTATCATCAAATTTATACAATGATATATATATATATATAAATACCACAAAACAAAACAAATCCAATTTGACCATAACACAAAACACACAACTCCAATAAAAAAAACCAAGGGGGAAAAAATACCAACCACTACAAAACTACAACCCCAGGTTTAGAACCCACAAATCTAATAAAAAAAATAAAAATAAAAACTACAAATCTAGAAATAACACATATCACAAAATCCACAAATTCAATCAAAGAGCAAAAGGGGAAAAAAATTGCATCTTTCATACACAAAACACCACAGAAGCACAGGGGCAAAAAAAAATTCCGAGCACAGCATCACCAATTGTTGGGGTAGGTAGTGGAGAGTTTAAATAGGAGATTGAGGGTGCAATCAATTAATCAATTGGAGAGATGAAGAGGTGAGGGAAAAACCCATAGGAGATGAAGAGGTGAGGGAAAAACCCATAGGAGATGAAGAGGCAAAGGGGGGAAAACCCATGGGAGATAAAGAGGTGAGGGGGAGAGAGTAAGAAATGAAGAGGCGAGGAGGAGAGAGTGTGGGAGATGAAGAGGTGAGGGGGAGAGAGTGGAAGATGAAGAGGTGAAAGAGGAGATGTGTGAGAGAGAGAGAGAGAGAAAAAATGAAAAAGAGGGTAGGATGATATGAATGTCTGTGAGTGCAGGGATTATGACGTGACGTTGTTTGGAGAAGAAAAAAAAAATTTATTTATACTCTAACTTTTAATTTATATTATAGATTATGCTGTAGGCACCGAAAATCCCAAGAATTTTTTCCTCCTTTCTTATAAGCTTTCACATTACTTTGTGTTCATACCATTTTTGTTTACATAATTGTTGATGCAGTTTAATGTGATTTATATATGATAAAAGTTGTGTTAGTGTTGAATTGTAAAATCTAATCATAATCAATTATATCAGTAATTGTAAAACATATTATAGGCTTAACATTACTCTTTTCTCATTGGCCAAAAAAAAAAAAAAAAACTCACTTGGGACTTGGCTTGACCAACCTAAAAACCGTGTCACGAGAGGTGGGGAACTGGGAAATGGACTAGAGGGCTGTAGAACTGAAACGTACAGAGTTAGTCGCATCAATGTGAACTCTGATATGTCAATTTAGCCAAGGGATACAATTTGTACCCTAGTTCTTTTTGATTCTTGGTTTTTAATGTACCCTACTTCAACGTGCATCAGTGCATGTGCGTTTCTGCATCATGGCTAGGTAGTAGTCTTCGATGGCCGATGCCCACAAATCAAGAAAGGGACCCTTGATTTGTGCAACTTTGTCAAAGATGTAGTTGTAACCAACTAACCAATTTTAGTCCACAGCAAACGGCTCCATCAAAAGTAAGTTCCATTCAAGGCAGCATGTGCTTTTTCTTCATTTCTCATCACGCCTATTATACCACTTTGCACAAGAACCTATGGGGATTTGGGGAGAGATGATTTGTTATTTTTCCACTATTTTTTTTGGAGGGAAAATAGATTTGTTAGGGGTTTTAATTTTATAAGGCAAAAAAATTTCATTTGAAATGATTTGACATTTTAATAATATGTTATTTTGTATTCAGTTAGATATTAAAGACAAAGTCAAGAGAATTCTACTCTTTCTTTTTTATTGGAGTAATTTGCTCTTATCTTGGTAATGCAATGTTGTGATCTTCATAATGCAATGTTACTTTGGTTGGTGCAAATGTGCAATAGTTGCAAAGTGGTTTGTGTTCTTTGTTGATTCAAGGTTGATTGGAATGGACTGTTTGGATTTATCGAAATACTTGTTTAAGATTCCTTTTTTCTCTTTACTAATATTTAAATGATGCTCTCGTCGGCTAATTCGTTCTTGTACAGCCAATTCGGTATCAGTTATAGCGGTTGTTGCGGTTGTTGAAGTTTCTAATCATTTAAATTAATAAGACTTGTAAGGTTGCAGCTTTTGCTTTTGTCTTCACTTGCATTTTCTCTTTTGCTTGTCTTCCGGGTCCGATTTGTTTGTTAAAAAATTCTTGGCACTCTTTTTCTTATTGGACTCGTTCAAGGCTCATTGAGTTTTGTGTGTCAGAGAAAGAGAGAGAGAGAGAGAGAGAAAAAAGGAGAGGGATAGAGAGCTCCAAATAGAATCTATAATAGATAATTTAGTTTAGCAAACACTTCTTGCACTTGCTTTCTCTAAGACCATTGAGATTCCCAAGCAGAAACCCCAAATGGTTCTAAGAGTAACAGGCCGAGTTGTACATTTGTACTAAACCACTAATCATCAAAGCCGAGTCAAAAGTAAAAAAAGAAAAAAGAAGGGAGAGTAGAAATAAATAGGTAAAAAGAAAAAGGAAATATAGAGGAAAGAAAGAGTCGAGAAAAGTAACTCCTAGAGATTGACCCTATTAACCTTCTCTCGTATAGCCTTTTTGCATTCCTCTTTCTTTTTTTGACTTCCCTTCACTTTCTACTTAAATTTTCAAATTTTTTTTTTTTTAGTCCAAGTCTTCAAATCACTTGTAACTAATGCTGTTTGAGAGATATCACAAATCAGCAACGAGAACCCTTCCGGCAACTAAGTGTACCCGAATTAGCTGTAATTGTAGCAACAAGTGAAGATGGTCTTGCACCTAAGCTTGAAGCCTTAGCATAACTTGAGGAAGCCCCAGCCCTTGATGGTGTGAAAAATGCACCATTTAGTAATAAGTCTCCTTCAGATCTCCAATTCCAATTCTTCCATTCATCTTCTGGTGCATCTTCATGTTTGGTCACCTACACAATTTCACAATTTAATAATTTATATTTGTAACAATAGTATTAAAGAGACAACTTCTTTCCTCAAAAAAGAAAAAGTAAAAAAGTGACACATTTGGATAGTACCTATTTCTATTTAATGAAATAAAAAGAGGGGTTGAATAATAAATAGGGTTTTCACCTCTTTGCTGTTTCTGCTATCTGGTGCAAGAAATCTGTTCCCTTGGCTATTGATGGTAGGGGAAGCACTCCCTCCAATGGCATACATTTCCCAATGGGTGTAGTCATTGTTCACCACATGGAAGTACCCATGCCTACATCTGCAAATTAATGTGAAAGAAAAGAATATATTCAACATCATGCAAAAAAGAGGACCCCACCTTGAAAATATGAGAATTTACACTTTATTTTTTTCTTTCTTTCTTTTGGCACTTTACCTTGGCATTCTTTGAACAAGCCCTTCTCCAAAGTGATTGAAGGCAATTGTGACTTGCATACCCTTGTCTTGAGTGTAGGAATCACTGTGGCCCAATAGCATAACCTTATCATGGTGTGTCAGGTAATTGTTTGAAATGGTAATCATGGATGACCCATGAATTGCATCAACTAGTCCATCAGCACAATTTGACAATGAGCAATGGTCCACCCACACATGGGTACCACCAAAGATGGATACCCCATCACCGTCCGATATGGTCCTCCAGCCATAGTGATTTGGGGAATCTCTCACCATAGCATTCCCTCCTTGCTTACAATCATGTATGTTAATCCCATGAATTATAATGTTAGTCACATACTGAATAGTAATGCATGGACCACCAGCAATGTGCACACTAGCACCCCTACCATCGATGGTCTTAAACGAGTTCATAATCAATTCCTCCTTCAATTTAATCACCATATCACGTGCAAAAATAATCCACAATGGTTCATCTTGGATAACAGCATGTCTTAGAGTCCCTGGCTTGGGAGTAACCGGATCATCATCACCGGAATCTGTGATAACATAAATCTTGCCATCCCTTCCACCAACAGCATTCTTGCCAAACCCAATTGCACAATCAGCTAGCCTTTGGCGATTCTTTTCCCAATTGGGGTCACACCTCCAACAATCATCAATTGGGTTGCCAGTTGAGCATGAGAAATACCCCAAATTTCTCCTAGTGATAGAGGCATTGATGCTCCTGCCATTCAAAAAATGTGACAAATTTTTAACATAATGGTATTTCAACTGTAAAAACTAAATTAACTGTTTTTTTTAAGGTAACATTAACATTGTAGCTACAAAAACTAACAAGTTTTACTGTGTCAGTGGAGCCTCTTACCTTTGTACTTCTTGTACTACAAATTCTGGGTCTTGAGTTGGGGAGGAGGCAATGAGGTTTGGGATTAGAAGAGAGAAGACCAAGGTGAAGAAAGAGAGTGAAGGGGTTGCCATTTCCTATTCTATGCTAGGAAATGTGAGAGAGTTTGAAAAAAGTGATATGAAGTGAGGAGGGAGAGTTGTATGTATATAAAGAGATTAAAGTCAGGCTAATTGGTGTGATTGAACTAAACAAGTGGGTCCAACTGCTTCGTGATTTCTGGTTTTACGGGATTCCCTTTAAGATAGGTAGGTAGTTTTTGCCGTTAAGCAAGGCCTGAATGATGGCAGAGAAACAGTGGAAAAAAAAAAATTCAAATGGAAAATCTATTTTGCTTTTTCATTCTACACTCAGTATATTATATAGTGTACATTGAGTACTACTACTCATGATGTTATGTTCATTTTCTTCTCTCTCTTTCTTTTGTGAATTTTATGATTTTTATTTTTTTAGGGACAAGGAATGGAAAAAGAACATAGTTTTCTCACACATAATTTGACCATTGACCGTTTAATGAATTCAAAAACATAATTATATTTTTTATCTAACTTGGATAATTAATGTAATAAATTAGTTCAAAAACATTATATATATATATATATATATATTTTTTTTTTTTCCTTTCAAAAGCTAATTATATTCATTATCGAAAATGATCTTTTCTGTTTGAAATATACTCTCTAATCTCTCCATTGGAATTAAAATGGGGAGGATCATGTTCTTTTTTTTAGTCAACCCTAATATATTCACTTAGATTAAAAAATATATATATTTGTTATCTCACTTGGATAATTAAGTCTTATGTTTTTAACCACTATAATTAGTTCAATAACTCACTATATAATCTTTTTGGCAGAAAAAAATCCGGGATCTCCCTGATTCCCTCTTTATCAAATGCCGATTCAAAGTTTCAAACTCTCCTTTCTTACATTTTCAATCGATCATTTCTAAAATTCTCTTGGTATACTTCTTATACAAAAGATAAGGATTCTCTATATTTTTAAAGTAACTTGAATATAGAAATTAAAAAAATTAAAAATTCACTAGGCCATAGAGAAATTTATCACTTCATCAACATTTAAATAAATATCAACTATCATTATTTTTATATCTTTTAAATAATTGATGACGCGATAAATTTAAATCAACTCATTTTAAAATAAATTAATACAATATTATTTTAGGAACTTCACGATCCGCTTATCCTAAATATAGTCCAGAGGAACATAATCCCCAACAAGAGCAATTCATCCTTTTGTTCACCAATTATTATTATTATTTTTTTTAAAGTTCTATAGTGATTTTTGACAAATTACCAGTCCACATCCTTTCTAGATTGTAATTTCTGGCTACGCGATGACGCATGTTTGTCATTCTCCTTTCTCACCATTTCCATCTATGAATTTGAACCCACTAATTAACTTATCCAGTTATCCTTATTAAAGACGAAGAGGTACCACTTATAAATAAGGGCCTGGGTGCAAATAATTTTTTATTTTTTATTTGAATAAAGTAGTAGATCAAATAATTCTTTCTACTGAGCAAACTCACTACTAATATTGGTATACGACTAAATCATTAAGCAGAAATATTGGACTATCTGCGTATTGGCACATATTTTTTTGTTGTTGATACCATTGGATAACCAAAGTATACATTACAAAAACACCGACACTGATGATGTTGCTATCCAGATGTTGAAAACAACCAGGTACATTTTCGGATGTTATCCATATGAGTTATTTCCTCACAATGGCCTAGTTATGCACTTATGCTATTGAGTAGACTGTAGACACCATGTTGTTCTTTAAGAAAGTATTATTTAATTAAGGTACTACTATTCTTACCTTGTCTTTGTGGCAACTAACACTGGTATTGATAGGGACATATAGAAAGACACATGAGGGGTTCTATTAAAAAAAATAAAAGAAACAAAGATGGAAGGTGCAAAATGTATGAGAAAGTCTCTCCAAATGACGAGAAATTATTCAGTCCATCAGGTGAACCACGTCATTTATCCATCATTCCAATAATTAAACGCCACGTATGTAAATTTAATGACTCATTAATATCCACACAACTAACAAATAAGGAAAAAGACCAGAGTATCCTATCTTTCTCTCTCCATCATGGTTGTGTGAATATTGATGAGTCATTAAATTTACATACGTGGCGTTTAATTATTGGAATGATAGATAGATGACGTGGTTCACCTGGTGGATTAAATAATTTCTCCTAAATGACAGACATACCAGGTATCCATATAACATGTGATTTCATTTTATACTTATTTATTAGAATTGTTCACTAATTTCTATATAATATTTATTTATGGTTTGTTAGCGTCTCACAAAATATACTTTCTCCAAAAAGTAGAGCATCCAGTAGCTTAAAAACTGGCATTGTTTTTTCTATTATCACTAGCTTCATTCTTATCCACAAGACTTTTTTGTAAGGACAAACAATTATTGCATTAGTGCTTACACTCTTAGCAAAAATAAAAAGAGTCTAATTTATACAAGGTTTTCCAAAAACTGCAAGTTAATATATAGTTCATATAATTTTATTTTGCATACATGTATAATGTATTATGAACATACATTCATGCATTCATAATTGCATATCCTATGATCCCTTGAGTAAGTAGAAAATTATATCATACTTTGAGAGTACATTAAATGCGTATTCCCTCCTCTCACAGAAGTGATAAGTCCCACCATGAATTTAATTAACGGGACTCAACACTTCTGTGAGAGGAGGGAGTACATATTTAATGTACTTCCTGGAGTATGATATAATTATCTAAGAGGGAATAAGTTGAAGATAAGGGTATGTTATAATTGTTGTGCTTGGTTGCTCACCAGTCACCACGCACTTCAATGGCACAAAGGACTAGCTGGCTATCTCTTGTGAACCATTTATTACAATAAATAAGACCTCTCTCAAAGTCTCAATTCCTTATGAGACATGCACATGCTTCTGCCCTCTAAAATCAAACCTATAAGGCCTAGTAGGACCAACTATTTTTCTTTATTTTCTTTATTCTTTAAGCTATCTTCAATTTTTTCCAAACCGCAATGTTCGCCGAAATTTCACATTAGGATACAAGAATGGCATTGAGTTGGTATTACATGTACCGCAATACCTCTAACTTACTTACATTTTTTTTTTTTCCCTTTTTCTTTTACTATTTAGTCTATTTTATCTTTTTGCTTTTTAACTTCTTTTTTTTATTTAAAGATTTAATCTCAATTGCAACCCATACAATACTTTTAAGATCTCAATCCACAAAAATGTAACCCATAATGCTGACATGGCAAATGGAGGGATCTCTCATGATGCCACGTGTAAACAATATGTGGACAAAAAAAAGGCCCGCGATTACAGCCGGGGTATACGTTTAATTTGCCGACCAGTGCTAAGCCTACAATAGCATTTATGAAAGCTACATCCTCAATCCACAAATCTCACAGGATTTTTATTCCTTCTAGATCGATATGCTTGTCTTGTGGGCTAATGATAGCCGTAGATTGTGGATTTGAAACCCAATTGAAGCCCTTGATTTTGAGAAATTGTGGGGTTGATCAACTTTTTAAAGAAAAAGTGATTTTGGAAAAAACAAACAAACGTGTAAGGTCTTTGTTTGAAGGGGTTTGAAATTGAATAAGAGGGTATGGAAAATAAAAGGCACAGCCATGTTAGTTGGTGTATTAGGAGAAGTTTGGTTATGGATGGTGGAGAGAAAAGTGCTTGGCAATCTCTTCATCCATAACACGCGGTGCACAAGTGACCATGCCATGTGGCAGTCTCTCTCAACCAATAGTATTTTTTCTCACTTGCACATGCAGAATCTCGTATTTTCACATCAAAATCTTCATTTGCATAGGGATACTGACATTCTTCAATCTTCACTCATATTTTTCAATTTTTGCAACTTGAATTTATGGATTAAGAGTCAAGATCTACGTAGTGTGTACATTATGTTTGAATTTTAACATTTAAATATTAATTTCTCAAATTTTGTATATACATTTTCCGGTCACCAACATAATATCTGGACCAAGACAATTTTTCACATTTATTTTTCCAACCATAACATCCACAATTGGCTCTTTGCTTAAAGTTTTGAAGATTGTAGGTGTGAATGAAAGAGAGTGGCCCAATACACAACTCACAAAGTGGATTTAGGTCTGACAGACATCATTATATGGTTGATAATCTTAGTGTGATGCAGAATGAACCACTGGTAGAGACCAATGCCACACTCCCAATCAATTTCAACCACATGAGGAAGTGGGGGCAACATGGTCCTTCTAATTAAACGAGATATAGAAGTCCAGCCTTGGCACTTAATAGAATTGCTCTCCAACTATGATAAACATTAATGGTTTATTTTTATCTTAGTGAATTATTGTTGATATTAGAACATCACTATCATCGTTTCCCTTAGAATTCACTTTAGCACAAACAGTGGGTATCACATGGGAAGCCTTAAAAGTACTGCTTAGGGGACAAAGCTGGGCCTCATGCTAGTTTATTACAATTTACCTACCCTCAATGGTGCATTACAATAAGGGGTCTAGCAAAGTGAAATTAGGCAGATCTTCTTGGTGCCTTGGTGGGGATTTTTTTGGCGATGCTTTAGCTTTTAAAAATAAAAGTTAATTCACTGATGAAAAGTGCACAAATAATATTAAGTGTTGTTTACACTTAAGGAGCAATCTAAATTTTTTCTGAAAAATCTTAGTAATTTATGTCATTAACTCAAACCTCATGAATGGTTTTTATATTTTATGTGATTATCGTAAAACACTTCCTTCTTTTGCCAGTTAGTTCCGCACTTGCCAAAACACACATGTTTGCCTTACTATAGAAGTGTTTAATTGTTCATTTCATATATATATATATATATATATATATATTTTTTAATGAGTTTTCTGCATTCAAAAATAAGATTTGTAGTCAATGGTGAGGGCTCTTTTAATGATGTTAACCATGAGGTAGCTATATAATGCAAAATATGTTTCCATTAGTAACTTTTTAAAACCCACATCGCAAGCTAAACTTGGACCATATTTAATGGTCCTGACTCCTGACCATGTTAATTGAAGGGACCATCATTTGAAAGGATTTCGAATAGCCTATGCAGAGGCGACATATCAAGTAATCCATCCCATACAACCATGTGAAACAATCATTCTCTAATATTCACAATCACATTTTTTAAATGTTCATTGTAGAATTTTGGACCGTGTACCTTTCTTATCTTAATTTGTGTTTTTTACTCAAAAGGTAAAATTGGAAGCATATCTTCTATCTAGCTCTCTTGGTCCTCGTCTCAGAATGATTTTATTTTATGATTTCATCAAAATTGGTTCACTTTTTTTTTTTCTTTGGTTCTTATAAGGTGTTCATCAGCATTTTAAAAGCATAATTGGTATTAGAACTACCAAAAGGTCTATAGCACTCTAATGCTGAATGGATTATTACAGTTTCTTCTGCCTTTACCTTATTTACTTGTAACAAAAAAGTAAGCACAAATTAAGCTTTGGTTCAATCTATTCTCTACATATTCCATGCCCAATTTGGTATGATAAAAGTCACAAAAGGGGTCCTGGTTAGCAACGGTTTTTTTTTTTTTAGTTACGATAGCATTTAAACCTATTATCTATGTGAAAGGACTAACAACAAATCACATAATCATTAAAGTCATGTGAGATGGCTACAATATCATCATGTTTACTCTTTATTTGCTAGACTCAATTACTCTCAGTCTTCCTAATTATCTGCAGGTGGTTTAGCTTTCGCTTTAATCAATTATATATGTCGGGGAATGACTCTAGGTTAAGAGTCAAACTTTAACCATGATTACATGCACCCCTGTCTCCATGTCTTCTTTCTCGGTGTTCAAAGATTCACGAATTTGACTTTACTATAAGCAGAGTGTGAAAATGAATTCGACATATTTGACTCCTTGAGTGAACAGATATATTCTTCTTTTTTCTTATATGATGGCGGAAGAATTCATCAACTGGAAAACAGTACTAAAATCCAAACAAATTCTCCACCAATTTACATCTTGGGGAAACATGCAAAAGTAACTGTTGATGATATTTGAATGATGTTACGTTTATTACAAATTTTATTATATAATTCTTACAAACTGTTGTATAAACTTTTAAACATAAAAATAAATAAATAAATAATTCAAAAATTTATTTTTTTATGTTACTTATATGACACTAATCAAATTCATTGTCAGGTAAGTTTTTGTAAGGTTTTTATAGTAAATTAGGCTTAACTATTACCTTTATGCAATAAGAGATGTCTCCATATTTTGATTTTGATTATTACATGTTTAATATTTTTTTGTTAAAACAGCTATTGAAATAACTTTTTCGTAGATTAAAGTATCAGACAAAGGTATAAGTGATGGGAAGCATAAGATAATTAATAATTATGTTTCTGATTCTACAAGCCACTGCCTACTAGTACTATCCCAGCAGAATCATCCCCTTCTCATTCTAATTGGACCCACTCGTCATCCAAGTCAAGGCAATTGTGTACAAGGCATATTTCATAAATCAAATTGTTTTGTTGTCCAATGTCCTCTAAATCACATGTTTAGCAGTAAGAAGAAGACATAGAAGGAAGGTATATCGATAAGGGCTATGCGCCTATGCCTCTCACTGCCCCCATGTGTTTATACATTTATATATATAAAAACCCAAAGAAAGGTTTTCACTTAAAGTAATCAGATCTGACAACATTATTGATATTAGCTAGCATACCCCTCCTACGTATTTCCTATCACCTAAAGATGTGAATAAGCCTAAGAGCAATATTTGTCTAAAAGGGACGGCGACTAAACGGAATTATCAGGTGCATGTAAGACAGAGAAATTACATGTACCTAATGAGTCAGATGCTCTAAAAATGCTTAGACATCCACTTCAACAAAAAAAAAAATAAAAATCATGCTTAGGCTGTCTCAATTTTTAGTAAATATGAATAAGAGACAAAATGTTAGATTTGTAGTAAAGGTGATGAATCATGTGAAATAGCAGCACTGATCATGTATTCGTGTTGTTAACAAAACAGATTCAAATCTTGGCAGGGGATTTATAGCTAAGGAAAGACAGGAAGATGGTATGGGGATGTTTTTACACGGGCCCATGGTTAAGGGACTGTAGAGATCCAATTGACATGGTTTACCCTATATCCAATTTACCTGGTCCAACATTCACTTGCTAGTGTAGTTCAACTGGATATGTTTATTCAGTGAAAAGAAAAGCATACCAAGAACTTTATGGCCCAATTAGAAGTTCTGGAAAGCCCAGTTGAAGTTGTGGATGAACTTTTCTGGCAAGCAGTGTACCAATATAGAAGAAGAATTGAAGAAGTCCCTCCTCAAAGCTCATTTCAAGGACGATGCATTTAGACAAGTGATTTTATTTTACATGGAACCCACGGATTGTGAGATAAATCATAAATGATCCCCCATCTAAGGTATGTACAAAATATCTTATCTATAAATATAAGGGATATCTAAAATCGGGTTACTTTAAACCCATTTATCTCGGGCCAGATATTGACAGTCCAGCCCAGCCCGGTTAACATTTATGCTTGTTAAGATTAGACATGGTTCAGCTGGGATGGCATAGTGACAAACTCAACTTTTCGTTTGTTTTTCTTTTCTTTCTTTTTTTAGTTAGAAATATAAATTGACTATTTGTTAATTCATAATTGTTGTTCATGGAAAAAAAAAGAAAAAGAAAAAGGAACAGCCCGTTCTAGCATTATATATTTCCAACCAACTGAGAACAGTAAATTAAACTCAAGCTTTTACGAGGACAGACAACAGAAAAATGGAACATTAATTGTTAGCACTATGCGACAAAATATCTTAAGTTTTTGGATAATGAATTCGAAAATGGTTAAATATACTTTTTCAAGATGATGGTTGATTTTTTCTCAACAAAAAAAAATGGAGGTTTATCAGTAGCCAAACTTAAGTTATTTTGTCGCATAGTGCTAACAATTATATGAGGTTCAGTTCCTCAATCTATCAATCAATGAGGTTTATCAGTAGCCAAACTACCTTACGAATTAAATTGCTCTGTTGGAGGACTACCTTGAACAAACGCTTTGTCATGCATTCAACTCTTTTATATTATTGACATATCATCGTTATTGGGTAATGAGAATTTCAACCAATTTTATAAGAAAATGATTCTCTCTATTTAAAATTGATACATTTGATAATTCATATTAGGCATTATGAATTTAAACACATCACATGAATGAGTTGTTCTCAACTCTAAGAGGAGGGTAGCCCGACTAGAAGGTTCAGGTAAGGCTTCGCATGCTCTTATTGATATTGAGTGGCCCTCCACTACTACATAATTTAAAAATAAAAAATAAAAACAAAATTTTATTAATTATTTAAACATTTTCAAATATTAATTGAAAATTATAATTATTACATGGAGCAAGATGGTGCAAATTGTTGGCTTTGCCTATATGCTGGAAGTTGTCTTCAACCTTCAACATCTAGGGCTTTCTTAAACCCTAGTCATCACCCCACCTTTTCAAATTTTATCTCACTCCATTAACCTCAGTTTTAGGTGATTTTGTGGCGTTAGGAAATATTGTTCAACAAACTACAATATAGAATCAAGAATCACACAAAATAAGTCATATTTGAGAGAGATATTCAAGTTAGAAAAAACCTAGTTACAAGTTTCACACATAAACTTTATCATGTAATAACTTTTCATACACATTTTCAAATGACAAAACTTTTTTCCTATGAAATTCTTGGACCGAGATGAGTCTATTGGTACTAATGGTGTCCCGGAAAGTCGTCGTAGTGCTGGTGGAGGTGAAGGACCATAAAGTTTATCAATGACAAAACTTAAAATTAATGGGTCCACGCCTATGGCTCTAATACAAATGAAAGAAAATGAGTACGTACCCGGTACCAGATCCGGCTTGCCTCCAGTGCTCTAGTGCACTGGAGCCGTTGCAAGCGTGACACGTGTCCAGTTTTGGCCACGTGTCTGCATCGCAGTGGCTCTAGTGCACTGGAGCACTAGAGCCAAACCATTCCCCCCGGTACCTCTAGTTTTGTATGTGGTTCCTTCACATTGGAAATACTAGAGCCAAACCATTCCCCCCGGTACCTCTAGTTTTGTATGTGGTTCCTTCACATTGGAAACCATGCCTTCATGAGCTAATTAGTGTTTTCTCATGATGCTGCATCCTACCAGAGCAAGGCACACGAAATCCACAACCTAATAACCATCGTAGAGAGAAAAAGAGAGTTGTCTTTTTGCTTTCAACCATATGCTATTTAAACTCTCTTTTGTAATCCACTCCCATGTAACGTGTATAAGTGTTATATGGGAAATTAATCCCATTAAATAGGATTGGCTTGGTCATTCCAACTGGGTCGGCCAAACTTGACCAAATTCTGACATGACAAAGTAAGCATTATAGTTTCACATTTAGCAAAATAAACCCTACCTATAGTTTCAAAAATAAAAAATTAAATTTAAAGGTTTCGAAGGTAGTAAATTAAGGTTTCAAAGGTAGTAAATTAAACACCCAATCACCCAACACATATTAAATCCAAAACAAAATATCATTCCACTTGAATGAGTTGAAGTTTAATTTGTAATTTTTTATAACCCATGATTTAATTTGTTACTTTTAAAACTATAAAATTTAGTCTGTTTACAACCTTAAACAATAGGATTTAAACATAATTTTCATTTGATTTTATTTGTTGTTTAACAAAATAACCCAACAAAAATTATGCTAAATTTAGTCCTAAAAAATGATTTGCAGTCAAAATGAATGTACGATTTTCCCCCCTGTGGTCAAAACTCAAAAGTAAAAAATTGCAAAACCAACCCCCTTTTTTCTTTTTCCCTTTCATGAAATAGACCTAGACAAAATAGGTACAGTACTTTACAATAGAAGACTCATTGGATTGTCGCTGAGACAAAATAGGTACAGTACTTTACAATATAAGACTCATTGGATTGTCGCTGCGCGTGCGTTACGTCCAAGCGTAATGAAGCACACAGTAATGACAGTATGCGGAAAGGTACTTCACTGTTCAACAATCCCTTCGGAAAAGTCCTTCACTATGTTTGTTTGTTACATCACTTTCTACTTTCTAGTTCGGTTACTCCAACACGTACTATGGTTGTTTGAGCGATACATTGCAGGTCAATTTCTATTGTATTTTCTTACTCTTCTAGTTATACATTTTTCGCTTTTGATAATCTTTTCCACATTGTTTACATCATGGTTTTTAATTCTTGAAGATATATTAACTTAAAAAGTCTACACTATTATATAATTTTTTTCAATATTACCTTCGTGTGAACTTAATTAGTCCTTGATTCAAATGATATGTTTAAGTTTCTTATAGTTAAATTAATCTTCTAAGTTCAAATGTTAATAATTAACAAAATATTGATTATTTTTGTTTAAATCGTTTGATTGTATGATTGATATTCATAGACTCATAGTTGTTTGTGATTATTGTGAAACATAAGCATAACTATATAGATTATATTGAATTCCTTTTAAATCTTAAATGAACTTGTCTTGAAGTGAATTTGTTGAATCTTCTCAAGGATCCTCCCATCTCAGTTACAGATTATATTTTACATTATAATTTGAATGACAAATATTTTTTTTTTAATCGTTTACATATTTTATTACTTATATTAGTTAAAAAAAAAAAAATCAAATTAATTTTCTTTCAATAGGGGCAGAACTAAAAAATTTTGTTTGAGGGAGTTAAGGCTAAACTATCATATTGCATTTTTGTTAGAAATTTTCTAATTAATGTAATTCTTATTAGCACTCAAAATACTAACAAAGCTAAACAATTAATTTAGTATCTTAAGGTTATTTTCAACCAAAATCACTATTAACAACCATAAAGAAATAGAATTTAAATTCAACCAAATTAAGACAAGCTTTCGAAAAAATTCAAGATCACTTTCAAACCCTCAAATAAATAGAAATTGAAGTAAAATAGAAATGAAAAAGGAGGATAAGAATTTTGTAAATTTCAAAATTCGTTTAAGATAAAGGAGAAAAACAAGAACCACTCCACCAAGCATTGAAGAAAAGGCAGCAAGAAAGAAGGAAGAAAAAAGATAGAAGAGAGAAGAAAGACCCACTACATGCATGTGCGTATTTTAATGTCATTTTTTTTATTGACTAAAATCACTCTAAACAACCATAAAATAAATAGAATTTAAATTCAACCAAATTATGACAAACTTTCAAATAAATTCAAGATCACTTTCATACCTCTCAAATAAATAGAAATTTAACTAAAATAGAAATAAAAGAGTAGAATAAGAATTTTGTACCTCTTAAGATTCGCTTAGAATAAAGGAGAAAAACAGGAACCACTCCACCAAGTGGTGAAGAAAATGCAAAAAGAAAGAAAGAATAAAGACCCACAACAAGCCCGTGTGTTTGGAAGCTCTATTTTGAGAATATCTCATTGTCTATCTAAAAAACAGTAGCTAGAAGAGAACAAAAATGTCTAAAAGTAAGTTAAAAATAATAGTTATAGTTGTAATAGTTTTTTGGAGTATTAAAAATGTCTAAAGTAATGGATGTTGGTTGATAACATGTGGGAGGGATGAGCAAAGATATAAAGGCATAATTGAGAAGGACTGAGTGACGATAGGAGCATAGGGACAAAATTTGTCATATGGGGTGGGTAGGGGGTTCAATTTGTTAAAAAATGATGAATAAAGGGCGGGGTGACAAAATTTTTCCTTGAGGTCAGCTGTTCAAATTTTACCTATTATAATTTAAAAAAAAATTTGGGAGGCATTGCTTTCTCCAATCCTTAACGTGGTTTCGCCCTTTCCTTTAATATCTTATTTAATCTTTCCCTCAAACTAATTTTTTTAAAGCCCACGATGGGCTTGCGGGGCACTGCACTGCCCAATTTTAAAAACTTATGGGGGCACCATACCTTTCGGTGCCAGCCCACATTTGATTAAAGCCCACAATGTGCTTATCTTTTTAGTCGCGACAAGGACTCCTATTCATTAAAAGAAATAGAGAAACATGCAGCAATGCATTGTACAACACTAGTGAGAAAGAAAAAATGAGATTTTTTTTTTTTCTTTGTTCGACACAAAAGGGAGATAAATTGAGGATTTCTCTGCGAGGGATTTTGAGTGCTACAACCACATAGAGTTGACGTATTTAAGGTGGACATCTTATTACGTTATTAGTTTCACCGGGTTCCATTTTTTGCATTGAGATTGTATTTATTCTTACAAAGTTATGTTTGGATTTTTTCAATTTATTATGAACTCAAGTTTGGACATAAACTTGAGTATTATAACATCTATTTTATTATAGTGGATTGACTAGATTTGCTCATAGTTTTTCCCTCTACACTAGAGGGTTTTTCAAGGAAATTTAGCTTGTTATTGTGTGATTGATTTTTTTGATATTTGCATGATTATTTATCTCTCTATTACTTAAGGTTATTTAATTCAATTCACACATAGAATATATGTTAACCTAACAAAGTAATGTCAAAACTTCCTTGGTCCCAACACTAACTTTGCCACATGTGGAAAATTACCTTCACATGATCTCTTTACTAACATTTTTATTACCCATATCCACAATTTATCATCTTAACGAGGTTTGTTTGTTTATTAAAAAAAAAAAAAACATTTAGTATCACTATTAATTGAATCACTCGAGATGGTGTGGCACCCAATATTGGGAGAAAGTAGCATCCTTTTTCTGTTGAGAAATAAATGCATACTTTCTTTCATAGTCAATCTTTACGTAATACAGGTGTTGGTCCCCAACTCAAAACTTCTTTGTCTGCAATACAAACAACATGCCATAATGCTAGTTTGTGTGCTACACTATTTGCCTGTCTTGTTGCAAAATTTATCCACAGGTGCTTGAAGGCCCGTACGTGTTGCATCAATAATGTGTTCCAAAGGACCCAGAAAAGCTTATGCCGATTGAAGAGCTGTTTAATGACAGTTTGTGCTTTCCCTTTCCACTATTACATTTTGTACCCCAGCCACCTCACTGCTTAATTATTGGGCTGTTATGGCTTCCACTGTCGCTGCGTCTCTTACCAGTTACCATAGCCTCGTTCTTAGTTAACGCCAGCAGAAAGTAGCATAACTTTAACTAACGTACAATAATGTTTTTTGATGAAAAACGTACAATAATTTTAGTCTCACAGATTTATTTTGAATCATAGTATTGTTGCTTGACATTTTTTCATTTCAAAATAAAATAAAATGAAAGGAGACTCTTAGTCTTTTAATTTGAAATTAGAAGACCCTGAATTGTTTGAGAATTATCTAAACTAATCATTATGTCTAAATATCTATAATAAATGAATTAAAAATAATTTTAATTCAAACAAAAATATTCTAAAATAAATTTTTATTATAAATGAAACAAAAATCAAAATGCGATGAAAATTTAAATAAAATGAACCGTTTGGATATTTCTCAATGTTGAGACATTTCAAGTTTCAAATTTCAACCGGAGTTTATTTAATTTCAACCCAAAGGTGTGTTTTTATTTTATTTTAAATTATATATCATTTTCAACAAATAAATAAATTTTAAAATAATTCCCTCAATTTTATTGGTACAATGACAAAGTCTCAAAAAATAGAGTAAATTACACTTTTCTACCTTAATATTTCACCAATTTTTCAATGTTCTCTCCAAATTTTCAATTGTAAGAATTTATCACCCAATTAAAAAGAATTGCATGTCTAGTATCCCTTTCGTCTAAATTAGGGTTAAACTGAATGAAAAATTCAGTAATCTGTAAAGACAATGAGTACATTTTTTAGAATTTACTTTTTTCAATTAAAATATTTTTAGAAATTTAATTTCAGTATAGTTCTACAAGTTAATTTTTCATTTAATTTAACCTCAATTTAACACAGGAATACCGGACATGCAATTATGTGTGATTGAGAAATAAATTGTTAAAATAAAAAATTTGGAGACATTAAAGAAGAAAAAAAAGTAATTTGCCCAAAAAATATATACCAAGGCAAAGCTAGTTCTAACAGGTGTCCTGGGACAGTGCAAGAACGCGCCAAAATAGTGAGCGTGGGTAGCAAAGCAACGAAATTATAACTGAAACTGCCGTAAAAGAAAATTACAGAAACACCCCCACCACTCTGTGGCTCACTGGCCGAGAGAGCCTTTTAGAGTTTTGGACTCAGACCCCTCTGCAACCACTCTGCAGCAAGGCAACAAACAATTTCTGAACCAAAACTCTCTCTCTCTATCTGAGTTTTAATAATCTTACACGTCGGCAAGTCTTTCACGAGCAATGGCATGCCTAACAACCCCTCTCATTAATGCCATTTACTACTTTGCCACCCCTCTTCTTCTACTACTACTACTACCACCACTCTCATTAAGCTTCACAGACACACAGTCAACTACCCGGACAAAGACCAAGTCCGCTGTTTTATTAGGGTTAGGGTTTTTTTGTTTTTGTTTTTGTGTTTGTGTCCCGCTCTCCGCTCTCTACGCTATTGGTTCGCATTTCGTCAACCTCGAAGAGCTCGGAACCATTATTATTATATATAAACACCCATATTTCTTGTTGCAGGTTTCAGCTTTTTCAACTTTGTCGTTTCGTATTCTTTGTTTTTACTCGCTTATTTTACTGTATTGAATTTGAAATTCTAGATTCTCTTCCTCTCTCTAGAAGGAATGGTAGTGAAGTGGGAATAGTTTAAACATTGTTCACTATTTGTTTTTCTTCATGATTGTGGTACTGGCACTGGGTTTCTGTTATTCCAAGTTCAGAGGTGGGAAAAAAGATTACTTTTTTTTTTTTTTTTTTTTTGGGGGGGGGGGTTAAAAAATTCTATAATGTGCTACATTGCTTTTCTAGTTTTGCTGGGTTTTGAAATTTTGGTGCTCATTTCCATTAATGGTAATGCTGAGTGCTTTTGGTGAGAAATCATGAGATTTTTTTTTTTTTTTTTGTTGGGTTTGTTTATTATCATTGTGAGGGAATGCAATGTGGCAATCTGACACTATTTGCTATCTATATGGTTTTGGGTGTCTGGAAATATGAAGCTAGTAGGATTTTATACCTGTTTGGTGTGATTTGAGTGGGTTATTGGGCAGTTGGGGTGTCCCTTTTGATTGTTTTGGTACTGATATTTCTCTTGCTTATTTGTAGGTCTTGATATTTGAGCTTGGGATTTGAAGTTTGGGGAGAATTTTATTTGATTTGAGGATTTGATTTGTTTTGAAAATGAATGAGGGGCGGCGACATTCCGTTGATATTCCTATATCAAGAACTTTAGTGGCATTGAGGAGAGTGAGGTCACTAAGGGATCCGGCAACTAATTCTATGAGTAAATTCTCTGCTTTGGTTGATAATTTGAACTGGGAAACCAATTCGAGTAATGGGATTTCTTTGCAGTTCATGAATGATTGCCACGAAGGTGGCTCTGGTGGTTATGGTGCTTTGAGGTCAAAGAATTTAGGCTTATATGGGCTGAGAGAGGATTATGTTGATGATTTTGAATTAAATTGCGGTTTGGGAAAATCCAAGTTGGCCTCGTGTAAGGAATCGGATTGGGTAGGAAGGACAGGCCCTCCTAGTAGGACCAAACAGGTCGAAGGATTGGACTATTGTGAATCAAATCAGGAAGAGATTTATGAGAAGAAATCATTGAGTGAAAGATATTGTGACAATCATCGGGATATTGGATTGGACTTGACATGCATCACACCCTCCAGCAATTGTTTGGAGGATGTTGATTCATGTAATGAACCAACTGTAGGATCATCACAAGCAGAAAAAGTACGTCATATTGCGTCAAAAAGAAAATTGCGATACAAAAATCAAGTGAAATCCTTTGGGGCTGTGGGTGATGTTGCAAGTCGTGTAGGTAGTCCATGTCTATCTGCTAATGATGCTGTTTCAAGCCAGAGTGCAACATTATTTGCTAATGAAGAGGTTGGTGTTGCAGATCACAGTCATCGTGGGTGTGGGATAAGATACTGTTGGTCGAGAACTCCGAAATTCAGAGAATCATATCTTTCTTCTGATGTAGAAGAACATCCCTTGTTATCTGGGGATGTAGATGGGACCACTCTTTATGGACAGAGGAACTTGAAACACAATAGTAATGAAGTTACTCGATATTCAGAAACTCCTAGGTGTTTGAGTCAGAAATTCAGTCCAAAATCTTTTAATGAATTGGTTGGACAAAATGTAGTGGCAAGGTCTCTTTTGGGTGCCATCTCCAAAGGAAGGATAACACCATTTTATCTCTTCCATGGTCCCCGTGGTACTGGAAAGACCTCGGCTTCAAGGATATTTGCGGCAGCACTGAATTGCCTCTCAATGGAGGAGGAGCATAGGCCGTGTGGTCTGTGTCGAGAATGTGTTCTGTTCTTTTCCGGAAGGAGCAGGGATGTTAAGGAAGTGGATTCTGTGCGAATTAATCGGATGGACAGGGTTAGATCCCTTATGAAGAGTGCAGTCAGCCCCCCAGTTTCCTCGCGGTTTAAGGTTTTCATTGTTGATGAATGCCAGTTATTGCGGGGGGAAACGTGGGCAACTGTTTTGAATAGCCTAGATAACCTTTCTCAACATGTTGTCTTTGTAATGATCACTTCTGACTTGGATAAGCTGCCCCGAAGTGCAGTGTCTCGGTCCCAAAGATATCACTTTCCAAAGATAAAAGATGCTGATGTTGCAAACAGATTGGAGGAAATTTGCATTGAAGAGGGTATTCAATTTGATCAGGCGGCTCTAGACTTTATTGCTTCCAAATCCAATGGTTCACTTAGGGATGCAGAGATGATGCTTGATCAGCTGAGTTTGCTTGGTAAAAAGATCACAATGGCCTTGGCCTATGAGCTTGTGAGTGCTAGGGCTGTTGTTTTGTTACATAGGCTTCTAGAGCATGTCTTCTTATTCAAATTTGTAATAAAATTTCCCCTTTGTTGTTATGCAGATTGGGGTTGTTTCTGACGATGAATTGCTTGATTTGCTGGATTTGGCTTTGTCATCTGACTCTTCAAATACTGTAATAAGGGCCAGGGAACTGATGAGATCAAGGATTGATCCTATGCAACTTATATCACAGCTGGCGAATCTCATTATGGACATTCTTGCGGGTAAAAGTCAGGAAGGTAGTTCTGAAGTCAAAAGAAAGTTTTCTACTAGGCATACCTGTAAGTACTATACACTGTCATTTATAGTATGGTTATCATACTTTACAAGGTTCTACCTTGAACCACTTTTGGCTATCTGTTAGATTGATTATATCAACATTTATGCAATGGATATAAGTTTCTACAAGAATGTTGCTTTTCTATAAACATCCAACTGACTTTGGAAGCTGGATTGTCACTCAGCTTGTTTAATGCTCAGGTGTTGTCAAATCAGGATAGACTGACTAGCACTAATTGAGTGAGTCATCAAAATGACCCAGACCAGGTCATTTGGCTTGGCACCAGACATTGTTGAGTTGCAAAATTTAGTTTGATGTTGGGTGTTGGCACCAGACATTGTTGAGTTGCAAGAATATTAAAGATAAAACTCCACTGTTTCTTTCCAATATAGAAATCCTCCTGCATTTTTCTAAGAAGTACTTATACAGATTTTTCATTAGGTAATTTCTTGTAAGCAATACTTAATGTAAATTGAAAGCTGTTTTCTAAGTTGCATCAAGGATGCTATTTTGCCACACTTGCTAATTATTTAGTTCATTGTGCATGACCTCCTAGTTTATGCCTCCTTGCTTTTCATATTCCATTTTCTTACTTGGTGCTAGAGACACAAATCCTGTTTCTAAATACAGCTCGGTTGATGACCATATATCTCTAAGGTAAATGGCGTCCAGTATTTTAATATAAATTGGAGATGCTATCTTCAATCTATCGGTAAACAGCATCCAATATGGATTTGATGTAAAGTGCTGATATGGTCTCTGACTCTTTGTTGATTTAGTTATTGATACTTTTCTTTCAATATAGATTGAGGATGATATCTTCACTAGTCTATCGATTTATTTAGTGTATGTAATGGCCGTATCATGTTACCACTGTCCACATTTGTTCCAGCCATTATCATTTGCTTATGACCATACTGACTGAGATCTTGCAATTTTCTGTCATAGCTGAAGCAGACATGCAGAAACTGAGTCATGCATTGAGAATACTTTCTGAAGCGGAGAAGCAATTGAGGATGTCTAAGAATCAAACAACATGGCTCACAGTAGCTCTTTTACAGTTAACCTCTAAGGAGTCTTCATCCTTGGATACAAATGATTCAAAGTTGTGTTTGAGAAATCCACAGGACCAAGGTGAGAATCATCACAATTATTGCTTCTTAACAATTAACTTTGTTGTTCACTTCTGTTACTTTTTTTTTTTTGGGGGTGGGGGGGGTGGGGAAGGGAGCGTTGACAAAAGGCAATGGTTTAAGGGGATTATACTTTATTCTTCAAGTTTGTTCTTGTTTGGATGCAGATGGAGATTTCTGCAGTCCATCTTGCACAGGAGAGGGCTCAAAATATCTTGCAACTTGTTCACATGATGACGATAAATCACATAAATTGGGAATACGAGAGGATTGTAAAGGAACATTGGAATCCATATGGAAGAAAACTTCAGACTTGTGCCAATCCAATTCACTCAAGAATTTTCTAAGGAAGCAAGGGAAGCTGTCTTCTCTTTGTGTTAATCAAGGTATTTCAATCTGCTAATTTGTTACCAGAAACTATTGTAAGTCCATGCAACCCACAAATTTGCATATCCTAGAAAAATAGTTGGAGTTTAGGTGGTAAGTGGTGACCTTAGCTTAGGTTCAATTAGGAGATATACATATATCACTCACAAGACAGGCTGTAGCTAAAAGAAAGCAAGAATGTCCTTGCTAGTGACTTTTGTTATGTTGTTTCAATAAGAGAAATGAAAGCACTGTGTGAAAAGTTGAACACAAGAATTCAATCTTGAGCAACGTGATGCCAATGAGCTCTAGCTGCTGATTATATCCTTCAAGTTCCACGTTGCTTTTAATCACATTTCAAGAGCCCATTAATATATGCTCTTGAAATTTGGCTGAAAGAAAAAAAGAAAAGTACTTGTGTAATATTCTTAGGTTCCCTTACTATTGATATGGCAAGGCACTTGTACTAGTGTCATTCAATAATTTTTCCAATCAAATCTAAATATTTATCATTGATGTCTCTAATAAAAATAAATAAAATTAGAGATGGGAAAGAGTTAGCTCCCAAACCATAGGGATTTTCTCAAGACTTAACTCCTCCTTTTGACTATCACCACATAAGCAAGACACCCTGGACAAATTATATCCCATGTTCCAGACAATTGACCAGATCTCATGAAATCATTTCAAAAAATTCATTATCTGTGAATATATATATATATATAAAAAAAAGGAGAAATGGAAGAAGAAGAAGCAGTTTTAGTTAGGACTGAGAAGGTCTTCACCTACTTGTGGAGGAGGGGAGGTGAGTTGAGTCCATTAAGAATGGGTGGGAGGATGTGGCAAGCATTCCAGACCCACTGAGTGCATGTGTACTTAACGACTAAAATTTTTTCATGAGCAGCGCGATCGTGCATTTTGTTATGTAGAGATGGAACATGTTTGGTCCAACGTCCAAGATAATTGGAGCTGTACCAATCATTGAAATATAGAGGCATTTGTTTAGATTGTACATGGAACTACTTGATGCATAAGAGTTAGGCTGATGAGGTGTAAACATATCTCGAGTTTTTATACAGTAACCCAATTTAATCATACATTTTAGTAGTTGGTTTCATCTACATGGATGTTTTGAACCATTCTTTGGTGGTCATTTTGCCTATTTTGGGCATGGATATTTCTGGCGGAACTATACATGTGCGTGCAACTTGTTCTCTCTTTTTTATCATTATAGTTTTATGATTCTTAGTATTTTAATGTGGGTCTTGCTGTGTCTTTTGAGTAATGGATTAGTAATCATCCAAATTTCAGGTCTTGCTGTAGCTGAATTGGAATTCCACCATCCTGACAATGCATCTAAGGCTGAAAAGTCATGGAAAGAGATAGCAAGTTCACTTCAGTTTATTCTGGGTTGTAATGTGGAGATTAGGATCAATCTTGCTTCCTATGCTTCTGATCAAAAGTATGCCAAAGTGAGGAAGCCATCTTTCAGTTTGTTCAGTTGTTCACGCAGAATGCAGCGGAAGACGCAAACATCCACAGAACATGGAAGTGACTCAGACCAGTTTGATTATACCTCTGAAGAAAGCTATGATAAGAGATAAACCTATTTTAACTTCTTCCTCAGATGGGGGTTCTCATATGTCACATAACTGCTGTCACAGAATGGATGTGGTAAGGACTTTGAGAAATAGTGAAGGAAATGCACTGAGCACAGGGACAGCATCATCCTGCAGAGCATTACAGACTGATATGCCAAACATGCCTACGTTAGGAGTTGAATCTTCAACGGAAGAGGGAAGCAACCATGGAAGCCAGGTTTTACCTGTTCAAGAACCAGAGGACCAGCCAAACTGTTTCCCGAGATCACTGAGGCTACAAAAGAAGTTGCGCTCATCAGACTCTTCTCAGATTATCTGCTCTGGTATCGAAAAAGAAAACACGCTTGCATTGTCTATCCCCAGGAAATCATCTTTTGAAACTTATACTGCAAATGATGATAATGTGTAAGTGGTTCCTCTTTTCTCTTTTTTCAGTGCCTTTGCTTCTTGTATATGCACATCCATCATCCACTGGTATGATTCTGTAAATAATAGAGACTTCAAGAGCCACTCTTCTATCAGAGCATACTGAAATTGAGTGATCAATGCCTGCTAAATTGAGTAAGATAAAAGATCCACAAATGGATTGAATTTACAGAGTAGTTTATATTTACATACAAGGGAGGTCCAGGCCAATGACATGATCCTTGCCTGTTGATAAAAACTCTCAAACTAAAATTTTTCTCGAGTGCTTAAACGTGACACCATAATGACTGTCCCGAGCGTGGCCGTCAGCGCATTTTGGGGTTTATTATCATAGAAGCAGGATATTTTTTTGGGCCACATGCCCTCTAATAGACTAATAGTGTTTATATTCTCATTGAACATCCTATTTGTCTGTGTGGCAGACTGAGCAAGAACTCAGATGTGCTTTGTTGGAGAACACCCAGAATTCCTCAAAAGAAGGTAATTATACCAGAACTCTAGACCTAGGGGATGTCTTAAGTAGAAAAAAAGAAAAGAAAAAGAAAAACACATAAATTGAGTGGAACAATACTAATATCTGTGGCTATGTCACATATATATGAGATTGGACTTGAATGTTAAATTGTGACCAGATGATGTGTGTTGATGTTTCAGGGCTGGCAGCCAAGGCATCCACGAAAAGGGTCCCACTTGGTGGGGTGGGTACTTCCCTGTGCCACTGCTAAGTAGTTCTGCAATATAGGACAAGATGGCATTGAATTTTGATTGCTGCACCTGCACAGGAGCTTCTCAGATTGCTCATTTTTTTACGGTTTATATTGCAAAACCTTTTAATTGTAAATGTTCAATGCGAGCTCACATATGTGGTAACAAATATATATATATATATATAGCAAACAAGTGCTGATTCCAGTAGTCAGTCATGTGCTGCACCTCATTTAATTTTGTGGAACATAAAGAAATAGTGAACAAGGCCCAGGGAGTAATATAGCATTTTGCAATAGCAACCCTGATTGCTTGTTACTCTAGTATTTGATGTAGCTGCCTCATTTCTTAGTAGTTCTGAGAATATAAATCTGCTATAGGATCTGACCTTACAAATTGAATATGAATGTACAACGATCACTTTTTGCAACGTTCTACCATATATGTGATGTGTCCGGCAAATTTATCACAAAGTTTCGGTTATAGCTACTAGTGTGTGAGAGTGAAAGAACATGATTATTTCAATTTCAATTATTACATTCGGTCCAGAAGATACTCTTTCCTAGGTTGGGTTCAGCCTACAAAACATAAAAACATAAAGGTTGATGGTTAAGTTTGGGTAATAACACCAGTGTTCGGCCCACGCGTATCGTAGTGAGTCTTGCATGCAACTCAATAGGAAAGCACTTGAAATAGCTGCATCATTTATTGTATATTTGTAGTAAGCCCACAAGGTTAGCGTGGCTTCATTAGGCCTGTGAAACTGTAGAAACTCTTCACGCTTGCCCTTATTGCTACGTACAGAAGGAGATGAATTGAGTGAATGAAGTTCATAACTCATAAGTCATAAGTATTCAAACTTACCAAGTACCAAGGTACCACCAAAAATTATTCCAGCAATAAAGGCATAGGCTTCTACTGATGAACAAAAATAAAATAAAATAAAATATAAAAGCATGGGTCACGAGTAACGACTGATGCCTGTAAACATGGATTAAAAAAAAAATACTATATATTCAATTGTTAGCTTTAATGCAAAAGTGAACAATGTTATTGGATAGTGTAAGTTATGCACACAACCCGGGTTCACAGTCATTTAACCCAAATAACCCACTAATCCATAGTATTCATCAAACATATTACTTACAACCTTTTTTTTTTTTTTTTTTTTGAGAAGAACAACTTACAACTTAACTAGGCACTTGGCTCTATACCAAAGGGAGAAGCTGCGCATATAACTTAAACAAGTTACAAGTTAACTTGAAATTATTGAAAGTTTGACTGAAATTGAATACTCGAATACATTTGACTGAAAACTGAAAAATTAAAATTATATTTATTGAGTACAAGTTAGTTCTTGACACTCAACACATGAGATTACCAGAATTTCTGCTTTCAAATGTTTGAGGGGAAAGAAGATTTCTTTTGCTTTTAATTGAGGGGAAAGAATTTTACTTGAAGGTAATCTGTATCGAAAGCAAATTCTTTGATTGTTGTTGAATAGTGCCGTTGTCGGGCAAGTTGAAATGATATATATATATATATATATATATATATATATATATATATATATATATGTATATATCACCCAATTATTTAATATATAATAAAAAAAAGGGCTTAGGAGGCAAATTGCAATCATTTTTTAATAAAATGGCTTTGAACAATTGAAGGAAAATCCAATATATATTAGGTCAAACAAAATGACCGTAATGTGATTATCCAACCCATCCTAACCCGGATCATTGTAGGAGGTTGGATTCGAAATTTCTAAACCCAGAAAAGTCAACTTGAATTGAAAAATACCCTAAGCCCATCCAAATTCCCAACCCAACCCATGCTTTTCTAGTTTTCTTAATATTAAACCAGAATTTATGCTATGAGACATGGATTGAGATCCATGCAACTTGTATTACATGCAATACCAATTGAGTGATTGAGATTGAAAATTAACTTCTTAATTTTCAATTTCAACCGCTTAATAAAAAATTGTTAAAAAATTCAAAAAATAAAAAGTGAAAAAGTGAAAATTTGTAAGAAGAAAAAATGAATTGCACTCATTAAATACTTTTTGAGTATTGCATGGATCTCATTCCATGAGACACCACACCAGTCAACAACATTCAAATTGGATTGAACAATGAACATGGTAACTTAGCACGTGCACCCACAAAACAAGGGAAGGTTCCCCAAGTACCAATCCAAGCGAAAAAGGTACCAAAAACCAAAACACACAACTGATAAAAAAACGACGTCGTCTCTCAATCCCGCCTAAACAGTAAACCCCTATATATCCGCACCTCACTGAAAAGTCGACTTCCCTTCCCAAACCACCCGTAACCCGAGCTGTTATCGTGTATTTCGGATGTATATGACTTCTCTCTCACAAGCAAGTGTAAGAGAGAAGTCATATACATCCGAAATACACGATAACAGCTCGGGTTACGGGGGGTTTGGGAAGTGAAGTCGACTTTTTCTCGTAACCCAAGTCCCCACTCCCAACTCCCACCAATGGCGCTCACCGTGTCCAAAACCTCCACAGGTCGCGAATACAAAGTCAAAGACATCTCCCAAGCCGACTTCGGCCGCCGCGAGATCGAACTCGCCGAGGTCGAAATGCCCGGCCTCATCTCCTGCCGCACCGAGTTCGGTCCAACTCAGCCCTTCAAAGGAGCCCGCATCACCGGCTCTCTCCACATGACCATCCAAACCGCCGTCCTCATCGAGACCCTCACTTCCCTCGGCGCCGAAGTCCGCTGGTGTTCATGCAACATCTTCTCAACTCAAGACCACGCCGCCTCCGCCGCCGTGTTCGCATGGAAGGGCGAGACTCTGGAAGAATACTGGTGGTGCACCGAGAAGGCACTTGATTGGGGCCCAGGTGGTGGACCCGACTTGATCGTGGACGATGGTGGAGATGCCACGTTGTTGATTCACGAGGGGGTTAAGGCTGAGGAAGAGTATGAGAGAAGTGGGATTATTCCGGACCCGTTTAGCACTGATAATGCGGAGTTTAGGATTGTGTTGAGGATTATAAAAGAAGGGTTGTTGGTGGACCCACGAGATATAGAAGGATGAAGGGGAGATTGGTTGGGGTTTTGGAGGAAACTACAACTGGGGTTAAGAGGTTGTATCAGATGCAGGCTAATGGGACCCTTTTGTTCCCTGCTATTAATGTCAATGACTCTGTCACCAAGAGCAAGGTATGAAACACTTTTTTGTTGTTGTTCAATTTATTGTTAATTTGTGATCTGCTAAACGACATGGTTGGGATATGATAATTCTTAAAAAATAAGGACACGACATGGTTGGGATAGGATAATTAGTTAAGTTTTAGGCATATTTGATGTTTATGTTAAGTTTTTAACATAAATAAGAACTATCAAAGATTCAAAAGATTTAAAAACATATCTGACTTGAAGGATTTTTATTTATTTATTTATTTTTAAGTCTAAAATGAAGGAAAATTTTAAATTAAGACATGATGGAAATAAGTGGTTTGTTATGATGGTAGGCTTTTATATTTTAGCTTGAAAATATTTTTATTCTGTTGGGGTTTTTTACCGAGGATGCAAAGATACTCCATTTTGGCTCACGTTTCTGTATCTAATACATATTCGATATCCGTACTTGTATTGTACCTGATAGTCAATATCCATTGTGACCCATATATTTTTTTAAGAAATGATGTATCTGCGTAGGCCCGTACCCAATTCCCTATTTTTACGTTTTTCTAAATATACTGTGTATGGTCCAGTATTAGTAATTGCCTTTTGAACTTCTTATCATTCCTGCTATATCTCTTAAACCAAAAATAGTTCTAGAGCGAGTAGGCATGGTGGGTTGATGTAAGTATGTAACTTTGTAATTTTGGTCATTGAATTGTATTTTCGTGAAGTTTGATATTTACAGTCAAAATAGCATTTATAGTTCCTTGGTTATTGTACCTCGGGAAGAATATTGCATTGTTATATTTCTATAGTTTGTATAGTTTTAGTTAATGAAGGTTTAACATATGATTAGTTTTTCTTTTCCCCAGAAATATGCTCCCTTTTTTTTCGTCACCTTTTTTTTAGGTTTATAATATTCTATTATAATGATGTTAATGCAGTTTGATAACTTGTATGGATGCCGACACTCACTCCCTGATGGTCTCATGAGGGCCACCGATGTCATGATTGCTGGCAAGATTGTTGTTGTCTGTGGGTATGGAGATGTTGGCAAGGGTTGTGCTGCTGCTCTCAACTAGGCTGGTGCTCGTGTGATTGTGACTGAAATTGATCCAATTTGCGCTCTTCAAGCCCTTATGGAAGGCATTCCTGTCCTAACGCTGGAAGATGTTGTCTCAGAAGCTGACATTTTCGTGACCACCACGGGGAACAAGAACATCATCATGGTTCACCACATGAAGCAGATGAAGAACAATGCAATTGTATGCAACATTGGCCATTTTGACAATGAGATTGATATGCATGGTCTGGAAACTTACCCTGGTGTAAAGCGCATCACAATCAAGCCACAGACTGATCGTTGGGTGTTCCCTGAGACCAATAATGGTATCCTTGTTCTTGCTGAGGGGCGTCTTATGAATTGGGGTTGTGCAACCTGGACATCCCAGCTTTGTTTTGTCTTGCTCATTCACAAACCAAGTGATTGCTCAGCTTGAACTTTGGAAGGAGAGAGGAACTGGCAAGTATCAAGTATGAGAAGAAGTTGTATGTGCTGCCCAAGCATTTGGATGAGAAGGTTGCAGCCCTTCATCTTGGAAAGCTTGGGGCTAAGCTTACCAAACTTTCTCCTGCTCAAGCTGCTTACATAAGTGTCCCTGTTGAAGGTCCTTACAAGCCTCTTCACTACAGATATTGATAGAGAGAAAAAAGCTGGGGAGTGCTTATTTGTGTTATCATCTTAAACTTTGTTGTAGTAGTTTCATTGTTTGAACGGTGAGGAGCTATGTGGTTAGGTGGGAATAAAAGAAATGAAAACTCAAGGAACTGATCATGATTACTGATCTCGTTAGAATTCTATTTTATAAGCAGAATTAGGATTTAAATCTCCACTCTTTCAATTATAATTATTTATTTATTTATTTATTCTTTTTTAAGAAGACACATTGAGGACAAGTTTGTTATTAATGAATGGCATTCCTAATATTTATTCTATTTTTACAACAAATTTAATAACATAAATTTTTCACAACACGATATGTTTGTTACCATCAAAATTTATCAAACTTACCAAATTATGGGAAAAAGGATGTGAATAATTTGGTCTTCCTAGCATCGCTATGATTTTTTATTTTTTTTTTAAATTATTATCATTTTTAGAATTTTACAACCTTACCTTGTCTTCATTAAAAAAAAAAAAAAAGATCTTGTTGTCAGTAATTGAAAACGTAAAAGGCATTTTATAGGATTTTGGAAAGGCAAAAACGACGACGCCTCGTTTGTAAATATTGAAATCGAGAACAACAACTCAACGAAGTGCTCAAAGCTCAAAAGCTTCAGCTTAGCGGAGCTGTGAGTATCCATGGAGAACACAAGCGTAAGAGTTCTGTGCCCAAAGCTTGTCTTCCACAAAAACGAAACGGGCCTCCAATGGCTTATCGGATCCCCATTCTTCCCTCCACTCACCATCGTCTCCACCGTCCGATGCATCCACACTCTCTCTCCCTCCGACTCTCCCTCTCCTTCTCCCGATCTCCTCAAAGAATCAGGTCCCAACTTTCCCGAGAAAAATAACACAAATTCTACATTTCGTTTTATATAATAGCGCTTTCTCGAATTTTCCTTTATTTGTTTTTGTGTGTTTTGGTTTTTACAATCTGAGCAGAGGATCTTCGGGCGTTACTATTGAAAGGATTCGATGTGATCGGAGCGTTAGTTATCGGAAACTCCAATTCCGAAAAGAACGTTAACGAGGCAATTGATGCTGCAAGCAGATTGAGAAAGCTTTTCTCTAATGGAGGAGGAGATTTGGAGAATAAGGAAACGATCGGTGCATTTGCGGATTTGAATAGTACCGGCGATATTCAATTTTTCGTGTCGAAATCGGAGAGTTCGAATAGCCTTGAACTGGTTACTTCGGTTGTGTATGAGGATCGGCCCGAGAAGTTTGTTTGGGAGACCGGTTGTTTGCTTCGTTGCGAGGTTCCGATTAGGTTTCCAGTCTATTTTCCTGTGGAAAATCCGCTCGGTAAATTTCTCTTTTACATGCATTGCTTGCTTATTTGAGTGTTAAGTTAGTATTGTTATCAAATTTTGTATAACATTGAATGCATTTAGTATTGATGATTGAAAAAGCGATCGCAAATTAATGTGAGGAATTTTGAATAATGAGAGATTATTGTATGGGTGATTAATTGGTATAAAGTAGAAAATGGACTACTATATGCAGTTTAGTAGTTTGAATTGCGATTTCTTGCTTAATAGCATTGTTGTTAGATATTGTAGAAGATAGCGGTGGCTATATTTAGAAACGAGAGATGGTGTCTAATAATGGTTTGAGAAAGAAGTTGAAAGTAGGTCATAAGCCATGGTGGTTAGAAAGAAGCAGCATGTACATTGTTCTAACTGTGAATGTGGCTTGAATAAACTTGTTAACTTGGAGAGATCCTCACAAGAAAAAACTAGAATCAGAACTGGCTTTGAAGCGATTAGGAGTTTACGTTTCATTGAGTTAATAATTCTTTGTTGGTTTATCATGCAATTTTCATGTTGGTAATGTCTAAGCATTTGTGGCTCTTTCTTTTATGCATATATAATATCCAAGTAGTTTAATGGACAGGTATTTTAGTATTTAATTAGCTGTGTACTAATTTTGTGTATCAGATGCAGAGAAGATGTATTGGCGTTCAACTGAAGCAGTTGCTGCCAAGTTCAAAGACCCGCAGGCTGTTTACATGGTAGAAACAATAAGAAAAACCTCTGCAGAAGTACCTAGACCTCTCGTTCTTCGTGGCGCAGAATTGGATTTTCAGACTGATCTTTCAAATATTAAAATTTTGGGTAAAGAAGATCAAAGTTCTGACCCAAAGTTTCTACCATGTGCTCATTTCTGTTTGAAACGTAAACCTGACTCACAAAGGTTTTCTGCAGAGGTAAGAAACTAGCATATGAGATTCGCTGAATGGTTTCCTTTTTATTAGGTAGTTTGTTTTGTATTGCATCCTTTGTTTACAGTCACAACTCACAAGGAATATCATCATTCTCTTTTCGTGACAAGTTCTTCTACTTAGAATGCAGATACTATTCAAGTAAGTGTTCTGCTGAATAACTCAGAAAAGTCTCTGAAATCCATTGCACCGGTTGCAGAATATATTCCAGGTATCAATTTCAGTGTTAAATAGTTGCTGTTTTAAGTTTGAATAATTTCATGATTCTAGCTTTGTAGTCAAGTCTTAAACTCATTTCTCAACTGTGCGGTTTCAGCTTTGGAAAAAGCCAGACTTTTAGTTGTAAGCTTTAAGCTAGAAGTTCTCTGTTATGTGGCCAAGGAGATTCCAGTGATGTATGCAGTTTCTAAGTTAATCATCCCTGGCTTAGTTGATCAGCTAAATTCAATGAAAAACATAATCTTGCCCAACCTCTTAACAGAACATCCTCAGGTAAGACAATCAATTACATGTATGGAAGTATACTATTGTCATGTTGTCAACTTTGCCACCACTTTGATACATACATTCATAAACACGCACATTGCTAGCACATAATGTTTCTTTTTGCTCTGACTCCCTCTTCCATCTTCTGCTACCTGTTCTTTTGTTGCACAATGATCTTGTGTGGTCCAGGTATTCAGTTGGATATGAACTCTTTGCACTCCAGGTCATCCACCTCTTGTCCAGCCTTGGCCAGAAAACAGTTTTCCCATCTCATTTCCTTTCTCCATGCATCCAGATTCGAGAGAATTGGAACATGCAAATACACATTCCTATGTACATATTGTCATAAGCTAAAGTACACGGATGCATATACAAGTGGATGGATATTATTATAAGTTAATAATTAAGGTAAAGTAAAATATCCTAGCTACAAGTTTTAAGTGGCAGAAGAGTCCTCTAAAAAATGAAACCGAAGAACATTAAGAATGCTTTATTATCAAAACGACTCAAGTGCGGGCTTGAAATAGGAGATCTGAAAGTATCCTGTGCATTTTCACGGAACTGCTTAAGAAAAAGGATGAAAGAGGTACAATAAAGTCATTAATAAATAGTTACAGCCCTAGACTATTCTCCTTACATAAATAATAAGGGTTGTGACTGTCCAAGTATAAAATAAACAAGTAAATGCTTCTAAATCTAATGAACTTAATAAATAGTTCCAAAACTGTGTAACTGAAGTAATTCACAATGAGAAGAAGAAAAATGAGCATTAGCCTTGTACTACTTCCCCCCAAACCTGTGGGGCATTTTGGTAGGTAATTAGAAATTCACACACTTGCACTGGATTGAACCCATGTCCTAACCCTCCACTTATAAGGGAAAGAAATGCCATTTGGTCCACATAAGCCTTGTGCTTTCATTGTCATTAATAACATAACCTATATAAAATAAAATAAAAAAAAAAAACACAACTTATCAAAAAAAGGAAAAAAAAAAAAAAAATTGTCAACAATAACATACAAGGTATCCTTAACACAAGATGTCCTTGTCAGTGTCAATTCTTCATCTGTTAATTCAGAAAATTTCTCCTGCTACTCGGATAAAATAAATACTTTTTCCTTTTTATTTTTATTTTTATTTTTTATTTTTTTTCCTTGGGGAGCTTATGCATGTTCAATATATCTGATTTTTGGTTTGTACCATAGTACTTTTTTCCTCTATTTACATTCCCAGAATACATCTTCAGATGTTCATTTTCTTTGAGTAACCAGTAATTTATGTGTTTGCAGCTTCGTCCCTATCACTTTAATCCTCCTGGAGTTTTGCATCCAATAACTGTTATCTATGAACTCAATTTTGGGGAGTCAGAAATGAAGCAAGGTATGCAGCTGTTTATTTAACTTCTTCTGCTTTAGGCGATAAAATATTCTTGTACTGTGTTTCCGTTATGGCTGGAAAAGGGTAGAATGGCCACAGAAAAATGTTTCTTGATGGTTGTGCTCTATCTTGTAGTATAGATTTCTACTTTTTTCCCTTTAATGATCATGCCTACAATTCAAAGTAATAACACTGATGCAGGGAAAGTAATGGGCTAGTGTTTAGGTTAAGAAAATGATGAAGAACTATGGAGTTGTTTAGAGAAATCTCATAGGTGGATAGCACCTCTGCAAAGAACGATAGAGTTCTCAAAAGAATAGCTCTCAAGGCTAATTTTCATTACTAAAAGGAATCTGATTACAATGCTCAATTACAGATATTTATATTTTCTGCTCTAACTAAATCCCCTTGGCTGATGCATCTTCTTGACAGCTCATGTAACTAATTGCCAGCTAATTGACAGCTTCTAGCTAATTGACAGCTAACTGAATCTAATGCCATGATGGCTACAAGGGTAATTAACTACTAACTGAAATAACAGCTACTGCATCAACTGATTTAGTTACTGTATAGTATCAATATTTCATATGCTCCTGCATCAGGCCCTCCTTCTTAAGAAGCACTTGACCTCAAGTGCTCTTGATTGCATTAGGATCGTGGTAGGCTGAGAGATGTTGGACATTGAAGGTGTTGGAAATGGCCATGTGTTTTGGAAGTTCCACCTCATATGCGTTGGGGTTGATCCTCTTCAAAATTCTGCAAGGACCATACTTTCTTGGCCTTAGTTTAGAATATTGGCCTTCAGGTCTCCTATCTTTACTAATGAGAACCCACACCAAGTCTCCTACTTCAAAAATCACTTGTTTCCTGTGTTGATCTGCAGCTGCCTTGTATTTTGCATTGGCTGCTTCAAGTTTGAGTTTCACTTGCTGATGCACTTGTTGTAGAATGGTGGCGAACTCCTCAGCCTTAGGGTGCACCTTCTTAGGAATTGGTAATGGAACCAGGTCTAGTACACTAGCTGGGTTACTGCCATATACCACTTCAAAGGGGCTATGTTGAGTGCTCCTATTGATGGAACTATTGAAAGCAAATTCTGCAATAGGCAGAATCTCCTCCCACTCTTTAGGATGATCCCCAATCAAACATCTTAGCAAGTTTCCTAGGCTTCTATTGGTAACCTCAGTCTGGCCATCAGTTTGTGGGTGGAATGTAGTGCTGTAATCCAGAGTAGTACCCACCTTCTTCCATAAAGTTCGCCAAAAGTGGCCAAGAAACTTTGAGTCCCTGTCAGAAACGATGGACATAGGCAGTCCATGAAGTTTATAAACATCCCTAAAAAATAGTGCAGCAACATGAGAAGCATCATTAGATTTTCTGCAGGGTATAAAATGACTCATCTTGGAAAATCTATCAACAACCACCAGGATACTATCTGCTCTTCTAGTTGTAGGTGGCAATCCCAAAACAAAATCCATGCTCAAGCATTCCCAAGGCCTAGAAGGAACTGGTAGAGGCAGATAAAGACCTGCAGTGCTAGTGGTGCCCTTGGCTTTCTGGCACACTAAACACCTTTGGACATGTTGAGCAACATCCTTGGTCATACCATACCAGAAATATTTCTGTTGGAGTAGAGTGAGGGTTTTGTCCTTGCCAAAATGGCCTTGGTTGTGGACTTCTTGCAGAAGTTGTGCTCGCAAGGAGCAAGCAGGAACACATAACTGTGTACCCTTGAATAAGAAGCCATCATTTGAATAAAAACCAGGATAAGCACTGCGTTGTCCCTGCTGTAGTGCTGTGAGCACTCGCTGCAATTTCTGGTCTGTCTTGTAATGGGTCTGAAACTCCTCAAACCCAGGCACTATTGTCTTCATGTGGCATAACAAATTGTGTCTCCTACTCAGTCCATCTGCTACTTTGTTTAATGTACCAGCTTTGTGTCTAATGGAAAAATCAAATTGTTGCAGAAAAGTAACCCATTTGACATGTCTCTTATGTAAGTTTTGTTGGCTGTGGAGATGCTTCAAAGCCTCATGATCAGTGTTGAGAATAAAGTCCTTGTATGCCAAGTAATATTGCCAATGTTTAATGGCTTGGACAATAGCGTAGAATTCTAGATCATAGGTGCAATAGTTTAGCTTGGCACCATTCAGCTTCTCACTAAAGAAGGCAATGGGTTTACCTGCTTGACTTAACACTCCACCAATGCCTATAATGGAAGCATCAGTGTCCAACTCAAATACTTTTTCAAAATCTGGAACTTGTAGTATGGGTGCTGTGGTAAGAGCTGTTTTCAAGGCAGCAAAGCTAGAATCAGCTTGGGATGTCCACTGTAGTGACTGATGTTTCAAACAATCTGTCAAAGGGGCTGCTATGGAGCTAAAGTCTTTAATAAACCTCCTATAAAAGGTGGCTAGACCATGGAAACTCCTAACCTCAGCCACTGTTTTAGGTACAGGCCACTCAAGGATGGCTTGCACTTTGCTAGGATCCATCTTAATGCCTTCTGCAGAAACCACATAACCCAAAAAACCAACCTGACTTGTGGCAAAAGAGCATTTCTTTGTATTTGCATAAAATTTGTACTCCCTTAGCAGCTCAAATACCCTCTTGAGATGCCCCACATGCTCAGGTAGAGTCTTAGAATATACCAAGATATCATCAAAATAAACTACTGCACAGTTGCCTAAAACAGGCTGCAGCATTTGTGTCATCACCCTCATGAATGTACTAGGGGCATTCGTAAGCCCAAAGGGCATTACCAGCCATTCAAAGAGTCCATGGGGAGTCTTGAAGGCAGTCTTCCATTCATCCCCTGGTCTCACCCTGATTTGATGGTAACCACTCCTCAAATCTAACTTAGAGAACACCTTGGCACCAGTGAGACAATCCAACATGTCATCAAGTCGAGGTATGGGAAACCTATACTTGATAGTGATCTTATTTATAGCTCTACTATCCACACACATCCGCCATGACCCATCTTTCTTAGGGGTAAGCAAAGCTGGAACAGAACAAGGGCTGATAGAATGCTTAATGTACCCTTTATGCAGTAACTCAGAGACTTGCCTTTGTAATTCTTCTTTTTCAAGTGGGGTCATCCTATAAGCTGACCTATTAGGTAATGAGGAACCAGGTATGATATCAATACAGTGTTGGATGTCTCGTCAGTGGGGGCAGGTCATTTGGTAGGTCATGAGGAAAGACATCATCAAAATGAAGCATGAGTTGTTGAATTTCTGATGGTATATGTAGAGATTCTAATTCTAAAACAGATAAGAGAATGTAAATCTGTCCTAGTTCCATGCTTTCTGAGATAAAGGATTTAGTGACAAAATATGAGGGTTTAGAGAGAAGACACTTAGCTCTTTTCTTCATTGGAAGCAAAGTGAATTTTTGTCCTTCCTTTTCAAGGCTGTAACTATTCCGCCTGCCATCATGGATTGTGCTCCTATCAAATTGCCATGGTCTGCCTAGCAGTAAGTGGCATGCATCCATCTTCACAATGTCACATAGCACCTTATCATGGAATTGTTTCCTGATCGAAAAAGAGACTAAACATCTCTTGTCCACCTTCACAGAGTTGCCTTTCTTGAGCCAAGACAACTTGTAAGGGTGAGGGTGATCAATGGTCTGTAAGCCTAGCTTGTCCACCACTTCTTGGGATATCACATTTTCACACGAACCTCCATCAATGACAAGGCTACAAACTCTGTCCTTGATACTGCATGTTGTATAGAAAATGTTGCCCCTCAACCATTCATTGTCATCTTCCATTTTAGGAGTCAATAAGGTCTTTCTTGTCACAAGCATTAGACCTACTTCACCTTCTGAATCTTCCCCTATCTCTACAACATCAGGATCCCAAGATAATTCCTGATCTGTGTCTGTTTCTTGAGCAACCTCTTCTGTCAACAAGGCTTTTCCTCTAGGCTGTATTGCAGGCTTCTTGCATTCATTGGCCTTGTGGCCTTGCTCACCACATTTATAGCATTTGAAGGTCATACCAGTGGTGTTAGGCTTGTAGGAACTGGTTGCTTTTGCTGCTGCCACATTTGAAGTGGTATTTCCCCTATCCTGTGTTGTTCTAGGCTGCTGCCAAAGATTGGAATCATTATGGAACTGATTCCTTGCACCCCCAAATGACTGGTACTGCAATGTCTTCCTGGTAAGCTGCTTCTCAATAATCAAAGCTCGATTATAAGCTTCTGAAATAGGACCATATAGGATATAAGCATAAGGCATCCTGAAGAGGGGATTTCAAGCCACTTAAATACCTAGCTACTTGTTGCTCTTCAGATTCTTGAAGGTCCAATCTCGAATTTAGCTCATAGAACTTCTCAGTATAGTCATCCACAGAGCTTTGTTGCCTCAAATTATGCAGGTTCCTATACAAAGTCTGCATGTAATTGAAAGGTAAGAACTGTTTCTGAAGCTCCTTCTTCATCTTCACCCATTCTTGTACCTTTCTCTTCCCATTCCTTACCCTCTGAACTTGAAATTGCTCCCACCATGCAGAAGCTCTACTCTTCAATTTAATGGCTACTAGCTTAACCTTCTTATGGTCAGAGATTTCGTGGTATTCAAAGATCCTTTCCACTTGGTTGAGCCAATCCACAAAATCCTCTGCATTAAGGCTGCCAGAGAACTCAGGGAACTCGATCTTGAAGCTGGATTCCCATCTTGCTGCTGGCTCTCTTGGCTGAACCATTACAGGGACACGAGGTCCTCTCCTTTGTCTTGGAATAAATCCAAAAGGATTTTCATATTCTTCTACATCTGAGGGATCACTTTCAACCATATCATGGTGATCAGCTCGGAGCTGGTGCTCCTTATCTCTTCTGAATTGCTCAGTCAAGGCATGTAACTGCCTCCTCAGTAATTCCACTTCAGCTTCTAGACCTTCACGATGCTGATGATTCTCTGGTCCATTGGCTCCAACTGCTTCCACTTCTATCTCTTGAGCCATTGCTGGTTTCTTGCCTTTATCTTTCTTGTACACCATAGCTTCAGATTTGTTTCACAATTTGCGAGCACAATCAAAGCTAGATCTTGATGAGAAAGAGAGAAAAGCTCAAGATGAAGCAAATGATCAAGATCTGGATCTTGATAAAGGCTGGGAAAGAATAGGAATAAGCTAGAAAAGAAACTTGAGCTGAGAGGATCTCAAGCTCTGATACCAACTGATGCAGGGAAAGTAATGGGCTAGTGTTTAGGTTAAGAAAATGATGAAGAACTATGGAGTTGTTTAGAGAAATCTCATAGGTGGATAGCACCTCTGCAAAGAACGATAGAGTTCTCAAAAGAATAGCTCTCAAGGCTAATTTTCATTACTAAAAGGAATCTGATTACAATGCTCAATTACAGATATTTATATTTTCTGCTCTAACTAATTCCCCTTGGCTGATGCATCTTCTTGACAGCTCATGTAACTAATTGCCAGCTAATTGATAGCAATTGCAGCTTCTAGCTAATTGACAGCTAATTGACAGCTTTTATGTAACTGAATCTAATGCCATGATGGCTACAAGGGTAATTAACTACTAACTGAAATAACAGCTACTGCATCAACTGATTTAGTTACTGTATAGTATCAATATTTCATATGCTCCTGCATCACATTTGACCTCATTGTTCAGCCATAGAGTGTTTTTTGGACCTTCAGGATTAAATGTAAAAGGAAAAAAGAAAAGAAAGAGGAGGATATTTCTTGCCAACTAATATTTCAATTGATGAAAAACATCAATTTCGATAGTCAAAAGTAGCTCCTGAGAGACATTTACATGGTTGTCAGTGCTCAAGATAGAAGCAATGCATTTGACTAGGATTCCCTGTCCCAGATGAAAAGTACCAGTACACCTTTTACCATAAATGGTGTTTGTTGATAGGAAAAATGGTGTATTTCATATAAATGGAGAATTCCAAATAGGAACCAGTATGCTAATCTATTTTGTAAATTTATGTACTCCTGTTATTAATCAATTAGTATTATATTTGAGACTCTTAATATTATCTTAATCTCATGGTACTTACTTTCTGCAGTTGAAATTAGAAAATCCCTACACTTAAGGCTGGGATTACCTTTTGATCGTCCTCTCTTAAGGATTGCTAATGCGCTTGATTTGTCTACTACAAATGACAGTGGAAGGAATGACTCAATACGAAAGGGTAACCGTTTGCAACTAGAGAGGCAACTTTTTTTTTTTTTTTTGTAGTCAGTCTGTCAATGGCAACCTTCTATTGTTGCCTGCTCCTCCATTCTCTTTCTTCATCTTTCTGTGCGTGATCTTCTCAAGCTTTTTTGGCAATCCCTTTGGTAATATCAGGTTCTACTATTCTGAAAGATGTACATATTGGGATTCCAAGCAGTGGAGGTTAGTGCCTGCAATTGTTTTCTGTCTATTCGTTTTCACTGCTTCCTCTTGGTTTTGTTAACTGGAAGTCTGGTATTTTATGCAGTTTCAGGGGGCAGTATGTCTCTGGTTCAAGGTTCCTATGAATACTATCATTATCTTCAAGATGCTGTTAATGATTCGGTAATGCAAACTCTCTCTTTCCCTAAGTTATAATGTTTTGTAAAACATACATATTACCTTTGAGGCTCTCACATCTACTAACGTTATTATTCAATATATTTTAAAAACATGTTTAGAAATTACTTCGATGACTTGTGCTAATACTTACATACTTAATGTTAGCTATATTTAGAATTCCTTCAATATTTGGATGCTATATTTTGCATAGAACATATTGTAATGTGTACTTAGTAATCATAAATTAATAATTTGAGTTTGAGCTATGAAATAATTAATTTGTTTGCATTATATATGTCCACCGTGTTGTCATATATAAGATAAATTGTTATTCAAATCTTTTCCATTACCCTTTCTTCAAGCTATATATAAGATATATTGTTATTCAAATCTTTTCCATTACCCTTTCTTCAAGCTTGCATGTATAATCGTATAATTATATCAAAATTTTTAAACAAATTATTACCATAAACTATACTAAAAACACTATGGGTAGAGTCTTGCACGGGAAATTTAAATCGTCCCTTAACGAGACGGTCCAGTGGGGGGTACGATGGGTATCATTTGTAGTAAGATACGTGTCATTTGAGGTGAGATGCATGTCATTTGGGGTAATATTACCCATCCTATAAAAAAATCCTACGGGATTAAAGTGGCTCCCATCTTGCAGTTGCACGCTTCTCTTTTAGCTTCAGGTATCTAGTGCATCCAAGGAGTGCCTATATCTATTTTATCAAGAGATCAAAACTTCTTTGATTCTTGCCTTCCACTCCCCCCACTCACAACCCCCCACCCCCAAAAAAAAAAAAGAAAAAGAAAAGAAGAAGAAGTGATAATCTCAATGTCTCTAGGAAGGATTCTCCTTTGACTGAAGTCAATTTTTATTGACATGGGTGCTCTTTGCTTCTGATTTGGGGCATGATGGTTTTGGTTGTCATTAGGTGGTGAAATGCTATGAGAGATAATCTGGAACTTAAGTTTGCTGTTTGGACTTTGGAGACTTCATTTTTTTTTTTTTTGATAAGTGACTTTGGAGACTTCATGTATTGGGTGAACCATTATTTATTGTTGAATGACTCCAATAGCAATTTTAGTTGTGAAAAGAAAGCTTCTTAAGGCTCATGGAGAACCATGCACATTCCTTTGTCACATCATAGATATTTCTTCTTCGTTATTTTTAGGTTTTTCAGTCTTATTCAGATTAAGTAACATAAGTGAAATTTCTTGCTGAACGGGAGGCACTCATTTTATGAGATAATAGGGGGTCACTTTTCTCTGCTTATGCTTGGTTCAAGCAGTGGCCAAGTTACTCTTCTAATTTCTTGTCATATAATTTAACATTTTGTTTAATATTGGATGGCATATATATCTTCTCTATATTGAAAGTAAGTTTTCACAAAAAGAAATTTTTTTGTCATGTGTTTTAGCACTTGAAGTTCTACTCTAAGATGGATTTATGTTTCACTTTCTAGGGATGGGGTTGTGCTTACCGTTCTCTTCAGACTATCATCTCATGGTTCAGATTCCAACACTACACATCCATAGATGTTCCTTTACATAGGTACAAAAAAGTCCACGCATATCAATTTTGTATGATAGTGCACTCTCCAATTATCTGATTTTTGAGCTCTTTAGGACTCACTGCTTTTGAAGTTTGATTTTGTATAATTAAATCTAACGAATCAGTTGAATTTATCAGGGAAATACAGCAGTCACTTGTAGAGATTGGTGATAAGGATCCTTCTTTTATTGGGTCACGTGAATGGATCGGTGCCATTGAGTTGAGCTTTGTTTTAGACAAACTTCTGGGTGTAAGTAAACTTTTGCAATTTCTTAGGTATCACTAGCAGTGTTTTTTTTTTCTCACTCTGCATATATACAAGAGAATGAGATGAATTGTCAGATCAGATCAAATAAGCAAGTACTATAGTCCTCTGTCTGTATAACATGCAAAGTGAATTTGGAATTTCCATGGATAATCAAAGCAGTGTACTCGACAGTTGACAATATATTTAATAAATTGTATGTTGTGCACAAATGTGCATTTACATGTTTGTCGGGATTTGTTGCTGACAGGTCAGTTGCAAAGTCATAAACGTTAGATCTGGAGCTGAGCTTCCTGAGAAGTGTCGAGAGCTGGCATTGCATTTTGAGAATCAGGGAACACCTATTATGATTGGTTAGTAGGTTACAATAAACTGTTTTCTTTTACTTATCTGCCGTGTATTTGTGGCTTCTCTCAAGTTAAGATGAAGTGGCGTGACTTAATACTATTGCAGCTTGGATTGTCAGCAGAGTTGCTGAAAATCAATTTCGTATTTAGGATTATGTTTGGCCCTCCTACAAGGCGCCTACATAAGTGAGTTGTTTTGGTAAAGAATTAGACACATTTGACTCTTCACAAAGTATATAAATAAATGCAGGTGGTGGTGTTCTTGCATATACCCTACTGGGAGTTGATTACAATGAAGCAAGTGGAGATTGTGCATTTCTCATACTTGATCCTCACTACACTGGTAATGATGATCTCAAGAAAATTGTAAACGGTGGATGGTGTGGGTGGAAAAAGGCTGTTGATAGCAAGGGAAAAAGCTTCTTCTTACATGATAAGTTCTATAATCTTCTGTTGCCACAGCGACCAAACATGGTATGATTTATAAAAGCGAGGTGGAGTTACCACTCTAATTTCTATGCAGAAAAGGCAGTCTTTCAGCAAGTTACATGTAAATGCAACCAATGTTGCCCACCAATTTTTTGTTGTTGTTGTTGTTGAACTTAAAGGTAAACCGAGAGTGGTGCAAGTCAACAGTAGTGGGTGTGGACTTTTGTCTTCTTTTGATAGTTAATTCTGTGATTTGCATACAGTGAACTATGGCCAATTGCTTGCTCATTGCCATTATTTTCTGGTTGAATCAGCTTCTGTTCAAGTGTGGAACTGGTCACCCTTGTTTTATATATAACATGGGAGCAGGGTGGCTGAAGGCCTAGGCAACTTAGGCCTTGGCCTAAGGCCCCAAATAAAAATAAAGTCCCTCCTCCCCCCCCCCCCAAAAAAAAAAAAAAAAAAAAAAAACTAATAAATATGAATGAATAATTAATTTTGCAGGAAAAAAATGTGTTGTATATTTTCATCATTATTCTAAAAAATGCCTTAAAATTGTGAGTTAATAGAAATTCATTTCAATTATTTTATTAGATTTATCATCTTTTCATTAAGTTATGTCATAATTTTTTTTTTTTCCTTTTTCCTTTCTTTCAAAAAATTAATTATCATTACCTCTTAATTACAACCTTAATTACCATTTATCATCAACCCTCTTCTAATGACATGTATTATAATTGAAATTGATTTCATAATTTTTGAAATATTATAACACATGATAAGTATTTTAAATGTCTTATAAGATAATTACTCACAAAAGAGTAATGTTAGGGACATAACCAATTTTACAATTAGATGCTTACAAATTGACGTGGCATCATAGGTGGAGGGTACCACATTAGCAATTTAACACTTAATTTAACAGTTCATTAATACTTAATTTTATAGGTCATTAATTTATTATTGGGTAAAAAAGAGAATAAAAATCTCAAACTTAATTGTTCCCTTCTCCGACTCAGATCTGGCTGTCACCACCACCTACCAAAGCTGACGCGAGGCCGGCGATCAGGATCAACTCCAAAAAATGAAAACCCAACCAACTCGCCACCTAAACCACCGGATCGCGACCACTAGCCTAAACCCACCCACAACAAAAAATCAAATCCTAAAAGCACCGTTGAGAAAAAAATAAATAGAAAGTCAGAAAAAATACATATGAGAAAACCCAAAAGCATCGATGAAACAAAAAAGAAGAAGGGAAAAATCCAAAGTAAAAGAATGGGTAAATTCCAAAACTAGAATTGCAAGAAGTGGTTGATTTATTGAAAATTCCTTGCACAACTGTGACAAACAAAAGAAGAAAAAATTGGCTTGCTTCAAGGGGCGTTGAGGTAGTGCAGAGGCGGTGGGTAGGTGGCAACGTGGAGGGGCGGCGTGTAGAAGGTAGTGACTTGGAGAGGCGGCGGCGTGGAGGAGAGGGTGGTGGCTTGGAGGCCAAAGGATGTCAATGTGAGAGAGAGATGAGTCAAACGTGAGAGAGATTTGTTTTTGTGTTTTTAATTTTGTTTTATTAATTAATCTGATTTGTAAAACTACTGTTTTAAGGTTTGATGTGGCGTTATGCCATGTCAGCGCCATATCAGTTTGTAAGCATCTGATTGTAAAATTAGTTGTATCCTTAGAATTATTCCTTACAAAATATTTTAAAATGTACTTCGAATTGCACATGACATCATAATAGTGTTACTAATTTGGAAAATGGTCACATTTTCAAGACTTTGAACCCAAAATTCGTGTTTGAAAAAAAACAAACCGCATGCTTTCCAATCATGAAATTTGGTGTATTTATGTCATACTTTATTTACATTTTGTAAGTAAACTTTAAAAATTTATATACCAAAGGATGGATGATTTTTAATCAATTAATTCATCATCCATATAAAATCCAATTCTTATATATTCTTCATATATTCATAATCTTATAATTTAAGATATTTGAGTAAATTAAATATAAGGCTAAGCATTAAGTTATCGCCTTAGGCCTCATATTGTATTGAGACGGCTCTGCATGGGAGTGTTGGGTTGCTATAGCTGTTTGATCTGATTGACGAACAATTTTAAGAATTGAATATGCTAGAGGAAAAAGATAATTCATCTGGTGCTACTGTTGAAACTCATGTCAATACCGCGGTGTGCTAGATGCATATGAATATGAATTGCTTAAAAATTTTCCTCAGTCTAAGAAATCCCAATTGTCCTTCACAACATTGTAAAAACGATGGTTGGTAATTGAAGTGTAACAACAATATGAAATGCTCTCTCCCAATGAAGAGTAAGAAATTCAAATATTATAGATCTGAAGAAACAAAATCTTGTAACTAACAGAAAACAGAGAAGCAATTGAAAGAAAACAGAGAACAAGTATTTGTGGAAAAGAACTCAAAAGCTTGTTATTTCACTTGATAAATTGGTACATAATGATGATGCTATTTATACACAAATCCACCAACTGATTATGCTTTGATCTTATCAGTTTATTCTAACAAACTAATGGCGGGAATGAAAACCAATTGAACAGCTTTTCTAACAAATTAACAACTGCTTCTCAGCCTAACTAACTACCATTAACAGCCAATCAGCTTGAGACACGTGTTTAAGTAACCCACGTGATCTTCATGTGACAAGCTTCTCTTTTGGCTAAGCTGCAGTCGTTTTCCTTCTCTTCTTCCTTGCAAAGCTGCTTGTCGTGTTCATGTTCAGTTTTAACACTCCCCCTCAAGATGGACTGCACAAATTATGCATTCCCATCTTGATGACCAGACTTGAGAAAAGAGGAAACCCAAGTGCCTTGGTCATGATGTCTGTAACCTGATGCTTGCTTGGAACATGCAGATTGCGAATGACTCCTTCATGTATTTTATCTCTTACCAAATGACAGTCTATCTCTATGTGTTTCATTCTTTCATGAAACACTGGGTTAGTTGCTATATGTATTGCAGCTTGACTGTCTGAAAATAACAATGCTGCATTTGGATGAGGTATTTGAAGGTCTTGAAGTAAAGATTTCATCCAAATTACTTCACACACTGCTGATGCCATGGCTCTGTATTCTGCCTCTGCAGAAGATCTTGACACAGTGGTTTGCTTCTTTGATCTCTAAGATACCAAGGAATGCCCAAAAAATATGCAATATCCTGTGGTAGATCTACGAGTATTTGGACATCCTGCCCAATCAGAGTCTGAGAAGGCCTTGATATGCAGCTCTGAAGTAGATGGATAAAATATGCCTTGGTTGGGAGCTCCTTATACATACTGCAGAATGTGTTGAGCAGCTTTGTAGTGTGACTCTTGAGGCTGTTCCATGAACTGGCTCAGCTTATGTACAGCAAAGACTATGTCTGGTCTTGTCATAGTCAAATACATCAATCTTCCAATGAGCCTTCTAAACATTGTTGGATCAAGCATTAGGGATCCTTCAAGTTTGGATAGCTTCAGATTCTGATCCATGGAACATTTAGTTGGTTTACAACCTAGTAGCTCTGCATCTTGTAAAATCTCAAGTGCATACTTTATTTGAGACATAGAGATGCCTTGAGATGATTTTGCTATTTCCAAGACCAAGAAATACCTAACAGGGCCAAGATCTTTTAATTTAAACTGAGCATCTAGGAATAGCTTGAGTTTGGTCACTGCTGTTGCATCACTACTAGCAATCAATATGTCATCAACATAAACAAGCAATGCAATGAAACTTGACCCTTCTTGTCTTGTGAACATAGAGTAATCAGCTTTGGACTGCACAAACCCATGCTTGAGGAGAGTTGTGGAAAATTTGAAGAACCATTGCCTAGAGGCCTGTTTTAATCCATATAAGGACTTAGTGAGTCTGCAAACAGAATTGGAAGTCTCCCCCTTGCTGTGAAAGCCTTGAGGCAAGATCATGTACACTTCTTCATCTAGTTCACCATGCAAAAATGCATTATTGACATCAAGTTGGTATAAAGACTAACCTTTCACAGCAGTTATGGCCAATAGACTTCTGACAGTAACAAATTTTGCTACAGGGGAGAATGTCTCAAAATAGTCAAAGCCTTCTTGCTAATTGTATCCTTTTGCAACCAAGCATGCCTTATACCTCTCAAGAGAGCCATCTGATTTTAGTTTGACCTTAAAAACCCACTTACTCCTAATTGGAACTTTGCCAGGAGGAAGAGGCTGGATAGACCATGTATTGTTGGCTCAAGTACTACAAGTTTTGCTTGCATTGCTTCACACCATTTAGGATCTTGACTAGCCTCATGATAGGTTGTAGGTTCTCGGATGGAAGATGCATTTAGGACAAAAGAGTGATATGAAGGTGCTAAGTTGGAATATGAAATAAAATCTGAAATGGGAAAAGCTGTAGAGAGAATACCTTGAGCAGTAGTTGGAGAAGAGTGACTTGTAGTAGGCAGAAATGCATTGTTACAATGGAATTCTTGCAAGTATGTAGATGTCTTATGCAGTTTGGTAGATTTTCTGAGTAATTGGATAGGTGGAGGAGAAGGTATTGCTATGTCATCTGGTATAGGTGTAGATTGAGTTGAAATTGGATTGGTGCCCGTGAATCCAGGTGACTGGTAGAAGGATTGTCAGGTAATGAAGGTGGAGAATGAGCAGATAAAGGTGAGCTTGTAGTGCTGTCAATATAATTTGAAATAGGTGATATAGCAGTAGGTATATCAGTAATGGGATGGGGTAAAACAGGAGAAGCAACAGTTTGTGTGTTAGGAATGAAAGAGTGAGATGTACGAAAAGGAAATGAGTTTTCATAAAAGACAACATCTCGAGACACAAAAAATTTGTTTTGTAGACAGGTCTAATAGTCTATAGCCTTTAGTGCCTTGTGTATAACCAAGCATGATACACTATTTTGATCTGGGGGCAAACTTGTGCCTATTGTGAGATAGGGTGGCTGCATAACACAAGCATCCAAATACACGAAGGTAAGAGTAATTTGGTATCTTGTTAAACAATAGTTTAAAAGGTGATTTGTTGCCTAAAAGGGGTGTTGGGAGTCTGTTGATTAAGTGTGTTGTAGTGAGTACACAGTAACCCCAAAATTGCAAAGGTAAATTGGCTTGAAATCTTAAAGCTCGAGCAACAATTAAAAGATGTTGATGCTTTCTTTCCACAGTGGCATTTTGTTGTGGGGTACCTACACAGCTGGTTTGATGTAAAGCACCATGTTGGGAATAAAAATTGGGCAGTTGAAACTCAAGGCCATTGTCTGACCTCACCATTTTAATTGGACTTGAAAATTGGGTTTGAATGAGATGAAAGAAGGACTGTATTAGTGTACTGGTTTCAGATTTCTGTTTCATCAAAAATACCCAAGTGCAACGTGTACAATCATCAACAATAGTAAGGAAATATCTTTGCTTATCTAGAGTAGGTACATGGTAAGGACCCCAAATGTCACAGTGTATCAAATCAAAAGGCATAGTAGCAATATGGACAACAGTTGTAAAAGGTAATCTTTTCTGCTTGGATATATGACACACTTTACAATGCTCATTGGCAGAAGGAATGACTAAGTCATTGATTACATTCTTTAACAAAGACAATCTAGAAGGAGAGGGATGCCTTAATCTATGATGCCAGACATCAAAAACAAACTTATTAATGACATCAGTATGGGCTGCAACTGAAGGAAGTAAAGAAGAAAATGTTTTTGCATTGTCTGATACTTGCAAGAAGTACAATCCATTCTTCTTTCTACCCAAGCCAATCCTCTTCCAAGCTACCAGGTCCTGAATGAAACAAAGATGTGAAAGAAAGAACACACAACAAGATGGAGAGTTGGTTAGCTTAGATATGGAAATGAGGTTGAATGAAAAAGATGGAATACAAAGAACATCAGTGAGTAGTAAAGATTTTGATATTTGTACTGTTCCAATGTGTGTGGCTAAAGCTTTTTCACCATTGGGAAGATGAATATAAGTACTAATTGATGAGGTTATAGAAGTGAATTTGCATAAAGAATGCACCATATGATCTGTGGCACTCGTATCCAAGATCCAAGTATTATGGCTAAAACGAGTTCTATTGACAGTTTGAATAGAAAAAATGGAATGCTTAGGCATGGTAGAAAGATATCTTAGAGTATTACCTGACATGAATTGGGATATAGCAGATGCTGCTTGGTGAGGGGTAGAAGAAGATGCATCTTGACTCTGACATACAATCTGGATAGGCATTTGTGGCTGTGAAAGGCTCAAAGAGGCTTGAGAGGACAGCATAGCTAACAGTTGTTGACATTGGGCTTGTGTGAAGGGCAGATGAGGATCTTCTCCAAGTGTCAGAGGATTGATTAGCAGAGTGCACCTTGTTCTTGAATTTGTAACCAGGAGGATACCTATGCAGTTTGTAGAACTTGTCAACAGTGTGACCAGTGATGCCACAATGACTGCAGAGGGGCCTCTCTCTCTTTTGGAACTGGCCTCTTCCACCATAATTGTTCCTAGGTGCTTCTCCTTTGGTGAATAGAGCCACTGAATCACCTGCTGGTGCAAAAGAAGGAATATTGATATTCCTTTGTCTCTCCTTTTGAACTACTAAAGCAAAGGCTTTAGTTATGGATGGAAGAGGATCTGTCATCAAAATTTGAGCTCTCACATAAGAGAAGCTGTCATTCAATCCCATAAGGAACTGCATCACGTATTCATGTTGCTTGTTATCCAAGAGAATCTTCATTGCTCCACAGGAACAATGTGGAAGAGGTCTGAAGTTGCTGAGTTCATCCTAAAGGCTTTTCAACCTTGTATAGTAACTGCTCACAAAGGAATTGTCTTGAGAAAGAACTAAGATTGACTTCTGAATCTCAAAGATTCTTGGCCCATTTCCTTGAGCAAATCTCTCTCTGAGATCTTCCCAAATTTCCTTTCCAGTATTAGCATAGATCACAGTTGATGCTATTTCTTTGGACAAGGAATTCAACAGCCATGAAATGACCATGGTATTGCAACGCATCCAAGCATTGTATGCAGGTGAGGACTCATCTTGAGGTTGCACTATAACTCCATTGACAAAGCCAATCTTGTTCTTGGCTGTCAGTGCCATCACCATAGATCTTGACCAAGTGTGGTAATTGTCTCCAGTTAGAGACTGAGAAACCAGAATAGCACCGGGACTATCCCCATGGTGCAAATAGTATTTGTTTGTTGGATCATCACCTAGATACACAGAAGTATCAATCGGTGGAGTGGGAACTGAATCAGTGTTTGCAACGGAAGCCATTAAAGCTCTGATACCATAACAGAAAACATAGAGCAATTGAAAGAAAACAGAGAACAAGGATTTGTGGAAAAGAACTCAAAAACTTGTTATTTCACTTGATAAATTTGTACATAATGATGTTGCTATTTATACACAAATCCACCAACTGATTATGCTTTGATCTTATCAGTTTATTCTAACAAACTAATGGTGGGAATGAAAACCAATTGAACAACTTTTCTAACAAATTAACAACTGCTTCTCAACCTAACTAACTACCATTAATAGCCAATTAGCTTGAGACACGTGTTTAAGTAACCCACGTGATCTTCATGTGACAAGCTTCTCTTTTGGCTAAAGCTGCAGTCATTTTCCTTCTCCTCTTCCTTGCAAAGCTGCTTGTTGTGTTCATGTTCAGTTTTAACAGTAACTTCCGATTATACTAGATTCTTATTTGGCTTGAATTTTACTTTTCTTGAATGGTGTAGTTTATTCAACTAGAACCAGAGATAAGTACTTGTAGCTATAATTTTTTCGGTTGGTAAGAAGTTGTAATAATGAGATAAGTCTAACCCAGGTTAGCCGGAGGTGGAGGTGTTTTCGGGATTGATGAGAGTAGATCCGCCAATGATTATTGTTATTCACGTAGAGCCACCAATGTTGCTGCTGAATTATTGGTTTCAAGTGATGGTTTAAAGCTATCTTTGTTTTTGGAAATCGTCAAATTGCCTTCTGGGGATAGATATTGGATTAAAAAATTATTACTTAACGGTTTACACGATTGAAAAATCATTCCCCAATCTAGCAATGAAAGGTAGTGGATGATTACAAGTTGTTAATGACAAGCCTCTCAACGTCAAAGTTTTTTGCTATAGGAAAAGAGCAATAAACCAGCAAAACATAACAGCATAACACACCAAAAGACCAATATCCTCGTATAAGGGCTTAGCAACTTCCACAGGAAGTGCCCAAACAAGAAAATACCCCAAAAAAAACATGATCAAAATGACCCAATTTTTGGATATTTGTATTTTATATAAACGACTTGTCGTTTTTATAATATACTGTACTATTCCCAAACTCACCGGAAATTCACTCTGTCTAGCATAGTGGCGTATCAAAGGCCCAAAACAAAACGAACTATCAAAACAACAACACAAGCTTAAGACTGAGCTGAGTAGCAACTTTATCCCAAAAACGATGGCTTTCACACACCAACACCTCCCTCCTCCATTTCCCTTCGTTCACACTCACTATCCAAACCCCCACTCTCAAAAACCTTACTTTTCACTGCACTCCAAAACCCCAAACCTCTTATCTCTATTTGCAACTCCACCCACCTCCACCTCCACCTCCTCTCACTCCTCAGACCTCATTTTCCTCCCTTTTCTCCAAGAAAAAGAAGACCCAGAAGCTCAAGAAGAAGAACAAGATGATGCTGGTGAAGAAGAAGAAGAAGAAGAAGACGATGACGAGGAGGAGGGGGATCCAGAAGACTCAATGATAAGATTCTTTAGGTCTCGCACTTCAGCTTCAACCCAAGACCCTCAACGCGAAGCCAAACTCTCCCTCCAAAAGAATCGCCGCTCTGCGTGGCACCTAGCTTCCGATATCGTATCCGAAACCGAAACCGAATCCGATATTGGAGACTTACTCTTTGAAGAGAAAGAACAAATGAGTCATGTGAACTCGGATTCGAGGCCATTGCCCGAGGGAATTGTGGGTGAGATTGTGAAAATCGCAAGGGACTTACCCGAAAATCTCACTCTGGGAGAGGTATTGGGTGATTATGAGAAAAGGGTCGGTGAGAAACAGTGTGTGGAGGTGTTGGGTTTGATGGGTGAGGAGGGTCTTGTAAAGGGTTGCTTGTATTTCTTTGAATGGATGGGTTTGCAGGAACCTTCGCTCGTTACGCCTCGTGCGTGTTCAGTTCTGTTTCCAGTGTTGGGAAGAGCTGGGATGAGTGAGAAATTGATGGTCTTGTTTAGTAACTTGCCGTCCAAGAAGGAATTCAGGGATGTTCATGTTTATAATGCTGCAATTTCAGGGCTTCTCTGCAGTGGAAGGTATGGGATTCTTGGTACTTCGCTTTTGGTTGATGTATTTGTTATATATTGTGTTATGTTGTCTAGTAATTTAGGCTTGTGAGTTGGTTTGCTTATCAAGAAGACATTGAATTTTTACAAAATGATTTGGATTAAGTCAAACTTACTTCTAGAGTACAATTTTTTTGTGCTTTAAGTTATATGTCAACCAAGAGTAAAGCATGCATCTTTTCAGACATTAGTTAACTAATTAACTTTTTTTCATTACTTATCAAAAAAAGACATTATAATTTGGCTCACTAGTGCTGTGCACATATCAGTATGGAAATTCGATGTGAATATATACCCTTTGCAAATTCTTGATTTAGTTTATGATTAATGATCTTTTGTGAAGAAGAAAAAAACTGTCGTTACAGCACGTGAATGTGGGTGATTTTATTTTTTTATTTTTAATGACGGTTCTATACTAATTTATACCCTTTCAAATTGTTGATTTAGTTTATGATTAATAATGTTTTGAAAAGAAAAAAAAAATACACCGCCATTACATCACACGGATGTGGGTGCTTTAAAACAGTTCTTTTCTAATTTAAAATGCTGAAATTGTTAAGCATGGGATGAATGTAGCAGCCCTGGTCCAATTCTTTCATAATGTAGCTTATTGATGGTAAATTTTCATATAGACAGTCTTTTTTGTCAGCTTGACCAACTTCTTGACTTGATTAAATTTTTCATCAACGTAATTGAGGGGATTTTGTGCTTGTGAAAAGAAGCTTGGAAATGGTACAATTTTAAAATTGATACAATTCCTACAATGATGGGAAAAAACACATTGATTTTTTCTTGTTTTATATTCCCGGAGATCTGGATCATTTTCCTCTTTAAGCTTATTTTGTTGAATTTCTAAATAATGCAACTCAGTATTCTTTACATCTTAAACCACATTTGGCATTTGGCAGTCTAATCTTGATGCGTTTCATCTTAGGTAACAATAATTTTTTTTTGTTTTGGGGGGGGAGGGGGAGGAGTTATCTTGTCTCTTATTAATTAAGAAGACTAAGCACTGCAATTGATGAGTCAATAGCCAGAAGTCATCTGTTTATGATGAGCTACAAAGATGTCTTCAATGTTTTTGCAACATACCACTTCAGTGGTCCTTTTGTGATTCTCAGTGCCTGAATTATAATTTAGATATCAAATTTTATTAAGAATTATGATTATGTAGTTTACTTTTTTTCTTTCTCCAATAGAAAAGACTCTACTATAGAAGAAAGTGTTTCTTATTGTGTTGTGATATGCAAGAGTTCATTATTGATATGTGCTGGCTTATTTCAGCTATAATGATGCTTGGAAGGTGTATGAGGCAATGGAAACAAATAATGTGCGTCCAGATCATGTGACATGTTCTATTATGATTACTATCATGAGAAAAACTGGCCGTTGTGCAAAAGATGCATGGGAATTCTTTGAGAGAATGAATAGGAAAGGAGTCAAATGGAGTATAGAAGTGTTGGGTGCTCTAATCAAATCATTCTGTGATGAGGGGCTGAAGAATGAAGCCCTTATCATCCAGACCGAAATGGAGAAAAAAGGAATCTCCTCAAATACCATAGTTTATAACACTTTAATGGATGCTTTTGGTAAATCCAACCAAATTGAAGAAGCTGAAGGTCTTTTTGCTGAGATGAAAGTGAAAGGGCTAAAACCCACGTCTGCCACCTATAACACTCTAATGGATGCATACAGCAGAAGAATGCAGGCTGACATCGTTGAGAAGCTGCTGCTAGAAATGCAAGAGATATGGGCTTGAAACCGAATGCCAAATCATATACATGCCTCATTAGTGCATATGGGAGGCAGAAAAAGATGAGTGACATGGCTGCAGATGCGTTTTTGAGGATGAAGAAAGTTGGCATAAAACCTACTTCTCACTCTTATACGGCTCTTATCCATGCTTATTCGGTTAGTGGCTGGCATGAGAAAGCTTATACTGCATTTGAGAACATGCAAAGGGAAAGAATAAAACCCTCAATAGAAACATATACTGCTTTACTAGATGCATTTCGGCGTGCTGGAGACACACAGACCCTGATGAAAATATGGAAATTGATGATCAGTGAGAAAGTTGAAGGGACACGGGTGACATTCAACATTCTTCTTGATGGATTTGCTAAGCAAGGTCACTACATTGAAGCAAGGGATGTGGTCTCTGAATTTGGAAAGATGGGCTTGCAGCCAACTGTCATTACATATAATATGCTGATGAATGCATATGCACGGGGAGGGCAACACTTAAAGTTGCCGCAATTGTTCAACGAGATGGCAGGTCTGAATCTAAAACCTGATTCTGTCACTTATTCAACCATGATCTATGGCTTTGTCCGTGTCCGTGATTTCAAGGAGGGCATTCTTCTACCACAAAAAGATGGTAAAAAGTGGACAAGTGCCAGATGCCAAGTCTTATCAGAAGCTTAGGGCAATTTTGGATGTAAAAGCTGCAGTTAAGAACAGGAAGGATAAGTGTGCCATACTTGGTATAATTAATAGCAAAATGGGTTTGTTGAAAGTTAAGAAGAAGAGAAAGAAAGATGAGTTTTGGAAGAACAAGAAAAAGCATGTTAGAAGTCATGGTGGACAATGATGATGCTATCTATGGAGTTCTGTGATCCCCGTAAAATCATTTTGTCATACACTGGCTCTCTGTATGGTTGAGCTATCTTCACTTGGTCAGTTAATGGCTCCTCCTGAACTTTTGGATTTTTTCTTTTCTTTTATGAGATACTTCTTTCATACAAGAGATTGCCGCTGTTAGGAAAAGCATAGTCACACTATCACTCTTACAATCGAAGCCTTCACAGAATACTACTCATCCTTTGCCAAACAAGGACATTGTTGCAGTGGATGCATGCCATGTCCAGATGATGAACTGGGTAATTGTCTCTGTCCATGTCTTATGTATATAAAAATCCATTCTTTTTTGTTGAGTGAATCCCTTGTGTAAAATCCTGTTGTCATAATATCCCAACAAGTAAAATATATAAAATATCGAATTTTAGCTTTTCCCATTCGTTTCAGTTCTCAAAAGTGTAAGCCAACCATGCGTTGTGGAAGGCTAGTTACTATTTTGTACCTTAAGAGGAAGTATTTAAGCTGTCAGGGTAAGAAGATTTAGGGGCAGACAAGATTGAGTTTAACTGGATCTGTTTTAGCACATTGCCATATTACAATTAGCAAATACCAGAATAAATTTTCTTCCATGCATGTGGAGGAATATACTGAAAGGTTAGGAGATGCTTGTACAAGGCATTTGCCTGGAAGTTAAAAATAGTGGGGGGGTTTAGATTTTGAGATGACACATTGCTTATCATGACAACAAGCCTCATTCGATTCTCTGGAATTCGTGTTATGGCCCTTATGGCTGGTCTCTTCCCAATACTATGAAGAAATTGATTAAAACTGTCACACATGCACACTTGTGTCAAGTGTCATATAATCAGTCAGCAAAATCATATTTAATGCTGTGTCAGAATTTATGGATTGAGGTTTATCAATATTGGTTTATGACATGCACCACAGTGATTCCCCCTCACAAGTAGTTTGTCTTCTTCTTTCTTTTGTTTTATTTTATTTATTATATTTGTCTTATTTTCTTATTTTTACTTAATTGAAATATGATTTAAGCATCACTTTTATTGATTTTGTTTTTTCCTCTCAAGATTCTGCAAGGGCTAAGATTCGTTGAATATATTATCATTAATTCATTATCATCAAACTTAATTGGTCATGTCACCAAACTGTCCTCAGTCCTCATAAATAGTTTTGAAAGTGTCTTCTTCTTTATTTCTTTTATATATATATGCTTGTTAGTAGTAATCATCGTTATGGTTTGTCCCTTTCAAGATTCTTCTGGAGTGCTCAGTGCTCCCCAATTTTTAATGTCATTTCCAGTATTATTTGCAACTAATCAAATCATTATTTCCTTTCAATCATACATCATCCTAGTTCCAAATGTGCTTGAACGCATATAAGTATTATTTTGGACAGAATTTTCCTCAAAAACAAGTTTGGAGAAAAGTTCATCTTACTCATACACATCCAACTCAGATAAGCATCCACATGATCTATTAATCACCCATTTAATAATCATGCATGTTCAATGATTTTATAAGTTATGTGATGAAAAATTGAAAATACATATAGATGATTTTATAAACTGCCATATAATAAGTTTAAGGAATCTCTTCAACGTTTGAAAGAAAATTTTGTCCTATTATTTTCGTCAAACCTTTTCAGTTTTATCATTTATGGCCTTATGAAAGTGGATAGATTCATAAGCTATCAATTAAGTTGATGAAACCAATAATTTTTAAAGATGCATATAAGCAATTTGATTTGTTAAAGTGAGTACTTGAGCTGTTATGGAAAATACTTTTTGTACTTTTCAAAATATAACTATGGGAGGCTTAATTTTGCTTGATTGTTGTTTAAAGCCTTTTTTTTTTTTTTTTTTTTCCTTAACTTCTTTGGGAACTATGAGTTAGAAAATAGTAAAATAATAATCCATTGCAGAATAATACGAGAAGAAATAGACTAATATGTTAAAACTTAAAACTTCTAAATGTTATGGCGTTGTACTTTTGTTATTTTTTCAGTTTCATGTGATTCTTTTTTGTTATTTATTTTAAAAAGGAAATAGATGAAATATGTGTCTCTACTCTCTAATGTACGAGGCGGTATCTCGTATGACGGATATATGCAGTGCGCCTCTCGCTTGTACTCGCTTGTTGATGTGTGCACCATACAACTTTTCCCTAAAGAAAAAAAAAAAAATTTGGAAATATTTTTTAGCATTTCATATAAATTCGTAAAATCCTCTTTAATTTGGACTAGTGTCACTTCAATTGAATTAACAAACAGTTAAACACCACATCCACGAGAGCTTTCCATCCACATTTCCAAGTGGGATCTCTTGTTTAACATATTAGTTTGTGAATTGGGAACATGTAACCATAATCCAATGACAAAAAAAGGCATTTTTCGTCTTTTGCAAGAAAGTTTTTAAAAGAACACTTAATAAACAGAGATGTGGCAAACATGATCGCAATGCAATATCTTATGGTGGTGTGTGACTGTTATGGGAAATTGGCCAATGCGTTCTACACCGTGCATTCATGGTCATAAACGCGTTCGAGATTGATGGGATTTTGTAGTAAAAGTCATAAAAGGGCAGGTCATGAAATTGGACATTTTCCTTTGATTACTCAAAATAATCTAACAATATCCTCATTCAACAAAACTGATAATTGTTTTCCAAGCTGACTATAAAATCTTTACTTGCACTGCAGGCTACTTCACATTTTGTCTACTCTAAACTTACATATAGTAATTTTTCACTTAGGTGTTAAACATTAAATATGTTCATCCAAAGAAAGAAAAAGTCATCACATTAAACATTTCTTTCTTCAACAAAACTAAAGGATTAAATATTCCTTTCTTAGTTTGCAAAACTATTGACATCATTTACTTATAAAAACATATCAATATATATATATATATTGGCATTGCATAACAGATTTATGACCAAAATATAATTCACCAATATACCAATAAAAAATAGTAGTGAACATTTTCACGTTATGTTGTCAATGGACCATAATAAGATCCAATTAAAAAGAAATTTTTTATTACTTTTTTAAAAAAATGCCTCAAAAAGACTATACATAACTATTTTTAAACACATATTGTGTTTATGTTATGTTTAGTTTTAGATTGATGGATAGAAACCAAATCTTTGATTATAATTATAAGAATTAGTTTTTCCAAATATTAATTGAAGGATAAGAGTATATAAGATAAGTTAATGACTACAAATACCTTGACGTGCAAGCATAAAAAATCCAGCTAAGGTAAGTTAGTAAATTAAATCCCCCGATAGTTATGATTCTAATTTCAATTTTAATATCATGAACAATAAGACAGAACTGGGCTATTTTAGTAAATCCACCTCTAAAAAGCCTTAAAAAATGAAAATACCCAAAACCCGATTGGCCGGGGTGGCACACACAGAGACAAGCACAAGTAGAGACCACCGTGACTGGCCCTTTAGAGCCAATGCCACGTGGACACCCTAATCAATCGATGACGTGTACCCCCAATCGTAGCGGCGTAGCCTCCCTATAAATAGTTCCTCTACTCGATCCCTTTTTTTTCATCCTCATCCATTTTTCACACACACACACACACACTCTTTCTCTGTTTCTAACCGATTCAGACTCAAGACAAAAAACCACTAAAGGATTTGGATCCTCCGGGTTCCACTAACCCTACCTTTTGATCTAGGGTTTCGGATCTTCTTCTCGTTTCTCTTCCTCTTCGTTTTTCATTTTTTGAACTTTCTGGAGCGTGGTTCGGAGATCCGGTTGGCTTGGCTCGAGATCCGGGCCAAGCTCAGAAGTACCGGATTCGGGTTTCAGATTCAGTATTCTCTAACTTCACTCAGTTCCACAGGTTCATTTTCTCTCTCTCTCTCTCTCTGTGTAATAATATCCTGTTTGGTTTTATTAGAATAGGAAATTTAAAACGGAATAAAGCAAATCGAATCTTGGATTTCCTCAGTTCCAAACAGTGCTTATTTGTTTTTGTTTTTCAGCTTCATCGTTACCAAACAGAATATGAAGTACTCCTAGAAAAAAAAACATACAAACAAACAGAAAGTGATTGTTATTATCTTTTTGGAGACATTTTATTTTTTATGTTTATATTTCAGATTGTGTGTATAGGGATTTGTTAGTGTGAATGGCGTCGAATGAGGGGTTTCTGACGAATGAACAGAGGGAAATGTTGAAGATAGCGAGTCAAAATGTGGAGAGTTTGTCATCGTCGCCGAAATCACCGACGTCTTTGCTTTCCGAATATTGCATAAAAGCTCCTGCTGCTGGCGGTGGTAGCAAGGCTGCAAATGCTGGGATTGCGGTGAAGCACGTGCGCCGCTCTCACTCGGGGAAGTTGGGGCGGGCGAAGAAAGGTGAGTGAGTCTGTTTGTCTGTCTGTGTGGTACTTTCTCTCGCTGTCATTGAGTTTTGTTGTGTTTAGCTTTGTCTGCGATGAATTTGAATAAAATGGGTTAAATTTATATTGTTTGAATTAAGAATTCGACCAAACGGGTTAACAATAGATCAATGACAGGATGGAGAGATATGTAATATGTCTTGGTAGGAAAAAAAAAAAATCAAATATGGGGTGTTTAACATGAAAATCTTATTTTATTTTTATTTTTTTCTTTCCTTCTACCAAGATGATAATTTATTAAGATTTGTTGTTCCTAAATAGTGAAAACATGCAATGGTTCTACTGTGCTTCATGCATCACCTCTTTTCTTGTTAAATTCCAGATTTGGATTTATCTTTTAAGTTAGTTTGATTATTTTCTTTTGAAATTTATGGCACACAACTGCCTGAGTATAGGGTTCTTATTCTTGTTTTCCTCCTCTTTTTCACTAATGTAGTCTTTGTAACCACTCAAGATTATTGATGGATATTGGTGTGCAGTCTTGGTAAATGATTAATTATTACCTGATAGATTTAATAGAACTGCCTAGAATGCAGTTAATAGGCATAGCTTAGTAAATTTTTTATGATGATCTTATTGTGACTTCATCAGTAGTGACTCCAGATATATAATGTTCTGCTTCAGGCGCCACAGAAGTTTTAACATCCATTTAAGATTGGGTTCAACAATCATTTATCAAAAGAAAAAAGATTGGGTTCAACAATCTATTTTAAAATTAACTAATCTTATATAGAGGTCCAAGCTTAGATTGTTTCAATTTTCAGAGTTCTATGTTCTCATGATCTATTCGGAATAAATAAGAATGCTGCAAAGTTAATGTGCCATTATGTATTTTCTGATTTCTGACTCGAAACATGCCTCTATTTAGTTGCAAAAATCAGGCATGCAATTGTTAGTTTCATTAACTTTTTAAATCTGGTATTAGATTCTCATAATGAGTCTTGAGTTCATTAATTTAAAAAAGAAAGAAAGAGTATCTGATGGCAGTCATACTTTACATTATATTTGGTAGTGATGTCTTCTTTCTTTTACTTCTTCCAGTTTTAGATGGATATTTGTAAAGGTAGCTGAATCAGTGATGTCTTCTTTCTTTTACTTCTTCCAGTTTTAGATGGATATTAGTAAAGGTAGCTGAATCATTTACCTTACGTTTCCTTGTCACACTTTAGTTATTTCAGTGCAAGTATCTGATGGTACTATTGTTTTTTCAAAGAACCTTTTCTTGTATAATGATTGGCTGCTCTTCTCTTCAATTAATATTTACAGATGGTGCTGGTGGTAAGGGCACATGGGGAAAACTCCTTGACACTGATGGTGAATCCCATCTTGATCGGAATGATCCAAATTATGACAGTGGCGAGGTAATTGCTGTTCTTAATTTTTGTGTTTCAATTAGGTATATTGTCTTGTGCACTGGGTATGACCCCACAAAACCGTCTTGTGCGCTAGATATGACCTTTTGTAATATTAATGTTGATGTTGTTTTTTCTCATATCCTTGCTTTCAACAGGAACCATATCAACTTGTTGGATCAACTGTCTCAGATCCCTTAGACGAATACAAGAAAGCTGTTGTCTCCATTGTTGAGGAATACTTTAGCACTGGAGATGTGGAATTGGCAGCTTCTGACCTCAGAGAACTAGGCTCAAGTGGATATCTTCCTTACTTTATTAAGCGACTTGTTTCCATGGCCATGGACAGGCATGATAAGGAGAAGGAAATGGCTTCAGTTCTGCTTTCAGCTTTGTATGCTGATGTCATTAGTCCTAACCAGATACAGGATGGATTTTTTATGCTTCTTGAATCTGCTGATGACCTTGCAGTGGACATACTGGATGCAGTTGACATCCTTGCCTTGTTCCTAGCACGTGCTGTGGTTGATGACATTATTCCTCCGGCTTTCCTGACCCGGGCAAAGAAAGCACTCCAAGAATCTTCCAAGGGAGTTCAGGTGATTCAAATTGCTGACAAGAGCTATCTCTCAGCTCCTCACCATGCGGAACTTGTGGAGAGGAAGTGGGGTGGTAGCACTCACATCACTGTTGAGGAAGTGAAGAAAAAGATTGCGGATCTGCTGAGGGAATATGTGGAGAGTGGAGACACTGTTGAGGCATGTAGGTGCATAAGGGAGTTAGGGGTTTCATTCTTCCATCATGAGGTTGTGAAGAGGGCTTTAGTACTTGCTATGGAGATCCGAACGGCAGAACCACTAATATTGAAGCTATTAAAGGAAGCAGCTGAGGAAGGCCTGATAAGTTCCAGTCAAATGGTAAAGGGTTTCTCCCGGTTGGCAGAGAGCCTTGATGACCTTGCTCTTGACATTCCATCAGCAAAAACCTTGTTCCAATCACTTGTCCCTAAAGCAATATCTGAAGGATGGCTTGATGCTTCATTTGCAAAGTCCTCAGGTGAAGATGGAGAGGTACCAGATGATGCGAAGGTGAGGCGGTTTAAGGAAGAGGCTGTGACTATAATCCATGAATATTTTCTTTCAGATGACATTCCCGAACTCATTCAGAGCCTTGTGGATCTTGCGGTGCCAGAGTATAACCCAATTTTTTTGAAGAAGCTGATCACCCTTGCTATGGATAGGAAGAACAGAGAAAAAGAAATGGCGTCTGTTCTGCTGTCCTCTCTTCATAGTGAGATATTCTCGAGTGAAGATATAGCTAATGGTTTTCTCATGCTTCTGGAATCTGCAGAAGATACAGCACTGGACATTCTGGATGCTTCTAATGAGCTTGCTCTTTTTCTGGCTAGGGCTGTGATTGATGATGTCTTGGTTCCGCATAATTTAGAAGAGATGAGCTGCAACTTGCCACTAGATTCCAGTGGGAGTGAGACTTTGCGAATGGCCCGAGCACTCCTTTCTGCCCGTCATGCTGGTGAGAGGATCCTGAGATGTTGGGGAGGTGGGACTGGATGGGCTGTGGAGGATGCAAAGGACAAGATCTTAAAGCTTCTGGAGGAGTATGAAAGTGGGGGTGTTGTGGGTGAAGCCTGCCAGTGTATTCGTGATCTTGGCATGCCTTTCTTTAACCATGAGGTGGTGAAGAAGGCATTGGTCATGGCTATGGAGAAGAAGAATGATAGGATGCTGGATCTGCTGCAGGAATGTTTTACTGAAGGGCTGATCACTATCAACCAGATGACAAAAGGCTTCACTCGGATCAGAGATGGGCTGGACGATCTGGCTCTCGACATTCCAAATGCCGAAGAGAAATTCAATTTTTATGTTGAACACGCCCAGAAGAAGGGGTGGCTCCTACCATCCTTTGGTTCATCAGCTCTGGATGCTTCGCTAACTCAAGCTGCAGCTTCTTGAGAAGAACATGTATTTTCATTTGTTTTTCTCATGTATGTGGTTGCTGGTTACCTGATTCTACTGTTTAAATCGTGCATGCTAAGCCAACGAGGATGGATATGGGATGCTTGGATATTCCTATTGATGTTTTCTCTTTTTGTGCTCATCTGACGGAGATTCTTATTAATCCTAGCTGATGTATAAAGTTGCTCTTTTTATTCTATTGACAACTTTTTAGGCTTGTGTTGCAATGAGAGGGACATGGTTACATGCAATATGATGGATAGAGTTAGATTTTTCAAATTCGTGGAAGCCTTTTATTTTAATTCTTAACTATGGATTTCGTTGGATGAATCACATATGGTTTTTAGCATGGCCTTCTGGAAATCATGTGGCAATCAGATCAACACGAGGACATTAAGGCGTTTCATGTTTTGTCATGGAGCTTTCACGTCGAATGTTTCTACGGACGGATTAAGAAGAAAAAAGTTTATTTTTTGATTACTTAACACTCTGTTCCCATTGAGCAAATGCAAGTGACAGACGGAAGTACAATTAATTTATTCGTTGCAACGTCCATTCTACATTATGCAAGGCTTTTTCCGATTAGTCAGATTTTGTTGATTTCTTGCTTGCATTTCGTTGCAACTTCCTTTTCACCATTCTCGAATTGGTAAATAAAGTCTCTGTATTGCCAACTTCACTTCAATTTTTTTCTCTTTCTTTTGTGTCATTTTGTTTTTGGAAGGAAAAAGTGAGAGCCTGGGCAAGTGTATGGAGAAGCTCATACCATTTAAGCTAATACTCTTTTAGGCTTTAGATGCTACACCTATGAGTTCATGGTTCTTAATGGAGGTTAAAAAAGAATGAAAAAAAAATGTATGAGTTGATAGGATCATAAAAGGAGGGAATGAAATATGGTGTATATCATCATGTAGGAATTCATAAAAAGAAAAATGAAATGGAATAAGAATTTCTTATATATATATTAATTCTATTTTATTATATTCCTTTCCCTACTCATGTTGCTCTAAAAATCTAAATTTGGATGTCATAAAAAAAAAAAAAACAATTGAAAAAATTAAAATAAAATATCAAAAATTTATCTTATGAAAATGATCTTTGAATGCGTTTTCTTTTAGACCATTGTCTACTTTTTTCTCTGTTGGATTGGTTTTATTTGCATTTGCTGAAAACTAATGAGTGAAATTAAAAAAAAAAAAAATTTAAACACGAATAAAAGATCTTTTAGAATTATTAAGATAATAACTCTAAAATTCTTAAATTTTTATCTATTTAATTTAAAATAAAGAAATTAGATTTTATCATATTATCAAACTTTTAAATAAAATAGATATAAAAAATTGGTATAATCAAAATAAAATCCAATTAATATAATGTTGTGATAAGATTATACCTGTAATATTGCTCTAATTTAAAACAGATAAATAAGATTTGAAGAGAGTTAAGAACCCTAATAAAAAAAAATAAAAAATAAAAACTGTCTAAAATATTAATCCATCCTCCTGTCTTCGTTGGTGCTTGTAGCTCGCACAGAACTCTGGCTAAAGAAGAAAAAAAGAGAAACCTAATCCACAAACCAAACAAAGCCTATTATAATTTATAGCTGTGGCTCATCTGTCATCATCTCCTTGTTCTTCTTCTTCTTCGACTCTGACTCTATAAACTATAAAAAAAAAACTTGAAGAAGCATAAAATGTCCGAACCGCACGAACCTCAACCGCACCCAGTACCTACAAAACCACAACTCGGAACCACAGACAGCTCAGCCGAAGTGAACTCCTCCAAACGACCTCCTAAGGTCGTCGTTTTAGCCGACCTCAACGTTGACCCTCCTGAAGCCGACGAAAACGACTCCGTCCACGTGTCAGCCCCAGACCTCACCAGGTTCCTCTCTCTCTCTCTCTCTCTCTCTCTCTCTCTCTCTCTCTCTGTTTGGTTGCTCATAAAACGAACTAAATTTTCTTGGCAACCAAACGGAACTTTAGTTTTTTTTTTTTTTTTCAAAACCTAATATGCTTTACTGCTTAAGGAATTCTAGGTTAACTTTATAATATGCTAATTTGATAAGTGAGTCAAAAATTGCTGAATGCTACAGTCTTTGTAGAGATTTTGATGAATTTATATTATAGTTTAGATATTGAAGACTAGTTTGATATGATATGTATAGGTTGATTAATGATGAGAGCTGTCAGGATAAGAGTACAGTAACGTGTAAAGACAGTGAGACCATGGAAGGGGAAGTTAAACGGTCGAACAAAGTCGGGAAATGCCGTTCTAGAAATAGTAAGGCGGACTGCTCTCCTGATTATGGAGCCGACGCTGATGGCGATCAGCAGGGTCAAGGAGTTCCTTCATCGCGCGAGGAGAGAGTTAGCAGCCTTAAAACTGTGAGTGAGTTCAAATTTTTCGGTCTCTTTATCTGTTTTTTAGCTTTAAATAATGCATTTTTCCTGTGTTTTGTGTATGTATCTGTAACATGAATCACGGCCTCACACGCGTATTGCATCTGTGTTTCCATAAGTTCTGTCTGACTATATTGACAGCTGGCTTAGTTTAATGTTAGGAGAGTGTCATAAACTTTGTTCCCATGACTGAATTTTTGTGCCTTGAACTGATATCTCATATGATTTATGATAAGGTTAAGTATATGGTTTTGTTGTATATTTTCTATCAATCAAATGTGATGGATTTTAGAGGCACTAAGCGTGCTTCTGCAACTCCCTTCAAGTTACCATGGTCCATGGCTCACAGTTGCATAATAGTTGCACTTGTGTTATCTTGGTTATGGTGACTCTTTTGGATTTCCAATGCCTAAGTTTTATAATGGTTATTCTTCAAAAATATATCAATTAGTTTCCAGTTTGTTTCACTCATATTAGAATGCAAATCACATACCCTTTTGTGAATTATGTGATTGTTCTCTTTGTTTGATGTGACTGCGCATGCGGAACAAGTAGCCTTGTTGGTTGTCTTGTACTCATACTAGTCATACTCTTACTGTGGCAGAGATTTTAAAAAATTTCTGTGATGTAGTTCTTGATGTACTCAGTTCATGCTTGTAGGGATTAGTTCATGTCGCAAGGAAGATGCCCAAAAATGCTCATGCTCAGTTTATACTTGGCCTAATGTACCAAAGGTTGGGTCAACCTCAGAAGGTAGGCTTTGAAACTCACTGAACCCTTTGTTTTAATTAATATGTGTGCTGTAAATATTTCATCAAGTTCTAGAATATTTTTAGGCAGTTTCAACGTATGAGAAGGCAGCGGAGATCTTGCTTCGCTCTGAGGCAGAGATTGACCGGCCAGAGTTGCTTTCATTGGTTCAAATTCACCATGCACAGGTGCAGTAATCCTTATAACTTTAGTTTGGTTTCCAGTTGGTGCTTTTTTAAACATGATAATTAAGTGAATAATGGATGGTAACGTATAACATGTTTTGTCAACTTGGTAGTGTCTTATACTAGAGAGTTCAGGGGATAATAATTCTGATAAAGAACTCGAACCTAAAGAGCTTGAGGAGATTCTTTCTAAACTGAAGGAGTCAATGCAGTCAGATATCAGACAGGCAGCTGTGTGGAACTCCCTAGGCTTGATACTTCTTAAAACTGGTCGTCTGCAGGTATTTGTATGCTGCTGCTTTTGTTCACAGTTGCATATTCTCTTTTCGTAATTTGATTTGGACTTTGCTATTTTTTGTAGAGTGCTATTAAGGTTCTATCATCATTGCTGGCTGTTGCCCCTGACAATTATGATTGCCTTGGAAGCCTTGGGATTGCTTACCTTCAAAAGTAAGAGCATTTTAATATTCCATCTATATTGTAAAAGTACTTAACAAAAAATAATAATAATAATAAATGAGGTAAAAAGTGTATTTTAAGTCATTGTAGACTGGTGTTGTTTGTGCAAATCAAGTGGTGAAAGTGTTGATCATCTTTTGCTGCATTGCTCTCTAGCCTGGGAGTTGTGGTCTATGGTGTTAAGTTTATTTGGGGTGTGTTGGGTGATGCCGGGTCAGGTGCTGCAGTTGTGGACTGGTTGGCAGATCCGTGTTGGGGATACTCGGAATTTGGTTGTTTGGCGGATGGTCCCGCATTGTGTAATGTGGTGCCTTTGGAGGGAAAGGAATGCTCGCCATTTTGAGGATAGTGAACGTTCTATTGTAGATCTCAAATTGCTGTTTTTTCAAACTTTGTATGGGTGGGTTAATTCCTTGGGTTTTTGCTCTATTAATTCCATTATGGAATTGATAGACTATTGTACTTTCTAATCTCTTTGGCATTCCTTTGTATACACCTAGTATACTAGGTTTGTTCTTTTTAATAAAGTTTTCTTACTTATCAAAAAAAAAAGTGTATTTTAAGATTTTGTCACCAGTTACTTATCTAGCAAAAATTGCAGGAAGCAATAGTGGAAGCGAATAGGACAAGGTTGAGCATGCAATTGCTATTGTGGGAACTAAGAATTATTAAACATCTTGAATTTGTAGGATAGAGAAACAGCAACTTACTGCTCTTTTAAATGATTAGTCATTGTCCCATTGCTAGTGCTCGTGATTATTACTCAATTAATTGTAGCAAGTTAATGATCTGGACAAGTTCTGATAGTCAAGGACCTTGATTTAGAATTACTATGGATGTACAAACTTTGGAAAGAAAAAAAAAAAAAGAGTCACTGATTTGGTTTTGAATAGCACTTCTCTTAAGAACTTTGAAGCATGTCGTTTCTTGCTTCTAAGATGTAAGTCTGAGGAAGCAGGAATTTAGCCCTTCTAGAAGCTTCCAGTTATTCTGGCTATTGCTAGGTGTTTCTTTGACTGAAACTTATATTTGATAGAATTAGATGAGTTATGGAATGGGTCTGTCAATTATAAAGTGTCATAATTCAATGATCATGAATCATGACTTATGATTAACCTCTTGTGAATTTCTGTTTCCTTCATTTGCTTATGGTGTTACTAAGAGTAGTCTCTAGTCATTCATTGACTCTGATTACTAAGAGTGCTATGTTCTGGGTGATTCTCCAGCAGCTCATTATATTTATTTTTATATATTTTCTTTGCAATAATATGCTGGGATATAACTTAACCTTAAAAAAAAACAGATGGCTGGGATATATTTTTGTAATACACAGTTGATGAATATGGGAACTGCGCTTGAAGTGTTTTTTTTTTCCTTTGTTTTGAAAATTCTTTCTTTTACAACTTATACTCCTCTTACATGGGAAGTCTTACTGATTACTCTGCCCTACAGTGGAAGTTTGGACCTATCTGAAAAATGTTTCCAGGAGTTGATCCTAAAGGATCAAAATCATCCTGCTGCCTTGATCAACTATGCTGCCCTTCTTTTGTGTAAATATGGCTCAGTTGTAGCAGGTATGCTTTTGAAGAGTTTGACCTCTTGTTTGATGAACTCTACTAATATCTGATAAAAAAAAAAAGTATTCACTATGCTCACCGTGTAAATTTGTATGATTCTGGTTGATTCATTTCAATCTTTGTGGAATAATTCTTTATGTTGTTATTAATATGAGACGGTTAAAGAATCCTTGACAAATGCACCTCCCTCTTTCGAAATTCTCAGGTGCTGGGGCAAATTTTGGTGAAGGAGCTGCTTCCACGGATCAGGTTACAGCTGTCAATGTTGCAAAGGAATGTTTGCTGGCAGCATTAAAAGCAGATCCAAAAGCAGCACATATATGGGCGAACCTAGCTAATGCATATTATATGACTGGTGATCATAGGAGTTCTGGCAAGTGTTTGGAGAAGGTGCTCATGGCTTATTGCTAAAGTCATTAATAAGTTATTTTTGAGGTTGTCTATGGTGTCCTTATTCTCAATGGAAAGGTTCTCATCTTTGTTGTCGGATATTTTATTATTGGATAGCTATTTAGTGCATGTGTTTACTTAAAATGTAAAACAAATACTATATTTCTTTTTAATACATGTTTCAAGTCGATTAGTTTCGAAAGAAAGTGTCTTCCTTTTTAACTTGTGGGTTTCAATTGGCTTAAGCTGTTCCCTTTTGCTATTGTTCTTTAGGCAGCAAAATTGGAGCCCAATTGTATGTCTTCCCGATATGCAGTTGCGGTTCACCGAATCAAGGATGCAGAAAGGTCTCAAGATCCTGGTGAGCAGCTTTCATGGGCTGGAAATGAAATGGCTTCTATAATAAGAGATGGGGATTCTGTTCTGATTGATCTTCCCGTGGCATGGGCGGGGCTAGCCATGGTTCACAAAGCACAACATGAGATCGCTGCTGCATTCGAAACTAAGCAAAATGAGTTGATGGAGGTGGAAGATCGTGCAGTTAACAGCTTAAAGCAGGTTTTTTCTTGAGTTTTCAGAACATCTTTTTCACAAAGAGCAGCTATGTATGTTCTTGATTCCTCTTATATAGAATAATTAGTCAATGATTGCATGACAAGAGGAACTCTTGCATCAAATTTCACATGTTTAGTACACGTCGTACTAATACGATGGTTATAAGTTGACAAAATGTCAAATAGGATTCCCTAGCTATTGTAGTGGTATATTTTCTGCATTGAACTTTTACTCTTTTTTATGGTTGTCAGATTTGGAGAACAAATAATTCATGTCGCTTATATTTATGTTAAGTAATAGACAGTTCATTGATCTTACTTAATAGAATTAAACTATTTGATGTAAATGATTAACTAAAACCAAGCATATGAGATTGTCTTTCTTGTCTATCAATACCGATGCTACTTCCACTGTTTTTTAGATTAGATAAATAAAATTTCCTTGCATTTTAATCTATGCATTTCTATTGGAGTTAGGTAATAGCAGAGGATCCAGATGATGCTGTGCAGTGGCACCAGCTTGGCCTTCATAGCCTCTGCACTCGACAATTCAAAGCATCACAAAAGTACTTGAAAGCTGCTGTAGCACGTTTTAAAGAGTGCGGTTGTGCATGGTCAAATCTTGGTATGTGCAAGTCATGACTTTTTTATGTCAATTTTTTGTATCTGATATCCAAAAAGAAAAAAGAAAAAAAGAAAGAAGTGCTTTATGTATATATATTAATCTTGCAGTTCTATATATGCATCACTAGGTATCTCACTGCAACTATCAGAGGAGCCATCACAAGCTGAAGAAGTGTACAAGCGGGCCTTGGCATTGACATTGACTGAACAAGCACATGCTATATTTTCGAACCTTGGAAATCTATACCGCCAGCAAAAACAATATGAGCGTGCAAAAGCAATGTTTTCAAAGTCACTTGAACTGCAACCTGGATATGCTCCTGCGTTCAACAATCTGGGTCTTGTATTTGTTGCTGAGAGTAGCTGGGAGGAAGCAAAGTATTGTTTCGAAAAAGCTCTCCAGGCAGACCCATTGCTGGATATAGCCAAGTCCAATATGATTAAAACAATGGCCATGTCTAGATTGTATTAAGGCGTGAACTCATGTCTTCTTCTGGACTAATTTGTACTCTAGTGAAGGTAGGTAGCTTTTCTCAATCATGAAATTGTAATTGTAAAACAGTTGAAAAAGTGAATCAAATGAAGCATGCTATTTGAAATGAAAATTATTTTTCACTTTTCATGAGAGTTAATGCTAGTCCTATGTCCGGTGTACCACAGTTTTGGTCCAAAAGATCGCATATGTTCAAAGATATTGTCTAATGACCGTTTCCTCTTTAAGGTCTATTAGTTGAATTTTACTTGATGAACTTTCTAATTCAATATCCATCATGGCTTATTGGAAGATACTCGGAAAATACGGATTATACATTTTTTTTTTCCCGAAATAAAATCCTTCCGTTTTAACACAAATGAAGAAGATAGGAGGCAGACTTCCTCCAATAACACAGGTGATCCTTAGAAAGCTTGAAGTATCAGATTTCTCCAAGGGAGAGGATCCCCTCCCATTCTAGCTATAGCCAAACACGCATAAGGAAGAGATAGAGGGGAAAAAAAATTGATGTTCTGTCAATACGTGTCATACTTAGGCCTTACAGAGAGATAGAGCGGGAGAAAGAGAAAGAGAGGAAATTTTTTATTTATTTTTTACTTTCTGTATGCTTACAAATAGAGAGGAAAAAAAAAAAAAAATTAAGAAGAAGAAGAGGCAGAAGACTTTACTGCTCCCATGTTGTATATATAATCTTAAATCTTTCTATCTCAAGAAAGTTGAACAAATTATGAGGGTTCAAAAGTTTATGTATCAAAATTCTATGAAGTCAAAAACAGGAACAAAAAAAAAATGAAAAATAAAAACTTTGGTTTTACGTTATAATAATATAAGTAAAATTACAAATGCACATATAGGAACTATCTTGGCAAAGACAACCGGCAAAGCACGCCTCGAATTTAATTGTGGAATACTGATTAGATCTATGTTTCTCAGTTCTTTATTGTTATAGTATCTAGATGACAGCATGCCTCCTATAGAACATGGTTCATTGGCAAGGTGCCCATGATTTACATAACATTTGGGTCACATTTTGAAAGATGAAGTGTAGCTTAAGAAAGGATAAGAGTTGCCCTTTAAATTTCTTTCGCGTGTCATATCTAATCAAAATCTACCACACAGAATTGTCCCACAAATTGAATTCCCACCTGGTATAGGCCACATGGTTTGGAAGATAGATAAGCTGCATCGATCATAACATAAAACCATCAATGTCAGATAAAGGTGCATGGAAAACAAAGCTGCTTCCTCAATACTGAAGCTCAACTACACACCACCATAATCAGCTCACCTCTCATCACCCCACAAGATACAAGCACAAAAACAAGAACCATTACAGCCACGAAGGACTGGAACTGCGAGAAGATCGATCTTCTCTGGCAGTTGCGAGGTTTTCTCTACACTTCTCTCTGCTCTCTCTCTCTCGGTATATCTCATGCATGTTTGCATTTATTTCCGTTCATCTCTTGTTTGATGTGGTATGAAGTGGGGAAATTGGTTAGGTATTATTATTTTTCCTTAGTTTCTAACTGTTGTGTTGAGAACCTTGTATGATCATATGCTTGCTGGGGTTATCTTTAAACTTGTTGCTTCAGCTTGGGCTTTAACTGTATATTTTGAGTTTTCTTTGTAGTGTAACTAGTCTATATAAATAGAGCTAGTGAATTGTTTTGCACTCTATTTTGTTTGTGTATGTTTTATTAAAAGAAATCCAATTGAACTCTACAATACAGTTTTAACGGAAATTATTATTTTCTGTTTGTGGCTGTGTCAGATTCCATGAGTTGAAGAAGAAAATAGTACAGCGGTCTCTCTCTCTCTCCCTCTTTAGTTTTAGTTAGTTTTATTAAAGTTGATCACTATATGTGCTAATTATATGTGGGTTAATGAGTTTTGAGTTATTTGATCAAATTGGGCGTTTATTTTGTTGTAACCTTGTGGTTTAAATTGTACTAAGAAGTTTAAGCATGGGTTGTCTTTTAAGTTGGATGATTTTGGGTCACATTTTGTGAGTAGGCTTGAAATGAAAATGTAATTGATAATGGGTTGGTATGTTATTGGGGACAAAGTTTTATAATTTCATTAATATTATTCATTTATTTTCTGTTTTGTGATTAGAAATTGTTTATTTGGGATGTTAAGAGTACTGGGCTTTCTTATTCTTTTTCTTTTCTTGTTTTAAATTTTAGTCAGTTCTATTATAGTTGATCACTTTATGTGGCAATTATATGTGGATTAATGGGTTTGACATTTGAGTTATTTGATTAAATTGGGTGTTCTAATCTTATCTTATACTATATGAAAATTGAAAGTTTTATTGACTTTTATTTCTTTTGTTTGACTTCATAAAAATTGGCCACATCATCTTTTCAGATCTCACAATTTTACACATCATTATAATTTTTTTAAAACCTTTACTAACAATTTCAATTTAATAATACTACTACATCTCTCTCCCGATAATACCTAAACAGTCCCTCATCTCTACCAATTCTTTCTAGATTTCTGAGACATAGTATTTAAGTATAACACCTAATATGGCTTCTTTATCTTCATTTAAGTTAATTCTTTTTTGTCTCTTTATAAATTGTCGTGTTCTTTTTTTTTCTTCAGCTTTTGTTGATAATAAAGATAAAGTTTTTGTTGATAAAGAATTAAAGCTTTTGTTGATAAAGATTAATTCTTTATCCTCATCTTAATTTTTTTTATTAAAAAAAAAAAGACATAGTATTTGAGTATAACACCTAATACGGCTTCTTTATCTTCATTTATTTTTTTTTTTTTTTTTTTTCATATAAATATAACTTGAAATCTTGACCTAACATTTGTTTTCACTTCTTTTTCAAAGAGGTACGTAAATATTCAGCTTTTATATTTTGGTTTGTTAACTTCCATATGTTTCCTTCTTAGTTTGTTAACTTCCATTAGTTTTGTTAAATAATCTATGTTGTACTTCTTTTATATTTTAATATTGAAATATTAGGATTGCTTCCATTAGTTTTGTTAAATAATCTATGTTGTACTTCTTTTATATTTTAATATTGAAATATTAGGATTGCACGTAAACCCAATTTACCAGTAGTAAACTCTAAACCCCATATACTAGTAGTAAACTCTCTTGATCACTTTGGTTTTGGCCAGAGAGTTGAAAACAGGGGCGGCATTGAGACTAGTGGGAATGCTTTTAGCATTTATTCAAAAGCTTTAAAGCTGGCTTTTGATGGGGGTAGAATGGATCCTTATAATATTACGGAACGTAAAGGTCGTTTTAGAGGATCTTTGTGGGTTGGCCTTGCGGGTTTACGGTGGATGCTTGATGTCCTTGATAAACTTCAGAACTCGACCCAATCCTTTGAAGGTTTCTTTGAGTTTCATCATGATGGTTATAGAACTCTAGAATTCAGTTGTCTAGCAAATCGTAGGGGTAGATTTGTGGAGGTAACAAAATATCACAGTGGAACCCATCGAGGTTGTATTAGAATTCCATAAGGGAGACGAGGTGCCGGATGGTCTCTATTCGAGTTCCAGGTTCGCAAATTCTTTTTGGGTGAAGTCAAGCAGACCTCAATAGCTCAGACAATTCCGAGACAGGTTTCCGGTGTTGGGGTGGTGGTGGAAGGGCTACGTGACTCTCGAAATGGCAAGTCGAGACGGGTAAAGCAATTGCGTCAGTTACGGAGCACTAAATCCACGCTAGATTTGCATCCGTCAGTTATGTTGCAACCTTCCTAGGGACAAAATTTAAACTCACAGGTTACCATGTCATTGAATGAACCTCGCCCGACCCGATCATTCCATTTTGTGTGGAAACCCGTTTCTAGAACCATCCGAATCACTTTGGATCATGGGCTTCGCAGAAACGTGACTTGGGCTGGGCTGGGCTGGAGGTTGGAGCTGGGCTTAAGGAACAACAGGATTTAAATACTGATGGGCCTCAGAAGTCGTTAGTGGGGCAGGCTCGCAGTGATGGGCCGGGCCGGGTCTTTTGTCAACCCAGATGAAGGACACGGCGGACGGGGCTTCCAACTCCAAAACGATTGTTCTAGAGAGTTCCGTGGTCGAGCCCTTGAGCGACGATGAGAGTTGTGGGTTGGGCAGGTTCTGCAAAGCTGCGCGGTTGGATTCCGGTGTCGACGTGGCTCCGATTCAAGGGGTTGTGTTGCCGCAAGTGTCGCCGGTGGAGTCTCAAACTGTGGAGGCTTTTTTAAGTCCCCGATCGTCTTATTTGGCGACAGTGGAGGCTTCGAGCGACTTGCAGAATATTGGGAGGGTGGTTTTGGATGACACAGAGCTTAGGTTGCAGCCGGAGTTGGTCCAGGATTAGCGCGAGGTGGATGTTACTGACGAGGAGGGTTTTACGAGGCCTATGGAGTCTCTGCCCATGGTTCTTTTCGATGGACCTTTAGGTGAGGGACCCATTAGCCCTCTGTCATGTACCTCGATAAACATGGTGGGCCCCCTTAGGAACTCTCCAACGAGGGATATTCTTGGAGATGGAGTAGATGCTCTTTCTCAGCCGTCAAGATGGGTTAATCACCAGATGAATATGTTCCGTAAGCAAGTTGGGGTATCCATCAAAGGCTAGTGGAGTGCCTGGCTTTACTTCGTAAGATTGAGGAGGACCGAAAGCCGAAAGTGACCAACACTAGGGCCAGGAAGACAGTCAGTAAAGGAACTTGGGAGTTGAGGAATCTGGCCTCTTTTGTGAATTATGATGGTAAGCAACTTAGCTGTTATTAGCTTTAGTTGTTAGATGTTGGGTCTTTTGGTTATTTATGAAGCTACGATTTATTAGTTGGAATGTTAGGGGCCTTAACAACCCCTGGAAACGAGAGGTTGTGAAAAACTTGCTTCGGGAATGGCGGTGTGATATGGTGTGCTTGCAGAAGACGAAGTTGGATTGTCTCGATCTTAGGATGGTTAGGAGTATTTGGGGTAACCCGCATGTTGATTGGGTGGCTCTGGATGCTTTTAACACTACTGGTGGGATTTTACTAATGTGGGATACTCGTGTGGTGGAAAAAGTAGATGCTGTGGTTGGCCATTACTCAGTTTCTTGTTATTGGCACGACTTGGCGGATGACTTTAACTGGGTTTGCGCAAGAGATTATGGTCCTCATTCTGAGGAGAGTTGTCAGCATTGTGGGGAGGAACTTTCTTCTATTAGGCAACGATGGGTTGCTTCTTAGTGTATTGTGGGCGACTTCAATGCTGTCCGCTTCCCTAGTGAGTGATTAGGTTGCACTAGATTTTTTCCGGCCATGCATTCTTTTTCTGATTGGGTTGATTCTCATAATCTGGTTGATCTTCCGTTGGTTGGGGGTTGTTATACTTGGAGTAATGGTACTACTACTCCTTCTATGTCTAGGATTGACAGGGCATTGGTTTCTTTAGACTGGGAGGCTCACTATTCAGATATTCGTTTGAAACTTCTTCCTCGGCCTATCTTTGACCACCACCCTCTTTTGGTGGTTGCTGGGGGAATGGCAGGCGGTAAAAGCTCTTTTAAGTTTGAGAACATATGGCTAAAGGAGAGGGTTTGTTGATAGAGTTCAAGGCTGGTGGTCTGGCTATGATTTTTTTGGAACTCCGAGTTTTGTGCTTGCTTGCCTTAAAGGAGGATCTGAAGAAATGGAACAAAGACACTTTTGGAGATGTCCATTATAAGAAGCATTGTCGGATGAGAGATATTTTGGATTTAGATGTGAAAGAGGGGCGAGAGGGTCTTTCTTTCGATGAGAAGAATTTGCGGGAGGTGCTTAAAAGTGAAGTGGTTCAGTTAGCTCAATTGACGGAAACTTCGTGGCTTTAGAAATCCCGAGCTCTTTAGCTTAAGGAACACGAGTTTCTTTCACCATTTGGCCAACTTGAATAGGAGAAAGAACTATCTCTGTAGCTTGGAGGTTGATAGGCGTATCTTTGAAGATAAAGAGGATATTAAGGTTCAGGTGAAGCAATTTTATCATTCTCTCTACCAGGAGAGTGAGTCTTGGCGTCCGAAAGTGGATGGACTTGCTTTTGATTCTATTGATCCCATCAATCGAGATTTACTAGAAAGACCTTTTGAAAGAGAGGAAGTGTTTCATGTTCTTCAGAATTTTGAGGGGGATAAAGCTCCTGGGCCTAATGGCCTCACCATGGTGTTCTTTCAAAAATGTTGGCAGATTGTTGAGTTGGATGTTATGGCTTTCTTTGGGGAGATTCATGAGTATGGTAAGTTTGAAAGATCTCTTAATGCTACTTTCATTTCTCTGATTCCTAAGAAGATTAATGCTGTCAATATTCGTGACTTTCATCCTATTAGTTTGATTGGGTGTATTTACAAGCTACTTGCCAAAGTTTTGGCCAATAGATTGGCTTTGGTTCTTGATGGTATCATCTCTGAGTCCCAGAATTCTTTTGTGGGTGGTCGGAAAATCTTGGATTCGGTGCTTATAGCTAATGAGTGTTTGGATTGTCAGCTTAACAGCCAAATTCATGGACTCGTTTGCAAATTGGACATTGAAAAGGCTTATGACCATGTTAATTGGGATTGCCTTTACTTTCTTCTGGATAGGATAGGGTTTGGGTCAAAATGGATCAGTTGGATGAGAGCTTGCACTTCCACAGTTCGCTTTTCAGTGATTGTTAATGGTTCTCCTACTGGTTTTTTCGATAGTAGTCGTTGATTGAGACAAGGAGATCCTCTATCTCCTTTACTCTTTCTATTGATCATGGAGGTGCTTAGTTGTATGCTCAGAAGATCTGTTAAGAAGGGTTTTATCAAGGGTTTCCAGGTGGGTCGAGATGCATGTTCTAGTGTATGTGTCTCCCACCTTCTTTATGCAGATGACACAATCTTGTTTTGTGACGCTCACCCAGAGCAGCTCCTATATATTCGTATGGTTTTTACTTGTTTTGAGGCGATCACTGGCCTTAAAGTTAATATGACCAAGAGCGAAATGGTTCTTATTGGGGAGGTGAATGGTTTCAGTGCTTTGGTGGATATTCTTTATTGTCATATTGGGTCTCTTCCAGTACATTATCTTGGCATGCCTTTGGGGGCTTCATATAAATCTTTGGCGATTTGAAATCCCATCATCAAGAAGATTGAGCGCTGATTAGCTAGTTGGCAGAAAATGTATTTGTCTAAGGGGGGTTGGTTGACTTTGCTCAAGAGTACATTTTCTAGCCTACCCACCTATTATTTATCCTTGTTTTCCATTCCGGTCAGTGTAGCTAAGCGGATTGAATGTATTCAGCGGAACTTCCTTTGGGGTGGTATGGGGGAGGAGCATAAGCTTCACTTGGTGGCTTGGGATAGGGTTTGTTCTCCTATTCAGCAGGGAGGCCTTGGGGTAAGACATTTAATCCCCTTTAATCTTGCTCTTTTAGACAAGTGGTTATGGCACTTTGGGTTGAAGGAGTTTCATCTTTGGAGGCGAGTGGTGGCTGCTAAGTATGGAGTGGGTAGGGGGGTTGGATTTCAAATACTACTAAGGGAACTCACAGCTGTAGTTTATGGAAGCACATTCAGATGGGTTAGGAGGCTTTTTCCACTCATATATCTTTTGAGGTTGGCTTAGGAACTCGGGTTTCTCTTTGGCATGATAAGTGGTGTTCTGATGGTCCACTGAAAGAGCTTTTTCCAGGTTTATATGGTTGCTCTCTCAACCAGGATGATACTATTGCTTCGGCTCTAGTTTGTCAAGGTGTTGGTCAATCTCAAGAGTGGAATGTCATTTTTGGAAGGGATTTCAATGATTGGGAGTTGGATCATGTTGTGGCTTTATTTTCCCTTCTTCATTCCCATACCCCTAGGGGTGAAGTTGTGGACAAGTTAGTGTGGAATCCGAATCGGAGGGGTACCTTTGATTCTCGATCTTTTTATCATGTGCTGCATGCTCCAATTGAGTTATACTTTCCTTGGAAGTGCATTTGGTGGGTGAAGGCTCCTCCCAGGGTTTCCTTTTTCATATGGTCTGCAGCTTGGGATAGGATTCTCACTTGTGATAATCTGAAAAAGAAGGGCTTTGTGCTGGTTGGTTGGTGTTGTATGTGCAAAAATGCAGATGAGACGGTGGATCACCTCTTGCTGCATTGCTGGGTTGCTAGGCAGCTTTGGAGTTTTGTTTTCCAGTTTGTGGGGATTGATTGGGTGCTTCCGTCTCAAGTTTCAAATGTGCTGCTCGGTTGGTGGAATTGGTTTGGGAAGCAGTCTTCGGGTGTTTGGAACTTAATCGCTTATTGTCTTATATGGACTATTTGGAGGGAGAGAAATAGTCGCACTTTCGAGAACAAGGAGCTTCCATTGGCTAAAATAATAGAGTTATTCTTTGGTTCTTTGTATGATTGGTCTAAGGCTTGGGGTCTTACTTCCTCTCCTTCTGTAGGAGAGTTTTTAGCTTCTTTAGCTTCTGATTGTACTGATTTATAATTGTTTCCTAGCTTTGAGTTCATGCTTTATGCACACAAAGCTTTTTAAATAAAATTTCTTACTTATCAAAAAAAAGATTGCACGTTCTTTATCTCTTCATAATCCTTCTTTCAAGATTTAGTTTATAAGTTTGATGTGGAACTATAGAGAATTTTAGTTTTTTTTTTTTTCTATTCAAAGAGCAAATATTCCCAGATTCAACCGATTCTTTCCAGATTTCTACTGCATAAAAGCTTCCTCTCTCTTCTAGATTTCTCTTTATTTAAGCAAAGAATTGATGCAAGACATCTAAATTCCTTAAAATAATAATATCGTATTCTTTAGAAGATTAAAACAATTGATGCCTTGGATGAATTAGACCATAAAGAACTTTTATGCAGTCCCTCATCTCTCAATAACAATAAAGAACTTTCAATTTAGATGCCCAGATTGATACTAAACATAAAACAATTGATGCCCAAATTTTATTTAAGCAAAGAACTTAGATTTTCTGTCCAACATTCTGTAACATATAGGTCTGAGCATGTTCCAGCCCTTCCATAGCCACAGAAACCTTTTGAGTTAGACCATAATTTCTAAGACTGAAATTTGATAATCAGTTTATTATGTTTCCTTGGTGAAATCTGAAGTATATCAGACAGTGCGTTTAAACTTAATAAAATAACTGAAATAAATACTTTTATTTTACATTTAATACAAATAATATATATTTTTTATTTTTCTTATAAATATTTTGATACGTTACTTAACATTTTTTTTTATTAACAATTATTCATTGACTAATGCGGAGTAGAAAAAGAAGAAACAAAGAATTGTTTAATTGGGCTCTTTTAAGAAAACAATTTTGCTCAACATTTTGCTCTTTTAAAATTGTAATATTTGTTGGATAATACTCTATTTTTTGTTTCAATTTATTATGATTATTCTTTTAAAATGAATTTAATTGGTATCTTGCATACTTACTACATTTAGTATATTATGTCATCTCATGCTTATATGCCTTTCACACATTTATGAAAGGTAATATTCATGCTAACTTATACTGATATGATGATTGAATAAGTTAAAAAAATTTACATAGTCAACATAAAATAAATTTTTTAGATTTCATTTTTAGAAAGTTTCTCGTGCATTGCACGAGTTTACGACTAGTTAGTTGTAATTTTGAGGTTTTTACTTTAGAAGAGAAGCATGGGATGTCTTCCGAGAAGGTAAAACTTTCTCTAATTTAATTAATTTTCATATTCATATTAGCCAATTACATGTTTAATTAATAAATAAATATTCATATTAGAAAATCTGTACAAAACGACTTACCTAATGTAATTATAACTTTTTTAGATAAGATCAAAGATTTAATCATATATTGTTGGCAAAAATCATGTTTTTATTTTGATCATTGAGCTTTTTTTTTTTGTTTTTTTTGTTTTTTTTGTTTTCATTGAGTTCGCTAAGTTGGTTTCAAATATATCCTTGTTATCATCTAACTCACAAAAAATGATGACGTAACTAATAAATTACATACCTGTTTATTTTATTATAATAAAAAAATAATATTAAATAATATTAAACCCAACACACTTAAAAAAAAAAAAAAAAAAAAACGCATCAATATGTAAAAAAAAAATTCTTTTATTTTTAGTTACCAATTTATTTTCTCTCTATCGAATTCGACCCAAACCGAATGGATTTGCTCCAATTCAAACGAGAATTGATCCAACTAAATTTTGGGCCATTAAAGTTTCCCGCTAGACTTCTCACCGTGGGGATAGGTTTCACTAAATGTCCAAAAACAGTGCGTTTCATACTTTCATCCATCCCATTACAAAACAACGCCGTCAAAACCCAACGCCGACCTATTTTTTTTAAAAAAATTGGCCAAATATAAACCCTAAACCGCCTCTTTTAGACTCCCACTTTGATACAGTACAGTACATAACGATTTAAATAACAATTTCATGTATCTATAATTTTAATTATACAATGTTTTAATTGATTTAATAATTATATGATTTGTTAGCAAATAACATCTTAAGAATAAAACCAATAATGAAAAGTTGGGATGTGTATTATGTGTATCTCTCTCTTTTTGAGTTTTAATAAATCCCAACTTTTAGTCAAATGAAAATCTCTTTCTTCATGGGATGTGAATACTCTCTCTAATCTTCTTGTTCAAACAATTTGTATTTATCATTTGTGTGTGAGTTCTAGACTCTTAATCTTTTAGTTTTCCACACACACAAAAAAAAAATGGAACAATTGAACAAGCTCTCTCTCTCAACTCAAAAATCCAAATTTGCTCCAAATTCATCATTACGTAAAAAATAAATAAATAAATAAATAATTCTCTTAAAATGCATTAAATCCTTTTTGATTATAGATAATGTTTCTTTTATTTGTACATATTTAATTAACATTTAAATTTGAGAAAATACCTCACCTAAAATTGATGCCTTGGGTCTCAATAGTGATATCTCCAAACCAATTGGAAGAGGGAAAAAAATCAATCCTTTGTCTTATAATCTAATCCAGTCAGCCCAACCCAACCCAACCCATCGAGAATCAAAATTAGATATATGTATATTCTCTTTTCATACTGTATAGCAGTCAAGAAGAGACAGAATATTTTATACATCAAATATATACATCCTCCCACTCATAGAGTGTAAATTCCACACAATCGTGGCTCAAATTTTTTTTTTTTTTTTTTTTTGAAAGAAAACGATACTATCGTGGCTCAAATTAAATACAAATATATGCATCCTCTTTTTCATGAAAAATTATAGAATACTCTAGGAGTACATTAAATGCGTATTCTCTCATCTCACATAAGTGGTAAATCCCACCATATATTTAATTAACGGGACTTACCACTTATATGAGAGGAGAGAATACGCATTTAATGCACTCTTGAAGTATTCTATAATTACCATTATTATTATTATTTTTTATTGATACCATTATTTTTCATAGAGTGTGAAAGTGAGCCATACATGACATAATTATTGCCTCACCCTTTCTCCAAAAAATGTTCCAACTGGAGCCGTTTCCCTGATGCGCGGTATGCGCAATACGCACCCAGCCAGAATGCATTTGTGGCTTTACGTTGGATAAGTTTGGAACACAATACCGTTAAAAAGACACCAAACTCCAAAGAGAGAGAGAGAGCTAACCTCGCTCTAATGGCGTCAAACACTTTCTCTCTTTCCATAGCTACAATTTCTTCTCCAGCTGCTTTGTTCTCTAACACAAAGACCTCCGTTGCTTGCCAACTACCCCATGCAAGAACCTTATCTTCTTCTCTAATGGCTACAAGAACAAGTATCTATAAAAATACATCAACAACCAGACCAACAAGCTTGAGAAACGGTTCTAGAGGATTCACTTGCTCAGCTTCTGCTTCTGCCTCTTCAGCTCTCCCATCAGCTCTTCTTTTTGACTGCGATGGCGTGCTCGTCGATACTGAGAAGGACGGCCATCGTATCTCTTTCAATGACACTTTCAAAGAAGTATGCTATATTCTCTTTTGCTTTTTATGTTGTTGTGTTTGATTTGATGGTTTAATATTGGTGTGGTATTAGATGGGAATTTGAGAATTTTGTTGAATTTTTCAAATGGGTTTTCTTGTTTTGGTCGATTTTGGTGAATGGTTTCTTTGGTTGCTGAAAGTAATGGTTGAAACGAAGAGATAAATTGAATTGCCAATAATGTGTTAATGGCCATGAAAATATTAGGCAATAAAATATTTAAAGCTTTATTTCGAAAACTGTTGTCGCTTTCTCAACTTTTTGAAAACGGCAGTCGTATTAGAATGGAGAAAACAGCTTTATTTTGCTTTGGCTTTGATGCTATGTAATCTATGGATTAATATCCTAACATATGAATTAAATTCATGGTTCAGAGAGAACTGGGTGTCACATGGGATGTAGACTTGTACGGTGAGTTGCTTAAGATTGGAGGAGGAAAAGAAAGGTAATGTCAAATTTTTATAGCTTCTTCAACTTACATTAGCCTCACAAAATCTATACAACATGATGTCACACACGCACACACACACTAAAGATAATCCTCGGCTTGATTTTGTTACTTTTCTATATGCATTTTTAAGTTTGTAGTTTATATGCTGCCACACAACACACACACTATGTTGTGGAATTTTGAAGAGAACTAGTAATGAGTTGATTTTGGTCTTTGTAGGATGACAGCCTACTTTAACAAGACAGGTTGGCCAGAAAAAGCTCCAAAGATTGAAGAAGAAAGAAAGGATTTCATAGCTTCACTTCACAAGAGAAAGACAGAGTTGTTCATGGTCCTCATTGAGAAAAAATTGCTCCCTCTTCGGCCGGGTGTTGGAAAGTTTGTTACTGTCTGATCTTCAGCTTATCTCTGTACCTATAGTATATGATAGTTGCCCTTGATTATACATAGATCTTCTGCTTGTATGTACTGGAAACCTAAACTTGAAAATTAAAAGCAGGTATAGTGGAATGAGTTAAGGCCTAGCGAACATTCATCAGTCTTCCGAGCTAGAAACTAGTAATGACCACAGTGCACCAGTATAGTACTTTGTGTCTTTTGGACTAGTTATCTGATTGTGAAATTACTTATAAGAATAGGTACTAGCTGATGGACCAAAGTTCAATTTGCTGGGCTTCCTGTAAGTGGCTGATTAAGTTACATCTGCATCCCTTAAAAATCATGATCTTGATCCTTAAACTTTGATCTAGTTAGCTTCCATATGTCATCATTAACCTTAATGACAATTAGTGATGTATTGTTCTTTGATTTCTTCTCTCTGATTAATCTAAAACATGTCTTTCCTTCAAAGTTCTCTGGAGCTGCAATATAACCAGGAAACTCTGTTTTTTTTCCCCATAAAATCCATTATATTTTATCAATGAACCTTCTTGCATTCCATATGTTGAATTTCTATGGTAAAGATCAAAATAAATTGGGTCTGTGATCTACAAAGTTTATTTTATTTTTTTGGGGGGGAGGGGGGGGGGGGGAGTAAGTGTAGATAGATCAGTAAGTTTTTCTGCAATAAAAAGTAGATTTCCAGATGTTTGGGTTTGACGTAATTTATTTTATCAAATTGTATAGGCTGATTGATCAGGCTTTAGACAAAGGAGTCAAAGTTGCTGTGTGCAGCACTTCAAATGAGAAGGCGGTATGCATAACCAGGTTCATAATTGTATATGCCTGTATGATTAGTTTTCCATGACTCAAGATAATGATACCTAATTCTTGCATGTCACATGGTTTCTGTTGAAACTGTTGAATAATTCTTGAAGAGACTGATATGTGAAATTAAGGGGTCTCATTTTCATTCTTCTCTATCAGGGTTTTATATGTTTGAAAATTATATTGTCATACGTTGATTCTAGGATTGATAGTTCATGGTCTTGTTATTTTGGTCAAGTTTATTTATTGGTGAACTGTATCATACTGATTATTGAACCTCTTCATATGTTGACATCTGAATTATATGTGTTGGTTGTAGGTCTCTGCAATAGTATCATGTTTGTTGGGACCTGAACGAGCCGGAAAAATCAAGATATTTGCAGGAGATGTGGTTCCCCGGAAAAAGCCTGATCCAGTAAACTTTTCATCCCTCTTAGTATTAATATAGTAAGGTGGTGTCTGACCACCATCTAAAGTTTCTCTACATTTTAAGGTGCAACTCCATCTATTATTGAGAAGTAATCACAAAGTGAGAATTGAAATCTGTATGGCCTAAATTTGTATATCCATGATGTCCTTAAATGCAATAACCAGACCAATTTTTACAGTTCTAAAAACAGACACTTCTTCTAGTTGCCATGTATACAAGATGCTAATGTGCTATTAGAGCAACTCATGACCGTCTAATCATTTTGAGTTCATTCAGTTGGGGTGGTTGAAGAAGAAAAAATATGAGGGTGTCTTTGTTAGCCACTAAACTGTATCTATTCTTCCTGACAGGCCATCTATGTATTAGCAGCCAGCACTCTGGGTGTTGATCCTTCAAGGTATGGCATCCAAGGGCCTAAGCGATATCTGATGCTAAGATAATCATTTTAGTGAGTTTCATGTATATTACACACTCTCTGGATGGAGTTAGATCAATACCTGCATTCACCAGTACCTGAATTGATTTGCTAGGATTGATTAAATAGTATTTAATTACTGCAAGCATGCTACTAGTAATTTTGTACTTAACTTCTTGTTCAACTGTTGATTTCTATTAAAACATGTTTATCATAGGCTAAACAATTCTTTTGTTGGCATGCATTTTGTTCTGATTAAGATGTTTGCATTTGTTTAGAACTCATATATTGGTTATTTTCTACAGTTGTGTTGTGGTAGAGGACAGCGCCATTGGCCTTGCAGCAGCCAAAGCTGCTGGAATGAAGTGTATCATAACAAAGAGCGGGTAACTTATAGTGTACCAACAGACATACTGTGCTTACCATTCCCTTACTTTTTTCCTAGGGCATCTTGTTTACCAATAGGCATTGCATGTCATGAAATGACTAATCTACCTTGAGATATCCTCCACCATATCCGAATCTTATTTGAATGCTTTTTGCATAATTTGGGATTTATGTTTGCCTAACCAAAACCAAAGGAATATCTAAATTTCCGGGACTCTCACAACCCTTTCTAATTTTGCAGCACTTCGTTAAAATTCTCTAATACTAATTTTGTTTGTATGGATACAAAATTAGATGCAAGAAAGTGCAATAATCATAATTTATGAGGCTATTTAATGAAAAGCATCTTTGATCATGATGTTTGCATGTTTTATTATAGAAGTATTTGCATAGCCTGTGAAGAATGAAGTGTGTATGTTGTCACAAACTTGAAGTATATCATCTTCTTCATGGTAAAATGGGGTGCTTTTTGCTTCCCATCATCAAAACTCAGTAACCTTCTCTTTTCTACTTTACTTCCAAAAGCGTGTTAAAATTTGCTGTCAGCATTAGCTTCATTCCTTCTGCTAACATGTATAACCAATATAATTATTAACCTTTGAGTATTCCTGTTCTTGGTGCAATCATTGACAACATCATTTCATGCCTTAATCTCTGGTTGCAGCTATACAGCCGATGAAGACTTTTTAAATGCGGATGCAGTCTTTGACTGTATTGGGGATCCTCCAGAGGAACAGTTTGACTTTGCATTTTGTGGAAGTCTTCTTGAGAAGCAATATGTTAGCTAGATGTGTAATTTTTGGTGACTGTAAACAGCTTTTATTTCACTTGGTTTAAGTCCCCTGTGTTGAGACTTGTTGAGAGATTATCCTTATTCAAGGATGAGACTTGTTTAGGGATCTGTCTCAGTACCTAGAATCTAATTCTAATAAGGGTGGTAGTTTGTTTTGCAGAATGGATCTATCTCAATTTGTACATGAATCATGTACAATACTAGTTCCATTTCCTTTCCTCATCATCTAACCAATTTAATTAGTGCAAATTGCACTTTTCTCCCTTTATGTATGGGGTCAGTTTCAATTCCCCCCTCTATCTACTAAATTGAGCAATGTCCCCCTCTATCTTTTGAAATTATGCAACTTACCCCAAACATCTATTTTTTTGTTAAATACTAACAGAACATATGCGAAATGTCTAAAATACCTTATTTTAACTCATTTTACCCAACTTATCCAATCTTTTAATCCGAATTAAAAAAAAAAAAAACTTTGAAAATGCTCATAAGAATGTCAGATCTGCTTGCAAACATTCTAACTTCTTTGCTTTCCATTACACTCACGCAGACAACAAGAAAATGGCAGAACATTAATTGGTGAAGAGTTTATCACTATGCCCAGCTAGTCTAAAGCAAAGCTGCACAAGATAGCTTAACTCATTAACTATTCTTTTTATATTAAAATAAACCAAAATCAGTGAGATGTGCTTGGTTTCTTTTATCTTGCTTGGGTGATTCTTGAGGCGTTGTGTGCTATATATGATCTCATTTGAAGGATTGGCAGCTTAAACAAAATAAGAGTTTGGTTTTTGTTTTGTGTACTGTGTTGTGTGTTGAAAGAAAAAGAAGAAGAAAGTGCAAAGAGTTTATTCGCTGCCATTTTTACAGCACATCATCCATTTGAGAGAGAGAGAGCTACTGCTTGAGTGAATATTTTCCTACCTTTTTTTTTTGTTCTTGATCTGGAGCTTGTTTACATTCCAATATTAAAGCAAAGATCATTGATTCTATTTGTTATATATTTATTTTTGTTAACTGTCCATGAATCAAAGATATTTGATCGTGAGTTTCAAAGTTTTTTTTTTTTAATCAAATCTAGGTTAAGAGATTGGGTGGATTGGGTTAAATGGTTTAAAATATGGTATTTTAGACATTTTACATAGGTTCTGTTAGTATTTAACAGAAAAATGGATGTTCGGGGTTAGTTGCACAATTTCAAAAGATAAAGGGGGACATTGCTCAGTTCAATAGATAAATGAAAAAATTGAAACTGACCCTATACATAACGGGGAAAAGTGCAATTTGCCCATTTAATTAACAACCAATATGATAGAAAGGGGAACAAAAGAAAACAACTAGACAAAGGTAAGACCAAAATAAAAAGGGGGAAAAAAAATCAACAAGGACATAATCAAACGAAAAATAATAATAAGGGGAAATTACATAAATTGCTTAAAGTATATAGCATATTTTAGATTAGGTCTCAGATTTTCAATTTTATCAAAAAAAAAAAAAAAAAAGAAAAGTCTCAAATTTATGAAATTGTTTTAATTTAAGGCTTCTGTTTATTTCCATATTCATTTCTATTATTTTGGGCAATAAACCAATGTTAGAGCAAATAAAAACAAAAAAACATTTTTGATTAAACTATACAAGAGGGTAGAGAGAGAAATTTTTGCTTAGAGTGAGAAAGTAGTAGTTAGAAAAAATAAAATTGATTACTTAAATGAAATACAAAGTTTAATCAACGGTTTTATATTTTACTATTTCATTATTGTCGATAATAACATAAATGAATAACAAAAAAAGATATAGGCTATAAATTGAAACAAATTTGAAACTTTATTCGATAAAATTAAAAACTAAAACTTAATTTGAAACATGGTATAAATGGTATAATCTGAAACATGGTATAAATTATAACAAGAAGGGCATAATAGGAATCACGTTAGTCATTAAAAAATAAAAAAAGGCTGCTGCGACATTGCAGAGAAGAGAAGTGAAAACCTGTGATATTTTATTTGTATGGGAAAATGTCACAACGGTGAGCTGAGAGAGTAAGAGTGAGAGTGAGAGTGAGAGACACTGAGACTGTGCAATGAAACGCTTCTTTAAACCAGTAGCGAAGGAAGGGTCTTCGAAGAAGCCCTGTCTTTCACAAGCTGAAAAGGTGGAGGAGAAGGGAGAGCCATCCAAGTTCATGACCTGGAATGCCAATAGCTTTCTTCTCCGAATCAAGAACAACTGGCCTGAGTTCACCAACTTCGTCACCACTTTTGACCCAGATGTCATTGCAATACAGGTGATTCACTCACTCACTCACTCACTTTCAATTTTTACACTCTCTATTTTGATGAACCCCATTTCATTTTTTTTTTTTTTAACTTCATTCTCTGTAGAATGTTTTGTATATGGAGACATTGATGAATGTGTGTAGTGGGACATGGGTATTTAAAGTTTGGATCTTTGAACATTGATGCATGTGTGGAATCAATAAAAATGGTTTTTTAAACGAAGGAATTGCATTAAATACGAGTTACACGAGTACCCATTACATCATAATTATCTAGAGCTAGAACAAAAGATACCTCCATAGGCAGCTCCATTGGCTTCCCTTAAATTATGCTCTGCATTCCATCACAATACTTTGTTGTAGGCTATTAGGAGCACTTCTATTATTAGAATAACAACTTCCTTAGCATCCATTAGCAATGGCTTTAGAGAAACCCTGGATGCATCCACCAGCTGAGTTGCAGATAAGACCTCCCCCACCCATTAGGCCTGGATTCCCTTAAGAAGCCCTATCCGTATTGAGTTTAAACCAACCCGTAGGTGGCTTGCTCCATTTAACTAAAGTCTCTGCTTGTGAGGGAATGAGCTAAGGAAAGATAATAAAATTCCCGTGCCTTCATAGAGCATTCATTATGAAGCCTTAAATTGGGACCCTCTACTTGAAAGGCCATTTTGTTCCTATGAAGCCAGAGACACCAAATGCCAAACAAGAATAAGACACACTGGAGGATGTTTGCCTTTGGATATAGAACCAATCATGAATACACTTAGAGAAGGAAGGTAACAACATATAAGGAATTCCAAGGTTGTTCTGGAAGGTCTTTGAGAAGCTACATTCTCTTAGCACATGAGGGATAGTCTCAAGTTCTTTGTAAAAATCGGCACACATCTGGTCAAGGTTAAAACCCCTTCAACCCAACACTTCCCTAAGTGGGATGCTATTATTTACACATAGCCAAAGAAAGAGATGAATTCTTTGGGTTGTGTTAGCTTTCCAGATCCAAGCATAAGGGAAAGGAGGAGGGTTCAAGGGATTTAACCCTTTTGCAATAAGATAAGTAGATTTGAAGGAGAACTCACCATTCCTTGTGTAGGCCCATGCTAAAGAATCATCACTAGCACATGAGCGATTTAGAGGAACGACCTGAATGGTTTGCATGAAGTTGGTCATGAGCACAAAGGATAACTGATTCTAATTCTAGTTTCTGCTTTCATCTAGCACTTGGTTCACCCTCAATTCTTCTTCGCCCCTATCTAGAGGACCACTGATACACATATAGACTGGACCATTGGTCTTTCCAAAAAGTCGATCGACCATCATTAATGACCTTCCTGAGCCTTTTCTCTAAAATGGGTTTTGCAGCCTTGCTAGCAGCCCAAACTCTAGAACACAACCTTATTGGATTCCACACACCCAACGTTACATATTTGACCTTTAAGACTCAGGCCCAAGGGGCGCTATCATCATTCAACAAACTCCAATTGGTCTTGGCTAGCAGGGCTAAAATTTTGGGCTTCGCTACCACCACTCTCTTTAGGCATTGTGACTTTATTCCAGTTAACCAAGTGCAGTTTCTTTGTCTTGTGTTGATCCCCATAGAAAATTCCTGTTGGCTTGATCAATTCTCTTACAGATTCTGCTTGGCAATAGAGAACCTTGCATAACATAATCTGGGATGGAGTTTGTGACTGATGGATAAGAACCCTCCTTCCCGCGAGTGAGAGGAGCCTTGATTTCCAACCAGACAATTTTCTTGCAGCCTTTGAATCACAAAATCAAAATCAGTCTGCCCATGTTCAGCATATTTCAGAAGAAAGCCCCAATATTTGTCAAATTTGAGTTTCTGAAATTGTAAGAATTGCACAAAATCCATCCCTAATTGTAAGACTTGCACAAAACTTTATGGCCTGACAGATTGCAAAATCTGGCAAAAACTTCATCAATCACAAGTCCATTTGGGAGGCTAGCTTCAGCAAAAAGAAGTGTGTAAACTCACTGCTTGATTCTGATATAATAGTACATATTACTTTGTTTACGTGTTAAATTTTTAGGGGGTTCTTTCACATGGAAGGGGTTATGTTTGAGCTGAGCCTGTGGGATGGTTTAATTCACCTTAAGTGTGCTTCAAAATTGTTTTTTTTTTTTTTTTTGTCCTTGTTGTAAATATGTTTTGGTACATTATGATTCTAAACTGATAACCTCACCTTACTTTTTTTTGGGGGGGGCCTCATCACTTTTAGGAAGTTAGGATGCCTGCAGCTGGTTCGAAGGGTGCACCTAAAAATCCAGGAGAATTAAAAGATGATACAAGCTCATCACGTGAAGAAAAACAGGTAAAACTTTTTCAGATTACTATGATATCTCTAGTGTTTAATCATTTTTGTATTTTTATCAAAACCATGCAGATATTGATGCGTGCCCTTTCAAGTCCACCCTTTGCAAATTATCGCGTTTGGTGGTCTCTTGCAGATTCAAAGTATGCAGGGACTGCATTATTTGTAAAGAAGTGTTTCCAACCAAAAAAGGTCTTTTTCAATCTTGACAGAATAGGTAATTCATTTTGCAATGACTTATATTTTCTTGGTATGAACCTTATAAAAAAAAATCATTTCATGCTATAACTCTTATGAATCAGTTAAATCATTGAAAGTCATAATTTGATCTACAAAAATCTGTTTGTATATGATCTCAATAGATGCTTGAAGGAAATCTAAATGACTTTTATCAGGAAAATGGAAAACTAATGTTGTGTTGGCATGTACCTCCATTACTGGCCTGGTGCTGGCATTGAGTTACAATAATTGGGTGAAAGATGTTTCTGTTTGTGATATGACATTGCTTGAGCCAAATGCTGATAGCCCATAGTTCCAATAAAAGGCATTTGTCAATACTCAATACCCTTTTGTAATAAACTTTTGAATGAGGAGCCTGCTGGGATCTCATTTGGATTACTGTTACTTAATATGAATGTTTTTTGATATGAACTTTTAAGTATTCCAGGAATCTTTGTTTTTCTCTACCTCTAATGCCAACATCAAATTGGTGACTTTTTCTGTTACAATTTTCTTTAAAGGAGCTATGCAGTATGCACCATAAGTCTGCTTCTTTTCCTTTTCTCAAGTTAGTGTAGGATATAGACTGTCAGGCCTATATATGTTATGGCATAGATGTCAGTGATGAAAACAGAAAGGAATCTTGTACTGTTTTCTTCTTCATATGTTGTGACCAAAATAATGCAGGACATTTCCTAGACAATGACGATGATATTTAAGAGCCTTAAATTTTATGATCTTGTTAATTTCATTTTCTCAATTTGATGGAAAATATCTTAATTTGGTATACAATAACTGCTGAACTGGTCATCTGGTTGGACTCATCTTTGATGATGACGTCTAATCAGTGATAAAAGGAAGATCAACCATATCCTTTTATAATTGTATAAGTAAACTTCTACTTTCTCAGATTGAATGCATGTTTAAGTAGTTGCTAAATAAAAAAGAAAAATGCATGTTTTCATTTTCATATTTCTTACATTTTTTATTTCCATATTTGGAAAAGTCTTGGCAACATATTTATGCTTGGAATCTGTTCCTTAAAGTTTGTTTCTTTTTCTTTATTTTTTTCTGCATTTGCAATGGAATGGCAGTTGAATTATACACTTGTCTTTGTTGCTAGCTTCAAAGCATGAGCCAGATGGCCGAGTCATTTTAGCTGAATTTGATACATTCCAATTATTGAATACATATGCACCAAACAATGGTTGGAAAGAGGAGGAAAATTCATTTCCAAGGAGAAGAAAATGGGATAAAAGGATATTGGAGTTTGTCCTTCGATCTTCAGATAAGCCTCTTGTGTGGTGTGGTGATCTGAATGTTAGGTACTTTTTTTTCTCGTCTATTTATTACCTTATTCTTTTTTCTTTTGTGTGTATTTGTGGGGGAAGGGATTCCATTATATTCTCTTCCAACTGCTTGCATTTGTTACTTGCAGCCATGAAGAGATCGATGTGAGTCATCCAGAATTTTTCAGTGCAGCTAAGCTCAATGCCTATGTTCCTCCAAATAAAGAGGTGTTAGTCTATTGGTGCTTGTTTGGACGTAGTTATGTAATAGTTTAGTTCTCTATCCATTTGGTAAAATACTTGAGCTTTATTATCTAGCCTATTAAAGTAAATCTGCTACACATGAAAAGTTGAAGTTGCAGGATGATTAGGGACCACTTTTTTTTCTTTTCTTTTTTTAATATTTCCTTAATGCTTCATTTCGTGTTCTTTCTCTTGTTTCGTTCTAATTTGCATTACAATGAAACTAAAAATAAATAATCTATAACAGGGCATTCAAATATGTCGGGGTAGTAAAAGATTAATTTTAGGAATAAAATGCTTCTGTAAATATCATTACTGTTTCAGTTGACGATGGCTGTTTTCTGAGATGTCCTGTATATGATTATGAATTGTTTGTTAAATTAAATTTACATTTAGTTATTCAATTTTTTCCCTCCAAATGAGAACTTTACAATCTAGTATACTGCATGTTTATAAAAAATAACTTATGATATTTATTTCACTTAATTTTTTATGATGCAGGATTGTGGGCAGCCTGGATTTACCTTAGCTGAAAGGAGGCGATTTGGTACTATACTGAAAGAGTGCGTGATTCCATAAGAAAATCTTTGCTTCCTTAGTTTTGAGTAGAAATTAGGATGGTGCAATCATCACCTGCAAACAAATTGCTTTTCCATGAGACTGAGTAAAAATGTATATTTGTTTTCCCTTTAATCTGAACTTAAATATGAATACATTGGTTTTAGAAGAAGTTCAACATAGCAGGTAGATCAATCTTAAGTTCAATTCACTTCCAATGATCTCTAGCTTATCTGTCACCTCCTCCCCTTATAGGTGTTAGGTAAAGGGTGAGGTCATGGGTTCAAGACCCATTAGTTGCATGTGTAACTTACCAATAAATAAAAAAAATAAAAATTGTTGAGTTCAATTCACTTGTATGAGACTGCTTCTTTGTTTTTGAAGGAATTAGGAGTTTTCATCTGTAGATAACAAAACTAAAATATCCTTGTGTTGAACCAACTTGGAGATGTGATTTATAATCTTTTTCGTGATCCTGGTGTATGAAGCTTATTTGTTCATTTTGGTATATTCTTAGTAATATTTATGACCAAAAATTGAAAGGTTGAACTTCCATTGACTTCTTTCTAGTTAATGTTTTTTTTTTTTTTTTTTAATAAAGTTCTCAATTTATTTGTTGAGTAATATGGATTATGCTTCAGGGGAAAGCTAATAGATGCATACAGATTCCAACACAAGGAGAAGGACATGGAGCGTGGTTTCTCATGGTCTGGAAATCCCATTGGAAAGTAAGAAATTGATATCACAACAATCACTTTGATATATATAAATATCACAAAAGTCAATAAACCTAGCAAATTGATGCTATAATTAACAAAGTTGGATTGTTAATTTGCCGGGCCTGTTGCAGTCTTTGGATGATCAAAATATATATTTGCCATTAGAATGTGAGATCAATATATTTTCTAGCTGAGATTGATTGACTATCTTAGGCTGGTGTTTACTCACTGTTGATCATAATGGGTGGTTTTCTTGCAGGTATCGAGGAAAAAGAATGAGAATAGACTATTTCGTAGTTTCTGAGAAACTGAAGGATAGAATTGTTGAATGTGAGATGCATGGGCAAGGGATTGAATTAGAAGGTGCATCTTATTTCATTTTGAATTACTCTTCGTATTTCTCAGAAGTGTGTTAGTTGTACTTGAAACTAGTAGTAGAAATATAGCAAAATTTAGAAAAATCTTCTCAAATCAATTATATCAGTTAAATAAACCCAAAGTGCTAGCTGGTGGACCTTGGCACTGCATCAACAGTCTTCAAATGGCTTACCACCCAGAAATGGTGGACTCAACCATTGTTCTTCATCATATATGGCTCAAAATTTCACATTATGTTATCGATGTCACGCATTTAACAGGCATGGTAAGTAAAAAATATTAACCTGAACCTAATGCTGGTGGAAACAATTAACAAATAACTGTGGTTTCTCAATTTTTTTTTTTTTATCTTATAGATGAACCATGGCTCATTATGCGTGGAATGTTGATGTCGTTATCTGTAGACTCAGGTCCAAAACTCAATTATCAAAGGGGGAAAAAATATGTCCAACAGGCACACTTACCTTATATCTTTTAGTATGGTTTAATGGTTTAAAAACATGTGCCGCTTTGGTCTAATGATGATGCTATTTGAAAAGAAGGATATGTAATATTAAAACTATAAAATAAGGAAATGATGTAGGAATGATGTTATTTCTTGATATGTCAGTACGTACACAAGTTTTGACCCTTTTCTAGCATACAAAAAAGTCTTAACATTGATTTTAAACTCTCTGCAGGCTTTTATGGAAGTGATCATTGCCCAGTTAGGCTTGAGCTCTCACAAGCGTGCCCCAATTCCAAGCACAACGAAGTTTCCAATTAAAAGTTAATGTGTGCTCTGTTTTAAAGATATTATTGTCACTTTCTGATAGAACTCTTCTTTGTGAATGTATTAAAGATTATTAAAACTTAAAAACAGAATACTGTACGTGAGTATTCTTGATGCTTTTATAAAATTTATAGTAAGGACCCACTATAGATTGCATATGGCAACAATGATCATCAATTGAGATGAGCAGTTTTATTGGGCTAATCTAATCTGAAGTGGAACTTGGTCTACCTTTGCCCTCGGCTTGGGAAAGCAACTGTGTGTCTGGAAGTTTGGAGGGAAAGGAGAGAATAGTAGAGGGTAAGAGGAAGGAGAGGAGAGGAGAGATGAATGGTTATTCTTTCTCCTTATTTGGATGTTCTAAAAATTAAAATGAAAAAGAGAAGAAATAATCATATAAATTGATAATTGTAATATTATTAAAATTGTCAATTTATTTATTGTTAAATATTAATCCTCAACAAAACAATACAATACAACACTAACTAACTCAACAAAATATGAAAAATATATATATATATATATATATATATATATATATATATAATGTAGATAGCAATTAACACAGGGAAAATCTTATGAGCATAAGAGAGAAAAGAACGGACAATGAACTTGTGATTGTGAAAGACTTCTGCAGAAGGTAGGAGAGGCTTTGGACTGAGGAGTAGAAGGGGAGTTGGGTTTAAATAAACACCGACGTAATCTTTGGCGGACCCACCCTCTATCGCTTAGGAGAAATCATTCACCAACTCAATGCTTTTCCTTTTCCCACAAGGAGGATCACTCCATATGGATATTTTTAGGATAAAGTATTGTTTTTGTTTCTAAATTTTATATGAAGTTCGGTTTTTGTCCTTAAATTTAAAAAAAATTTGTTTTTCATCCATAAACTTTAAAAAATTTCATTTTTCGTCCCTAACATAATTATACAGTGTTGATTTGCACTTTTTAAAAAAACGAAATTCATTTTTAAAACAAATTTTTTAAAATTTAAAGGTGAAAACCAAACTTAATGTAAAATTTAAAAACGAAAACAATACTTTACCCATAAATTTATTTATTGGGTTATTTAGATTAAAAATACAATACCCATGTAACTAAGTGGGTCTTGTACCTCTTGGTTCGTCTCATGGGCCTTAAAACTCTTACCCTTCTTCTTTTTTTTATTTTTGACAAGAACTCTTACTCTTCAAACAAGACAATCCAATTTAAAAGTTAGAGCATTCCCAATGAATGAGCTGAAGTCAAAATTTTGCTAAAATATCCTCAAAAGTGCTTCCAACGGATGAGCAACAAATTAAGCAAAATAGGATTTTGCTACAGTAACAAGCCATTTTTACAACGGCAATATTCATTTGCCATTTATTATTTTACAATTTCTCTGCCAATCTCTCCTTTTTCCAACCCGTTTCTCTCTCTAGCAACAAAGAGACGAAGACTTCAAGGGTCTCTGCTCAGTTGTTGGACAAGCAGATTCAAAGCAAGCGGCGTACCCCTGGCTGAAAGAGTCGCCGGTGTCCTCCGCCTCGTGGCTGAGCCGTCCGTCAGCCTCCACCTTTGGCCCAGGCGGACCTGTCACCTGACCCAATAGCGAATGGGTTTGGCATGTGCAACCCATTTACAGTCACGCTAAGATCAGGCTCTGCCTGACTCTCCGACGCAAACACCTTGAACCCAACTCTACTGGGTCGAGCCCAGCTGGAACGAGTCCTGCCGAACTCAGCCGGTACAAAGTTCTTGCCCCTGATCTGAGTCAAATTCAGTGACGCCATGGATCAAACTTCAAAATTTTTCAGAGTTAATTCAGGGAAATAATTGGGTTTGGCATTGGCTTTGGCTGACTGTACATGAGTTGTAATATGCTTTGGGATACGCCGTATGGACTTTGAACAAATGGAGCTCAACTGATGGTAATCGGAAAGCTTTGCCATTTGGAGAAGAGAGAGGTGAAAGGAAGAGATAATAAAATAGAGTAGTAAATACATCATTGGATAGAGTTGTAATTAAAAGTAACTAGGTAAAATAGAAAAAGTAGTCTCTTAAACTAAATTTTGGGCAAGCCGTTGGGAATGCTCTAATAAAATTTGACACATTATTTTGTAAAACTTATTTTGTAAAGTTTAACATCAATTAGATTAAAAAGATGGAAAAGAAATAATGTATAACCACAATAAGAGCATTCGCATTAGACTCCATAAACGCATTTTATTGCCAAAATTTAGCTATAGTTGCTCAAAATCACATTGCTTCGGACTCGGTGACTGTCAAAAAAAAAAAAAAAAAATTAGAAATGAACAGTACCTCGCCCATTGCCAAACAATCCATCCTTTCATCATTTTTTATTCCTCCGCTTCTCTCAACAGTTCATTCCCTCTCTTTCTCCCTCGCGCCATTTTCAGACCCAAGCATCGGTTCAACCAAGTCAGTCAACCAAATCTACCCATAAGCCCACCCCTCAAACCACCGTATCATACCCAGGCATCGGCTTGCTCATCGAGATCTTCTGCGGCGAGATCGAGCGTTTCGGATTTGGAGGAGGAGGAGGAGGAGTTGGATGAGGACAAGTTCCGATTCGCGAGTGAGTCAGTCTTCGAGATGGAGCGAGTTTCGATGGTCGTGGTGGTCTCAATCTACAATGTGGGTGGCTGTGCGTGCCACTGGGTCATTGTGGGTGAGATCGTTGATTAGTGGCCTTTTGCTTGTGGTTATGGGTTTTAGGGGTGAAAATTGGTGCCCGATTTCTTGGTAGATGTGGGTTTTGTATGGTTGTTGTTGATGAGAAAGGGAAAGTGGTGATAAGAAAATTTATTTATTTATTTATTTGAGAGAGAGAAAAATAATAGTATAAAAACAAATAAAGAGTCTGGTATAATCCAGGTGAGTAATAAGTTTGTTAAAATAAAAAAGTAAATATTTTTAATTAAATTTAATTCAAAATACAAAGAAATAAATGAGAATGATCTAAGAGATCTATGTGATTTACAATAAAATAAATTGGTTTGTGTGAAATTAGTCACTATTCTTAAAGGAAAACTCTACCGACACTTTCCATAATTGCATCTATAAAATTGTCGAATACTAGCTTCTCCATTCCCATGTTGCTTTCTCTGAGTCGGATCCCACAAACGAGTTTACATGTGATATTTATTACTGTAATATTCCCGGTTTTTCAAAGTCCACCATGAGTGCAAAAACCAAATATAATTTCATTAACAACGTATATGTGTACTGAATATTTATTGTATTATTCATATGATAATACTACCACAAAACCAGATTTTGTAATCATTAGATTCCACAACGACCATCTCTTTTCCTCATATCACGTAGCCCATGCAATTGGTCCCACCCAATATAACCCCTAGTATATAAAAAGTACATAAACGATGGGCGAAAATTTAAAATATATTATTCTTTGACTATGCACATATATTGATAAGTAAAAGAATTTTGGACATTTAGAAAAAGAAACAGACATAATCAATCCTTACCTTTCAATCTATTTACAAATTTCAAAGAAAAACTCGTTTCCCAACCTTGACTACACGACCTACGGGCCCAGTTACAACCAAACTTGATCTAGCTTGGAGAGGCAAGCCAAAAAGCAAGTTAAAAATCAAATTAGTAATAACAGTCATGGAAAAAAAAAATGTTGTGACAAGGTCTTAAAAGAATCTTGGAAGATAGGATGTCCCTTATAACCAGCAAATGACACATTAACATATTTGTACATGCTGACTTCTTCTTTATCTTTTTCTTGTACGAAGAAGTCCTCTTGAATACTCTTTTTTATCTTCTTGTGTATATTCATTTCTCTTATAAAATGATATTTATATCCTTTGTAATATTTAGACATGAATAAAATAATAATATCATTTCCTTTCTTATATATCTCTTTGTTCTTAGTTACTGGTTAGAGCTTTTGAACCTGAGAAGGCCTTGTAAATTTCCTTAACAGTGGGCCAATTTTTATTTTTATTTTTCCATTCCCTTTATGTTAAGCATTATGACCATTAATGGACAAATGATTATCTGAGATCAACTTTGTTACTTATGAACATAACTTATTTCATAACTTTTTCACAACCTACTAAGATGGTATTTGTGAGTGGAGAATATAATCAATTGCACATGAACTCACCATTCAATCACTTTCATTTTTCATCATTCAAAATTTACCACTTCAACAAGTTTTGAAATAAATTGTGTTACTAAATCTATTCATCTAATAATAGTACAACAAAACAGATGTTTTAATCATTTAATAAATTGTCACAAATTTTGTTCTTATGATATGGACATATGGTCTCAATCTAAGTGAATATTAAAGATGCTCGTGGAATGGCCCAATATGCACAGCTTCCTTTTAGTGTGTGCATGTGTGGCTAATGTGATATTGGTATTTATACAGTTTAGATAACATTCTTGATTTATTGTATAGGCCATGTCTATGTCTTGGCCAATTGGCACCCGAGTCCCTTTGTGTTCTCTTGTACCGGAGTTCTATTCCCTAAGATAACCTAGAAAAAAAAAAAAAAATTATATAGTTATATGTCATGTGATATTAGCATTATTGACATTAAATTCAATACGAATTACACCTTCCAATTCGAACGTACCACATAAGCATGAGTTTTTAAAATAAAAATCTAAACTCTACCACACATAATCAAAATCACATTTCTCTTTCTTCTTCTTCTTCTTCTTCACCGATCAAGCTCCTACTTCCCTCTCTCATGACCGCCACCAATATCTTTCTCTCTCTCTCTCTCAAAACCCTTTTTCCCTCACAAACTCATCTCTCCCTCTCTCTTCTCCAAAATCATTTTTCCCAAACAACGAGGTGGTGGGTGAGAATGGGTGACAGATTGCTCAAGTGGGGGGGAGGGGGGGGGGGGGTTGGCTGACTGTTTTATTCGAGTTTCGAAACATGGTTTATGCTTTGATTAACTAACTGTTTTATCTAAATTTTGGAAAATGGTATACGCCCCATGTAGGTCTGATTTACAGTCAACATAAAATCGTTTATGCCACCCATTTACATCATCTTAAACGCGTGAGATAAGTAAAAACATTTTCGGGAAACCCATTTACGCCCAAACAAACACACCCTTGGTAAATTTGGTAGCAACTCTAGCATTATTCTATTATAACTAGAACATTTGAGACTTTGTAAGCTTCATGTAATCAATTTTGTGTCTTAAAAAGAAAGTTATACGTGTATCGTAAAATACACAAACACTTAATAAAATTTATTAAAAATATATATATATATATATATATATATATATATATATATATATATATATATATATATATCTTGGAACATATGCAAATAATTACTAATTTAATCATCACTTATGCAATAATATTTAACAAAATAACAAAATAAATCAAATGAAATATATTTATAACATCCAAATTCAAATTGATCAAACATAAAAGTGTTAGTACATGGTATATAAATATAATCTAAAATAATTTATTTTTCCTCACCATTTTGCCTAATCAAATTCATCTCCATAGTCCAAGTCAAATGTTACTATTGTCTTTATCATCTTGCAAATCATCTCATCTGCAAGTGCTTTGCCTTTGTCTTTTGCCTTTTAAAACCATATGTTATGGTACTAGTACCTTGTTGTTAATTTAACCAAAATACGTTGGTGATTCAAGGACAACTTTGAGAGAGATGTTATTTGTTTCAAAAAAGGAAGAAAAAAAAAAATGATGTTTCTTGTTAAAAGGAATAATTGCCATAAAAGTAAAACATGTGTCGCCTCATATTATCAACCAAGTTTTTTTTTTTTTTAATATATATTATATATATATATATATATCATACAACCAAGTTTTATTAAACCACTGATTGGGGTTTAACCATTTAATCGTGTTTACGGATAAATTTAAAATCTAACTATCTTTATATTTAAATAAGATAAGTCAATTGATCCAAAGTGATCTATGATTAGTGCCTAGTGGTTTATTGTCCAAACAAAAAAATAAAAAATAAAAAGCGTTGAACAGTCAAAACTTTAAAAAAAAAAAAAAAAAAAAAAACATGTCGTACCAAGAAGGAAGAAGCCGAATATCTTAGACTATGCATTATGATTAGAAAAATATTTTTCTTTCGACCCTTCTAGAGAAACACCTCTCCGATACCCCTGAGCCCATCTGAGCAGTCCCCTTATCGTTACGGGCTGCGCAGCCTCGATCGTGACCAGCGATGGTCCGATCTAGGCTGTGTGGCCCTTTTCCCCTTTTATTTTACTGTTCTTTCTGCTTTTGGCTTCTAGATCAGATGGTACCGAGTCGCCACCACCGCCCCCATCCTCACCCACCTTCCATTTTACCTCTCCTTCATCCGATCTAGGCTTGTTTGGGAGTGATTTGTTGGAGGCTTTGGGTGACTCGATTCTCCAACGGATTCTCTCGCTTTTGTCGGCACACCCTTGCCTTTCCAGTGGGTGTCGAGACCTTCTACGGCTGTGGCTGTTTAGTGAGCAGCCAATTTGGGGATCTCTTCCAGTTCGAGTTTCACTCGATTACTCTACCTTTGAGGTAGATTCTTCCAAACCCTTGTTTGAAGGGCCCCTGCCACACCTGAATCGAATGGCCTCTCTTGCCAAGGCAACTTCGATTCAACTTCTCAGTGGTTTGCTTGGCTGGGATCTAGATTCCAAACTTGCTGCTGTTCCAGACAACAATTGTTGTGGTTGCTCTTATTATCTTCTGGATTTGTAGGCAAAATTTGTGTCGAAGGGTTTTCCTCCTCCTGCTGTTGTTGTTGTTGTTTGTGGTTGTTTTTGTTTTGTTGTGTATGTTGTTGTTGTTATGTTACTGTTTTCCTGCCCTTGCTGTAGGGTTCTTAGCCGTGACAAATGTCACTTCTTCTGCCCTCTTTGTAGGGTTTTGTCTCCTTCTTCGTAGGGTTGTATAATATTTCTTTGGTTCAATAAAGCTTTGTTTTTATCAAAAAAAAGAAAAAAAAGAAAAAGAAAAGTTTGATGGACTGAGTTGATATGCCTTGGATCTTTCCAACAACGCCAGGGGCGGAGCCACCTTATGAGGTGTGGGCTAAAAAAAACCCCAATCACTTTTAAAATGTTTTTTTAAATATTATATGCCAAAAATTAGATGACATACCCTCAAAAATAACTATTTGTCCCCACAATTTATTTATTTATTTTTAATATCCTTTAGATAAGAACTAAACTTGCCTAACCCCATTAACTAAAAAATAAATTCACTATTGCAGAGATTTTTAAATATGTTTTACAGTATTTTAAAAACCGTTTTGAAAATGAGTATAAAAATGATGAGTATGAAATTTGGTTTAAAAACTAAAGTGGTCAATATTGTATCGGAGGCTATTTTGGTTTGGTGAGGGAAATGAAATATTTCGGTATCGACCAATACCGGTATATCGTTTCAGATTTACCGCTATATATATATTATTGAACATAATTGAGAAAACTTCATTCTTTCTTACACGAATATAGTTAAAAGTCACTTAAAACACATTAACATAAAACTTTTTCTCAAAAAAAAAAAAAAACATAAAAATTAAATTGTTTATTAACCCGAAACACCCGAAACACACTGAAACGGCCGAAACACCTTGAAATATTAACATGTACGTCTCGGTGGTGTTTTTTATACCAGGTGGAGTACTAGAACGAAATATTTTAGATGTTTTAGTCGCAATGGTACAAAATTAACCACTTTATTAAAAACTCTATATGAATACATTACTCTAACCCTCCAAATATGGTCTTGTGCAAGGCGCAAAAAGATGTGCTTGATATGGTAATTCCCACCCAGGCCAGTAACAGAAAATGCATGAGTAACTCATGAGTGTTTTTTACTTTTATTATTATTATTTTTGTTTTTACATGCAGAAAATTTACTCCTAATTTTGGATACAACCTACGCAAATAGCAGAACTAGCCAATGACACAAAGATACATCAGTCCTTAAAAAGTGCATAGCCACTGACATGTCATCATTTGATTGGTCCGCCGTTGACTCCCCTGGACCAAAGTTAGGTCAAACATAAAAGTACAACACCAATTGTGTAATAAACCACCAATCAGCAATATAATTTGGCAAATCTAAAAGGACAGAGCTGCAAAAATCTCTTATTTCACAACCGGTGCACCAAATTCAATAATAATAATAAATAAACTTTGAGTTGGTATTTTACGTGATAGTTGCATACAATACCTTTAACAAATGTGTGTCCTACATTTGAGATTTACATCCATGTAAAAGTAATATTATATACAACTATTACACAATATAATAAATCATCTCTTCCCAAAAGTCAAAAAATCCCATACACTGCAATTAAGACTTGGGAAATCTTTAATAGTTCAATAAGAGATTTCAATCTAATCCTATCTTTATATATAAATAAATCAATAATTTCATCAATATTTTTGACCCATGGTACACCTACTTCAAAAATTCAAATATTTATACATAAAAAAAACCCCTCATTCCCTTTCCAAAAAAATGCAAAGCCTATAAGTTCTAATTAAATAAATAAAATTTTATTACCAAATAAATATCAAATTCCGTATAATCCATAAAAAACTTAAGACTATCATAATAATTAGGAAATAGTTTATCCAAGAACTAGTTTGGAATAATTTCCCTTTAATAAATTAGGTTGGAGAAATGTTTTTTCAAATCAATTTGAAGATAAACTTTATTTAAATAATTTTATCCGAATTAAAAAAGAAAAAAAGAAAAAAAAGAGGCACAACGGTAAATTAATGAGAAAAGACAGTCAATTTGAGAGAGTTTTCCCAAACCCAGAATAAAACCCCACTCACATGTCTACCACAGTAGTCACACTCCTCTGCCCCCACTCCCCAAAAATTTCACCGTTCCTTCTCTCATCCTCTGTCACGTAAAAAAACAGAGCAAATTCTTTCTTCTTTCTTCTCTTTTCCCCTTTTTATTTATTTATAATAATCATTTTTAAAGCTAGAAAATGAAGCATAGAGAATCTGAATAGCTTCTCTGTTTCACTTTCTCTGTGTGTGTGTGAGAGTGACAGACAGAGAGAGAAAGAGAGAGAGAGTTCCAAAATGATAAATCTTTCGTCAAGCTAAAAAAAATTTGGGTTTTTTGGTTTTGTTATTGTTAATGGCAGCCTCAGAGGCAGCTCAAGAGGTTGTACTTTCATGGCTCAAAACCCTACCTGTGGCCCCAGAGTACCATCCTACACTAGCAGAGTTCCAAGATCCGATTTCCTACATTTTCAAGATCGAGAAAGAGGCTTCTAAGTATGGAATCTGCAAAATCGTTCCTCCGGTACCTGCGTCGCCGAAGAAGACAGCGATTTCGAACTTGAACCGGTCGTTATTGGCCAGAAACCCTGGGTCCGACCCGAAATCCCCTCCCACATTCACTACCCGGCAACAACAGATCGGGTTTTGCCCGAGGAAGCCACGGCCTGTGCAGAGACCCGTGTGGAAGAGCGGCGAGTACTACACGTTTCAGCAATTCGAAACCAAGGCTAAAGCTTTCGAGAAGGTTTATTTGAAGAAATGTGGGAATGGGAAACGAACGACGCCGCTTTCGCCTTTGGAAATCGAAACCCTTTATTGGAAAGCCACGGTGGACAAGCCGTTCTCGGTGGAGTATGCCAACGACATGCCCGGCTCGGCTTTCGTCCCGTTTAGCTCGAAAAAGAGTAGGCAGAGTAGTAGTAGTAGTGGAGAAGGTGTGAACTTGGGAGAGACGGCTTGGAATATGAGAGGGGTGTCGAGGTCGAATGGGTCGTTGTTGAGGTTCATGAAGGAGGAGATTCCTGGGGTTACTTCGCCGATGGTGTATGTGGCTATGATGTTTAGCTGGTTTGCTTGGCATGTGGAGGATCATGACTTGCATAGCTTGAATTATTTACATATGGGTGCTGGGAAGACGTGGTATGGTGTGCCGAGGGAGGCCGCGGTTGCGTTCGAGGAAGTGGTTAGAGTTAATGGATATGGTGGAGAGATCAATCCTCTTGGTGAGTTTTTGAACGCCCCTGCGTAATTGGGCATCCCCTGTTTTTTGAGTTTCTAATGTGTGTTGTGTGTGTGTTTTTGTTTGAGATTTAGTTGGAGATTGATGCATTTGGATGTTTATAACTGACAGAAGAATGTTTTAGAAAGGATATGGATTGGCATAGAGATTACTCTGTTTTGTTTGTGTGTGAAATGTCATTGGAAATTGTTGCATTTTGATATTTATGGCCGATGAAGAGCGTTTTAGAAAGGCTATGGGTTGACAAAGATCACTCTGTTTTGTTTGTGTATGTGTGTGAAATGTCATTGAAAATTGTTGCATTTCAACGTTTATGACCAATGAAGAACGTTTTAGAAAGGCAATGGATTGACAGAGAGATTACTCTGTCCTCGTGGGGTCAAGTTAGTTAGATTGCTTAAAGGAGTTAAGCAATTAAACTAACTTGTTTCAACAATTTGGAAGGATAATAGTTTTTTTTTTTATTGTGGAAGGATAATAGTTGATTTTATGTTTTGATAACAATTGGTTGACTCCTTTGATTTTTTAAAAGAGTTAGAAACTAACTTGTTTCGACATATTGGGAGGATAATAGTTGCTTTTATGTTTCTCTATACATTGTATTTCTGCTAAGCATATTTTTCATTTGTCTTTGATCAGTTACTTTTGCTATTCTTGGGGAGAAGACGACGGTTATGTCGCCTGAAGTATTTGTTAGTGCAGGGGTTCCGTGTTGCAGGTGAGCTCATAATATGTGTTCCTGTTCTGTTTCTCAATGTTCTGTTTTGGCTTTCTATGGACATACTTAGATGAAATTCAAATCATGCATCACATTTAATGGCTTGAAGAGCTCATGATGTTATTAGCTTAGGGTTAACTTTTGTTCTAATTCCTATAACAGGCATTTTCAACCTGGTTGATGGTAGAAGTTTAAATACTGGTTGGAAGAGAATAAAATCGCATTGATTGCACACTGTAAATAATTTTTGCATCCATTACAGCATCCTTGATCACAGTTGCTAACATGCATTCATTATCTTGAGGTATAGCATGTTTGATGAATGCATCTATATGTCTCTTACTCTTTCAATTGCTTTAAATCAGGTTAGTGCAAAATCCTGGGGAATTTGTTGTCACTTTCCCAAGAGCCTATCATACAGGGTTCAGTCATGGTGAGAAACCTTTCAAGTTTAATATGGTAGTTTGAGGTTGGAATTGTAATGGTGACTCTTGTTGCTGTTATTAAATGAGGATGCCTATTTCATCCCTTTGATTTTGGCAATTTAGGGTTTAATTGTGGGGAGGCAGCCAATATTGCAACTCCTGAATGGTTGAGGGTTGCTAAAGATGCTGCTATTCGAAGAGCTTCTATCAATTATCCTCCTATGGTGTCTCACTTCCAGTTACTTTATGATCTTGCACTGGCATTACATTCAAGGTTTGTTCTAATACCATTTTATGTTTGTTTCTCACTATTATACTAGCTGTGTCATTCATCCAGTACCTTGCTGAAGGCTTTCCCAATGTGTTCTTTATTCTCAACCTGATCACATTGACTGTACATTAAATTAATTTTTGATAAATTATATTCTATTCACTGGAGAAGGTTAACACCTTTACTGTATATATATATCTTAATGCCGACATTCACTGAATTTGAAGTCTTCATTATCTACACCATGTGGAAATGTTCAGGTAAAATGATTGCTTGTTACACATTTAAAATTTTTCATTTGCTAATATTTATAAACAATTGCTATGCTTATTGGTTTTCATTGCTTAATTTATTTTTGGTATCCATGTGTTGTTCTTGCCTTTCTTTGTTATATTATTTTTCCATGTAAATCAAAAGATATAAATTCCTAGTGAGAAAATGTACCACAAAGTCTTCCAAAATTGTATTGTAAGATGTCAGAAGTACAATAGATTGAGAAGTAAATTTCCCAAATGAATTAGTTGGTACTAGAAATGTTAGAAAAAAGCCAATGAAAAGAGATACTTGTTGGGTTTATAGCCCCCTGTAATTTTCTTATTTTCTCCATGCAGAATGCCTGTGGGCAACAGTGCTGGACCAAGAAGTTCTCGCCTAAAAGATAAGAAAAAGGGTGAAGGAGAAACAGTGGTTAAAGAGCTATTTGTGCAGAATGTAGTACAAAACAACAACCTGCTTCACATTCTTGGAAAAGGATCTTCCATTGTACTTCTTCCACGAAGTTCTTCTGACATATCTGTTTGTTCGAAATTACGTGTTGGATCCCAGTTAAGAGTAAACCCCACGCTGACCCCTGGTTTATGCAGTTCTAAGGACATGATGAAATTGAAATCCTCAAATTTAGTTTCTGATGACCTTGTGCCTGACAGGAACCAGGGAATTGGGCAAGTGAAAAGTTTTGTTCCACTGAAAGGAAATTTTGGCTCTTTGTATGAGAGGAACAGAATATCATTAAGTGGATTTGATAGTATATGCTCTTCAAATTCTAAGACACTGAATACAGGCAGTGAAAGAGGAAGTACAGTTCAAGTTGATGGGTTGTCAGATCAGAGACTGTTTTCATGTGTCACATGTGGAATTCTAAGCTTTGCTTGTGTTGCTATCGTTCAACCAAGAGAACCAGCTTCTAGATACCTTATGTCGGCAGATTGTAGCTTCTTTAATGATTGGGTTGTTGGTTCTGGAATAAGTGGCGATGGGTTCACCGTTGCTAATGGGGATGCAATTACTTCTGATCAGAATACTCGTACAGGTAGGATTACTAGAACATATCCTTTTGCAAACTAGCCTTCATTATATGATCTTACATTGTGGTCAACTACATATTATTCTTTGTTTTCTGTCATCTGCTACATCTAGACCTGTGTACTGGACATGGCATCTATGTCCAACATGTGCCTTTCTGGTGAGATGTCCAGGGTTTTAGTTCCTTCATTTTTTTATTTTATTTTATCAGTGTGGTTATAGTCAGTCTGTTCTACTCACTTCTAGGTGCATGGGTCTTCATTTCTTTTCTCTTAGGTTAAATTAACAGCAGCAACCTTAGTTCTTCATGTGTTATTCTCTTTGTTATTTTGATAAATTGTTGCTTATCCCTACTTATCAAAAAACAAATACTTGCTGCTTAACCCCTAACAAGTCAATGCCACTCCTATTTATTTTTTCCCTTAACTTTTCTTTTGGGGTTTGGTGGATTACATTCTTTTTTATGTAATGCTTACTGTCTTTTCCTCTGTCGATAGTAGCAGTAACCTGCCCTTCCTTTCTTGCATTTGCTGTAGTATATCTGCAATTTGTAACAGCTCTAGTCTACTTCCTGTTTCTCCAATGTCTATTTATTTATTTATAACCAATGAAACATGTTGTGTTTCATGGTGGGGGCAGAGAAATGAAGATTGGAAGTATTTGGTTGGCAAACCAATAATGATTATACATTGTGTTATTGCAGCATAAGCATGTTTGTGTTAGTTCCTCTTGCATTTAGTAATCGATAGTCTGAAAAGGGGTTGGGGGAGGAGGGGGGGTACTTATTCACAATGTCTCTGTACAAGATGCTGGTTAAATCTATATTCATGTGTGGCTTGATGTCAAATTTCTCTTTTGAACTAATAGAAGTTGAGAAGACGCATTATAGGTTTTCAAATCTTTCATATGAATGATTAGCGGAGAGTGATCACTTGATATTGTTTATTATAATTTTAGTTTAGTTTTTTATTTATTTCCCTTTGTCTGGGCTAATGTAACTGTTACCAAAATAACTCACCTTTTATTTGCCTAGTTTAAATGAAGGTACATTCCTACTTTGAACACAACTACTTATTAGGTTGCATGATAATCATATTATTCATGTCCAATGCTCAGCCCAATTATCTTAGTTGCTAACCCCAAGGGGTAACACAATCAGCTGGGGAGTATGCCTTATGAAGTGGAGATTACTAGTTCGAATCTCCCTTTCCCCCTCCCCCTAGGGCCAAAGCTCATGTATTGAAAAAAAATTATCGTAGTAGCTAAGTTTTACCTTTAGCCTGCATATTATTCTGACCTTTTATTTTGCTCAGTCTTTCTAAATATTGTTCTAGTTTTCCTCAAAGAAGGTCTTACTCTGACGATTTACATATTTTTGGCTGTATGCAGGATGGAAGGAGAAAAGTGTCCCGGATGGTTTATATGATGTTCCTGTTCAATCTCTTGATTACCAACATCAGATGGAAGACCAAAGTTATGAAGTGGTTTCAAATACTGAGACACAGAGAGCGACTTCTGCTCTTGGCCTATTAGCTATGACTTATGGAAATTCATCCGACTCTGAGGAGGATCAGGGTGAACCTGATTTTCCTGCATGTGCAGATCAAAAGAAGTTGACAAATAGTTCGTCAGAAAGTATATACCAGTTTGATAATTCTGGATTTCCCCCTATGCAGGACTGCCCCCAAGGTGCAACTAGGGTTCGCAGTCCCTCATTATCAAGACATGATGGTGAGGATGAATTTCCTTCTGTCCAAATTTTCGATTGTAATGCCCAACATGAACTTAGAAGAGCTAATCTCAAGGAGGGAAGTCATCAAACTTCTGACTGCTCTGTCGAGTTTAGAACTGATGATCTTGCTTCCAGAAAATCAGATGGATTGATGGATACATTTAGTGATCCAATGACAGTATCGCACGTTTCTTCAGATGGTTCTCCAGATGTCCATGATGTTGAGAAAACAAAGTTTGGCAAGGCAGATTTACCGAGAGAGAATACAAAAATGTCATTTTCTCCAAGATCTGATGAAGACTCTTCTAGAATGCATGTCTTCTGTCTTGAGCATGCTGTAGAAGTAGAACAGCAACTTCGTCCGATAGGAGGAGTGCATATATTGCTCCTTTGTCACCCAGGTGCATGCTTTAAGAAATCTTCATATATCTTATGGACATTTTCCCCATTAGTTTTCATGAAAAGCCAAAACTAAGAAACTTATAAAAAAAAAGGTCAAGGGTAGGGGAAAAAGAGAGAGATGAAAGATTAGGTTTATTTTGGGGTTGCGGGCTTGAGATCAAATTAGCTATGAATATAGAGGAAGTCTGAGAAGTTTTAGTATGGTGAATTATATAATTCATTAATTTCACGGTGATATGCTGATTTATGTTTTATCCAAGTGGCAAGCTGTTCCCAGATTGAAAATATATATCTGTTATGATATATTAACCTAATTTTGCATAGTCAAGAGAGTCTTTTACCACTTGGTAAACTATGTATTTCTTGTCATTTGCTGTGAACTGGCATTTTTAGCTTCATTGGTGATGTGTGAATATATATATATATTGGTTGAATTTTTTGCCACTTTTATCATTTGTCATCTAATCATCCACAATTATTTGTAATAACACCTGCAGACTATCCCAAGATTGTGGGTGATGCAAAGTCGCTGGCAGAAGAAATGGAAATCGATTATCCCCGGAACAATCTCACATTCAGGGATGCCACCAAAGAGGATGAGGATAGGATCCGGTCAGCTCTGGATAGCCAGGAAGCGATTCCTGGGAATGGAGATTGGGCTGTAAAGCTGGGTATCAATCTCTTTTATAGTGCCAATCTCAGCCGTTCTACTCTTTATAGTAAGCAGATGCCTTACAACTCTGTTATATATAATGCATTTGGCCGTTGTTCTCCGGCTAGCTCTCCCAGAAAAGCTAACGTCTATAGGAGGAGGTCTGGCAGGCAGAAAAAAGTAGTGGCAGGGAAATGGTGTGGGAAAGTGTGGATGTCACATCAGGTTCATCCCATTTTGGCAAAAGGGGATTCTGAGGATGAAGAAGAAGAAAACGACAGAAGCTTCCAAACTTGGACAATGCCAGATGAGAAGCTTGAGAGAAAATCAGAAAGTATCCTTAAAAGTGAAACCACCATGGTGACCAGAAAGTATGGTAGGAAGAGAAAGATGACGGTAGAAAGTGGGTCTACCAAAAAAGCCAAATGTATTGATAGAGAAGATGCAGTTTCAGATTATTCAGTGGAAGATAATTCTCATCAGCAGTCTAGGAGGACCCTGAGAGGCAAGCTGGCCAAATCTATAGAGAGAGATGAAGCAGTTTCAGATGATTCATTGGAAAATACTTCTCATGAGCTACAAAGGAGGACCTATAAAAGCAAGGAAGCCTTTTTTGATGAGAGAGAAGATGCAGGTTCAGATGATTCACTGGTGGATGATTCTCATCAGCAGCGTAGGAGGATTCTTATGGGCAAGCAATCCAAATGTTTTGAGAGAGAAGATGCAAACTCAGATAGTTCACTAGGGAATAATTTTCACCAGTATAGTAGGAGGATTGCTAAAAGCAAGATTAGGAGAGAAGTATTATCTGATGATTCACTGGAGGGTAATTCTCATCAGCAGATTGGGAGGCTTAATAGAAGGAATCAAACCAAATGTATTGAGAGAGAGGATGCAGTTTCTGATGATTCACTCGGGGATATTTCACATAAGCAGCACAGGAGGCTACCTAAAATCAAGCAAGCCACAGGCATTGAGAGAGAAGATGCTGTTTCAGATGTCCCACTGGACGATAATTCTCATCAGCAGCATAGGAGGATTCTTCGAAGTAAGCAACTGAAAGTAGAGATCAGTCAGCCTATGAAGAAAGGGGCTCCTCGCCGTGTGAAACAAGGGACGTCTCGGGCTACAAAACAGGTGACCCGTCAGCCAATTAAAAAAGAGACCCCTCAGCAAATGAAACAACAGACTCCTCGACTTCGGAATAATCAGTGTGAACAGAATGCTAGTCATATTGGTTTATACGTTGAAGAGGACCTAGAAGGTGGACCTAGCACACGCCTTAGGAAAAGAACCAAAAAGACCCTTAAAGAGTCTGAAGCTAAACCGAAAGTGAAGCAGCAAGCTAGTAGGATAAAGGTTAGAAAGAATGCTTCAGCCGTGAAGGCTCCGACTGGACACAAGGAACCAAAAGCAGGGAATCATGATGCAGAATTCCTGTGCGACATTGAGGGGTGTACCATGAGTTTTGGCTCAAAACAAGAGCTTGCTTTGCATAAAAGAAACATCTGTCCAGTCAAGGGCTGTGGAAAGAAGTTCTTCTCGCATAAATATCTGGTGCAGCACCGTCGAGTTCACTTGGATGAACGGCCTCTTAGGTGTCCTTGGAAGGGCTGCAAGATGACATTCAAGTGGGCATGGGCTCGAACTGAACATATTAGGGTTCACACAGGTGCTCGTCCTTATGTGTGTGCTGAGCCAGGCTGTGGGCAGACATTCCGATTTGTGTCAGATTTCAGTCGTCACAAGCGGAAGACAGGTCATTCGGCGAAGAAGGGAAGGTGATAATTTAATGGAAGAGGGATGTAATTTACAATTGCTAGCAAATCTGTTGTTCAATTGACAGGGTTAGGGTTAGGTTTAAAGATAGGGTTAGGATTTCCTTGTATTTGCCATTCAGAGCAACTGTTAATTCTGTTTGCCTGGGGTCTTCATTTGACCCAGTAATTTGCTGTAACCAGAGCAATTGCTTGGATGTTCAACATTCTTCCCAATGAATGTCACATACTAACCCTGGTAACCATAACTACATTATCAACGTGTTGAAAAATTAACCTGCACAGTAGTAATGGTCTGATTTTCTGTTTTCATCTCTTCCCCATACCATCAACAGAGACTTAGTACCAGGCTCAAGTATAGACATAAAGGGGGTCAACTTTGAGAGATCTCAGATGTTCAAGTATATAGCTGGTTGGTTGAGCGTTGTCATGCCTGAGTATGACTTTAATTTGTCGCCAAATGACACAGCAGATCTCTTCCTTGTAGCCTGTAGGTGGCATGGTTGTGCTTCCATGAATGTTGACTTATGAAGCCACCAGCCAGACTCTCAAGCACTACAACTAGTTTCTTATGATCTTCAACATATTGCTTGACTTATATGTATGCATATTCCCTTGCTCAGTCTTTGTTATGATCTCAATAATGCTTGTATGGTGATAACTCTTTTTTTTTTTTTAATGCCTGAATGAATCGGCAACTATAAGCCATATCAGGACTATTATCACAAACTCTGAATATTTTTCAATACTCAAATCCCATGTGATTCAGAGTTCAAAGAGCCAACGGTTTACAAGAATTTTAATATATAAGAAGGCCAAAATATATCTTAATTTTAATTAAGGAGCAGATAAAGAGGAGTGTCATTATAGAGCGTGAGGGGGCCTCAGTTTAGTAATTTACACCGATTATGGCACGTAAGACTTGGAGGTTGCCTTTAAAAATACGTGATAAGGTAGGGTATGTGAATGTCATCTATCACATATATACAACTTTTTGATAAAAGATCACATATATACAACTTATATCTAATAATACATCAAATATATATCATTTATAATCAAGTATATGTCATGTATCAAATATATAACAACTTATATCTAATACATCAAATATATATAATTTATCTAATCAAGTATATGTCATGTATATACTAAAAACCAATTGGTGTCTTGGTCTGATGGTAAGAGCAACCATCATGAGTGGACGCCATAGGTTTAAATGCTATCGTAACTATAAAAAAAAAATATATATATATATATATATATATATATATGTCAATGATCAAAATACATACAAATCATACCTGATACATTGAACCTATGTATTATCTATCCAAGCAAGTATATAATGCACAAGTATCTAAGGTATAAAAATATATGAGTATCTAATTCACCAAATATATATATATATATATATCATTCCTTTTATAGTCTATGGATCACATACGATTGTGAAACTCACGTCGGGAGAAAGAGGATACACATATCATATATTTATCCTTCAGTTGTTACAAACTTACAACAATAATGCTATAGACACAACATTATTTAGGTGATAAGTTGTTATTGATTTTCACATGAACCTATCACTAACACCACTTATTATTTACCATTTATAGTTTATTACCTAACCAATGTTGTGACAACATTGTAACCTAACCAATTTACAATATTCTTTTCAATAAATACCGAATCCTTCAAAGATGTTATTATCGAAATCGAATTCTATGGTACAAGTTTTTATGATTGAATCTAAGGTATCAATTTAAAACCATCAAAAGGCTAATTTGGGCAACCGAAACACCATCTAGAAAACGTCTTCACATTCAATTATTATTATTAAATTAAAACCCCATCTACATGTCGTTTTCAATAGCTGACATACAAGCCTAGTATCTTTTAGGAAATGGGTCAGTTTTTTTAATTAATTAATTAATTATCATCTATTTTTTTTTGCTAACAAAGTCAATTACTATCAAGACCAACAGCCACGCACAAAAAAACCCACTAACAAAAAGGAAAAAGAAAAAAAAGCTTTTATCAATTGAGCAGTAATGTACGTTTGCCCTAAAGACATTTTGTACTTTTAACGTATACAATATATACACACCAAAAAGGAATACCTTTTCGCACAAAAATCTTTTTTTTTTTTTTCCCTCAATCGCTAACTTTTTTCCCCCAATTTTTTTAGGGTTTTGAAATGTGGAGGAATGATGGGATCCTCTGAATCAATCTCAGTCCCAAATCCTAATCACGAAGGCTCGGAAGTAGGGTTTCAGTCTTCACAATCCCCAGAACCTAATCCCGATCTGGACGATCATGCACCGTCGGATCCCAATCGGACGGCGAGGGAGGAGGAAAAAGAAGAAGAAGAACACAAACTGCTCGAACAGCTTGAGAAACTTGATTTGAGAGATGAATCGGAAGTGGAATCGAAGGTGGAGGTGAGAGAGGATGAGAAAGATTGGAACTTGGATTTGAACGAGCCGGAGAAAGCGAAGAGCGATTCGAATGTGGAAGAAGAAGAAGAAGAAAATGAAAATGAAGAGAAGCGAGGTGATAGTGAATGGAGCTACGGATATGATAATGATAATGAGAATGTGAATGAGGTTGAGATTGGGATTGACAAGGAGGTAATAGAAAGTGGTAGTGGTAGTGAGGTGGATAAGAAGGGTGAGAGAAATGGTGGTAATGGTAGAAGGTTTCAGAGTCAGTACCCGGTGAGACCCGAGGCCGAAGATTGTCCATTTTATCTAAAGACTGGGATGTGTAAGTTTGGAACCCATTGCAAGTTCAATCATCCTGTTAAAAGGAAAATCCAGGTATATATATACTATACTATACAACTCTATGCGTATATATACATACATGTATATATTTCTATGATTGTGTTTATTTGTCTAAATTGTTGTTTTAGCAAAAGGGTAAGATGGATTTGTGTTGTGGATGTGTGGAACTTTGTGTTTGTTTGTGGGGGTAAATGTTAAATGGTGTGGAGAGCTATGATGGTTTTGTGAGAAGGAATGTCTACTGGTTTGGAGATGAGAATGGTGTTGCAGTGGAGGGGAAGTGTGGTAGGTTGTAGTTTTGTATGATAGTCCTTGTTAGAGTCGAGTTTGTTTAAGAGGATTCTGTTGTCTTCTTAATTGACATATGATGGAAAATATAATTGTTGTAAATAATGGGTAGTGGGTATTATGGGGCTTTTAGCTTTTCAAGTGTCACTTTTCTTCTTTTATTTTTGTACACTGCTGATTTTTTTTTTTGTTTTGTTGTTGGGTGTTTATTTTTATTGATTTGAAGGCTGTTAAGGAGAAGGTGAAGGACAAGGAAGAACCCACAGAGAGGCCAGGCCAGTCGGAATGCAAGGTTCCTATTATTGTTATTATGGTTTTCACACAACTATCTTTGCGAGTTATGATTATAACAGGGATTTAAAAAAAAAAAAATGTGCTTCATATCTTCCATGACTTCTTTTTAGAATTGTTTCGAATATTTGTGCATTGAATATATGGCCCAGCACTTGAATGAAGGAGTATTATTAATATATCTATAATTCTTTGCATTTGATTATAGATAGTTAGAATATTCCTGATTCAAATAATTTGGCATTGGCAATAGGCCAATAGGGCCCTAGCATAGTGACTAAAGACTTAAGGCATCTATAAGGGAGGGGTGAGTTCTTTGGTGTAATTTGTACTTTTGGAAAAACTAATTGGGCTGCTGCTAGGAATTTTCTGTGTATCCTTGATGTTGATGATATTGGATTTTTAATAATGTTGCTGATGTATGTCAAGAATTAAAATCATAGTTTATCTGTATATCGTGATATGCATCAATTTTTTAGACTCATGCCACACCTGTAGGGGTGGATATATAGTATCCATTGTAGGAAATCTGAACTTAAAACCTACACCTACATTACCCACCCATTTGATCTAAAGCTTAGAGGTAGTCCAGTGTAGAGAATTTCCAAGTTCTTGATAATTAAAGGCCATTGTGGTCATGAAGATACATCCCTCTTTTGGTTTTAGTGGATTTAATATAACAATATTAGGAGCACTGATCATTGCTAGCTAGCAATATCTTGCATTTGTTCTCTAATGTAAATTTAAGTTATATACCTGAATATCTTGGATGAACTTTTGCAATTTTCTTAAATAGCTGTATTGCTTAAAAATTTCACCAATTTTCTCTAATGTAATATACCTGAACTTTGCACTATTGTGAGGAAAGCATTGTAAGAAACAAGAGGAGGTTTGATTGAATGCATTATGAGGATGAAAGTTCTTTTTAGCCTCCTCTGGAATTGCTGGTTTTTTATTTATTTTTTAAATAATTTTAAGTGATAGTTATTTGGGGATTGTAACACAGAAATAAATATACTGTACTTATTAAAAATGAAAAAGAAAAAGGAAAATTGTAATTATAGTTTCTGTATGAGAGATCTCTCATCCATTTGCATATGGGTCTGGGTCATTTAAATGGCCCATGCACAAGTAAATAACCTATGGTCAATCTCTGTCAGTGTGCAATGTTGTACAAGTTAGCTGTTTATATATTACATGGAAGTTAATTGTGTGAGATAATAAATCTTAGTGGCTATTTAGCCACCTTACCATTGGGTGTATTGTTTTCGGGAAAGTACTTATTTTTTTTTTGAAAGAGTAACTTATCCTATGAATATTTTTAGGAATGTAGGGACTATTACGTTTTGTCTCCTTGTATACCATTTGATTACTATGTACAATGTGTATGATGTACTAATAACAGGTTTTGTCATCTTATAATTCTCTTCTTGAGCTTGTTTCAGTATTACTTGAGGTCAGGGGGATGTAAGTTTGGAAAGTCTTGTAGATACAATCACACAAGAGTCAAATCTCCAGGAAGCACATTTCTAGAGCTTAACTTTCTAAGCTTGCCAATCCGACCGGTATTACTTCTGTCTTAATTATGAAGTCTTGATGAATCTTTGTACATCCCTTTATATGATATTTCAATTGGGTTGGGACCACGCTTCATAAAGTGGACGTCACTAGTTCAAATCTCCCCTTCATCCCCTCCCCTTGGGACCAAAATTTACTTAAATAAAAATAAAGCTCAAAATTCTATGTAAGATTATCTTTAGTCAATTTCCTGGTTTATTACAGCAGTTATCCTGACAATGACATTTTAATTCATCACAGGGAGAGAAAGAGTGCCCCTACTACATGCGTACTGGCTCCTGCAAGTATGGCGCAAACTGCAAGTTTAATCATCCCGACCCTACAGTTGTGGCAGGAAGCGACCCCTCTTCAGGATATGGTAATGGTGGATCTGTTTCATTAGGTGCTTCCCAGTCATCTATGGCATCCTGGTCTTCGCCTAGAGCATTGAATGATTCTGCTCCCTTTTTGCCAGTGGTGCTTCCACCTACGCCGGGGGTTCCTCCTCAAAATTCAGAATGGAATGGGTATCAGGTACTTTATTAAATGAGTAACTAATCTTTTATCTGGCAATAATTTTTTTTCCCGCTCAATTTCTTTATATCAATCTTCTTAATACAATACTTTTATTGTATACCTAATATCTAATTTAAGGTCTTTGCAATTTCCCCAACTTTCTGGTCAAATTTGTCCTGCAATCAGTGCCCAAGTTATTTTCTAGATGATTTTTCAGACATTGGATTTGTTTCCTGTTTTGGAACCATCATGAACCCTATGTGGTTGCCATTCTTTTACTTTAATTAAAGTTGAGCTTAAATCCTGGTTCTTTTGACAAGAGCATGAGTAGTCTGTTCTATCAATATAATGTCCTGCGTACTAACTAGTAGGTTACCAGTCCTATTTGTTATCTTAGTTGCAGTTAGCTTGATTATAGGCTGTTGGGCTTAGATATTAATCGAGTATTGGCTCAATTTTATTTATTTATTTATTTAGAAGATTGCACAACTAAAAGAAGTGTTTAAAGACATTTGAGGAGTATGTATGAGACAGAATAATTGAAGATATTACTTATATATATAAAAAAAAAAAAAATAGCCTCAAGTGAGTAGTATTAGTATGTATGAGACAGAACAGTTTATTCATTGGGTATTTTGATATGCCTCAAGTGACTTAACCCCGGTTCACTGTTGAGACTATGCCTCTTGGGCATCAAAAAATAGTTGTTCCTTTGTGTCTAATGTGGTGAGCCTTATTACTCTAAAAAATTATAAAGCTAGGTGAGGAAAAAGAATCAACTGTTTCTTTGCTGTTCTGTTTTTAAAAAATCTGGTAGATCCAGGGTTGTTTCCAGTCTCGGGTACTTTTTCCACACATGCAAACACGTGCAACATGTTCTATTTTTATCTAATTTGTGCTGTATGCTTTGTGCCTCATGGTGTGGATTCCTTCTAAATGGTGTTTTCCCATTAATTCTATTTGTTTGTGGATTGTTCAGGCTCCTGTATATCCACCACCTGAAAGGAATATGCATCTGCCCCAATATGTAATGAACCCAGCAGCAAATCAAACAACCAATGTCTACTTGCATCAGCCACAGCAGATTCAAGTCGAAGAATATCCAGAACGACCCGGCCAACCTGAGTGCAGTTATTTCTTAAAAACTGGGGATTGTAAGTTTAAATCTAATTGCAAATATCACCACCCCAAGATTCGGAATGTGACATCACCCCCATGTGCTCTCAGCGACAAGGGCCTTCCTCTGAGACCAGTAAGTTTATTCCTCTGGGCTGTACTTTCTTGAAGAACTTAAAAGACTAGGGAAGTAGTTTCAAATTTCCTTTACTCTGGGACTACATGGAGCCAAAATCAATTGAAGACTACTGATAAATTCTTATACGATTTTTAAAAATGATGGGAACTTTCGTTTTGTTTTTTAATATTCATTTCCTCTGGAAAATTTGTCATATAAATTCTATACTCTGATTGCTCTGATGATTTTGTTTTCTTTGAAATCCAGGAACAGAATATTTGTTCACATTATAGTCGTTATGGCATTTGCAAGTTTGGGCCGGCATGTAAATTTGACCATCCGATAGATCCACCTATGACTGGGGTTGATCAGCATTCTTCCTATGGCAACTCTGTAACTACAGAAAATGCTGGAGTGGCTGGGAGTGGAAATGGAAGTGGAAGTGATGCCACTATGTAGCAGCTTGTGTAAAAATTTTGTATTCAAGGGCTCAAGGCCCTAGCTTTTAGGAATCACAGTACCAAGGATTTGTAATTTTATATTTAATATAACAAACGAGAGTGGGGGGTTGTTTTTAAAGGGGCTGAATTGCCAGAAATGTCCTCTTACTTTTAATCTATCAAAATGCCATTTTCTTTCTTAATTATCGTTGGAATTCAAGGTCCCACCATATATATATATATATATATATATATATATATATATATATTATCTTCTCCATTTTATTATGGAGGCCCTCACTTGTACCACAAAAAATCTTCCAATCAGACTTTGGATAGACTCCCAGGTCTTTAGACGAATTGAAACAAGACCAAAAAGTAGAACCCTTATCCTATGTCTGATTTTCCTGTCTTCCTTTCCTTGTCTCCCTTCTTTCCAAACATATTATATAGAGAGTATTAATATACACTAGCAAGGTTGTTTGTTAATTTTTCCCTCCATTTTCCTTTCTCCCGAGTTCCAAGCATGCTATTAGAGTTTTGTGGAAGATGGTTGTTCGGCCAGTCTGCTCCCAATGCAGATGAAAGACTTTTACCTATAGACTTATTGATTGTAGTTTGCAAATCTAGTGCAGTTGTCAATTTATGAGCGCTCACTACTCACTACATATTCAAATTGACCCCCGGTTTGGGTGCCAAGTTGAGTCTTTGACTTTTTCTAACTTATTTTTGAAAAAGTATCTTCTCCGTTTAATTCAGAAATACATGAAAAATTACTCAAAAAAAAATATGTACATAAGAAAAGTTAAAATGAAATAAGTTTCATTTGTTAAACCAATGATAAAAGAGTTCGTACTTTCTTAAGTTTGATCTCCAGCAAACTTGTAGTTGGCTATTCTTTAGTCACAATTAGCTTGGCTTTTGTCATTGAAACAGTGGAAATCAATGAATAAATTGAAGGAATAAATCTTTAAGTGTTCAACAAGGTTGAGCATGAGCACATAAATTCAACCTAATATCATGAATATCCTTAGTATTGCTTCATATTCTAAATTAGCATGATACAAATGCTTTTGGTGCCCAGCCATAAATATTGGATAAAGTCAGGACCTCCGACCAAGGTGAAAAGAACAGCTCACATTTTGTATATACCATGTCCTCAATGTTACTGCAACAATGAACAAATGGCTATAGGAAAATGCACCACATATAGGGCCATATTTCCTCTAAATTAAATTGTTTGAAGGAAACCTCCTCCAATCACTACGTGGCAACTCAAAAGATTATATAAATCTACTTTTAATCATATAACTAAACATTTTAAGATAACAATTGGTAAAGAATAATACCATATATTTAATCTTATGGATATTAAGATATTTAAAAATGTTCCTGTGCTGAACCAAGTATAGTACTTATCACCATGGAGGTTCCAATCTGAATATGTATAAAATTTATGTTTCCTCTTTTTCATATTTTGATTGAGATATATTAAAAAACATAATAAACATCAAAAGAAGGCGGTCAAGATAAAAGAGAAAAGCAAAAAAGAAATAATAAGATAACTATGATCATAAACCATTCCCTGCTCCACTGGATTTCCAAGAACTTAACAAGTGGGATCGTAAACGTCTCCTTGCGCCTATACCAATGTGGACAAATTAAAAACAGATTCAAGGCTCTGAAAGCAGTGAGGATTCAACCACAGCAAAACCACTTCCTCTGCATTCAAAATTTCAAAAGTTAATAGAGCTCTGGAAGACCTTAAATTACAGTTAAACATGCCAAAAATGAACTGCCACCAGAAGCTAATGATACATACAAGTCTATTTGCAGTGATACATACAAAATACCAATGCACACTGTTTGTACACACCACCTAAAATGTGGACATATGTATGTTCACAATTTGTGGATGTATGTTTACATTAGGTGGTGTGTAACAATATTTATTTAACCGTCTACAATAAGACATACCTTTCGAGGATGCTGAGGATTGCTGTCATTCTTGTACACAGGAACAGGATCACTTTTTCTTGGGGTCTCAACTTTCAGAGTAGCAGCATTGGTCTTCTTATCATCTCTAGCCTTGTTAAATATGACAGTGAATCCTTCTGCTGAGGCAGGATTGTTTACATCCCACTCCCCAAATTTGGGCAGTGGCCGAACTTTATCTTGCTTAAAAATAGAAAAGGTCTACCATAAATAGATGAATACAACTTGTAGAGCATAAATTCATTAATGTGAAGCTATGTCTACTTTGTACATAAAGTAATGATTCATCTCTGCAGGCATTAATTCAAGGTACATAAATGAAAGCCACAATTTTCACCACTTGGCCATCAATCTCTACAGGCAGAAACTAAGAAAATATCAGAAAACAATAAACTTTCACTAAACTTTCACACACAGAATAATAAAGCAGCAGTTGCATTGGTACCAATAACTGCATATTGAAATTTGAAATACAAAGGGGTCTTTTACTTTCTTTCTTCTTGAAGAATCAATTTCGCTTGCAATAGACAGATACTAAATCTCCAAAGCAAAATGGCACACAGCCCAACATAGACTAAAAGAGTCAAATGCACTTCCAAATCATCAATTTTATGATTAAGATTAAAGATTACAAATCTAAAGGTGTATCAAGTGTCATGTCGTTTAAAATTTTAAATAACGTTTTCAAATGAAATAGGAATTGGACTATTGGAGAGATGTATGATGTATCATACTCAGGTACCTTTCTAAAGATGTGCCTCCATTCACTACCTAACTCACTCACAAACAGACCCACACACATGCACACATTCGTCCAATATGATATTTCAACTAAAGTTTAATAAATAATAATCTTAGACTTGAGGACAGCAGCTAGCCCATACACAATTGAAAACTGATAGAATTGTAAGAAACATGTGAATGTATATTAGTTACTTTATGTTCTACAGGTATTTCAAAGCGTAAATGAATGCTCTTGAAATCTGCCAAACCGAAATAAAACTAAAAATTGTGTCATCACAATGGCTACTATTTAGTATTTAGTTATTTACACAACCCAATAACATTAAAATCTCCAAACCTTAATCTATAGAGAAAACTATCTCAGAGGAAACCTTATCCCTAGTGTTAAGCTCCAACTTTCAACTTATATCATTAATCTTATAAAAGCAAATTAGTCTCAATAATTAATCAAGTTACATTATGAATGAAATACTAGAACATATTTAAGGATTCAATTGTAACTTTATAAACTCTAAGCTAGGACCAAACTATAAAATGGGACAGACTTTACTGACCAGATGTGGTGTTTGCCCTATATTATATTATTAAGAAAATATTAAAACTTCATTGTTCATTTAAATGCGCATTTGGATACAAAAGTGTTCATGATATTGAAGCTACAAAATTGAATAGCCATAATCATACCTAGCTACCCTCAATTGATTTATAACCAAATTTATTGGACCTAAAGAAAGCCAAATAGAAAGAGACCAAATACACAGAATATACACACTCGACAAAAGCAAACTCTGTGTTTCAAATAATCGAAAAAAAAAGAGACAACAAATTTATGCAAATATCCCTCCATACATGAGCACCTAATATATAAAAAGAATCAAGAAAAGGGTCAAAAAGAAAAGAAAAAAAAAAGGGTCAAAGTATGTTTTGGCACATATTGATGTATGATCATCACGTCCTTGAATACAAGACATTGATAGAGAAAAAGAAAAGAAAAGAGTGAAATGAAATAATAATGTTACCGATGCCATGAATGCAAGATCGCAGGAACTTCAAATCCCAAAGATGTAGTGCTTGGAAGAGAAAGAGAGAGAGAATGAAAGAGAAATTCTATTATGGGAAAGGAAGATTTAAAGAGAGAAAGAGAGCGATTTGTTAGGAGCAAGAATAAGAAAATGTGGAACGTTGTTTGTGTTGTACGTAGTACGTAGTAGTAGTTGTAGCCAGCATATCTCTCTCTGACTATCAACAACCTACACACATCTACTAACGCCTTTTTCTTTCTTTTTCCCGCGAAATGGGAATATTCATTATGGTCCTATATAATTATGTATATATATTGAATGTATGATATATTTTTTGGAAAAATTATTTAATATTTCAAGAACAATATTCAACATTGTTCCAGAGTAATCAATAATTATTTTATCTTATTTCTTGTAGGAGATCGTGAGCTTTGTTTTTTTGGTCTTAACCAAATTATATACATAGGATAGGAGTGTAAACAAATAAACCAAGACCCATGAAAACTTGGACACGAAATTTGATGATAATGTGAATCATAGGTAGTTAAAATTTAGAAACCAATTTTAATGGAAGCTACTCGTGCGCCTTCACATCTATAGTAAACAATATATGCTTTGATAGTACTTGTTGAGGTTGCTCCCATCCCCAATATCTCCAATATTCGTGCGCCAATACTTACCAGAAGAGATATGGCTCTAAACAATCCAAGTCAAAGTAAAATATTACATCACTTGGTTTCGCATTTTATAAATTTGCCGAGCTGTTATCAATATTAATTATTTTCATCTATACGTAATTAAAGGCTACTAGCTAGCACGTCCCGTGCGCGGGATTTCTATTTATTTAAATTTTAAATCACAAACAAAAAATTAAATTTATAGTATTGGAAAAACAAAAGTTTGACGAATATCAAAACTATCCTACACAAACCCAACAATAACATTGACTTAATTTAATTAAAAAATAAATGTGTGGATATTGTTATTCTTATGATTGCAACACACATTTCAAGACATCTCTTGAAAGCACTCCGATTAGTATCATTGAGAGAATTTGTAAGAAATATAGAGGAAGTTTCTCATTGTGAGCTTTGGGCTGCACCCACCCACACGAACTCGTCCACCCACATGAACTCACCGCCACCGAGTTCTTTATTGATGCCCAAGTTTTTGTTCTGGTAGAAAAGAAGAGTGTCGTTTGATTCTAAACACAAACCCACAAATTCAATCAAAATCACAAAAATCTCAAACTACACATACGCATCCACCGGAAGCAGATTAGCCACAAATAAACAATTACTAATTCATTGGAAAAAAAAAATGAAGAAGATCGAAAAATAAACTCATCTTAGGATTCTATCAGTTCAATGAATGAAACAAGTGAAAAGATAGAGAAAACAATCAGAAGTTGAGTACAAACAATAATCAAAATGTGGACTTTGAATTGTATGGGGTATCAATTGAAGTATATGAACTCTGAAAAGTAGTTTGGGTTCGATGGGTAGAGGAAGAGTTGAAGAGGGACAGAGAGTAAAGTAATGACATTTTTTTTTTTTTTTTAGAAATAAAGAAAACATGTGGGAGTAACGTGTGGACTGTGGACTAGGAAATAAGTTAACTAAAATTAATACAAATCATTAAAACCTACTTTAGTGTACATTGACATAGAGAGATAATTGAAAACCAAGAGTGCTTATTTTAATTGGTGTCTATGAAGTAAATTGATAATGTAATAATAAAAATAAAATAAAGCTTTTGTTTTTTATATATTATATAGATATAGATATAGAATATAGAAAAACATGAAAAGAAGAAATTATCACCACAAGTCAAACACTAAGCATTGCCAAATATTGGTAAACTAGTAGAAACTCAACACTAAACATGTCAAATAGAAACAAAACTGGAGCTATATATATATATATATATATATATATACATACATAAATGCAAGATTCCAAAAAGGGGCTGTTCAAATTTTCTGAGATATAATTGTCTTTTGAGGGCTTGAATTATTTATAACTTAACATTAAAAGTTAACATGGCAAATGGAAAGAATATCCAAAGGACTGAATTTTCCTTTCAAATTTTTAATGGAATTTTCACAACTATATCCAATTTGTTTTCAAACACGCATAACCATCGTATGGACAATACCAGGGATGCACAAACATGTATTGTATGATGCACTTGTGCACATTATATCAAATTGTTTTATCTTTACAATCATTTGATTCATAAACACGTGAATTTAATTTAGACCTGTACAAATTTATGAAATTGAATCAGATTTTATTGAGCTTGACGATAAAAAAAAAACAAAAACAAAAGGTTTCCCCGAGAGAATAGGCAACTACTCATGCTATAGAACTGTATTATAGATATGAAGATGATTGTCATGATGATGAAAGTGATGTGCTAGAATGTTATTTGCATTATATATAAAACAAAAAATCGATTCAAAATAAGATATGTTTTGACAACAAAACACTCAGTTACGAACAATAATATCCCCCTATAATATAATAAATTCGCTTTCATCACAAAGAGAGGACTTTGGAAGCCCAGTATTGATATATTCTTACATAACAAAAGAGAACTCAAATACCCCACCAACTAGCGGCAGAAAACATGAATGTTCCCTTCCAATGCCTACAATTTTACAACCATTTATACACATACAATACAACTACGTTGGATCCTAGCGATTTAAAAATATTCTAAGGGTAATATTATACAGATTTTTCCACGTTGGGTTTGTTTCCAGCAAGGATGAGTGAGATCTCCAGCCCACGACTAAATGCTTGATTAAAGAGCAGACGAGACTGGAAGGTGGAAATGAATGGGAACCATGATAACACAGCTATTGGGGTAAATATCAACATACCCATCCCAGCATCATACATTCTAGCAAATTCACGCACCGAATCCCACAAGCCTAACTTCCAGAATATCTTCCTCCAAGCAATTGCCAGCTGTTGCAGCAGAACCACCAAGGAATAAAAGCATGTCAAAAAGAATTGTCATAACACAGTTGAGACATTGACAAAAAGAAGTTCACACTGTTAACAGCAAGGGTCATAACAAGTGCAGTCACAAAAGTCAGCTCTGCCACATAAGCAACTAAAGTCCATGCATCCCAAAGACATTGTGAATGTGAGATGGTTTGCTGGTCATAACATTTGATCTATGCAAAGTAAGCTAAACTGCTTGCATTACTTCCTGTATTTGAAATTATGTGACAAGTCAAGAACAGCTTAAACTAGCCGTTTGGTATCGGTAGTAAATCAAAAGTCATATCTGTGACCATGAATACTATATTAAGCTACACCAGACATAATAACTTTTGAAGCATGCTCATTTTACTTTATCTTTAATTTCTAATCATCTCAATTTCAAAAAAGGTAGAAGGTATTAACTAATTGGCAACTCTCTCATAAGAAATCCTAGATTTCAATTTTACCCATAAAAAAATATTATGATGTTGTGTACATGAAATTTAATTAGAACTTGTATTCAGTTAACTTACACATAGTATGGTCCATCCAGTGGGAATATATGCGAGGATGCATGCAAACAGGTCTGCAATTGACAAATTAGTAAAGATAACAACGAGGGCAATGGCTGCAACAAGTACTATGGATGTGACTCCCTGTGTAAATCGCATCAGTAGCTGGAAGTTGCTTGATCTTTTAGGGCTGTATGTAAAGACCTAGAGGGCAATAGAAAATAATACAAAAACAACAGAAGATTAATAGTAGATCAAGCAAGCTGGGGTGGGGGGTTGGGAATTGAAGCAAAAAGTTGTACAAACCTTGAATATCATGCCAATGCCAACCAATACAACCCACGAGAAGCCATAAATCTAGAGAACATAAGCAATTATTAAGATCATGAAAAATTCCTCTTTTCATATAACTAGAATCAGTAGAGTATAATATGACAATATGTAGCCAAAGCCAGAAGCATATGCAACTATATTTCTTTGTTTCTTCCAATATTTATTAATTTATTTTATGTTTTATATATTGGTGGTGGTTGGGGAAAATAACCAAAGCCAGAAGTATATGCAAATATCTTGAACATTGTATTGTCCGTTGAGTATGAATTGTTGATCTTTGGGGGAAGCACTAAGCAGTAGTTTGTCCCAGATTCTGCACTAAGCTTACAACTACAGGATGAACATAGACACAAACTTCTAATGAAATTTTGATTATAAGCCTCATTTATCTCAATCAACTTCAAAGCTTCCTTGTTTGGGTAATAAACACTCATCTCCAAGATCACTAGGAAGATGGGAACACATTACTGTAATTCCTAAATATCATTTAATAGACTTCTGACAATAACAAATCACATTACTTCTCTCTCTCTCTCTTCTTTTTTTTTTAATAATTTTTTCAATGCACATTGCTAAGAGAATTTTCGCAGAGATTTTTTTGGCATTAAAATTATTCACTGTCTTCATTTTGCACAGGAAATTTTCTCAAGAATCCAAAGTGTCAGATCAGCAATGTGTGACGTGGTACATACAATAACATGTTCATTTTTATATGTAAAAACACTCAATTTGTTAGCAGATACTGCAGAGAACTGGCAAAACAAAATATGTATACAAGATATTATTTCCAACTTATATGGATGGGAGAACTTAGGTGGCTGCTTAGTAATCACCACCTGTCTATAGAATGAGAACATCAGTAGAACTTTCTAAGCGAGGGGATTCATGAATATGCTTGATTTTGTTTGGAATAACATACAGAACATATGTGAGCTATACTGCAGAATAAAGGACAAGAAGGCTACCACAAGTGATGTATCAGTTCCTGTGAGATGCAGTTTATATACAATGCCATATTGGAACACCAAGAACCTCAAACTCAAAATTGTTTCCAATATACGACCTCTGAATGTTTGTATATGTGCCTGCAAAAGAAGAATGTAACTAACCACAAGAAACAAGCAAGAAAGCATAAGAATTCATATCTAAAAAAGCATGGATGGCATGTAATGGAACAATGCTGCTCACATATCTTAGCTCAAATAAATATGCAGCCTTACATAATTAAATAGAACAAACAGGCAATGGAATTGCCACAGAGCAAATATTAATCTCCTTTATCATCATAAAAAGTTATACAGAAAAGAGTTTGGAATAGAGTGAGAACATCAGTAGCACTTGGGAACAGATGAAACAAAATTTGGAACAAAAGGAAGGCAACAAATTTTTATTTTTTTTGATAGGTGAAGAGATATATTTTATTAAAAGAGAACGTCATAGTGTGCATAAAGGATGAACACTAGAGCATTAAATAATTACATCATAATGTGTTAAGGACAAAGAAGAAATAAACTCTATAACAGTTGTACTATTGGTAAAACCCCAAGCTCTAGACCAATCAAAAAGAGAGAAAATAACAACACTAAGAATATATAGGCCTCGAGGAACATTCATTAAGAACTGATGGAAGGAAAACACATGAGAAAAAAAATGAATTATATAATATTTTTAAAAGTATTATAATCAACTTTAGTCGGCTAATCATTATCATGTTGTTATAACAAAGAAAATCAAACATCTTAATAAAAAGAAAACAAATTATTAAAGAAAATATCAAAGTGTCTGCTTATTAAGAGATAAAGTGAAGTGGAAACATTGTCGCTATTGCAATAGACATAAAAGAAAAGAAACAATTGTGCTAGTAGTTATAAACCTGTTCTTCATCCCACCAAGATTCCCAGCTATTTTCTCCCTTCACACCCACTCCACCTTTATACATAAGCCAACTAGTCCAATCATCAAAATCCTCCACAGTCCTATTGATTGAAAAGTAGGATTATGAGACTGATAAGATGGAATGATTCTTACTAAAAGCAGGGACTTCAATGTCACAAAAGAATATACTCAGAATTTCCAGAAAGTATATTAAAAATCTAAGAACTTACTTTTGCCACTCAAAACCAGAGGGATTGAAGATATAAGGAGCAAAGAGCCAGGAGAAGACAAGGAACCAACTGCTCACAGTTAGCAAAACAAACGAAACAGCACCTCCATCTGTGTATCCATATGCAATGTAAACTATAAGAAGGAGTGCCACCTCAAACCTGCAAAAAACCAACTTCATTGTTACAGGAAAAAAAAGAGCCATTGATACGTCCAAATAAATAACTTTTAACTCCCCACTCCTTCCCCCCAACCCCCCCTCCCAAAAAAAAAAAACCAAATCATCTATCCTTTATTTGAAAATTTCACTCACGCTTTGATGAAATGACTTCTTGAATAAAGCCTGTAATTATCAGCAAACTTGATGTGACGGACAACAAAGCCTCTACCAGTTGCTCGGTACTGTTGGTGAAATATAGAAATGCAAATAAATCTTTCAATTGCCAAACAAATAAACCTTAACTTTTGAAAGACAAATCAAAAAAACGTATTTACATACTTTTGCACCTCCATGGAGGATGGTACGTCCAAAATAATGAGTTCTTGTTCCTAATGAGAATGTGAAGAAGACAGAACACAGCTGAAGTTGCATCGTAATAAAACTGAAAACAGCCTGCAAATATTTAGGTAACACTAAATGATTAACAATACAAAAACTTTTTTTTTTTTTTATAAGTAACAATACAAAAACTTATGTACAAGGCAATACAATTATTGAAAAAAAGAAAAAGGAGAAAAGCACATTAATAAAACAGGTAGAAAGTATAATATGACAAAATGGACTTATCTAAATATATAACCAGCTAAAGCCTAAAAATTTCCACACCGTAGAAAATTGCAAGAGACAATATAGACTAACCTTCAGCAATCCCAGTTCAAGTATAAAACCCATTATCATTGGCACTGCAGTAAAGATTCCAATCTGGACCAAGAACTGAGCATTCAGAGCTGCATCTAGTGCTACGTTACCCGACATTTTTGCTTGCCTAGAGATTGCTTCATCAAGTCCAGAGAATGCCTGAAGGAGTTGGCAGCAGATTGACAAAAGGTTAAATCAAGTGGAAGGATGCCTCGGTGCAATTCTGAACAGAAGAACAATCTATCCAAGAACACCAACATCTAGTACTAGTCTTTTAAACACAATGAAGAAAAGTAGACAAACAAGTAAAATATTAAAATCCAAAGAACATCTTTTAGCCAGTGATTATACTCATTTGTGCAGTTCTTTAAAATCAAGGAGTAGGTCACTTTTCTTGGTTGAATGGATTTGGGTAGCGCACTAATTATGGTGGCACTACAACATCCTCCAGATGCATCATGATCCAATTTCTAAAGAATTTGACCAAGTGCTGTGTTCCAAATTAATGAATGAATTAACTCTTTTTCAATTTTTTTAGGAGGGGGGGGGGGGGGGGGGGGGGGGGTGAGAGAGTATAACTCAATTTTCATTAAATAACAAATATATCCACATGGAATCCCTGGGGTCTCCAAACAAATATAGCTCCGACTAACCAGATCCATGAAGAGATTTAAAACTAATAAATCCAACTCAGACAAACACAGTTCTTAGTGATAAAAAACATAGCTATCAAGTCACTGCATGTGGCCACATGTTTTATAACATTTACCACAGGTACCTTTTGGCAACTGTTCCATAAAGCCCAACTTTCCCTATTTTTTCATGACAAGCTCAATTTAAAGCATGACCCTCCCCATCTACGAGGCTGCAAGCAATGCAGCACAAACTCCTAACCTTCCTTAATTAGCCAGTTATACAAATTGTTTTATAGACATTAGACAATAAGATAGTGTTACATTTGACCTAGATCAGAAATTTGACAGTAACAATGTTATAGATTTATCATCATTGTAATCTATTATAAAATTAAGAAGAAGAGTAGACTCTCTGATAGAATAGAATGGTGGAAAATAATATATGTGGCCGACCCTAACTAGTCTGTTAAGGATCCATAGTAGACCCTAAAAATTTTTGGACCAAGGCATGGTTGTTTTTGTTGTTGTAGTAAGCTTCAAGCAAAATAATAAAAAACCATTAATGAAAACATGGTGAATAAAGTAGGAAGGAAAATCAACTTTGTTAGATTACCAGGTAAACTCTTCCATATAAAAATATGTATACTGTGAGGACTGTCATCTGCATTAAAAAGGAAATTCTTATCAGCACATTCCAGGGACTAGGTATTCAAATTATCTAAAATAACAAAAGAATAGGAATATGATTAAACTATACCATTGTGCACACATAATATCCAACAGTTGTAAAAAAGAATGACAGCATTCTAAAGAAATCAAACAATTGTCCGAGCCTGTATATATCCCTGCTAAGGACTTGCTCTCCATTTCCACCTGCCACTTTCCCTTCAAATAGGGCAATCTGGTTTAATCCAACATCCCTTCCTTTTCCAACCTACATTAGAAGCAGCTATCAAACAACCACAAAAGAAACAAAAATGTTCAACATAAACAGTCAAATTTATGAGTATAATTAACCTGAATATACTCATGATGTGTTATGTTACCCTGCCTCAATGTGGAGTTAAACCCTGCAACATAAATTACAAATGCTCTAAAATCTCATACTATCAGTAACCAACAGAATGCTTAAATAAATATATCAATCCTTAATAAATAAACAAATAACATTTGCAAGGAGAAGAAATTATTTCAGACTAAGGTCAGGCAGAATAAGGAGAGAGCGAAACTAGCAGACCTTCCTCCTGACCCAAGCACCATGGTGGCTGTGCAGTGAATATATAAATTATGGTGTATCACACATAAACCATCTCTTAGTGTTGTTACATAATCAATAAAAAAAGGAATACACTTCAGTGAACAAATATTAACAAAATCCAGTCCCTCCTCTCAATGAATAGGGAAATTAAAGCAACTACAATTCCTTCCTTCTTGAAAAAATTCATTAAAGGACAAGTTTAAGTGAAGCAAATAATATAAATTAGCCGACACTTGAATATGAAATCCGGAATAGATATCAAGTTATAAAAGAATAAGGGTAGGGTAACATATTAACAACACTGAAACTAGATACAGAAATAAGAAGCAAATCATTGAAGTCCATCAAACTTACCTGCATATATATCCTCACTAATATTAATTACACGTGACGCCTTACTAATGCCTCCTCGAGTTACATGGAATATTCGATCAAACACATCTGGATGTCCATAATGCATGCGGACTCTGCAATATTTTTTTTAATGATAGAATGGAGTTAAGTAAATGCAAACACCATAATACAATTCACTTCTAATAATCAATTCAAATTCATGACCCAAGCTTCCCAAACTAGTGGCAATGTGGCATTCAACTTTTCTCACTTCTTCATACATTTTAAGTATGAAAACAGCAAACAAGTTAACAACAGAATCCTGACAAATTGATCTGTAAGTAAATTCAATAACTTTTTTATAAGAGCAGTTGTAGATGACTCACTTAAGCGGACTTGCTAAAACACGCTGGCCCAAGGTTACAAAGCTAGTCTCTTGATTGGACATGAACCAAGCTAATGACGAGACACTGCATTTACATATTCAACAAGTGACAAGTAAGAAAGACCACCACAGAACCAAAAACCAAAGTGGACTTTAATTTAAGTAATAGCATGCCGAACCTTCCTGTAAAAACATGCTCCCTTACACCAAGAATAGTCGGCGGTCGAAGGCCATGATTACTATGAAATTCCTCAAGCAGATTTCTCATTTTCATTGCCTCCTCAAGGTAATTGTCCTACAGAATAAAATAAAGGTGTTACTATGTACAGATCATATCTATATCATTCTTGGCTAAAGATAAACAAGAAGCTATATACAAGAAACTATTCATGATTCCCTACTCTACCGTTTAAAAACCCTAATATAAAACTAAAATAGAAGTCAAAAGCGGGCTGTAAGCCAGTCAACAGTAAAGAGGAACGAGAATTGATTGATGCACAAGTACGCAAATAAGTTTACGCCAGAAGCACCTGCTAATGGACCCTACAAGACCAAATAAATAAAACTTTGGAACAGTGTTAAACAAATAAAATCTCTCTGAAGCTTTCAAGAAGTTGAAGAGCCATGAATTGAACAACTCATATCAAATTGCTTTTTCCAATTAAATGACTTAGCAAAAACCCAATAAGAAACAAAGGTGACCATCTAAATATGGCATGTATATATCCATACTTGATTCATGTCAATAGTTTGAACAGCTTCCCCACGAGTGAAGATAATAGCATGGTTTTGGTTTTCGGGCTTCCCTTCTCCGAGCTTTGGATCACCAGGTAGTTTGACAGAATATATTTCCTATAAATAGAGAAGAAAATTACCATTAGCAAACCACAGTTCAAGGCAAATGGAAAAAAAAAAATGGTGCCAATGTTGCATCTAGTGAGGAAATAAGAAAAAAAGGCTGAATGTATATATATATATAACAAGAAAAATCATTTTTCAAGATAAAACCTGCATGTTGTTCTGTTCCAATAATAGGGGATAGAGTAAATGATAAGACACTCATTATATGAGACGTAAAAGCAGATAGCAGTGGCTATTGATCAAGTAATATGAAAGATATAAAAAAAGTTTTGTATACACTGTCATCACATTTCAACTGTAAAGACACTGAAACCAAGCAAAAAAGAGAGCCACACCCACAGAATCTGAAACAAAGCAGCAGTTGGCTACTCCTTTTCCATCAAAACTTCCACAAAAAATATAGAGCATCATTAAAGCAGCAATTAGTATCAACTTGTTCATCAATGACAAGCTAAAGTGTACCCCACTGAGGTAATCATCATCTTGCTTTCAGATATTGAAATCGGAAGCATATGGGGAGAAATAAATACTCAGAAACCAATCCTAGAAAGGATATGAAGATCTATGAAGAAAGAACAAGGTCAACAAAATCCATCATTTACCTGATCTTTTCCATGTATATCAGCTTTGACAAGCTTTGAATAAAATTCCTTTGAAATCTTTCCATCTGTCGCACCGCTCTCCTCTATGTGGATGAAAGCAACTCGGAGTGCCTCATTCCTGATAACAGAATAATATATTAATATACCAACTAGAGTTGCAATGAAATTTAGATAGGTTACAAAGAGATTTCTTATGGGGAGGTAGAGGGGAAGAAATGGAATTCCATTTGGTGAAATGGGACATGGAATCCTATTCAATTGGGAGGTTTAGATATTAGAGAGCTTGGCCTTTTCAATCAAGCTCTTTTAGGGAAGTGGCTTTGGCGCTATGCCACGGAACCATCTTCTATAAAGGAGTGTTGTTGAAGCAAAATACAAAGAGACATGGGGCTGCTGGAGTACTATGGAGGTCAAGGGTGCTCAAGGACTGAGCTTGTGGAAGCATATTAGAAGTGGTTGAGATAAGTTTCAAAGTTTACTAATTATCTTGTTGGGGATGGTAGGCACATTCGCTTTTGACTTCAAGGTGGACAAACGTTTTGGGACATCCCAAAATGGAACAATGGACAAAATAATTGGATGGAGTAAGTACAATAGGATATGAAAAATAATATGCATCTATAAAAGGTTAAATGCAATTGGGCCCCTCTTAACATTGGACCAACCACTTCTAACATGTTTCTAAAGACATGCTTAGTAAGGACCACTTTCCACCCCTGAGCACCATCCACCTCATTCACTACCATATTTTCTTACCCATTATTTTCCTAAGTTATTTTTTATTGATTGAGATTTTGCCACGCCCTTGCTCGACTAGTCTCATGTGTGGGGTTTCACATATAGTAATTCCATCGCAATCTTTTGTAATCAGTACACATTTCTTATTCTTTGTAATTCTTTAGACTCCTTTGTGTTCATGCTTTACACTAACAGAGTATTCTTTTTTCAATAAAATACTTTCTGTCAAAAATATATATTATGAGGAACTGCATCCATTGACTATATACAGAATGCTTAACATCACAGCTACATGTCCTTGTCAAATCATTTACTCATTCACTAAACCTTGGTAGCCATATACTCATGCCCAAATTTTGAAAGATTGTAGTGCTCGACATGAGACCAAAGCACTTGGCATTCTTGCCATAAACCCACTAACATTGTAATTGCCAGTGTACGAAATGTTAATTTTGGCAAGACTCGTGGTGCAGTGGTTGTCCTTTATAGGATGAGTTTCCAAATCTGTTAGCTATTGCCTGTGTCAGAAACATTTCGGTTGCAGACTTGCTGAGGCTTTCTGATGGTGTTATTCATTGGGACATGTCTTTTACCTGGTCTGAACAAGATTTGGGAGTTGGAATCTTTATTGGTTTTCATGGACTTATTGTATTCAATTCCGGTAAGGGGAGATGAGGTTGATAAGATTTGTTGGAGACCTGAGAAGGAGGCGCAGTTCTCGGTTGGTAGCTATTTTCATAGTATACCTGGGTTCGTTGAGGTTTCCTTTCCTTGGAAAATTATTTGGAAATCTCATGTGCCTTCTTGTGTTGCTATTTTTTGTTTGGACTGCGGCGTTGGGGAAAATCTTGACTGTTGACAATCTGCGTCTGCATCTGCGTCATATTGTGGTTTTAGATTGGTGTTGAATGTGCAAGGGTGATGGAGAGTCCGTTGATCATTTATTGCTTCATTGTCTTGTAGCTCATGAGATGTGTTCTATGCTTCATTGTTTTGGGTTGGCTAGAATGTTGGCAGGGTAAATTTGGTAGGCATCGAAATATAGGGGTTTGGAGGGTTGTGCCTCATTGCTTGATGTGATGTCTTTGACAGGAGCACAATGGTCGTAGTTTTGAGGATTATGAGAGGACTATAGTTGAGCTGAAATTGTTGTTTCTTAGAAACTTATTCGATTGTGTCTATTAGGGGTTCTGTTTCTTGTGTTAAACTGCATCAATTTTTGGGTTTCTACTCTTTGAGAGCTTGATTTGATTGTACTCCTAGTATACTGGGGAATTTTCATCTTCAATAAAAAATTTTATTACTTAAAAAAAAAAAAAATTATACAACAAAATTCCTTTAAAAACAATTTATTTGAAAAATAATAACAACACAACAAGAACTACATTTTCAATGATTAAATTTATTTTTTATGTTTCTTTTTTGAATGTTGTACTATGATAGGCAGGGCATTTTGTAATTCTTTAGTTGAGTTCATGGATCTATTAAATCTCCGATCCTACTTCTTTAGGAGAATATCTTTTGAGTCATCCTTTCTTTAGGAGACTCTTATTACTTAACAGGGGGAAAAAAACAACAGTAACTATACCTCTGTAACAAAAGAGCAATATCAGCGGCCTCTGGTGCCTTTTTTTGCTTTTGTTGACCATAAATTTGGCACGATACAACGTAAGTAAACTTCAAATCTGCTTGTGCCCTTGATTCACGAGAGAACTCAAAACCTTGGGTTGTTGGGAAGTCCGTTTGAGAATAAGTATCTACTAGATTCAAGGTAAAATGTGAGGATATATCCATGCCCTCCCGAAAATTGATGAAATTATAAAAGTTAAAAAGCAAATACCTCCCAATGATCTCCTTTCAAGATAACTCTGCAGCATTAAAGCTCTTCTATAGTACATCATACCACGCACTGTATTTCCAAGATAAACAAACATTAATGACAAATCGATTAGTGTGGCATCAAACTCATTCTAAACACATAGAAATAACTAACACGTTTTTTTAATAGGCAAAGTACACAAATAGTACTAGAAACATACAAAAATTCCTGAATGCATCTGAAATTAAAGCATATTCCGTTATTAATCAAGTGATTCTAACCAGTCCTAGCTAGAGTCTGCCCTCGGTAAGATGCCCAGAACCGAAGCTCCAAATAATCACTTGAACTGTCTTGAAGTTCTGTATCTTTAGTAACTTCATCACGGCCAATCCGTTCCAAAAAATTCTCCCATTCATCTAAATAGAAATCAAAATCTCAGCCATAAATGGTAAAGACAATGGACATATATAATACTAATAATAATAATAATAATAATAAAAAGAAGAAGAAGAAGAAGAAGAAAAGACCCCTCCCCCCAAAAAAAGCATGATTTTGAACACGGAAAAAAGCTTCAAGACTAGGTTCTGCCAATCAAAGCAACCATACAAGCACTTGACATCCATTTGTGCAAAAGCCTAACAAAGAGTTCCAAAAAACCTTTTCATACAGAATATGACATTTGGCAAAACATAACTATCAGAAATAAGAAAAAATTCCCCTTTGAAACATCCAGAAAAAAGTGTATTTTTTCCTGAAATGTTTAAAAGCATCCATTAAGGACAATTGTCTGGCACAAGGGTAAAAGCCTAAGGCTGCCAAGTGCAGTGCATGGGTTCAAGTCTTGAATATGCAAAAAGGCGAAAGATTAAGACCGTATGCAAGCCACCTCTCCCAAGACCCCACTTAAATGGGATCAGTACTAGGTACTGATCTTATAAAACTGTTTATGCTATAGGAAAGGAAACCACCATTGGTTTCATAAGCTATAAAAGAAAGCAGGTTTCAAACATTGTCCAGCAGCAAAATTCAACATTTCTATAACTTTTTGTGCAAACATCTTTACAAGACTATTACTCTCATGGAATGGTGTTGCATGTCCAAAAGTAAAGGTGAATCTGTGGGCCATTTGTTGATTCATTGTGCAATGGTGAGCGAGCTGCTGATCTTTTGATGCAGCCATGGAAGATTTTTTTTTTTTTTTTTTTTTTTTTTTAGGTAAGTTACACACGCACCCAGTGGGTCTTGAATCCACAATCTCACCCTCCACCTAACACATGCAAGGGGGTTAGGTGTCATGGAAGATTGACCTCTTATTATTTGGCAAGTTTATCTATTCAAGAATTATTTTAAGCAGCCAACGTGTAAAGTCCAATTGACGTAATAGTCGTGTGGCTTTTAAAGGTCTAGGTATGAGACTTTTAAGGTTAAAATAGATTTTTTTTTTTGAATTTTTCTTTTATTAGTTACAGTCAATTTAGTATTCATTGGAAAAATTGAAATTTCTTCAATTTTTACAACTTAATGTTATTTTGGTAGTTTAATTGTATCTAGAATTTTCTATTAATTTATGACGGTTCAATGACTATTATTTTCTATTAATAAAATTGTAATTTCAGCAATCCCTACAAATTAAATTTATCATGTTCAGTGCTAAATTTGAAAGCCTGCTGGAGCAGAAAACTAGGTAGTTGGAAGGGTATTCGCTTGGAGATTGGTCTACTCTGATTTGATGTGTAGCATTTAGAGGGAGAGGAAAAAGGGGGTTTTCAAGGAAAACAAGCAACTATGTGCTCTAATCAGGTTTTCTCAGGGCATTTTTATTCTGGTTTTCAATCAACCCCTTCTACATTTCATGATGATTGAATTTCACACTGGGTTTGTACTTGTCTTTTCCTTTTTCAGGAGTAGCTCCTGATTGAAATGATTACATATTGAGAGATCAAGGAAGAGACATACCTGGAAAAATCTTCTGAAGATAGAAAATAACAGATATTCCATCCTCATTTTCAACCCGCAATTCAGAGGAAGAGTACAGTACAGTCTCGCTGTAGTATGGAGTGAAGACACTATTCTCGAACAAAACAAATAAAACAAAATTAAAATGAGGTGTGACACTGACAACGAATATCACTTCCTTTGACTTGCAAGTACCTGAAGGGCATCATTTCACTAACTGGCTTTGCGGAAGGCATGTCCATGAATAATGAATTAGTAAAGAACTCCAATCTTCTTCTTGCTTCAAGATTCTTTGGAACATTAGCTGCAGAATCTTTTACCGTGAGAAGAAGGTGCAACCGCTTAACTTGCTCCTTCTGTGACCATAAACAGGATGAAATTGTTTGGGTAAATGCAAACAGGATAGTAAAAGAGGTCATAAAAATTAGGAAAATAGGTGCTTCCAAAAATGTATACAATTTCAGGGTCCTCAGGCCATTTAATCGTAGAAAAGAGGCGCCCCTCATTTCTTGCTCTAGCCAAAATGTTCCACGTATCAAGCTGCTCCCTGGAGCATTAAAATATAAACAAATAAGTATGAATTCAACAAATTTATCATTCCATATAGATTCTGCATCATGTGGCGAATCATACCTTAAATCAGAGGACAACAACTCATGTGTAACGACTTCATAAAGATCATAAACAGATTTTGCAGCACCTCTTGCAAGTTCAGGATTATTCCTTATCTGATACAAATCACTTGTTGGTATGAATATGATAACAAGCAATCACCATAACTTAATAAATTGGAAAACAAATACACCAACATCCAGTATTCAACATATTTAGTAGAGAAAACTACCAAGGACTCCCAATTATGTAATTAACAAAAAAAAAAGATGAAGAAGAAGAGAGAGACTACATTTCATAGCAGCAATGTCTAAAGCTGTAATTCTTTTTTCAACTGTGAAGGATAACCAATGAGACAATGGAAGCACCACACAGCACCAAAAAGGCAACAAATGAAACAACCAAATAACAAAAGGATGAAACTGCACCTAGACGATACTACTATAGTCATGCGGACCAACCAGTCCAAAAACTCACATTGTTATGAAACAGGAAGACGAAGATGGCACGCCAATCACCCAGAAAAGCAGTACAATAGTGATACACGTATTTGTAGACTAACTAGCTTGATAAACTAGAAGCTACTATGTAATACAACAATCTTATTTGTTGTAGCCCCTTTTGGCACCCCACAAGTTCATTTTCCTTTTATACATAATAATTACTCCAAAAAGAAGGCTAGCCCTAGTAAATGCAAAGTATAAAAGAGATGCAAAATGAGAATAAATTGAACAAATGCCGATGATCTAAGATTAAAAAGTTCCAAAAACTCCAAAAAGAAGTGAAACAACCCCCCCCCCCCCCCCCCCCCCCCCCCAATAGGCTATAGCCCTCATCCAATTGAAAATAGAATTGAGAAATAAAGACTTCAATTCCTTTTTTTTTATTAAGTTACAAACACGCCCAATGGATCTTGAACCCAAGACCTCACCCTCCACCTAGAACTTAAAAGGGGAGGAGTTGCCAGGCGAAATTGCGTATAAAAGTTTTAGAATAATAGGTGGTGGGCGGGTAGCAGGTTTAATAGATTTCCACCCGGCCAACCCAACTCGACCGACAAACACTAGCCCTCCTTCAGTACGCGTGTAAGATCCCTATAGGTGCCTTTAGATTACACCTTATCACTTATCGCTTATCTTTATCAGACTTGATTTTAATACCCCTCCTTTTGTACACATGTAAACTCTCTATTGGATCTTTGGATTATATCATCTCACATCTTTTATTCTTTTATCAGAAGTTTCATATTTCTTTTTCTTTTTCCTCTCTCTCTCTCTCTCACACACACACACACACTCTTAGTCACTTTGCACAAAGGACGAACTGTTTTTCCCGATTATTGAGCTTTCTTTCCTTGGGGGGCTACAGATGATGATGAAAAGATCAAGCTTTCTTCCCTCCCTCGATTCCTCAACTATAAGACATCGTATCACAGTCTTCGAAATAAGACATCATATTACAGTCTTCAAACCACCTAGATGAGGATGACATCGAACCGACGAGGTGACAAGCTCTTGAATCCCTTATATTTTTGTTTTTCAATAGATGAGTAAATTATGTAGATATGTGTTTTATTGTTTTATTTTGAAGAGATTTATAAATTTAGACTATTTTTTGTTACTAGAGTAAATTTTCGGATCCACCCAAGGGGATCAGGTCGAGTGGCGATTTGACCCCCAACCGACCCAGCTGACCCGTGATCACCCCTACTCCACCTCATCAAAAAGACAAGCAGCGGAGGGGTTAATAACTTATGCTGCTTTAGGGATTCCCCATGGTAGCTTTCCCTTGGAAGAGTATTGGGCAAACCAAAGCCCCTCATAGGGCATGTTTTTCTGTTTGGACGGCGGCGTGGAATAAGATCCTGACTTGTGATAATCTTAGCAAGAGAGGATATACTTTAACTAGTTGGTGCTGCATGTGTCGGTGTAGTGGAGAGACTGTTGATCATCTTCTATTACATTGTCCTGTGGCGGGTGTTTTATGGAGTTGGATTTTCCATACCTTTGGGGTACTTTGGGTGCTCTCTGGGAAAGTTGCTGATTTGTTGTTTAGCTGGTGGAATGGGTTAGGCCGGCATTCTTCGGATATATGGAATCTTGTGCCTTTATTCTTGATGTGGATTATATGGAAGGAACGTAATCAACGTACTTTTGAGGATGTATCTAGTTCGGACAGACAACTCCTAGAGGGTTTTACCTTAATTCTATTTGATTGGTCTAGAGCTTGGGGTTTTACTACTAGTACTTCTATTACTGAATTCATTTCATCTTTGTCTTTACTATCTCATGATGTAAATTTTTTATTTGCTAGTGTTCATACTTTATGCACACTACGCTTCTTTCTTCAATAAAATTTTGACCATTACCTATAAAAAAAAAAAGAAGTATAAGTTCAGGCAAGTTCAATGATGCACATAGTTAACAGAACATATACCAGGAGCCCAGTCAACGCTGTAAATCTTGAAAGCACCACTGGCAGCTTCTTGAGAGATAAGGTTATAACAAGTGAACCCTCTGATATACTGTTGTTGATCTCACGGAAAATCCTCTCAACCCTATCATAAAGGAGGTTACCAAAAAAGCAAAAAAATAAATAATCAATATTACAATATATATTTATACAAGGCATGCAAAATCTATTAAGAATTTGGTTTAATTTAAACTGGAAGCATAAAGATTCAAAAACTACAATAAGGCAAGGAGATCTGTACCAAAGTCTTCCTTCACCATCAACCAGGGAATATAAAATTTTTTCAATACTGAAATAACACTCTTGAACTGCATAGGCCATGTATTCGTCCCTACATATTCTATTCCAAAGATCAGCCTGTGTATCTTTGCAGTCCAAGGCCAAGTCTATTGCCAACAAGATCTGGAAAACAAAATGTACTTCAGTAGACATATGATAATTCAGCAAACCAAGAGAGTTAGTCATCAATAACATTCTAGCTAACATCAAATAAGCTGCACCTTACTGCTGAGAAGAAACAAAGGCCATTGAACTAATCTTAGACTTCCTGTGTTGCTAGGAATACGGAGTAAGTCCATCTCCCTGGAAGCATTGGAATGATAAAATGACATGAATACCAATCACAAAACAAACAAGAAATAGAATCATAAAATAAAGTGATGCAATCAGATTTATCTTTCTTTTGGCAAACAGCTGATCTACCTGTTACTAATATAATCCTCCTCACGCAAGCTTTTGATTATCTCATTCCAAAATGGAGAAAATAAGGCTGCATATGTCTTGTTCATATCCTGAGAAACCTGAAAAGAAAAAAATAATAATAATAACACATAGCCAAACAAGAAAGGTTTAAATCATGCATGTCAGAGATCTATCCCAAAGAAAAAGAATGTTCTGTTTAAATATAAAAGTTTAACCTATAAGAAGAACAGAAAGAAAAAAACATTTTAGCCACAACATTGGGAAACATCTCAATTCAACACAGGATTAACAGGCTGATGTATGTTGTCGTTTCTTATCAAAATTTGAAACTTCAAATGGTCAGAAGTTGCCAACTAATTTCCCAGTAATAGGCATCAACGTAGTGAAAGTTCAATTGTTTTTTTCATATTTGAGCCATACTGAATAAGGGGAGATATCTGACATGAAGTGTCCAATTTCACAGAACTTGTACCTAATCTATAAGAAAGTTTCCTTTTCTTTTTTTTTTTGCTTTTTTTTTTTGCCAAAAGCTCCCCACGAATATGCCATTGCTTCTCGACCACTAGAGGTTTCTAGTGAAGCTTAAAACAACCAATTTATAACTGAAATTATCCAGCAGAATATTTTATGACTTCACATCTTAACTTTTGTGCCATCACATCAGAAAACAATCCAAGTCACTGAAGCAATTTCATCATGCATCTACAGTAAAATAAAATGCTACTACATGAGTAAAAGCATCAAATAAATCACTCACCTGAGATGATTCTCTGTTAAAGGGCATCCTGTAAAGGCACATTGAAAGACTATTTAAAATGAATGATAGAGAAAACGGTCGATATTTATTCACAAGCCATTTAAAACCATATATATCTCAAAGTCATAACAAGTTATGCAATACAAAGTTAATGAAAAATTTAATCTTAGCTATCAAAAAAGTATTGCAATACAAAGTTAAAAAATCCAAAAACTATTCTATTGGAAACGATATTTTACTGTATGAAGAAAAATACCAATAAATATTATCAAGGAATTGTTTTGAAACAATGCAATTTTGCCCCAATGATAACATTTCACCTATATGTTCCCAAAAATTCAGGGTGACTGACCATGCTTTTATGATTGTTTAAACTTAATATAATTTGATTTGGCACAAAAAACATTAACATAACTGTAAATTTCATAAAAGCACATCCATTATGCAGTCCATTTCATCTTTAAGAATAAAACCAAATTTCATGCAACAAATGGATAAAAACAAACTAATTTGCAAGAATATACGTAGTGCTTAGATTAGATACCAAAGCCATCAAAACCGCACATTAAAAGCTATGAGCAACAATCCACATAATCAACATAATTTAAAAGAAACACTTTCAAATTATTTTCTTGTTTAATATTCTGCATAAGCAACAATCCAAATAATCAGACAAACTATTGGGCACATAATTCACTAATTTGTGCTCAGCCTTGCAAAGAACATTATTGTGGAAGTGGTAACCAAAGTAATCTTGGAATCTTTGTTTTCTCCAAGGGAATTGGAAAATTGGGGGTAGATTCGTTCACTAATTTCTAGGTTCAGGGAATTGGTTCTGAAATTGACACTTTTCCATCCAAAACAGAAATAGATTTTTTTTTTTTTTTTGATGAATAATAAATTTCACTAAAAAAGAGAAAGTATACTACAATTATGGAGCTCGTAATGAACAAAGCTCAAGAAATTGAAAAAGAGAAGTACATGAATACAAACCCCACCCAGCTACCCAGTCCAACCAAAACAGAAATAGATATATTGCCACCAAAAACTAGTTTAGATTTCATCGTTTCAAATATAAACTAAAATTAGTTCTGCACTGAATTAAAAGCAACAATATATTAACCCAAACTAGTTCCAACTTTTTCTAGACAAACTCAAATACATAAAACCAGCTCAAAATGGATGTGATTTTATTTCAAATTTAGTTTAGATTAGAATGGAACCAGTTCCATGGTACTAAACACCCTGTAATATAACTATGACTAATCTTCCAATTTGATACATTAGCCAAAATTCAAATACCTCCAAGCCTTACACTATTTTTTTTTTGATAGGTAATGAGAAAATCTTATTAAGAAAAAACTCCAGCTAAGTGCATAAAATATGCACCTAGAGGAGGGAGATTACACAGTTGCAGAATTTTGAATACAAGAGAAATTTAAAGAAGCAACAAAATCAGGAAGGGAAAGCATGGGAGTAAGACCCCATGCCCGAGCCCAATCAAAAAGTAAACCAAAGAAATGTTCAATAAGCTTCATGGTTGTCAACTCCTCCTCCTCAAAAATACGCCGATTGCGCTCGCACCAAACAGTCCACATTAAGCACAATGGCACCAAGTTCCAAATGACAGAAAACTGTTTACCCCAGCTGTTATACCACCCATAGAGAAGGTCCACAATGCTGTTCAGAAACACCCAACGAACCCCAAAGGAACGCAGCACAGCATACCATAAATCCGAGGCCACAACACACTGAATCAAGAGATGCTCCCCTGTTTCCCAGCCACTTCTGCACATGCAGCACCAGCCGGCCATAGTATAACCTCTCCTCATTAAATTATCACATGTGAGGATTTTCCCCCATGCTGCTGTCCACACAAAGAAAGCTACCCGTTTAGGCGCTTTAACCCTCCAAACAGCTTTCCAAGGAAAAGTAGATACACTCTGACCACTAAGGGCATGGTAGAAAGACTTAGCATCAAATCTTCCATGATTCCGAAGAGACCAGGTCATAGCATCAGGCTGCTCCTCCCTAGGGATTTTAGAATGGATGAGAGCAAAGAAATTCAACAACTCATCCAACTCCCAATCATTAAAGTCCCGAATAAAAGTGAGATTCCAAACCCGCGCTTCAGCCACACCCGGCCTACTCAACAAAGACTCAATAGAAGCTGTCTTGTTGGAGGAACAAGAAAATAAAACAGGGAAAAGAGTTTTAAGGGGGGTCTCACCACACCAAAGGTCATGCCAAAAGAGAACCCTATCACCTATACCAGCTACCATCCTCACATTTTGAGTGAAAAACTCCCAACCCGACATAATCCCTTTCCAAAGGCCACACCCGTGAGGCCCATTTGGCTTTTTAGAAAACCAACCTCCCCCCTCCACCCCATATTTCTCAGCAATAACCCTTCTCTAGAGGTGAGACTCCTCAATGCCAAACCGCCACATCCATTTCCCCAGAAGAGCTCTATTAATACCTGCCACTCTTCGGACTCCCAACCCTCCATGATTAAGAGGACGACACACTGTCTTCCACCCCACCAAATGATGCTTAAAGCCATCCCCCAAACCTCCCCAAAGAAAATTGCGTTGAAGCTTCTCAATCCTCTCAGCCACATGATTAGGGATAGTAAATAAAGATAAGTAGTAAGTAGGGAGGCTAGAGAGTGTACTCTTTAACAAAGTCAGGCGTCCACCCTTGGATAAGTACAACTTCTTCCACCCAGCTAACTTCCTTTCAATATTTTCCAGAATAGGATTCCAAACTGATGAAACTTTAAAAGAAGCCCCAAGAGGCATACCAAGATAAGTCATTGGAAGAGCACCCACCTTGCTACAAAGAATGTCAGCCAGCAAGGACACATTATTGACCTCCCCAACCGGGACTAATTCACTCTTACCCATATTAACACCCAATCCAGTCACAGCCTCAAAACAACCAAGAACCATGCGAAGATGCAACAACTGATCAGGAATAGCATCACAGAACACAATGGTGTCATCAGCAAATAAGAGATGGGAGATGGAAAGACCACTCCCCCTCGCCTTACCAGCCTTAAAACCACAAATGAGACCCGCTTCCTCTGTCCTCCGCAACATTTGGCTTAAAACCTCCATGACCAAGAGAAAAAGCAAAGGGGACAAAGGATCCCCTTGACGAAGACCTCGAGAACTCCCAAAAAAACCCGAAGGCGAGCCATTCACCATAATAGAGAAACGGACAGTAGAGATGCAAGTTCAGATCCAAGATCTCCACCTAAAGCCGAAACCCATACGGTCCAAGAGATGTAAAAGACAATCCCAATTCACATGGTCATAGGCTTTCTCAATATCGAGCTTGCACACCACACCAGGAAGAAGACTCCTCAATCGACTATCCAAGCACTCATTCGCAATCAAAACTGAATCAGAGGTTTGCCTGCCTCCCACAAAGGCATTTTGGGATTCAGAAACCAAGCCAGCCAACACCCGTTTCAACCGGTTAGCCAAAACCTTAGCCAGAATTTTGTAAATGCTCCCAACCAGGCTAATAGGCCGGAAGTCCCTAATGTTCAAAGCATTCCTCTTCTTAGGGATAAGAGTAACAAAAGTAGCATTGAGGGAATAAGCAAAAGTACCATGCTCGTACAACTCCTCAAAAAAACCCAACACATCACTTTCAAGCACTCCCCAACACTTCTGAAAGAAAGCCATATTGAAGCCATCAGGCCCAGGAGACATATCCCCTTGAAGATCCCTCACGACCTGAATGATCTCCTCTCTCTCAAAACGGCTATCAAGCAAGGTCCGGTCAGAGTCATCAATCACAGAAAAAGGCAAGTCATCCACAAAAGGCCGCCATCTCTCTTTCTCTGTGTAAAGCGATTCATTAAATTGAACCACTTTCTCTCTAATGTCAAAATCCTTGTGGTAGGTAGTCCCCTCCACCTCTATTTATTCCATAAAATTGCAACGTCTATTTGAGTTCATAATTTTATGAAAAAATTTAGTGTTACTATCACCCTCCTTAAGCCAGAGAACCCGAGATTTATCCCGCCACGCAGTCTCATCCAAATGAGCCAAGTTCTCCAAATCACGGAGATGGATCCCACGAAGATCATTCTCATAAGAAGACAGACCCCCTGAGCACTCCTTACTATTCAACACATCCAGCTTGCCTAACAGTTGAGCTTGCTTAAACCCCACATCACCAAATTCAAGCTGATTCCATTTCTTAAGGTCTTCCTTTAAGGCCTCCAGTTTGCACGCCAAAACAAAACTCGGAGGACCACTGAAAGAGTAGGAGGACCACCAGTCTTGAACTCTGTCCACAAAACCTGCCGTCTTCAACCACATATTTTCAAAACGAAAAGGAGTCTTACCCCTTAACATACTACCCACCTCCAAAAGAATAGGGTAATGATCCGACAGAGGCTTGGGCATCAGCTTTTGGCAAACATCCGAATAAAAGTCCTCCCAATCAGAAGAAACCAAAAACCTATCAAGACGGGACATGGAAGGATGATCTGAACCGCTGCTCCAGGTATAAGGCCCTCCTCCCAAAGGCAAATCCACCAGATTAAACTCATCAATGAAATCCGAAAAGTCCATCATATGGGAAGACACCCTTGTACATCCCAATCTTTCACTGGGAAAACGAACCACATTGAAGTCACCAAAGACACACTAGGGGAGATCCCACTTCAAACGGACACAACCCAGCTCAATCCAAAGCTCCTTTCGAGTCCCGTCATTAGTTGGACCATAGAGACCTATACCAACCCATTCGAAACCATCGGAAACCCCCTTCCAGAGACAGGACACAGAGAATTGGCACACAACACTATCCAATTTCTCAAGCACACGCCTATCCCAAAGTAATAAAACCCCACCAGCAGTGCCTGATGCTGGAAGCATCACCCAATCAACAAAAGAGTTTCTCCATAAGCTTCGTACCAGCTGAATATCAATTACAGCTAGTTTAGTTTCCTGCAAACACACAACATCACAATTCCACTTCCGTAACCAATACCTAACAAGCTCACGCTTATGCGAGCTATTCAAACCCTGCACAAACCAAGATAAGAGACGTAGCTTCATAAAAAAACAAAAGACCCAACACTATCCCAGCACACAACAATCACAAACAAACTCAACACACAGGCTGACGGCCTTCATAGTTCACAGAGGACATTAAACCACGAAGCTCACGTTTACCTTTCGTGCCAGATGCTCTATTGCGTCGAGGAACTGATGTGGATTTATTCGCAAACCTATCAGCCTCTATACGCTGTAACAGAGCCAAACATTCCGTTTCATAACGCTCGATGGGGAAGCCAACCAGTTTACAAAAACCCCGATGCCTCCACTTCACCCACTGAGACGGCTCTGGGCCCAACTCCACGGCCTCATCCACAACACCTGGAGGACCAACCGTCGCAAGAGGAACACATTGGAAAGGGGAAGTAACCTCACCGTCCAAGTCGTTAACCAGAACTATAGGTAAAGACCCACCCTCCACCCCTGTGGGTTCGACCTCCCAATTTGAAGGACCACCCAAGTCGAACTGAGAATCAAAAAAAGGGGGAGGCTCAGCCATAACCATTGCTCCCGATACCTCCTCCATCGAAGCCAAATCCACCCATGCCGAGGTCATCAGAAGCTCCACCTCCGGCTTTTCAAGATCCCTCCCTATCGAAGCCGCTGGAGAGGCCGGTTCCTCCTCATCGGAGCTAATCGATGCCAGAGACTTTACCTGGAGGTCCTCAACTTGGATATCGGAGGAGGAGATATCCACTTGTGGGTGCTCGGGTCTCACGGGTTCTCTAGAACCATCGAGTGGACCATGGGTAAAGGCCAGATCGAGTCTCACGGGTTCTCTAGAACCATCGAATGGACCCTGGGCCTGGGCGTGATCCTGAGCCTGAGGAAAAGCCCATTTATCCAGTTGGATAAGGCCTTGGGCCTTATATTTGAGCCCCTCAGCTCCTTTAGTGATACGGAGCATTTTGTCTCGCAGGTTCCATGTGAACTCACATTTCCGGGTCAAACGGATCGCATCCAGGTCCAAATCCACACGGGGCAACATATTCAAAACCACGGAATTAGAGGAAGTAACGGCTCCAGCTGGGTGTGAGATTTTCGCAGGAGGATCACTCGAATCAAGCAGCATCCTATTCGGGATTTTCTTGCCGTTGCGAGACTTGCCATCCTTGAGCTCCACCGGCGGCTGCTTACACAAGAAAAACGATTGTAATTCCACGACAAATCGATTCCATCCCTTACCCAAATACCCTTCAGGCACTCGGATCCCGCTGCGTTGCGCCCCTCCATGGTATTTGCACAGTTCCACAAATCTGCCACGATGATTCTGCAAACAACTGAGCTCCAAGGTACTATATTCCGTTCGCTTAAAACGGAAAAAACCTTTCAACTCCGAGCTTTGACGCAGCAAATCCCATGTTTGGAGTAACCACTTCAAGTTTTCCAAACCCAACCAGAGGGAACCAACAAACTTACCTCGTTTCTCAATGATGTCATAGGGAGCTGTGCGACCACCATCAAACACCAGAAAGAAGGATTTCGCTCCCACACGAAACAAATGTTTCAAAACCCCTTTAGAGGCATGTCTCCCCTTTGTGTGTAGTGGTTTTTGTGTAGGTAGTTTGGGGGGTGTGGGGTATAGTTGGGGAACATGGTGTGTGGCTAAAGGAAAAGAAAGTGGGGGTGGTGCGGGGAAAGAACCAAATCTTGGGCCGGAAAAGTATTGAGAAGGAATATTTAGGGAGGATGGAAGGGTAGGATGGTGGGTATAGTAGTGAGGCGGCAGGGAAGAGGTTTCTGGTGGGGGCAAGTGGTGGGTGGTAAGAAGAGGTAGGGGAGGAGATGGCAGAGGTTGAGAAGGGAGAGGGGGGGGTGGGGGGAGAGACATGCCTCCTCAGAAGAAGCAGTTAATGCCCTTATTGAAAGCTATGTCACTTGGAACTCTGATAAATCTTCTTTGAAATCCAAAAATGACACACATGACCTCCAAGCCTTACACTATGCTTGCCATTTACAAAAAGTACTACATAATATTCTTTCTGTACTAAATTTTAATGTCTTGCTTTCCTTTTATCAACCTCCTAAAATATATGTACACTTTATAAAATTAGTAGTTCTTCAATTTCCTACATTACCCATACATTTGTTTTGAAAAAGTAAACCAAATTTTTATTAGAAACTAAGCCACCTCTAATATTTTTTTAATAAGTAAAAGATTACATAAGCATATCAATTGCTCGATATTTACAATGAGGACATTCTAAGAAGATTGCTCGATATTTACCTAAGATTGCTCGATATTTACCTCATTGTTAATAATTGTGTCATTTCAAATCAAGCCATATCAATTGAATAAATAAAAATTAAACTACCTGTTGGTTTGTGGTGAGACAAGATTTTTGACAAAGGCTTCAGGAAAGCTCTCAAAACGTTTATGTACCATTTCAATTGAACGTATCTGATATAAATCAACAAGAAGCAATTAACACTTTAAGATTTGTGAAGAAAGGAGAATAAAACACCAAGACATCAGTAAAAAGAACATTAAGTTCATAACAAAAAAGAAAAACAGAACCTGTCCCTATTATTGAAAATATATTTATACCTCGCCTAACCGAGATCGCGCACCCTTGACACCACCAACAATTGCTGATAAAAGAGTGTACCAGATGTGAATGTCCATTAGATAGATCTGGAAAAGAGGAAAAAAAAATTGAGATATGACCAAGTAGACATACTATATGCATGCTGATGGAAACTCTTATAATATAGGCAAAATGGTTTTTAACTTAATAAAGGCACTGAATAAGAAAGCCCTATAACCGAGCCAAACCAGGAGGTGTAAGTCAAGGTGCAATGCACTTCAGATATACCTTGGCAAGTTTCATCCCTATATTGCAATGTAAAGTTTGGGCCAACATAGCAATCCTACAAAATTAATTCTAGACAATGCTTGTTTTGGACAACATCTAAAGCTAGATTGCTCAAATTTCAAGGGTACTGCCTTGTTTAATACAACATTCAGGCAACCACCTAGTATGAAATTCAAACAGATAGGTAAACGCTGAAGCTAAAGAAAAAAAATACTCACCGCCACAACAGGAGCCCAAAGACTAACAACAGTCAATGCATTATTATTGTCTGCAAAATCAAAAATATGTCAGAAACACATAAGCATCTGTTAATTTCAAACAATAGCTACCAACCAAAGAGTTCTCTCTCTCTGTCTCCCTCACCCGAAAAATAAGTTCAAAGTTACCCGTTTTCCATCTTTACGCGAATTAACTTAAGCTCAACAACTCCGCAATGTGGCTGTTTTCAATAAGGCTTTATTAGGGAAGTGGCTTTGGAGATATGCTACTGAACCAATGTCTTTATGGCGTCGGGTTGTTGATAGCAAATATGGCAGCCAATGGGGGGGTTGGTGTTCTAATCATAGCAGGGAGCGGGTAAGTCTTTGGAAACACATTCGTAATGGTTGGAGTAGTTTCTCCCACTATATCGGTTTCAAGGTGGGGGATGGCTCTCGTATAAAATTTTGGTACAACTATTGGTGTGGGGATCAACTGCTTCGGGATAGGTTTCATATTTTATTCCGATTAGCTCGTAATCAAGAGGCTACGGTGGCCGACTATCTTCACTTCCATGGTACTAATCATATTTGGGATGTGGAGTTTTCAAGACCAGTCCAGGATCGGGAATTGGGTGTTGTTGACTCGTTCATGGGGTTTCTCTACTCTGTTCCCTTGCGTCCAGGCAGGTTGGATTCTATTCATTGGAACCTCTCTAGTCATGCGATCTTTGAGGTTAGTTCCTTCTATTCTGCCCTAACTCAACCATCTACATCACATTTTCCGTGGAGGATTGTGTGGAAGGCTAAAGTCCCATCTAGAGTGGCATTTTTCATTTGGACAGCATCGTTGGGCAAAATCCTCACCACAGACAATCTGAGAAGATGTAAAGTTATTATTTTGGATTGGTGTTGTTTATGTAAGGCAGATGGCAAATCTTTTAATCACTTGCTTCTCCATTGCCCTGTTGCCCGAGATCTTTGGAATCTGGTTTGTAGTCTTTTTGGTGTCTCTTGGGTTATGCCTAGGGGAGTGGTGGACCTTCTTTTCTGTTGGAATGGCAGTTTGGGTAGTCATGAGGCTGGCAATATTTGGAAAATGATACCTCACTGCCTCATGTGGTGTCTTTGGTGTGAGCGTAACTCTAGAAACTTTTAATGGGGAGGAAACATCCATTCCAGCTCTGAAGTTTCGATTTCTACAGACTTTGTTTGAGTGATTAAAGGCTCCTGACTTGATCTCCTCAAAGTCTATTTCTGATATGCTTATGTTATGTTATTTTTTATTCAGTTTCCTTGTATTTTTCCTTCTGCACACTTCCTGTGTTCATGGAGTATTCTTTTTCAATGAAATTCTTACTTATCAAAAAAAATAAATAAATAAATATTGCTATAGAATGCCTACTGTCAATGTACAGACAATAAAAATCTACGAGGAGCATATTGATAAACATTAAAAATGTCTTATCAAGATAGGACAAAGCTCAACTAAAAGTTGAGAATTTTTTTTTTCTTTTCAGGAAGTAATATCAATACAGACATAGAGAGACACAACCCAATAATACAGGGAGTATACAGAACGTAACCAAGAGAAGGAAAAGGAAAATGGGAAGAAGAAAAAGAATAAAATGGTCATGCATTTTTAAGAGTTGAACACATAATGAACACAGCAAGAGTTGGTAGATTATATAAACATAGACAACTTATTTATCGCATAGTGATCTACCACTGGTGTAAGTAAAATAACAACCATTTTGTACGATTCATGTATCATTTACAATGTAAAGGTTAAGTACATTTTTCTTGGAACCATAACAAGTACTTGAATATGGTGCAGTGTGCAATACAGATATTGGGGGTGGCATTAGAATTTCCCTGGACCTTTTGTTACTTTGGTACAAAACCAGTGATAATTTTTTCACATATTATTTCAAGCTCCCAAGAGTTATAAGATCAATCAATAAGGTGCTCCTTCGGAATGCAGAAGCATGATAACAAGGTCTCAGACTTGTTATTTGTCCCAAATACAAAGCTTGGTGTATAGATGGAGAATGCATGTAGGTCAAAGTGACCATGCAGAGGAGAAACATGTTTTTTTTTTTTTGCTAAACAAAAAGGGTAGGGGGCAACCAGTTCGTGGAAAACCCTACTTCAATGAGACCATAGCAAAACCCACCAACAAAGGAACCAATGCCTGAGGAGCCTAGACGGGTGATTGGGTGGCAGGTGCTCCCTTAGGTGCATTCAACCATAACTTAAACTTAGCCCAATTAAGTTCCAGTAGCATCAATCAGTGGGCATCATGAGAACCAACTTTGTACCCTCGAGATTTCAAACTCAGGATGTTGACCCGACCCCAACCAAACCACAACTCCACCGGGGAGAAGAACCATTATTCCTCTGCTGAAAGCTTGGCTTCACAGTTTATTTTATAGAAAAATTCACATTACCTAAAAGTCAAACCCTTAAATTTATCACATGAATTAATAAACTGTTTTCTCCAATGATCAAAAAAAAAAAAAGTAGCTTCAGGTGAGTAACTAAAAAAGTAGTTTAAAGGCCAGTCATTAATCAAGATCCTACAGTTCAGTGTATTCCTTTTACTAGGGCAGGCACTTTCAACTAGAGGCTCTACCTGCAGAATCTCAAGTGTGAACAGTATTTTAGCTCTTTATGGGAAATTTGGGGCTATTTGATTGATGAATGGCTTAGGGTTACTGCGCCACATTAATGCATGGGTATTAGAATTAGCCTTGGGACACCTTTTATATGTCTTTTAACGGTTGCTGTCATGGTTCTCCATCACCTTATTAATAAGATACAAAGCTGTTGGAATCATATTTATCTTGAGGGTCATTCGGCCTGATATTTTGCAATTAAATGCTTTGAAAAAAGAAATTAAGCTTCGATCAAATTATTTGTTGCAATCCTATGTATCAGTATTACACAGAGCACCCATGTATGACCTATCAAAATATAATAATGAGATTTAGACTTCAAATTATTTGTTAGTACTTCTTTTTCTACGGCTGCTTTTCTGGACTTCATTGGTGCACTGTGTATCACTCAATAAGTCCTGATCTTGTTTTCTCTGTGTTCAGGTGCTTTGTAGGCCTGTTCTTTTTTGTTTTGTTTAGTTCTGTTCTGTATACTGCTGGTATACCTTTTTATTGAATAAATTTTTATTATTGATCCAAAAATTATTTGTTATTGTCTACTGTAATATCTAAAGATTTATTGAGAATTTCCATATTCCAAAACTTCTAAATTAACATCTAGACCATTATCTTTGTATTTTAGGTAGGAACCTCGACATAAGGGTTGATGTCAACATATTTTTCTTGCTTCCAAAGAGGTTGATAACCTTGCTTGGTTAATTTACCTCAATATTTTCCAGAAACATACTGTTCAGCCTGTTGCATGATCATATTAAAATCTGCATCACACATTAATCACTTCATTGTACATAACCAAATTAACCAAACCTTCAATCCATTCCTTAATTTCCATTTGACATTACACTGACCAAATGCTAACAGAAAATGTTATGTCAACTCAAATTTGATTAATGTAATGCTTTCAAACCAAAAAAAAAAAAAAAAAAAAACAAGGTTAGATCTTATAACTAATAAGTAGTGATGAACTTACTCTTTGAGATTAAATCATGCCATGAGTAATCCAATTGTGGAAGAGCCCTAATAATAATGGTTGGTTTCACAAGAGGTTTGATCTGCAATAGGAGAACAAATTAACCAAGGACATCGGTGCTATGTAAACCTACATATCTAAATAAAATCAAATGTTTCAGGGGAAAAAAAATAAAGTCAAATATGAAAACCTATAAGTATGAAAGACAAGATTAGAACACAATACTTGCCTGGAGAAAGTAAGCGAACGTGAATTTGCATATAAAGATCACCAACCAAAAGGCCACATACCTGCAATTTTTTTATGGAGGGGAAGAAATTAAGACACATTTATCATTCACTATGGTCAGATCAAGAGACATTTATCATTCACTATGTTAAGGCTCCTACGAGGGTTGCTTTCTTTGTTTGGACTGCGGCTTGGGGGAGGATCTTTACTTGTGATAATCTCATTAAGACAGGTTATATGCTGGTAGGGTGGTGTTGCATGTGCCCTTGTAGTGAGGAGGCTGTGGATCATTTGTTGTTGCATTGCTGGCAACTTTAAACTTGTGATGCTTTGTTTTACAATCCTTTGGGATTCAATGGGATGCCGAGAACGATTTTGGATCTCTTGTTTGGTTGGTGGAACTGAATGGGTAAACATTCCTCGGATGTTTAGAATCTTGTCCTTTTATGCTTGATGTGGACAGTGTGGCGCGAACGTAATCGGTAAGTTTGGGGATTTGGAAAGCTCAAGGACAGTTATTTGCGACGTTTTCTAGCACACTGCTTCACTGGTCTAGTGTAAATTTATGAGTTGCTGTCCCTTTGTACATAATTATGCTTTTTGTGTTTTTTTTTTTGTTTTTTTGTATTCTTTAGGCTTATTTGAGCTTTTCATGAAGTTAGCCTTTTTCAATAAAATCCTCATAAAAAAAAGTGCATGTCATCTAATAATTTGAGCATTTTTTTGATAAGTAATAGACAACTTTATTGAATAGAAACTACATGGTGTGCATAAAGTATGAACACGCCGTACCTAATAATTTGAACATCACTCCTCAATAACAAACATAAGCATCTAAAAAGGGTAAGAAAATAAGAATTCTGACAAGAAAGACACATTAATAAGAATTCAATTAACTCTTTCCTATTAGTTTAAGCTTTTAGTACAATTAATAATTTATCATGGTCTTAGAGTAGGTGGTCCTAAGTTCGAACCCTATCTCTACTCTACGTCCCATTTAAAAAAGTTAAAAATCTCATATGTTGAATCTCATTCATTAAGGGGGAGTTTGAGCTCACACGTGAGAGGAGTGTTAGAATAAGATTAAATTCACCAAGCTTTTCAGACAATTGGTAATTTATCATTTCACTCTTGGTTAGATCAAGAATGAAAGTGCCTATCATCTAATAATTTGAGTATCACTCCCCAACAGCAAATATAAGCATCTAAAACTCAATAAGGAGCCTATGTAAAACATCCTAGAAAAAACTCACGACTTTATGATGTAAAACATGGTTAATATAGAATGTTTGATTTAGGGATTGCCGGCATGACTTGAACTTTACCAAGCCCCACTCATCCAATACACCTTATTAAGGATGGAACAATATGGCAAGGCAATTTAGCATGTTGGAAAGGGGGTTTAAAAAGACAACAAAGTTTGGACATGTGGATTTTTTTTTTTTTTTTTTTTAATATAAGTTGGGGTCTCAAGGGAAGGGGAATGAAGTGCATTTGGAGGGAGTGAAATTCTAGAACGTTTGATGGAGTCGAGGCCTCTTTGCTCCCCCATGTACTAGGATTTTGCCCCATTTTCTTCTTTCATAAAATTCTTATTAGTTATCATATATATATATATATATATGGCAAGGCAGTAGCAGTATATCATTATCTTCAAGGAAAACAAAAAAAAACTTGGTTTAAGAAACCAATTCCAAAATTCCTTAGGCCCAAAAGCAAACCTGCAATAATCACTCATCCCCTCAAAAAGACCACGTCCGACATAGTACCTCTCCTGAAATATGCAGATTAAGAAGCAGACCATACAATCAGTTAAAATTTTGTCATACACTCTAGAGACCAATTGGTCAATATTGCTATAAGATGCATATTGAACAGAATTTACCTGATAAATCCACTTAAAAAATTGAAAGAATGGCTGATCAGACATTTCAGACAGTGCATGACACGCTGGAACTTTGAGTAAAAGTGCAAAGACTAGGCGCAAAGCCGCATAAACACCCACTACAAGAATGTATATCCGGAAATAGAATTCATTGGAGTTACGGTCATTTCTTTCCTGCAGAACTTTCCTGGAAATTCGTTAACATTTATAAACAAGATTAGAAATATATAATTAGAATGTAAAGACATGTTTTGGTAGCTGACAGCATAAAAGCATGTTACAGAAAAGAATATCGTAGACTCACATGTAAACATATGTTACAAATACAGAGCTCAAACCACACCAGAAGAACCTAATAACCAGCCTTGAGATAGCCATGCCTCTTGCTGAGGTGTAAGCCCCAAACATAAGCAACACATCTAAACAACCTGTGTGGCAAATGACCCAGTTAAAAAATAATTTAACAATAAAATAAAATTTATAAAGGGGGTCAGATTTTAGATTAATTTATAAGAAATGATCATAAAAGTATGAAACAACTTACTCTCTATAAAGTTCATAATAGTGAATGTTGGCCCAATGCTAAGTATTAGCTTAAAAGTATCCTTATTGAGTTTTCCATTGAAGGCTATAATTGTCAAAGCCTGTAATAAATGAGAAAATAAACAAGCATTATCTAAAGGATGGACAAGATGAACTAGAAGTAAGCACAAGTAGTAATGCATGGAAGTACAAGGGTAACCTGGAACATTAAAGCCAAAAAGATCCAAAGACGATGAAAGCTTCTATATAGGTGAAGATACGTCCTATGCTCAACAAAGGTGCTTTTACCAGTCTGCCAGTTCAAGGTTAAGAAAGAGAAGAATAAATAGAAGTCAAGTGAAAGGAGGTAAAGAATCGAAATACATAAACATTTTATGCCAGAACTAAATGATAAAAGCAGGGCCAAAGTTTACTTTATTGCCAATTATTATCATCACATAATTTACCAATTACCAACACCCATGTTTGGGTGTAAAGTCAAGCAAAATCTGGTTTTTATCAATTTTTCAATTAGGTTGGCATATCATATGACTCATATCCCTATTAAATAATTCCATGCCATTCCTCATTCTAAATTTAAATCAGAAAAACCTTGAAATGCAATGTTTTTTGTCTGAGTTTCATAAATTATGCATAATGGAATATTCAAAACATTGGTAAATTTTGGTCACAAATCATCAGCAAAACTAACCCTTTTCCCCTTTTTAGGAGGCTTCATCAAGAACGGGGAATTCTTCTTCATCGGCCAGCCTAGCTTGAAGCAAGGAGATGACCTACATACACAATGCAAATAAGGCCAAGAGATAATTTCAAAGTCTAGGTACCAAACCAGAGTACAAGTTTATCAAGAACACACACCAAAAATATTCATTGAAGTCATCATAATTCCGCCATTCTGAATGTGCAGCTTTCCCATTATTGTTTCTATCAGCTTCCTGTAGATTAATAAAAAAAAATTGAAAATACTTGCCAAAACAATTGAAGTACATATTAAATGAAAACCAGGACATTTGATGCTTCTTTTGAAATTTCTATTTTTGAGATCTTAGTTTGATTGGTTGAAGGCAACTGGGCATGTTGATTGCTCCCTATTGTTGATATTTTACATGCTTGTAACTTCTTAGTTTTTTGGCTGCATTTATCTGGTATAAATCCCATGTAGTAGGGTTTCGCCCCTTTCCTTTCAATTAATAAAAATTTTATTATTCATCAAAATTTAAAGGAAAGCTCTAATGAATTCTTCCACATTAACTTGTAATATATATTTTTAATTTGGTTTTAATTTCTACACTTATAAAGACTGTTAAGTTGTTACATGTCAATTGAGACCAATTAGAAGCCACTGTTCTATTGATTAAAGCAGCTCAATAAAAAATATATATATTGATTAAATTATTTTTGATATCTTCTAAATAAATATGTCCAATCTTTTCTACGGATTCTTTTTTATTGACCTTTTAGTTATTAATACTTATTAATTAAATATCTATCATATATAAATATTTTTCATTGAGTTGGTGCTTTGATCGATTATGGTGAGTTATCACCCAAACACAGCATAAAGGAAAAGCTTCTATATATATATATATATATATATATATATATATATATGCTTTGATTGATTAAATAGCACATCACATGAATAGCGAAAAGATCAACTGACCGCTTTCAGTGTCTCATATATAGGGAGAATGATTTGCTCAAGGAAAGACACAGAACCACTTTCAGTTATACAGCTGGCAGCACGATTAGCTTCTCCATGATCCAATATTGCATCCAATTCTTTTGCCATCTGAAGAAATGCAACTGGTTATAATAATTTTCATCACTGTAGTTAAAACATAAAAATACTATCTTCAGATTTCTTGCAAAATATCTCTTTCAATTCAGAAGGACATAAAAATATATATAGCCAAAGAAGAGAAATCTAAAATAAATAAAAATTTTGCAAATTTATCTAGCCATAACTTTTTATGTATAAGCATCAATCTAGGGTCACTCTCACCCGCATCATCATCAACAGTGACTTGTTTCCATAAATTGTTGTGGCCCAAAAATTCTATCATTTCACTCAAAGTTTTTTTATTTTTTGGACAAATACTCAAAAAACGTAATTTAGTATAACTTTCCAGGCTGAATGTCAACTGAAAATAGATTAATTCATAGAGAACACAGACTCCAGCCTAGCAACCAGAAATATAGAAGAAGCTAAAGAAGAAAGAAAGAAAAGACTCACATTTGGTTTCATGGGATCATAAATAATTTAGATTTCTATGATATTGATCAGTTATATGGTACATTAAACAATAATACAAAGGATTTCTGCTTAGCACAGCATGACTTTGGTAACACATAAGAACTACAACACAAGAAGTTATCAGTCCCTAAAAGACCAATTTCCCTCTTTTATAATAGAACGTATGATAATAGCATATCAAAAGGTCAAAATAAATTAAGGACCATTAATAGAGGCTTACATGGTGGAATATATAGCAAATGCATTCAGGAAGGAAACGGACATTTGCAGCTTCACCCCATATAAGATAGTACAATGAAACCAGAAAAAGCTTCCTGTCCCTATTAATTGCTTCTAAACTGTGGAAATTTGAACACAGGTAAGCAGCGTACAAAGGAACCAAATTTTCTTATTAGTAAGTTCTGGCCCCAAGGGGAGGGTAAAGGGGAGATTCAAACTAGTAACCTCCGCTTCATGACACGTGGTCCCCAGCCAATTATTTTTTGATAAGTAAAGAAAGATTTTATTAAAAAAGAGCTACATGGTGTGCATAAAGCATGAACACGCAGCCAATTATGCTATCCCTTGGGTTGAACCAATTATTTCAAAATAACAGCAGGTTTTAGAATTGACCTGTTCCAAGCAAGGCGAATCCGCAAGTACTTGCACCATTTAATATAATTACTGAGCACCTTCAAGAAAACCTCATTAATTGCTTTCTCATCTATTTTCTGCATGACACAAGAAAAAAGTGATATCAGTCAATTAACATCCACAAGAATTCCACCAATCACATTTCCAATACGATGAAAGATAACACATTACAATACCGCACTACAAGCTACAAACATATAGAATAGCATAATCCAAAAAGAACAGAATCTTTTTAATAAGAATTTACTAAATAAAAAGAGAGTAAGACAGGTAAAGGGGGCATGCACGGTCTCAGTATTTCAAAACTTTAGGCTATCCCTAGCATTAACTTAGGAGTCATAGCTTCAAAAGTGAAAGAATAACCTTCACAACCCCCACCAAAAAGACCGATAAAAAATAAATAAATAAACTCCACCAAAAAGGCCAATAAAGCCTTACATACAGATATTCGAAACTTTAAGATTCAAATTACAAACTTAATCCAATAGTGACAGCAAGCAACAATTTGTACATAAGTTGAGGATCATGAATTTAAAACAACATAAAAAATATAAATAAACAACGAAATGCTGACTGAATTAGGTATTCACGAACTAATACCTACAATTTCTTTTGCACTTGCAATGCAAAAAATTGGTTAGAGGATCTCTTAACAACAATATTTTCTACTTAAGTAAATTTAGAACTTTAACCACAATAAAAGTATATATCTGTGTATGTAAATTAAATCTCTGAAAGTCAATTTAAATTCCCCTTTTCAATTAATCAAAGGACATTGATCAGGCATCAATGACCCCATAAAATTTCCCTCGGGACATAAATAAATAAATGAAGACCCATCTTCTAATAAGCTGGTGCAACAAAAAGCTATTGATCCCCACATACCAGAATACAACATATTAGCCAAAGAGTGGACATATTAACGACAGTATAAGATATCAGCTTCATTAGAAATCGATCAATGAAAAACCAAAAAAGGTTATGATTGCTTAGCAAGTTTCGTTTTTTTTTTTAATAGGTAAGTAAATTTTAAAAAAAAAACACCCTCAGGTACACGATGTGTGTATCAAGGAGGAATAAAATCAAGTCAAATTATCAGTAATCAATAAAACTTATTACTTATCAAAAAAATTAAGTCAAATTACAACAATCAAGAGAATTCAGGGAATTAGAAAGAAAAAAATGACCACTTCAACTCTATCGAAGGACGTTCAACACCTTCAAATGTTCTGTTATTCCTCTCCTACCATATAATCCACATGAGGCACACAAGAATTACACTCCAAATATCACCATTCTGGTCCCTAGCAAACCACCCCTTTCCAACTGGCCAACAAATCAACTAGCCTATGAGGCATAACCAATTTTATCCCAAAGAAACATAAACCAAAAACCAGAGACCTCTAGTCATATCTCAATGTAACAATAAGTGATCGGCCGACTCCCCATTCTGTTTGCACATACAACCCCAATCCACTACAATAATATGTCTGTCTGTGTAAGTTATCTATAGTAAGAATCTTCCCTAGGGCAGCCGTCCAAGCAAAGAAGGCAACTTTTACTGGAACTCTAACCTTCCATATACTTTTCCAAGGAAATGAAGAGTACACCAGGCATGGAGCACTGTATAGAATGACTTGACCTCAAAAAGCTGATCCCATGTAGGCCTCCACCCAATATTGTCCTCCACATCTCTTGTAACTCTAATAGAATAAAGCAATGTAAGAAACTCTGCCAATATATCTAGCTCCCAATCCTGTAAAGCCCTGTGAAAGATAATATCCCATTGAATAAGATCTGCATTCCAACTCATACAATCTGCTACAACAAATCCTTATTCTGAGCATGAGAATACAATCTAGGAAAAGCATTTTTAAGAGGTTGCTCCCACACCCACAATCCTGCCAAACACGAACGTTTGTGCCATAGAAAACCTCGTAACTGATGTATTTAGAGAAGGTATCCCAACCCCTCTGAATATGTTTCCATATACCTACTCCATGAGGGATACCAACAGGCTTTGAACACCAGTCACCCCCTTCACTGCCATAATTTGCCACAACTTTCCTCCACATCACATCTTTCTCAGTAGCATGTTGTTCTTTCTGTGTTCTTTTCTCCTATCTCTTCTCTCTCTTCTTCTCTTTCTTGTGGGACTGTTCATGGGTATAGTTCATACAGCCCCCTAAACAGCATAAAATTCTTTATCATCCTTTTTTCTTATAATCCCAAATCAAGCCCTTTTTTCACCGACCAAAACAATCAAAACCTACATACTTCTTTTTTATAATTTTTGATAAGTAATGAAAACCCTACATACTTTCTTATACCAAATAGTTATCCAATAACTCATCAAACCACCTTTTAATTCTTAACATAACCCCAAAATCCTTTATTCAACAATTCTAAATCCTAGATCCACAAATACTCCTCACCCTAAACCCACCACAACCACACTTAAGACAAATTCCCCCAAATTTGTCGTACATTACCCCCACCCAATAAATCAACTCCCACCAATGCCTAAGAGCATTCCCAGATCAAATATTATGTTCTAACCATCAACAAACTACATGTATGCTTAACTGGAGATGGGTCAATGAGGACACCATCATGAACAAAACCCATCCATATAGAGAACCGAGTCAATTGACAGGCACTCCTTTTTTTTTTGATAAGTAAGAAGAAATTTATTAAAAAAGAGAAGGGCTTCAAGTGCATAAAGAATGCACTCAAAAGGATTACAAAGGCATAACAGAATTATCAAGTAAGGCTAAAGAAACTACAAATTCTCCTACAGAAGCAATGGAAGTAAAACCCCAAGCCCGAGACCAATCAAATAAAGCACCATAGAAAAACTCTAAAAGTTTGTCCATAGCGAGTTCTTTATTCTCAAAAGTACGGTTATTCCGCTCCCACCAAATTGACAGGCACTCCTTCAAGTATGGACCAAGATAGTCAAAGGCAATTGGGGGAACACCTTAAGCGTTTGGGTGAGGCGAAGCACCACTAGGGAACCTCTAAGGCATTGAAGCGAGAAGCTCAACTGGAACAAAAGACCAGGGCTCTAAGGCGAGTGCCACACTCAAATTCAGTTAAAAAAGAAACTGATGGCACCTTTGTAATTTGGTAAAAAATGAAGGGAATCTATTTAGTTAAGTTAGCAGGGATGAGTTAGCTACCACTAATAGACCAAAAAAAAAACAGAAGTGAAGTACTTAAACAAAAGAGTTCTTTTATATCAAAAACAGCCAGATATTCAGGGACATCAAACAGAAGTCTTGCTTTGTCTTCTTCCCTCTCCTGGGGTTCTTGAGACAACTGAACACCTGCCAGGCGCCACCCAACCAGTTTTTTTTTTTTTTCTTTTAATTATTTTCTTTCATTAATCAATTTCTACACTTGTCTCTCTCTCTCTCTCCCCCCCCCCTCTCTCTTTTTCTATTTCTCTCTCGCACTCTCCTCTCTCTCTCTTTCTTTCTTTCTCTCTCTCTCTCTCTCTCTCTCTCTCTCTCTCTCTCTCTCTCTCTCTCTCACACACACATTTCGGCTGCTCCTTTCATCTCTTTGTTTTTTTCCCTCTTTCTTATCTCAATTTAAAAATAGTCCCCTTTTCAAAAAAAAAAAAAATCATTTATATAATCTTTTAGGCCTTAGCTTTGATAGTTGTTCACTTGTGCTCTCTTCTTTTTTTTTAAAAAAAAATTGTATATAATATTGTTGAAAAGCTTACTGTTAGATTAATTAACAGAGCTTAAATCATGCCTAAATGACCTATTACCAAACTAATTAATAGAACTAATTTCATCATGCAGCACATTTAAAGGGTTCTTTTAAATGTACTATTTTTATTTTACTTCTTTTCCTAAATGTAGAAGTAGACCAGCTCCTATCCATTAGGTACAAAGTCACAGACCCTTAATTATAATATTTTAATGCATTAGATACATAGGACTTAAGCTCTTTAGTATAATAACTATATTTAGAATTTGGCGCCTCACTTCACTCGGCTATCGCCTTTTTGGCGCCTCTCTCCTCAAACAATACAAGGCCTTGACGCCTTAAGGCAGACTTTCACCTTTGACTACATTGGTATGGACAAACTTACCAAAAAGCTCTTTGCATGTTAATGATTCATCTACAGCTTCACAAGGAGAATATAATAACAATCATTGACAAGGAGCATAATAACACAAATTTTAAAACCATATTGATCTGTTCAATTTTTTTTTTTTTTTTTATAAGTAGACCTATTCAATCAAAACTCTAAAAATGGTTAAACAAAGCAAAACTCTTAAACTAACAAGCCAAGTAAAATAACAAGAAAATGACAAGCCGAATAACCTAAACATTATGAAATTAAGTGGTAAACAAGTTATCCAAAACTCTCACCGGATCAGCCTCTACAGGTATGCCAAGTCGAGTCTGTGCATTTGCTACTGTAAGAACAACATTCTCACGCTGATTCCTTACATTGTCTTTCTGCATACAAGAAAGTCAAGTAATTCAACTAAGAAAAGGATGACAGGAGGGAAGACAAACAAAGTATATTCTTGGTATATGTAATCACAAAATAGTAATTTAAATTTAATTTGGCTAATATGGTACTTAAAACAATCTCCCTAAGTCGGTGTAGGCAGGTTTCAAACTAAAAGATGCAAATCAAATCACAACTGAACAAAACTTATTTGAAGATTACCCAAAAATTCTTTCTTCCATTAAACATTTTCATTCATAAATTTAAATGGAAATCCAAAGTAATCTAAATTGATAGTAGAAGTATCATTGATGCATCAGCCAGACTAAAACATAGATCAAACCAGTTGATAGCAAAACTGAGATCTATATCCATTGCAATTTTACCCCATACCATGTCTACTGTCATACATATCAAAGAACATAATGGTGAAATCTAAGTATGCGCAAACCTGAAAACCAAACACATATTCCAGGAGATCAAACAAATCTGCATCCCTTTGTCCAGAAATTTCAAAAACAGCAGGAAGTCTGGGAAATTGTTCAGTATATCTAATTGCAGCTATCGCACCCTTGACCTGGACAGATAACCCAAACAGATAAAATAGAGTCACAAGTATTTCCAACCAAATGGAGCACAGAAAAAAAAAATGTAGGCCAAGGAAAAAAGTCAAACTTCAATTAAAATGCATATGTAATTGTTATGTAATAAGACTGCGAATATGTAACTCAAAACTTTGTTGGAACATCCATAACCATAAACACTGAAAATCAGGTAGACTTGAGAGCCAATTGGAAGTAGGGTAACAGTATTGCTAAGGAACTAGGACAACTAATTTGAAATATATATTATTCAAGACTTGACTTACTTCTGGAAAAACTCTAATGGCATTGGTCAATGACGGTGCTTCCAGAGGGACAATATTGTAGGGTGTGAGTTCCGCAGATAATGTTGCATCAGACCTTTTGATTCTTCGCAACTGAAAAGCCACACACACAGAGAGAGAGAGAAACTGTTATTGCCAGTCAATGTTTTCTAACACTGAGAAATCTATGAACCTGCATATGTCAAGATACTACCAGCTGCTATGTAAGGCAAAAACAGAATCCGCAAAATAGTGACAGATTTTTTTTAATAAAATTTTGGATTCCCACCATTACCCATCAACTAGCATCCAGTGAACATCCGAAAGAACAGCTCAACCCCACACTAAATTATCAAAGTAAATCCTAAATATAGAAGGCAAATGCACAACATATTAAAGAAACACTAATAAGCATTGAAGAATATAATGTATTGAATGGCTTGTCAAAGGTCCATCCAAAGGGAGCTAGGTAAAGGCAAGTACCTCCTCAATTATATGTCTTCCAACTCCATCAGGATGTGCATCTTTGCTAAGCTCCTCCATGACCTCAACTAAGGCCCTCAAGGTAGCAATTACCTTTCTCATCTCTAAAGATCTGAATTCCAACCCGAAACAAAAGAATAATTTACAATTTTAAAAAAACACCGGGGGTGGGGGGGGGGGGGGGGGGGGGGTGGTCAATGCATAACACATAGAGAGGGAAACCCTAAATAGATCTGCCAAGCCTTCATTATGTTTATCAGAAACACAAATATGATATCCAAATTTAATAAAAAGAAGAAATCTCAAATACAGCTTATAAAGTGAGCTAAAAAAACTAACCCAATCAAGCAGCATCTTTTTTTTTGATAAGTGCATACACAAAAACTTTCTAACCAACATAAGATTCCCAAAGGCCTAAGCCCATCCTTTATTAGAGGCAAGCCTGCAAATATGACAAAGCATCTCTTGGCCTTGCCAAGCTTGGACTGCAGATACTTGGGGGTTCCATGGGATGGCTAGTCAAGCAATGGCATGGTTTCTCATTCCTAGGCTTGCCCTGGCATGAATGCCCATGCAATAGCCTTCCATTGGCATGGATGTCAAGGCCTTGTTCTTACTATGTAATGGACGCGCATGCCTGGTCATGTCCTGGTGTGGCCCCACACCTTGTCCTACCAAGGAACCTTACAAAGAAACAATGACTAGGAAATAACCTACAGAAATCAAATAATACATATATACCATGGATCTTTTTCCATTCTTTTTTTTATAATTTGATAGTCGGGAGGGGCGATTTGAACCCTGGTTCTCTTTATAGAGGAGGCTAATAAATGCCAGTTAAGCTACTAGGCTCTTGACATATACTATGGATCTTTAATCAATGAAGATAATAGCAAAATCAATTCCAAAGTACAAAGAAGACATTTAAAAGATGCAGAGTGAACATTCACTTTAATGAAAGGCTAGCCAGATAAAAAGAAGAAAGCTAGCCCACTACAAATTGAAGACAAAAAACAGGAAACAAAACGTTTTGCTACAGCACCTGAAGCATGTTATCCAATTCTATCAACAGAGCAAAGGTGCCATAGCTCTTACTTCAATAAAGATACCCTCTCCTGTTGATCATTTCTATTTCACCTCAATTGATTGCATAGACTAAATTGTAAAATCAAATGATGTTTCATCCATATACAAGCAGCTCATTCTACTACGACTATACGTGACCAGATTTTAACTTTTGATTATAGTATTTCATGGCATTAATTCCAAAATGCAACATAGAATTCTCTAGTGGAACAGGAAACAGTATGATCCAGTTCCCAGTTACTGTACTAAAAAAAATGAATGTAAATATTATTGGATCTAAGTAAACAAATAAGTCATGAGAGAACAAATAAAGCAGCATTAGTTAGCCATACTCTCCAAGGTTAGCAGTAAAGGTTCCAGATTCCAGCCATTTTTGTTCCTCTCTTTGAATATCATCCACTCTATACCGACTCTTGTATCGTTGGTAAAAATCCCACAGGAGTTGGGCATCACGATTACGATCTATTTGGGCCCCACCCTTTTTGGCAAGTTTTTGCTGCAAAAATAGTCAAGTCCTCATCACTCAAAATGATTAAAATTTAGTGGAAAATACAACATGCACAAGCAATGTTTTCTGCAGTGCGTCTGAAATAGACAGGAATAATAAAATCCTAATATTATAAATATGTCCCAAACAAGATTTAATGCTTAATTGATACCTTTATTACAGACATCAAACCAGTCTTGAACTGAAGAACACCTCTACCATCACTATTGGGATCCAAGTTTTGCGCCATGGAATACGCCTGCTCACACACTAAAATTGAAAAAATGTAACTTGTATGAAATATGTCATCAGATCTATAAAAATTGAAGCATCATATTATTAAAGCTATGGAAATTAATATCTTGAGATATGTCAATACTAGAATGGTAGGCACCCCAACAAACAAGAACAAGATTGTTCCACCATGTCACTTTACCCTGTACCAAGACTACTGACTCTAGCAGTGCAAGAAAGTCAAATTGAAAACAAACACTATAAAAGCTATTATAGAATTGGTGGAATACATGAAACACTTGCATTTTCTAGATAGAGGAACACACCTCAATCTTACACTCAATCTGAAATCAGAAGTTATGAATCAATGAATTAAAATGCACGTGCATGGATATTTATAGCCTAGGAGTTAGTGATGGGTGATGAACTCATAATCACATCATCCACAACTAACTCCCTAGGAGCACAATTATCACATATTAAATAATAAACATGATTCCTCTAAAGTACCTCTTTACCATGATTAAATAACAAACGAACGAATTAACAAGTCCCATTTCCCTACTCTACATTTTCTTTTTTTTTTTATAAGTCCCTACTCTACATTTTCATTGAGCGTATAAATGCAGTTTTATCATAGCTCAAATGATTTCCTTCCTTCTAACTATGAGAGATATACTTATTTATTTATGTTTAGATAAACTATAATCTCCTCTTCTACAACAACAACAAAGGAACAACACCTAAAAAATTATCTCCCTCGGTCCCCATACATAAAACTACTCAAACTTTCTTCAATGTTCACATTCTCCTCGAGCTTAATCTTGATTTCTCAGCTCAATTAAGTAATCATAATGTAAGTCCATATCACAAAAAAAAACCTCTTTGATTTGATTCAACTCAACCAAGCATATATTCTAGTAACAACAACAACAATAACAAAAGGAAATTCAGCAGAATTTGAAATAAAGAAGAAAAAACTTACAAATCCTAGCGACATTGGGGTTCTCGGATTCGATCTCATCGGCGGCTTGTAAGATCGCATCGATGTTGGTTGCCTTCTCAAGCGATGGTGGGACCGCACCGGCGATCCCACCAGGGGTTCTCTCGTGACCTTGGCCGGCACCCCTCAGCTGCTCCCTCTTCAGCGTCGCGCGCACCAGCCGCACCCAATTAGCGTCAACCCTAGAAGCCATGGCTTACGACGCCGTATCAAAACGTTTTTTCTTCTTTCTTTGACGACCCTATGAGTCGAGCCGAGTCGAACTTGGTCGTCTCCACTCGTTAGCTTAATTAACGATCTTTCTTCTACTAGAGGTTTAACGGGGGAAATGGAAAGGAAAATGATGCGACTGCGAGTACAATAAAAGAAACGCGTAGATAGCGGGAAATGAAATGAAATGAATGAAATTAGAGGAAAGAAGAACTTAGCTTTGGGAATTATGAGGAAATTACGATTCTGTCCTTAAATCATGGCCTTGTGTTGTATTTTTTGTTTTTGAGTCTGTGTTTGTTCTGGACCGTTGATCTGGTCAGAACAACGCTTGTGGTTTTGTAGATTGCTGCGATTGGCTACATTACATCTATTGCCTTGACTTTGGAACTTTGGACCTATCAGACGCGTAGAGGCCGCTTTTTCTTTTTTTCTTTTTTTTGTTTAGAAAATAAAGGCCTGCTTTTTATAAATGCTTTGCAAAAATTCATTTTTTGAGCCTATATTTTGGGAAAAATTATAGAATACTTCGGGGAGTACATTAAGTACGTATTCTCTCCTCTCACATAAGTAATGGTCCCACCATGAATTTAATTAGTGGAACTCATCATTTATGTGAGAGGAGGGAATACGTATTTAATATATTCCTGGAGTATTCTATAATTACTCATATTTTGGAATATTTTCCAGTTTGGTTTTTGTGTTTTTATTTTGTTTGTTGAGTTTTTGAACAAAGTTTCATTTTGAAGTGTTGTTGCGGAGCTTGATTATGTGGATAACGAAACGCTAACTTGACATGCATAAATAATAAGATAACGTGGCATCATTCATAACTGACAACGTTTTAAGTAAATAAAACAAAAAGTAAACAAACATGACTCAAAGGAGAAAAATCTGAGGTTGTCAAGCAATTGGGGATTTCGAATGTAATTAAAATCTTAAGTCGTTAACCTTAAGACTCTTGAATGGTATTTTAGGATGCGTGGTGTGGATTGGACGAGTTTGAGATGACATTGAAGAGATTCTCAACTTGTTCTCAAGTACATAACCGTAGTTTTCAATGGGTTTGAAGGGCTGAGTTCTAAGGACCACAACGTCATTGTTTTGTATTAATTGATTTACTGAGACGGCAGGTTAGAATGTTGAGCCTGTTTTCTATAAGTTGTATGTTTGTCTAGAGGCTTGTAAGAGGGGATTCATGACTGCATGCAGGCAAATCATAAGGTTGGATGCATAATGCATTCCATCTTAAAGGTTCATATGGTGGTCAATTAATTTTTGCAGTTGGCAGTTATCCCAAAGAAGAATATTTCCCTTTAGCATTTGCGATAGTAAAAGCAAAAGCAAAGAACTATTGGACCTGGTTCTTGACTTTGTTGATTGCAGACATAGGTGAACAAAGAAGATTGACTTTCATTTCACACCAACAAAAGGAATGAATATTTACTTTAAGATTTGGTTGCAAATCGGTTACTACTTTGAAGATTATCCATAAAACAAAAAAGTATATGCATTTTCACTTTGTGCTACAAGCATGGACCTTCACAAAACACAAAAAGTTATGGAAATTAATATCTTGAGATATGTCAATACTAGAAAGGTAGGCACCCCAACAAGCAAAAACAAGATTGTTCCACCATGCCTCTTTACCCCTGTACCAAGACTGCTGACTCTAGCAGTGTAAGAAAGTCAAATTGAAAACAAATCGATCCTGTAAAGCTATTGTAGAGTTTGATGCAAGACATGAAACACTTGCATTTTCTAAAGAGAGGAAACACACCTAAATCTTACATTCAATTTGAACAATCTAAAATTATGAATCAATGAATTACAATGCATATATGTGCATGGATATTTATAGCCCAGGAGTTAGTTATGGCTGATGACCTCATGATCACTTCATCCACATTCCACAAGACCACAACCATCATCACCAACCCCAAAAAAAAAGAGAGAATTAAATGCTTACAAATCCTTGCAACATTGGGATCCTCAAATTGGATCTTATTGGCGGCTTGTAAGAACGCATCGATGTTGGTGGCCTTCTTGCTTCTTGAACAATGATGGCTCGTGGCCTTGGCTGTCACTCCTCAGCTGCTCCCTCTTCAGTGTCGCGCGCACCAGCCTCTCCCAATTGTTGCACACTCTAGAAGCCATGGCTACGATGCCATATCAGAACCTTTTTTCTTTTATTGAAGTAAATATATAATAACAAACATGATTCCATGATTAGATAATAAACGAACGAATTAACAAGTTCCATTAATTTCCCTAATCTACATTTTCATTCATAGCTCAATTGATTTACCTCCTTCTAATGCTTTTATCTACTTATTTATTTATGTTTTAAGACACCATTTAATACTACCATTGCACTAGCTAACACAGCTGAGACTAAGACAAAGAAAAAACACCAATAATGAATCATTTAGTAAAAACCGTTTTGCATGCCTTGATTCAACTCAAACATGCAAGCATATAGTTAGACATGCAGAAATAGCAAGTATTGTACAGGACCAAAAAAGAAATGCTTTCAAGTCATTATAGACAACATTCTGGAACTTCCAAACCAAAAAAATGCAACATGAGAAGGAGCTTTTTACGTTACGCTTCAATAGAATGAATTCGGTAAGGGTAGAATACGCCCCATGGTCGATCAAAGGTCCTGTGCCACTTGAACTCAAATCTATCTTACCTTCAATCCATCTTTGTCCAACCAGCTCATAACAAAATGTTAGACCAATCTCAGGACTGACACAACCGAATTTGTTGAGGAAAAGGAAACCCCAGCGACCAAGCACTCCCACCCCCAAAAGCTGTTAGGAATTTTAGGGGATTCAAAGGAGATTTAAAGCTTTGAGACACGAATGAATCGCTATCTTTAAGACTAGATTTGCCCCCTCTCCACAGAGATTGCTAAGGGTTCAAGCAAATAGTCTCCAGGATATAACAAAGCCAAAAATGAAATGATAGTACTTCAATTTCACTCTTTAGAACTTCTTAGAACATACAAATTTTCTACATATAATAACTGAACAAGAAGTCTGTTTTATTCATATTGAATAATAGTCAAAAGTCACCATGAAAAGGCACAATAACAGCCAATAACTGCCCATAATAGCACATATCTGTCAAGATCCAGTCGTCTGAATAAGTGGTCTAGGTGACTGAGTCAGACAGAAACTTCCAGGCACGACATCTAGTCAACTGGACCATCAATTCAGGCGACTAGATCAGCCATCCAGTCGACTGGTTTGGTGGTCCAGTCGACTGTGTTAGGCAGAGACTCCAGACTTCTCCCGACCTCCAATTCTAGTCGACTGAACACTTTTCCAGGCGACTGGTTCTTGAAAATCCACTATATTACAACCTATTTTAGATAACAATTATCTAACAATCCCCCACTAGGTTGTAACATTTCTTATTCAGTCTATAGCACACACAAAGCTTATGCATCAAAGAATGTGTCTTTCAAGTTAAACCCTCTCCTAGTATAATTACTTCCAAGTTTCAAGAGAGTTATTGGTGGCTCATTCGCTTAAACCAAAACTCTTTTCCTTAAAACCAGAAATAACACACACACAGCAATGATCTTTAACATTAGAAGTTCTCCTATTGTTTAGCACTTTTATGGCCTTGTGCTCTACCTGGTTTAGTGAACATTTACAAGAGAAAACCTTAACTCTTGTTTAGAAGCGACACCACTCCTATGTTCACAAAGGTGAAGTTCCTTTTTATGTCCTTGTTACACAGACATCACTTGATTTGAACTTCATTAAAAGTTAAAACTCATCCTCCTAACGTAACAGACTGCACTATTCCATCCTGAATAGGACACATAGTTTTAGTGCTTTTACTAATCACAAATCAACAGCTTATTATTACCCTTTAAACCTTTTTCAAATGAATTTACTCAAGGTTGGGTTCCCACTGTTGGTGATTCTTTTCAGAAAGGTTTTAGCCCAATTCCAATGGAAGTTACCCTTACCAAATCTCGAGATAAACCTTTGGTAAAAGGGTGTTATCAAGTTATCACTTGATTTTATGTAAACAATAATTATGAGCTCACCAAATTATTTATTGTCTTACATACTCAAGTTTTAGACTCAAATGTCTAAACTTCATTTCTCATATATGGTGGCTTCACTCTTACAGTGCAAGATATAGCTATCATTGGATGTAGACACATCTCTTTTATATAACATCTCATGTTATCACTTTCTCTTGCCCGTTGCCAACCATACAATCTTTATGGTGGATTAAGAAACTCACTTTGTTTCTTCCATGCCAATTAACTAGCTCTTCCACCAAAAGTGAATATCCAACTAAACATGGATTTTATCACTTACAATAATAACCACTATTGGTATCCTACTCTTTGGATATCCAATTATGCAATACTTTCTAATGATCTTAAGCTTGTTTACAAAGTTTTGAAAGTCTATGTGAAAAGCATGTATTTATAATACAACACATGACACACCATGCTATAATTGCACTAGCACACTCATGTCATGCCTTCAATAACTTCACTAACATTTAGATTGGAATAAATGTGAGTTAGCTTCTTTGCATTTTTGAAAGGTATTAAACCAAGAAGTTTCATTTCATACACAATGAAAGCATTATCTCAATCTCAATGAGAATTTACATAGTCTACACACTATGTTACTTCACCTTAATTTTCATTTTCATAAACTCATTTAAAGACTACCACACACTTGGATCTCGATACCCCACACTTTTGGGTTTTCACATTCCATAGCTTATATGGAACCTCCCACAATTTGGAATAATCAAAGTTGTATCTGTTTCATTAAGATCTTACATTTTAAACATTGAAGCTAAATACTTATTGGTTTCATACACACCTAGCATATTTATTCCAAAGATAAGCATATTGTCCACATACAAGCACACAATGACCCCATACTCAACAGTAAATTTAGAGTAGACACACTTGTCAACTCCATTGTGTTTGAAACCATTAGCTAGAATAACGGTATCAAACTTTTTATGCTATTGTTTTGGTGCTTGTTTTAAGCTATATAATGACTTAACCAACTTACAAACTTTCCTTCCATTTCCTGGAAGCACAAAGCCTTCCGGTTGATCCATATAGACCTCATCGTCTAAATTCCCATTAAGTAAAGCTATCTTTACATCCATTTGATATACCACCTACTTATAAATGGATTCAAGTACTCTTAGCACACGAATAGGTGTGATCCTAGCAATTGGTGCATAGGTATCAAAGTAATCTATTCCCTCCCTTTGCCTAAAGCCTTTAACCATTAACCTTGCTTTGAAGGTTTGCCAGATCCATCAGTTATATATTTTCTTCTAAATACCATTTACAACCAATGGTATTAGAACCCAGAGGAAGATCCACTAGGACCCAAGTATTATTGGACAATATTGAGTCCATCTCATCATTAACAGCTTCTCTCCAAAAGCTGTATCTCTTGAAGTCATAGCTTCACTATAAGTATTTAGATCTTCTTCCACATTTCTACAAAATGAAGCTTACTAAAGACCTTTTCTTTGTTTCCTTCTACAAGGTAAACATTTACTTGGTAAGAAATGAAATCAGGACCAAAATCCTTTTATTTTCTTACCCTTTGACTCCTCCTTTGTTCACTTGGTGAACTTGGTTCTATTATCTTGTTTCCACTAAAAGAATCATTAACTAATGAGTCAGATTCTTATGTTTGTTTTGGTTCTATTTGAGAATCATTTATAAATTTGTTCTCAATGAATTCTACATTTCTTGATTCTGCTATAGTGTTGGAACTTAAATCCAACAATCTATAAGTTTTAGAATTCACTGCATAACCAACAAACACACTCTTGATAGCTCTAGGTCCAAGTTTGGTTATTTTAGGATCTGGAACTCTAAAGTAGGCTATACACCCCCACACTTTAAAATAACTCAAATTAGGCTTCCTATCATTCCATAACTCATATGGAGATGACTGAATTTTCTTAGATAGAACCCTATTATGTACATGACATGCAGTAAGCAAAACTTCATCCCACATGATGAAAGGTAGCCTTGCACTTATGATCATAGTATTTACCATGTCAACTAATGTTTTATTCTTTCTTTCAGCTAAGCCATTTTATTGGGGTGTATAAGGGGCTGACCTCTGATGAATTAATCCATTTTCCTCACATCTCTCTCCAAATCTAAATCATTTCCAAAATGATCAATGATGCCTTCCTTCACAATAAATGTGAATTCGAGTTTAAAAACTTAGCTACATTCCATGCAGCAATCAAATTAATGTAATTCTATCACAATGCTTGTTATAATGCATATTAAAACTGAAATTTTGCGCTTATAGACACATTTTTCAATTCAGTCACTTCCATGTAAATTATCTTTACATGTGATCAAGTGAGATCATGCACATATGATCTTTCCATTTTTTCTTGCATTCTGGTAGTTACATTTCAGGCATCAAATTCATAGGGTTTAATCATATAAGAGTATGGTGAGTTAATCCACATAAGTATATTACAATATAATCTACTATGTACAAATTAATGTAACTACTATCACTCACCATATATGATAACATTATAATACTAACAATAAGTATTATTGCAATATCATGTGACAAAATAAAGAGCACTATTAGATTTACCAACTCACAGTTCACTAGGATGAATATCCTAGTACACATCCACCTTGAATGCGCATTGATGTGCTTTCACATGTCCCAACTTGGTTTACTCAGATCTACCAACTGCATGTGCATTGCGTCTTAATCATATCCAGTTTATGTTCTTTGACTCCACATACTCAGGCTTAAATTAACCTTATCACATGACATCCTTAAATGATTAGTGAAGCCAATAAAAACAAAAGGTAATCAATAAACCAAATTTAGTCAAAAAACATAACCTTTCAACATTGCCTCTATGAGCATCTCTTAATCTTTGAATTAAACTGACCACATGGCGTCAACATTGTGCAATAGGCAATGGTTTGAAATATGGAACAAGTCGTGGGGCCTAGTTGCATTTCTTTATTCTGAATATCACAATGACTTTACACTTGAAGTCTTAAAGCACAATCTCTTGAATCATGTGGACCCATGTGGACCCAATCTCTAATTCTCCATCATTAAAATGAATTTGCCGCCTGCAATACACAGCCATGCTGCACATTGCAGTAGAGTATTCAAGATATTGCTGCCCCTCCAACGATGAACCATCGTGTCGTCCCATATTTCTTAACAAGTAGCAACCATTGATGACTGCCTTGCTTTGGACCAGTGCAACAAACTTCTTCGTTCTAGTATCATGGCCTCTGCCTCACAATGTGTCATTTTGCATCAATGCCAAATTTTCTTCTTCCATTGCACAAATCTAGTCTTAAAATTGTTAAGAATTTTAGAGGATTCAAAGGAGATTTAAGGCTTGAGGCACGAATGAATCGTTGTCTTTAAAACTATATTTGCCCTCTCTCCACAGAGATTGCTAAGGGTTTAAGCAAATAGTTTACAGGATACAACAAAGTCAAAAATGAAATGATAGCACTTCAATTTCACTCTTTAGAACTTCTTAGAACATACAAGTTTTCTGCATATAATAACTGAACAAGAAGTCTGTTTTATTCTTATTGAATAATAGTCAAGAGTCACCATGAAAAGGCATAATAACAGCCAATAACTGCCCATAATAGCACATAACTGCCAAGATCCAGTCGCCTAAATAAGTGGTCCAAGCAACTGAGTCAAACATAAACTTCCAGGCACGACATCTAGTCGACTGGACCACCAATCCAAACGACTAGATCAACCATCCAGTCGATTGGTTTTGTGGTCTAGTCGACTGTGTTAGGTAGAGACTCCAGACTTCTCCAGACCTCCAAGTCCAATCGACTGGACACTTTTCCAGGCGATTGGTTCTTGAAAATCCACTATATTACAACCTATTTTAGATAACAAATATCTAACAAAATAGGGGTCATTCTACAGTACCCACCTTTTTTTTCGTGGGTACCATACCCACAAAAAATCTCCGCCATTAATTTTAATAAGTCTAATCCTGACCGTTTATTTAATTAAAATGGGTTTACCTGTTACCTGTGGAACAAGTTTTTATGTTTTCCCCTCCTTTCTAAACTGTTTCTTCTCAGATCGCGTTGTAGAATGATCCCTGTCATCTGAAACCCATCCCTAAATCTCCATCCTCAACATCTAGAAACCCTCTAGTTCTCATTCACAGACAACTCACGGTCGGCAACCACCCACGCATTATTGTTGCCCCACCACCACGTCCTCATCAACCCCTCCCACCAAACCCATCTCATTCTCACCTTCGGCTCCTAACACACTCGATTTTTTATTGGATGTTGGTCACGGAACAAAGAAAATTCCGTGAAGAATTCTCATGTGGTTGCTAATATGCTATGTGGGTTTAAAGCTCACATAATCTAAACATATTAATATTATATGTTTGAGATACAAGCAAAAGTACCTAAATTAATAAAAAAAAACTATTTCTTGAAATATTCCAAACCAATAACTATGAGTTTTGTTTTTTAAGGGAGTAGAGTAGATATTGAAAGTGGATTTTAGGAATTTTCTTGAACCACTTGCAACAATATGTTAACATTTGCCATAGCACATGCCTGCCAAAAAAATAATAATAATAATAAAAAAAAAATGGGGCGACGGTGAGATATGAATGTGAACTAGAAGGTTTCCAGATGAGGGATGGTTTTTATTGTGATGTTATTAACAGACGTTGGTACTATCAATTTTTAAATATAATAATTTTTATAATGCGATGCTAGAGTACTATTATTCGTGATAATGGTACTATTAAATGTGATGTTGGTATCATAAGATGTAACACAAAATTAAGGTACTAACCAATGTGATGTTAGGCACTAACTAATGTGAGGATAAGTACTAACCAATGTGATGTTAGATATCATTATATGTGATGTAAGGTACTATCATATGTGATGTTGGTATCAGGTACCATAAATGTGATGAAGGTACTATCATATGTGATATTGGTACCATCAAATGTGATGATGGTACCATGAATGAGATGTTTTGGTAACCTGCTAGTTATCCATTTAAAGGTACGGTACCCACGTGGGTACCGTAGAATGACTCGTCATTGTGACATTGGTGTCCTTCTTGGTCTTTGGAGGAACATAAATAGTAACAGATAGAAAAGCTAACTCGAAGACAAGAAGGCTTTCCTTGTGAGGATTGTCTTAACTGAGTCCCTTTATCCTGCAATGAGAAACAAACTAAATCCAAAAGAGATCGTTAGAACCTTGGTCAACCCAGTGGGGGTTGGCTTTTAGCTCTCCGATGCCTTAGTCAGTTTATGGATCAAAAGATGATCAAGAATTTTGAAATAAAGTTAAGGCTCCGTTTGTTTCGATGTAAAACATTTTCATCATTTACGGATGTTTGTTTCGCTGTAAAATAAAAGTCAACGGAAATCATTTGTAGTTGACTAAAAAATCCTTTAGAAAAATTAGGAAAACGGTTTACGGAAAAATTTTCCGTAAACTATTTTCCAAAAATTTCACCTCTGCTCTCTCACCCCCAGCCATCCTGAGCCACCCCGAGCCACCCCCAGCCGGCCTCTCCTCGCACAACCCCCCCACCTCGAGCCGGTCTCTCTCTCGCACCCGATCTGGAGATCTCACGGTCACTGATCTGGAGATCGCAAGCCGTGACCCACCTCGAGCCGATCTCTCTCTCACACCCGATCTGGAGATCGCATCGTCGCTGATTTAGAGATCGCAAGCCGTGACCCACCGCTGTTACCCAAATATCAACCTAAGAGGGGGGGTGATTTAGGTTGAGGCAAACTTTTTCGATTTAAATGCGGAATTAAAAACTATCTTCAAATAGCAAATGTTGATTTAGCAAATGTTTGATCACAATTCAATTGCAATATAGATATGATATGAAATCAAGCACAGGTATATATATAAGCAATTAAATATATAAGAGATAGAGAGAGAGAGAAAATCAAACACGATGATTGTTATCGAGGTTCGGCTTCCGTGCCTACGTCCCCGCCTCAAGAACACTTCTTGAGGATTCCCCAAATCCACTATTTGACAATCTTCTTTCGGGTGAAGATAAAACCGTTACAAATCTTCCTTACACAGTGAAGAGTAACCATCGAGTGAAAAATCCTTTTCACTCCTTAGGATTTATACCAAAACCCTAACAAAATACTCACAGGTTTCAACAAAGTATTTGTTGTACAAAATAAGGCTCTCTCAAAGAGTAATTGTACACAATATGCTCACTCTAATAGTATATCAAGGATTTGATCAATATGGCTCAAAAAGTGTTTAGAGAAATTTTCAATCAAGGATTTTGAATGATATGAAAATATAAGCTTGAGAAGGATGGATTGATGTATAAGATGTTATCTTTTCTATCTTTGATTTCTCTTGTATGCTTGGTATTTAGAAATGAAGAAAGGGTAGTATTTATAGCCATCATGTTGTCTTGCATTCTTCTTGATTTTCAATCAATCAATTTGCTTTCTTTGAAAACTTTTCTTCTTAAGATTTTTCAACCATAATTGATATGGTTGTCTTGCATGTGAATTTCAATCAAGTTGCTTTCTTTGAAAACTTTTATTCTTAAGAGATTTTTCAATTGATATGGTTGTCTTATATTTGAATTTCAACTAATCAAGTTTGTCTTTGAAAACTTTAAGAGATTTTTCAATTGATATGGTTGTCTTATATTTGAATTTCAACCAATCAAGTTGTCTTTGAAAACTTTAAGAGATTTTTCAATTGATATGGTTGTCTTATATTTGAATTTCAACCAATCAAGTTGTCTTTGAAAACTTTAAGAGATTTTTCAATTGATATGGTTGTCTTATATTTGAATTTCAACCAATCAAGTTGTCTTTGAAAACTTTAAGAGATTTTTCAATTGATATGGTTGTCTTATATTTGAATTTCAACCAATCAAGTTTGTCTTTGAAAACTTTAAGAGATTTTTCAATTGAAGTTGGTTTTAAAGTTGAGCCTTAAAGATCAAATCTTAATAAACTTTACAAAACCTAACTCTTACTTCTCATATGTCTCGGATCATTGTCTTTGAGCTTGATTTCTTTGTCTTGAGTCTTGATGACTTTGATCTTCAATGAATTTGCAACTTGTCAACTTTGTATTTGCTTGATATTTGAATTGGCCATCTTGGTCCAATTAAATCAATAGTCAAAATTAAGCTTTAAAACATAAATCATTAGTTCATATGAAAATATCATTAATGAACAACTTAAAATTATGGTTATCATCAAAATTACATGAATGTCCTTGGATTAATTAGCCAATTAATAATTATTGAAACCTTGAGGCTAACAACCACCAATCGCAAGCCATGACCCACCTTGAGCCGGTCTCTCTCTCGCCCCCGATATGGTTCTCAGCCTATCCTCGCCGCCGACGAGGCAGTTGATGAGCTCGTGATTGAGGGGTTTGCTGGGTTTGTGGGTTTTCCGTGATGGTGGGTTTGTGGGTTTTCCGATGGTGGGTTTGAAGCTGGGTTTGTAGGTTTTCCGATGGTGGGTTTGCGGTGGATTATTGGTGGATTGCGGTGGTGGGTTTGCTGTGATGGTGGGTTTGTGGGTTTTCCGATGGTGGTTTGCGGTGGATTATCAGTAGATTGCGTGGTGGGTTTGCTGTGATGGTGGGTTTGTGGGTTTGCTATGATGGTGGGTTTGTGGGTTTTCCGATGGTGGTTTGTGGTGGATTACCGGTGGATTGCGGTGGTGGGTTTGCTGTTTCTGATTTTTTTTTTTTTTCATTTTACGTTGCTCCAAATGCTGTAAAATATTTTTCAGACTATTTTCCGAAATGCAACGAAACATAGGAAAAATAATTATTTTCCCTGAAATCATTTATATTTGCAAACATTTTACGGTGAAAAATGATTTACAACGAAACAAATGGAGCCTAAAGAAAATTTTGTTTAGTAAAAAAGCACGTACCTCATAATTTGTTGCTTCCCCTTCCATTTATACCTACTTCCAGCCGGGGATATTTTTAAGATATTTTATTATTCCTCTTCCCAATAACTGTACTCTGCCAGTAATCAGAGATATTTAGGTAACTTGTTCTTGTTTGTTTTCCCAGAACCCACATTCTGCCTACCTTAATAAATGATTTTAATCATCACCCATCACAGCTTATCCTGGGCTTAATATATATAAGACGTATTCCACACTCCTTTGCTTAGATATTTTGTGCATTTATGGGTGATAAAACAAACATCAATTCTTAGTCGCTAATTTAGGGTTTAAGTAAGGAGAAGCATTTAATGCTGCTTGTCCCAGATATTTTAGGCATTGAATGCTGGGTTCCAAATATAATCCTGATTTATTCTAGCGCAGGCCGAGCTATATCCCAACTAATCAAGCCGAATAGATTCAATATTCGGCATGGACCGAACATAGTGGAGTAGTTCGGGCGAAACCAAACTATAAATTCTTATGGTTTAATTAAACCCCTCATTTTGAGCTCTGATTTGGTTAGTCCCGAATTATTTCCCTCTAGTCTTGGTAATCAGCATTCCTCAGGCGCTGCTCCCTCTTCAGCGTCGCGCGCACCAGCTTTTCCCAATTATCATAAACACCAGCCATGGCTACAACGCTGTATCAGAACCTTTTTCCACTCAGTAGCTAAATTAACGATTTTTCTTCTAGAGGTTTAACGTGGGGGAAAGGAATGAAGGGATAGAGAGCGGGAAATTATAAATGAAATGAAAGAAGCTAGCGAAATTACGATTCTATCCTTGGCATGTGTGTTATTGACTAGTCTGTTTGTTTTGAGTGGGATATTATATTACATTTTTTTTGGCTGAGGAGTGGGATATAGACTATAGAATATTACATGACGACTTTCTATCTTTCCTTTTTTGATAGAATACGACTTCCTTTCTTTTCTTATATTGCACGAAGTGGAATGCATGTGTGTATATGACTTGGGATGGGATGGGACCTGTTAGAGCAACTCCAAAGCCACTGTAAAACCTCACTTTATCTCCACAATTGAAGAGTAAAATAGAGATAAAGTGCTCCAACACTACTCTATTTTACTCTTCAAACGCGAAAAAAAAAACACAAAGTGTGCAGTAGCTTTTCACAAATGAAAAGCTACTGTACACTTTGTAACCGAATTGTTTATTATTTTTTTACCCGCGTATTTAAAGTTTTTTTTTTCCTTTGTCTTTCATTTTGCCTGATATTTTCTCTCTCTTCAATTTTTTTTCCTCTGCTCTCCCTCTGTTCTCCGTTCTCTCTCTGTTCTCCATAGCAAGAAAAGCATCAATAGCTTGGGTAGAACATGGCGTGGCTTGGGGTTGACGGAGAGGCGCCGATCTAGGCTTGGGTGTGCTCGGCGTGGCTTGGGTTGACGATCTCGGCGCCGATCTGGGCTTGGGTGTGCTCGGCGTGGCTTGGGTTGACGATCTCGGTGCCGATCTGGTATTTTGATGGATCGGGTCGTGGGGGTTATTGTTTGGGTAGTGTTGCGGTGGTGCTCAACCACCGACGGTTTGATGTTGGTCTCTTTGACGTTGGTGCGTGGGCTTGCTACTAGATTTTTTCTTGTTTGAATTGGTTTGAGTGATGGTTTGTGATGAGGGTTCACGATGATTGGTTTGGGCTGGCTTTGCTGGATGTTTGGTGGAATGGGTTACGGTGGATCTGACTTTGGACTAAATGGGTTTCTAAGTGATTGCTGAACAGATTTTGGAGTTGTTGATGATCTTTATGGGTTTCTATTTGGCTGGAAGCTGGGTTTTTTGGCATGTAGTAGGGAGAAGTTTTTGTTGATCTGGAATGGATTTGGCTGTGTTTGTTTGGCTTGAATAAAGAAAGCATATTTAAATAGAATAGAGATAAAATAGGGAGTAGTGTTGGAGAGTATTGCTCTTCAAATAAATAAAGAGTTGCTGAAATAGAGATAATGTAGAGATAGAATAGAGAGTGGCTTGAAGATGCTCTTAGACACGTAAAGGCCTGCTTTTATGTATGCTTTAGTTCCTTCCATCCTAAGATTATTATTTTTTTTTATTATTGCAAGAATTTGGATGCATATGTGTAAATGATTTTGGATTTGTTTTCGCAACAAGTGAGCTGACAAACTTAATAAGTTATTAGGTTTGATTTGCACCCATCACTAATATCATTTTATTATTTATCATTCATACATCAACAATTGTGAAAAAAAATTAAGAAATTTTGTGCATCTCTAGACTTATTGTTTTATAAATGCTTTAATTCTTTCCCCGTAAGAATATTTCATAGATTACACAACTTTGAAACATCTTTTCTAAAAAAAAATTAAAAGAAGTATTGAAAAAAAAAAGGCATGCTTTTAGACATGCTAAGAATATTAGTTTCTTCCATCCTGAGAATATTTCATACATTACACACCTTCGAAACATCTTTTTTTTTTTTTTTTTTTATTTTATTTTAATCTTTTGAAGTCAAGAAGTATAAAAAAGAAAAGAAAACAGGCTTGTTTTTAGAAATGCTTACATGTTAAGAGTATTAGTTCCTGCCATCCTAAGAACATCTCATAGATTACACAGATTCAAAACATCTTCTTTTTTTATAAGAAGTACCAAAAAAAAAAAAAAAAAACCCTGCTAAATGCTTATATGTTTAGAATTTGTGTGTGTGTGTGAGAGAGAGAGATTTTCCTAACAAGAATGTCCAGGTTTCCTGAAGCATCTAACAATTCTCTCCTCGGACGTGAAGATGTTGACTATAAATTTGGAACCCAAAACATCATGGTCTCATGATATTTTAAGAACTATTAGGCCAACTCCTTGAAATTAAAAATCTGTGTGTTAAGACTTGTACCTGTTAGGCTGCTAATTACGTTGAAGCTTAATGATGAAGCTTGAAGTAACTAGCAGTACATTTGGTGCTAATAATAGTTTGTTACTCGTTATTTAATGATTGCAAATACTTTATAACAAGCAAATAAATGTAAAGTAAAAGCAAGATAAACACAATAATTCTAACATGGAAACCCTCAATGATGGAGAGGGAAAAAACCATGGGCTTAAGTGAGTCAAGTATTCCACTATGTATTGGAAATATTACAAGAGAAGTGTGTTTACAAGAAAATAATAGAGAAAGTATTGAGCTCTTAAAAGTGTGGAATTCCTACACATGGAGGAAGAGCTTGATAGGAAAGCTTTTCTCTTTTGCTTGTTCTCTCTTTCTCTCTCCATCTTGTAAAAGCTTGTTTTATTTGGTCTTCATTCTTCATCTTTTATAGCCAAAAGGGATGAGAAAAGGTGGCAAGGTGTTGCATTCCTATTGGAGGAGGACGATGTTGAGAAGAGCCAAAAATAGTACCCATGCCAATAGTATTAAGGTGCATGCGTATGGTGTATTTTTGTGCCCATTAGCTAGCTGGTATTCTGTTATCTTCAGCTGACTGGGGATTTAACTGTAATGTGACCAAAATCTTTAGTTGTAGTGGTATTTGTTATACTGAGGGAGGTCATTCATGTGGTTTTTGGAATTGTCCAAGAGCATGCCACCACAAGAGTTAAAAGAGTACATGACCAATGTTCTTTGTCCACTAGTTAATAGCTTAATGACCAAAGGCTACATGCCTTTGTCTAATGGATAAACATCTTATTTAATGTCCAATGGTTAATAGTGACATGCCTTTGAATAAGACCAATATACGTATATCACACAAATTTGACTCTATGCAAGCCATTAAAAGTCCTACCAAATGCTAACACTCTTACAAGCTGTTTTTTCCACAGGTAGCATGAGCAGATTGCCTCGACATTGGCCTGCTTTGCTCCTTGGAACAGTGGAAAATGCCTTCAAATATCATACTACTATAATTCCTTTTTCTTTTTGGACAAGTGTATAGTAAAGATGTCATGGTTAACTGCACTCATCAATACCATATATATAATAGTTTTATTTTTTTTCAATATAATCGGGTTATTAATCACTCCCACCCGAACCCGATTTGGGAAACAATTAACACTGTCCCCGCCTATTAGCTACGCGGGGCGGGTTTAAACTTTAAAGTTGCCACCCATTCAAACGGCGCGTTTAATGGGAGAGAAGATTCGACACGCCTCATGTGCGTCTCTCAATAATAAATTAATAATATCCAAAGAGAAAAAAAGGGGGGAAGATTGAAGAAAACGTTCGTCTCAGAAGTCGCACCACACGGTGCCGTTTTAAGCAGCAGTAGCAAACAGCGTGAGTTTGAACTGAAAATAAAAGCTCAACTTGTTTGAGTCTCGGAGCAAAACCCTTGGGAATTCACGCCAGGTAATTCTCTTTAAACCTAAGCACAATCATTTCCTTCAACGTTTAAACTAAAATTATTCTTGATTTTTAAAATGAATTTCGGAGAAAAATGTTTGATCTGTTTGGTTGCTGAGCAAATCAAGGAAAATTGTTATTATTATTTCACTTTAATTAATGATGTAAAAAACGCTAAATGATTGATCTATGACATATCAGTTGTTTACATGAGTTTCATAGTGCTGATCAAATTTTCATTTTAAGCTTGTTGTTAACTTGTTATGGTGTTCTCTAGGGGTATGTAGAATCTGCTAGAATTGGTGTTGTATTCGAACAAAAAAATTATCGAAATCTGTTTGGAAACCCGTGGATTTTGTATGTTGTGTTAGCATGTGTGAAGAGCTTGGCATTGATTTTTGTTCGGCATTCGAGCTCCTTCGTGCTGATTTGTATTCATTCTTGTACTAATTTCCTAGAATTCTACCTGTACATACTCTAGCTCATGTGGATACTAGTTTTTTAATTGTGTTAATTGCACATCGCCTGTTAACTTTGGCGCCGTTGCATTGTCCCAATAAACCTCAAAACCATGCAATTTCTGTCAAATTTAATGGAAAAGAATGTGTCTAATAGAAATTTGAAATCTTAAAGGTGGGGAGAAAAGTGCTTATTATCAATAGTTAAGGGGGATGTTGCTTACTTTTTGTAGTTTAGAGGGACACTGCAATTGCACCTTAGTTAGAGGGGGAGGGGAAGTGCAATTTTCCGCTTTTAATTTTTTTGGGTATTGTGAACATGGTAGTGGATGAATTTTCTAGTATGATTACCACGATTATCTAGTTTGTAGCATTACAAATGCCTTTATATTCTTGTCCATTCCTCTTCTTCTGTATTTGTTGCACGAGCCTGTCAGATGTATGCACATAAGAGTATAATCTTTGAGGGGGTGTGATGCAGTGGGCTTTGTATTGCTAAATGATAAACAGCCTAGTCATTGTAACTAAGAGCAGTTAGTTGTTAGTTAGAGTTGCTGAGCTGTTAGTTTGTTACAAGGCAGTTACAGTTAGTTAGCCATGTATTGTAAGCCTATTGGCTGGAGTATTTTGGTAGTTAGTTGGCAGCCAAGGCTAAGGCATATAAATAGCCTAATAGTGTATTGTAAAGTTCAGTTGTTGATGAATAAACCAAAAGCTTAGAGCTTGTTCCAAGATTGTGATCTTGAAGAATTGATAGCCTAGTATAGTTTTTAGTACAACTTAGCCATTTCATTTTCTTTCTTTCTAAGCCTAACCTGCCATCTACAGAAACCTTGCATCAGGGCGGGCATGTGTAGCTTGAGAAGTTGCATTTTCATTGATTCAATTTCAAGTAGCTTGCTTTTAGATTTAAAATCTTAAGATAGTTTTTATTTTCAATACATGCTAATAGTTATTTGAGCTTGAACATTCACATATGTTTGTATCCACGGGATCCTCCTGAAGACTTTTTTTTTCTAATTATATTTTTTCCTGCTTAAGAGCTGATTTCAGAAAAATTATTGAGTTGAAAACCTTCAATTTTCTCCTACAGTCCTGCTGTTTGTTTTGTTGTAAAAATTATTTATACTCCATAGAGTAATGAAATGGGATATCACTTCTTGCTTGTGATCATCATTCATTAATGTACTTTTTATGCATATTCATGCTGGTGCGCACACACATTTTGTTGCTCTTTATGTGCAATTGATCTGTGCATGTTTGGTACAAAATTTTAGTGACTTGATTTTAATTTCTAGCTCTAATTGTTAAAGAATTTTTTTGGAATGTATTTCTTGTTGATTACTTTTGTAAATTCGGGTTGTATTCTAAATTATGACATATTTCAGTTGAATGTGTGATACAAGTTGATTTGTTGTGAGCATATTTGTTGGGATACCATATGAATCTTGGATAAGAATATTGTTGGCATCCCTTGAGTAGGTTATGGAATACTCAGAATCTTCAAGTGCAGAAAGGGACCCAATACAAGTCAATACTGCTTCCAGGAAGCCACGGATTCTACTTGCTGCTAGTGGAAGTGTAGCTGCCATAAAGTTTGGGAATCTCTGCCATTCTTTCTCAGAATGGGCAGAAGTAAAAGCAGTCACCACAAGGGCATCTTTACATTTCATAGATAGGGTGTCACTTCCCAAGGGTGTAGTTCTTTATACTGATGAGGAAGAATGGTCTAGTTGGAACAAAATTGGCGACAGCGTGCTTCACATTGAGCTGCGCCGATGGGCTGATATCATGGTTATTGCCCCATTGTCAGCCAACACACTTGGCAAGGTAATATATTTGAGCAATTTCAGAAACTTTTCCCTCTTTGAACTTTTACTAACTGACAACAGGATGATAGGGGTGAGTGCATGTTACAGGAAATGGCAAACATTACTCAAAACTGGTAATTAGTAATTACCACACAAATAGGAAATTTAGTACCGACTCATCAAATTGGTTCTTGAAAACAATGAGTTTAAGAAAAATAGAATGCATAAAGTGGATTCTTTTCTTATTTTAAGCACTTTATTGTTTGAAAGAACCAAATGGAATAGCAATCCTTGGTTCATCAGTGCAACTAGGCCCAAGTCATTCATTTAGGGCCATACAGAGGACTCCTTGAAAATTAGTTATGTCATTGATTTAATACACAAATGTATTTTTTTAATGGCTTACATTGAACAAACTAGAATGCCTTCAATTGCTTCACAAAAGAAGTTATAGAAAAATGATGTAATTTCATGTCTTGAGAGTCTGAAATTTACATTAAATAAGCACATTAATTTTTTTCACTAAGTCACATTAAGAATAATTTTTTCTATGGGAGACAGAAAAGTACTATTTCATTACCTTGTGCTTCCTTCCGTTCTCTTTGGGAGTAATTCTGTTTGTCAGGTCATTCAGTGTGTGCACTGAACCAAAATCCTTACTATTTTGGGTGTAAAGAATCCCTTTTTAGCGCTGTGAACTACCAGGTTACCTTGACCCTGTCAGGCATGGAAAGGTAGTAGTGTGCGATAATGCTCGTCTTGTTGTCTTTGCTTATTTTTGGTGGTCTAAGAATGCAGTGACTAATGACTGAGACTCATGAATTTGGGACTCAGTTACTTTCCACACTGTCTTTTTCTTTTTAGATAAGTAACAAAGAATTTTATTAAAGAAAGAAGAAACTCAATATATATAGGATATAAACGAGATTATTCTAAGGAATTAAAATCTAAGGTTTAAAAGATCTCACAAAATCCACGAAAGAAGCACAGGAAACTCCACCGATAACAGTACTCCATTCATACAAAAACCACGAAAAAGGGGATTTGATCTTGATAGAAGATTCATCAGTTACTTTCCATGTTCATAATTTGGCCCAAACTACATGCCTGTAGGCTCAGTACGAGTTTATGTTACTATTCATCTCGTGAGTGTTTATCATCTGACTTTAGCAAAGCAACCTAGTGAAATGGTACATGGACATTTAACTCATGTGCCTACAAAGTGAGAACGGTGAGTATAAGTTCTTAATTTTTTTTTTTTTTTTTTAATTCATATGTTACACATGCACCCAATAGGTTTTGAACCCACGACTCCACTCTCTACTATTTTTCTGGTCAGTATGTTGCACATGCACCTAGTATGGGAAGACAAAGTGTTACTTGAACTAGAATATTGGCTTGCCTTGAGGAGGAAGTGTCATTAGTCACAACTCATTGGAAAGTTCTCAATTCTTTTCCAAGCAAAATGAATAGTGTTGGAAATTTGTGTAGGCTCCTGTTTCTAAGAGAAAAAAAGGGGGTGGAGGACTATACTTATGGTCGGTTGTAGTATAATACATGAGCACAAAGATGTGGATGTGCGGATGAATATTGAAGAAGTAGTGCATGTGCGATGTATTTTCTGTGGCTGCTCTGGGCTTTTCTCAACTCCCTTTACAGCTTTTGTTTGTTATGTGATTTGACATAATCATAGAGTATACTCTTGTCCATTTTCTGAATATGCTTTAATTCAAGTGCTGTGCTCTTATTGTAGATTGCTGGGGGATTGTGTGACAATTTACTGACTTGCGTCGTGCGGGCATGGGACTACAGCAAGCCACTCTTTGTTGCACCTGCCATGAACACATTCATGTGGAACAATCCTTTCACAGAACGACATCTTATGTCAATTGACGAGCTTGGAATTACTCTCATCCCACCTGTCACAAAGAGGCTGGCATGTGGGGACTATGGCAATGGTGCAATGGCTGAACCTTCTCTAATCTACTCAACAGTAAGGCTTTTCGTAGAGTCAAAGATTCAACAAGGTGGCGGTAATATTCATTAAATAGTGTTGTAAAGCTGGAAATTTTAGGGACAATGGAAGAGTTGGTTGACTTGGTATGATTAACATGCTAGATTTGTTGTGGTCCTATCTTGTATCAGGTGCATTGCTGTTTTTACTTGCACTTGGTCCCTCTATCCGGCATATTGTATGTACATTTAGAAAATGATTGAATATGCTACTTATTCTGAACACCATGATTGACGTATGCATTTTAATTCTCTCTGTCTCTCTAGGATATGGGAGTTTTTCTCAAAAGTTATATGGGTTTAAGAAATTGAATCTTTTATTTTTGAAGGTGGTGTTGTATATGTTGTGCTATAATCGTCGGTGAATAGTTCTACGTCGTTTTCAATCTCTTTCCTCCCAAACCTAACTAGTAAGTAGTAACCATGTGGTGTTGTCCCAGGCAATAAAAGCTTGCCTAAGGTTTGATTTGAGCTTTGGATTCTGGAGGTCAGGGCTGTCTTCTACGTATAGAAAAAGAGGAAAAGGAACTACGAAAAGGCAAAATTATAAAAACAAAGAGGAACAAAACCTATTTTTCTCAACCAACAAAGTGGCTGGTAATTCTGCATATTAAAAGCTCTATTTAGTTCAATCAACTGCTCACCGTTGTACTTCATCCTACAAATTCATTAACTTGTAATTTCACTTCCTTTAATTAAAGTCAGTAGGAATTTCTCAAACTTCACTAGATTTTGTTAACAAATGTCTTCAGAACGCAAGTCAAGACATATTTATTACTTTATAATTTAATTTGAGATTTTATTTTATTTTATTTTTACAAAAAAAAAAAAGCTGTACACAAATATTAAGAGAAGCACATATAAGTTATAACTATTCTGTATTTGTGTGTGCGGAATCTTTGACATATGTGTCTTTTTATTAGAAAAAATTGCATTGCAGTTGATAATTCAACTTTAAACGAGTTTCAATCTAGTCAAATGGACGCTTTCACAAGTATACCACATTTAATGTTGTAGACTTCAACTTTTGTTTTTTTAATTTTGTTTTTTTAGTGATATAGATTTGATTCTTAGAAAAAAACGAAAAAAATGAACAATGAACTTATATAAACCAAAAAATGAAAATCTCAAAAAAATAGAAAAAGAAAAAAGCAAAAACAAACAAACGAAAACTAGTCATTTGTTGGCTTCCAATCGAACCCGGCAGAGCCTCAGATTATTCAAGAATGGCTTCGTTTGTGTTGGATATAGTTCATAACAAGACATACTTTACAAGTTTTAATCGAAAATCTTGAAAAACTATATATTTTGGGTAATATTTGCAAAAATGAATGATTGGCTAAGACAACCGATAGTGGCAAATTAACATAGCAATCTGCCAACTATAGCTCTTTGGACCACTGCTACAGGAAGGTCATGGGAAGTAGTTCAATGCATTTAACATAGCAATCTGCCAACTATATCACGACTTGCTGTCACATTTAAGGATCACACCAAAGCGACCGCAAAAATCAATAATAATGAAGTTAATGGAACACACAAACTTCCAAAAATAAACTAGAAGAGACGACAAACTTTTTTGGAAATTTAAATTATGTTCCTTCACTTTATTATAATCACAGGGATAGGCAGTTGGTGTCGGCCTGTAGGGACAGGCTCATTGAAGGCCCCAACTAATTTTCTTTCATGAACCAAGAATTTGAAGAAGAAAAAAGAGAGGATTATTTGTTGGGATAAAACTTAAGTACAATTCCTTAGGTTAGGTATATTAGGTTCTTTAATTAAATTCAAATACATGATTGTATTACCTAAGTTTTACCCTATTTCTTGTATCCCTCATGTGGGTGCTAGTTATTGTTTGCGGTGAGTAGTTGACGCATTATTGGAATTCCTTTAATTTTTTTTTTTTAGGACAATTCCTTTGATTACATAAATGGAAGTGGAACTGATATGATTTTTACGTGAATCGAAAATCTGATTTGAACATATGCTTAATGCTTAACAATATTTTCATAGAAACTCTTTTCCCAAAAAAAAAAAAAAAAAACCCATTAATGCTTTAAAAGAAACCAAGAAACTGTGGTTACCAAATGATTATTATCATATTTGGATTCAGTCGGACCATCCAGGAGTAAATTTATTATATCACAAGATATGGGGTACTTTTCTGATAGGAACAATAAAAAAATACAACTAACTCTAAAAAACAAAAATTGATACATTACATTTTCTAGCCATCTCGTCTAATGACTATCTTTCTAACAAGAAGTTTTGTAGTTATGAGTGTTGCTTAGACATTGCTTAGTTCTTCACATGGAAATATTGAGTTTAAATCTCCGTTTCATCACTTGTTATAAGATAAAAAAGGAGGCAATCGTAAAATGTCTTAAGTCTCAACACTCTTAATGAGAAATATATATATATATATATGGTATTGTGAATTGTTGAGACGATATGTTGTGAATAGTATACAATAAAAATAGTATCAATAGTAAATTATAAGTGGATTATAGTTAGTTCTACGGTAAAGTTCTTTTTATTTTTATTTTTTATTATATATATATATATAATAAAATAATAAATTTGGATTCGAAACTCTAAAAAAAAAAAAAAACAATAGAACCTTGGTTGACGATAGCAATATGAATGTAGGATTCAAAACAAATGTGATATGTACGAAATAAAAATGGTGAACTTCATATATGAAAGTGACATTCAACTATCCGAATAAATTATTTCTTTAACACTTTTTAGCAAAAAAAAAATTATTTCTTTAACACTGCTCAATATGTATATAATGGCCACAAAGACCATGATGGCACATAAAGGGCCAAAGTAAAGCTTAGAAGCCTAGAGAAAATGGCTTCTTATTCCACATCTTTCCACTCTCACCAATTCATCTTCATCACTCTCACTGCCATTTTCATCCTCACTACTTCTTTATCTTCTGCAACAACAACACACTCACCACGTCCATTCAAGAAGATCTACGCCTTTGGTGACTCATTCACTGACACAGGCAACACAAAGTCCGTCACAGGCCCAACAGGTTTTGGTCACGTATCAAACCCTCCATATGGAACCACTTTCTTTCACCACCCCACAAACCGGTACTCAGATGGACGGCTTGTGATTGATTTTGTAGCTGAAACACTTTCCTTACCTTATGTACCACCTTACCGTAGCATCAAAGGCAATAAAGCTTCTTCAATCGGTGTTAACTTTGCTGTGGCTGGTTCCACAGCAATAAACCATGCATTCTTTGTTAAGAACAACCTTACACTTGATATCACACCTGAATCTATCCAAACTCAGTTACTTTGGTTCAACAAGTATTTGGAAAGTCAGGGGTGTAAAGGTGCAACATCAGATTGCAAAGCAGCCTTTGATGATGCACTTGTTTGGGTTGGTGAAATTGGAGTCAATGATTATGCATACAATATTGGATCTTCTATACCAGATGATACTATCCGAAAGCTTGCTATCACGTCCTTTACTGGTTTTTTACAGGCAAGTATTAATTGTATGGTCTTCAAAACTTTCTAAAATTATAAGTATGTATTACTATATTTCAGCTTAATTATGGACTAAGTACCCTAAACTTTCTTGTTTCCTATATGACCTTTTATTTATTTTTTCATAAATCCTAAACCCTTTTAGTCCCCAATTTTGAAATCTAATCTCACCCCTGATTTCAACATATATAAATGAATGGCTTGGCTTTCTATTTCAACATAGGTCTAACTCTATTCTAGTTCAGGAAAATGTTTATGCATAGCAAGAAACTATGGAACTGAGAATAGATCTAGGTGTTTTCTTAGAGTAATTATTCAATATTCCGGAAGTACCTAATAATTTTCGTTGTCTTGTTACATAAATTAATGTGTTCTCCTGTATAATGACTATACAACAAACAAATCATATTTTTGCTCCTTGCCATGGCATAATCTCAAAAAGTTTACATTGGGTTGCAGTCATTGCTGAAGAAGGGTGCAAAATATGTTGTTGTTCAAGGCTTACCATTAACGGGGTGCTTGCCACTGGCCATGTCACTGGCTCCTGCAGATGATAGAGATAACATAGGGTGTGTGAAGAGTGTGAACAACCAGAGCTACAGCCACAATGCACTCCTCCAGGCAAAATTGCAGGACCTCAGGAAGCAATTTCCCCATGCTGTCATCACCTATGCTGATTACTGGAATGCATACCGCACTGTCATGAAGAATCCAAGACAATATGGGTTCAAGGAGCAATTCAGTTGCTGCTGTGGAAAAGGTGAACCATACAACTTCGATGTATTCGTTACATGTGGCATGCCTAATGTCACTGCCTGTGCAAACCCTTCAAAGTACATCAATTGGGATGGGGTGCACCTCACTGAAGCTATGTATAAGGTGGTTTCAAACATGTTCCTCAATGGGACATTTAGTCACCCTCCATTCAGTTACTCGTTGGATAAAAAAATCAGACAAGGGTGAACCATTTGTCACTATGTTGTCTTAAGTATTGCTTCTTGCTGTGACCTCAATAGTTGAGCTATGAGATGGAAATATGTATGACAAAATAACATTATATATTTTATGCTACAAGTTTTGTTTACAATCAACTGGCTCCACTTCAAAGTTAAGCAAATATTTAAAGAATTTTACTTGATATAGAGCATGATCTCCACTGCACCTTCTATAAGATAAGTGGGCTATATACATTCAATTATATACATTGCTATCATAATAATACTCCCATTGTTAAATTAATCCCATTGCTTGAAAAAGGTATCAAGATCTTTTGTTGTTGGTTAAGAGATCCGAATTAAATTGTCTCTACACTAAAAAGAAACTTATTAGTACCTTGGCTTACTGATAAATAATCATTATCGTGGAGTGAAACACCATAAGTTTAAATCCTATCATATCTACCAAAAAATAAAGGCCATCCAAATCTTGTCAACGAGCCATCTAAATAACCTACAGGCCATCCTATCATATCCAATGTCAAAGTGTTACACTTAACTCCTCTACAATGTTACAATTTCTTGCCTTTTGCTAGGTGGGGGGGGTGTAACCACAACATAAAATGGACCACAACATAAAATGGACATGTAATTGGGACTTGGGGCAGTAACCACGTCCTTGTCACCAGTTCACTTGGCATTATGGCGATCACCAAAAATTTAAAAGCAGTCTTGGTTTGGTACTTCATTCATAATGAGGAGAAAAATAGGGATGGCAGATCAACTGTGCAACAATCAACAAGGAGACTGGAGACCACCACTAATGAAATTGTCAACTTTTTTCTTTTTTAATTATTGGTAAGTTATGACTCTTGCACCCACGGCTTGGCCCTCCACCCTTTCCTTACAAGCAGATGAAATGTTATTTGAACTAGAGCTCATTGATTAGCAACTATAATAACACATTTTTACATGGTAGCCCAATGTTTATTCTGATTTATGATTAGGTAACAAGGATTCTTTATTGTAGCTACTGCAGAAGACACAAATGCCTTCTTGCTTGTTTTATTTTGACATGACACCAATAGATACACACTTGGCTTAAGTGAAAAGTGAAAACCAAAGCAAAATTCTTTCATCCAGTACAGATAAGACTATTTCCACTAGAATTGCCAAAAAGTTTGCAGCTTGTGATATAAAACTTGTCATCTTCTTTTATTAAACCTTACCTTTTAGACACGAAAATCTTCTGTTTCTCCTATGACTTATTGGGTCAACCACTACTTATCATACATGCCCCCTTCAAGAAAACAAAATATTTCCCCAGAATCAGAATTCTTTTGCCTGGTCTCCCACAACATATCTATTATCTACACACAATAGAGAAAGTGTATGCCCTAGTCTTCAAAGAACATACCACACTCCATATTTCAAATAATGTAATCCAAAAGATAAGGCACTAGGCTATCCCACCATACTGATACACATTTGGAGCCCTAAAGTTCATAAAGGTTGTCTGTAGGTCAACTTACATGATCAAAAAATATACTTGAACCTGAGTAATCGATCACCATAAAGGTCTCGCGGTTAGTCTTTTCGTGAAGAAATACCCGTTTACATCTTAGAGCATTCACCCTTTCATCATCTTGCCACTATTTTCACCTTCTGGATCTGCTTTAGATAACTGCAGTTTACTATTTCTCAAAACAGTGGATTTATAATGGTACAGTATAAGTTCAAAATTCTATACAACTCTATAAAATAAGGAAAAGGTTGTGCGAAGAACACACATCTTTGGAAGAATTCTAAAAAATTTGTGGAAAGTTTTGAATTATAACTCATTTTTTCTCAGACATAAAGGTATGTTGAGTTTTTATCTTTAACCTTGGGCAGAAAGTTCAGATATGCAACCAAGATCTCTAAACATAAATTGCTAAGTTATACAGACAACTTGACTGGTCAAATAACAGAGGTATTTCCTCTGTTGGAACGAGCAATATAAGAAATTACAAGAAGACCACATTATGAAGTGATTAGTGTGCTCTCATGGAAACTTAACAATTGAATGAAGCTTAAGATGCATTTGGACGACATACGACAATGGTTATGGATAAACAATGGCATTTCTTCATATTTGCATCGCAAAGCTGCAAACTAGTGTACCGTAGGTATACAATACGTAGGTATTCAATTTAACAGACTCAAGCATTTTCTTTGGAATTCTAATGAAAGACATTATCAGGCCTGTTGAAACTCAAGCAAGTATAATTTGAAAAGCCAGAGATCATGTTTGAAAAGCTTGATAATACACAAATCATGCGGGATGAACAGAACACATGAGCTTCCCCAAAAAGAGAAAACACAAAATATGCTTATAATGCTTATCTTAATTCTACTTGCTTCATTTGTCAAGTTTATTGTGATTACAAGTAAAGATTTGATCTTTATAATTCGTGAAAAGCACACGAAAATGTGTGAACTAGTTCATGCCCAACAGTTTCATACTTGAACAAGCTGGCTGTTGCTTGTACTGTGATAAATTATGGTTACTAGCAACATTGGAGAGCAAAGAGTGACTTCAGAGAAAAAAAATAAAATAGCAAGTAGGAAAAGTAAAAGCCTAATCTAGTAGTTCATGATTTTCATTTGATCAACACCATTCAACAATAAGAAGTCAACTGACACTGGTACATATATATGTTTTGCCAACGCCAGTGAGCTTCTATCTGTAATGTGAGAAATCACAACACAGCCTCAAAATCTTACGTATTCTCAACTGGTAGAAACACAAAAACAATATTTCAAGCTGGAACAAGGGCAACATTAAAATTAATAACTTGGTCTCTTACACAGAGGATGTACATTATACTACTCAAATATCAAGTTGGAATGAATTTTCTACGTGGAAACCAGACTCTATGGACAAGTGGTGGTTGGCATATTTCGGTTTCTGTACATCATTCTTCACGTGGATCAAGTCTGTTAGATTAAAATAAGTACTCATAATACATTAGGAACAGAGCATCTGGTATATCCTTAGGCAGGCTGTTTATATAAAGATAGAACCGCAACATATCCTCCTTCAACACAGTTTGGGTGTCAACCACATCACTGCTGCATGTCAGAACCCACAAGTCACCTGATTGCACTCTCTTTAAAGTTCCCCGGCAAAATGGGCAAGATTCTGACCTCGTGTTCCTATTAATATATAAAAGAAAGGAAATGTGTTAACTGTTACAATTTAAGGCTTTTCTCTGTTATCAAAAATCAACAGTGGATTAAATTGGAAATGGAAGGATGAAATTGATAAGGTCATAAATACCAGTCGTGGTAGCAGTTGATGCACATAGCGTGGCAGCAGTTTGGCAAAACCATTTTAGTGCAGGACTCCAAGCAGATCCCACACTCATCTTCTCGCTCCAAGTCCACATCTGAATTTTTCCTCTTATCCTCCGATTTCTTCCTGACAATCATCTCCATGCCGTCATCTTCCTCTTGAGTAATTTCAAACTCTGACGAGTTACTGTTGAGACGCTGAAGAGATGGCAATATAACAGCTGCAGTTACAGGTTAGAGGATGCATGATTAACATTAGATAAAGTGAAGAAAGAAGTCAGCACATGACTATCAAGAAAAAGATTACATTATTCTATTCTAATTTCAATGATATCTAAATTTTTAAACTCACATTGGTGTCCTATCAAACAAATTGATTTTAAGAAAAAATGAAATCATATCATATTATTATACTAATATAAAGGGGCCAGTACTTCATTCTTGAAATTTCAAAAGGAATCAATTCCATATGACAATATAGACTCATTTCAGAGACTTTGTGAATCAAATGCAACTGTTTTCTTCTATGTTTGATGTCCAATAGCCCTCTTATCCTGAATTATGGTAAAAACAGAATTGAAGATAATTTACATACCATAGAATTCACTAATAGTAGCTCTCCTTCCACTTGAAGACATTCTCGGCTTCCCATCAGAGCGCACCTAAAAAAATAAGAGATTAATATATACATACCAAATTTCAAGAGCTCAAATTTCACAAGTATATACATATATGGATATAAGATATATTAAATATGAAAAAATATCAATTATATACCATCTAACTGGCAGTAGTAATGCATAAGCAAGTAAGTGGGAATTAACCTTATATACAATTATGTGAAAAAGGTTTAAATAACTTGAAAGTAGACAAGTACATGAGCAATCCATCCACTGAAGCAAAAGCAGCAAAATAGGAGCCAAATGATTATAAGCCAATTTCATTTGAAGGCAAGCACCACCCTTGCCTCTTGGAATAGAAGCTGCCCTGCATTCATTTTCAAATTCAACCCATCAAAAGATCACCTCAATTGACTAACCATATCTTGGTCTATTAATCAATGATGCATTTTAAGGCTCAATAGCAAATTTACAATATTAGTAGGATAACTGTGCACAATAAAAGGAAAGGGTGGAGGACAAAATCTCTACTTAAAAAAATTGAATGCATAGCCTTTGAGATTTAAAGGGGTGTGGACTTACACTGACAATTTAGGTTTCCAGAAACCCCAAAATTTTCTTATATAAACCAATCCCTTATGATCAATAAAAAAAATAAAAAAAAATAAAAGAGGAGCCAACACTTTCAATATATACCAATTATACCCAATTTTTGGTTTTTTTTTTTATTTGAGAAAAAACCAATATACCCAAGTTGATGTCTTGTTTACAGAAGTTCCTAAAATGCATGTAGCATAAATTTATTGTTATTATAAAAAAAAAGGGGAACAAAAAAAAAAAAAAAAAAAATTCAAAAAAAAAAAAAAAAATGAAAACAAAAAGGAGCTCAAAATTCCCATGAAAAATATGACCTTTCTGGGATTTTCAAAGTATGCAATCCTCTGCAAGTGTCAGCCTTAAAATAATAAAGTAGAATATTGAAACAAAAATCAAAACCATGCTAACAAAGCTCATCACTAAATTTCATAGAATCTCAATCAAGATAGCACAACAAACTAACCCCAGTTACAGAATCGAACCTAAACACCAAAGCAAGAGAGGAAAAAAAAAAAAAAAAAAAAAACCCAGAAAGAGAGAGAGAGAGAGAAATTACAGCATATTGGCATACTGAATATCAGTCTCAAGAACCTTAATGGAGTCATGGTAAGAGGGTCTAGCAGCAAGCTGCTGATAGTAATCCAACATTTCTCTCACTCTTTGCTTTTTTCTCTTTCTACTATGATAATTCTTGTTAGAATTATGGAACTATATGAACCAACAGTAAGAAATGATCAGAGGAAAAGAAACCCAGAAAGTGGTGGGGTCCAATACACAGAAAGTAACACTAAGAAAAAAAAAAGTTGGGTGTTTGAACTTTGAAGCAAAAGACACAAAACAAAAGCAAGGTCTTTTAAGAGTCTATGAGAAGCTGTGTTAGTGTAAACTATATGTGACAACTTGGTCACCAAAAAGAGTTTGTTCTTTGCTTTGTAGTGTTTTGAAATTTGATTTTTGGGTTAGATTCTATCTCATTGAATTTACATTAATTAAAATGTGTGATTATTTTGACTTTCTAAACATTGCCCTTTGACCGCTTGCTTTGGTTGAGTGGTTATGAGTAGGTAGTTGGTCCACCCAATCAAAACTTTGCATTTGGTCAGAGCATCATTAGCAAAGATATAGGGACCACTCCGCCACTTGCTTTAATAACTATATGAGAATGAGAATCGGCATTGTGAATTGCAACGTACTGTATGTATAATGAGATGATTGGGCCCCAAATGTCACGAATGACACTAATCTACTATGCGTGGCGTATGGAACGTGTAACAAGTAATGAGTTCGTGCATATGAACCAATTGTATTGTGGCTATCGTGGCTGTCCCTCAAGTGTGATCAGATAGCTGCCTTGATCTTGATCACATGCCATCAATCCTACTCAGTTATAGGTGATGATGGTAAGTTTTGTTTTCTCTTTTCAATTTTTGGGCCATTATAAGGCCTCCCAGTTTAGGCTACAACAATTTTCGGGGCTTATGGCCTTTGTGAATAGGCTTTCTTTGGCCCAAAGCTCACAGGTGTTAGTTCAATTGAATGCTTTTTTTTTTTTTTTTTACAAAATTTGTTTACAAATCAGTTTGTAACCAGTCTGTTACAACCTATTATGTAAAGACTAATAAGATCATTTACTTGTACTTTTAGTCACATGAACTATTTAATAAGTCATGTAACTTGTTTAAATAATACATGTAAATGGTCTTATGAGTTGACACATAGTGGGTTGTAGCAAGTTGACTACAAACTGGTTTGTAATCAAACTTTATTTATTTATTTTTGGTTGGATAAATTGGATACAGTTTTTTTTTTTTTTGAGTCACAATAATTTTCATAAAATATTCATAACTATTCAAGTGTCAAGTTATGAATGGTAAATAATAAAATAATATAATAGTGAGTTTATATGAAAAGTGAAAACTAATAAAAAAACTATCGATTCAACTGTTGTTAAAAATATTGTGAAAATTATTGTATTTGTAACATAATCCTTTTTGATTAGGTGTTTGAAAACGTTTTCAAATAACAGTTAATCCAAAACACAATTTAATTTAAAATGTACTTTAAATTTATAAAATTTAAATATACAATAAAAAATACCTTCCTCCAAATCCCTCTGATCTTTAGTCAAATATGTGTAAAAAAATAAAATAAAAATATGAGAGAATTGAAGTATTTAAATTTTAATGAGAGAGGATCATTTCCCTAATTTGTGATCCTTTTAAGCTTAAAAGTTAAACCCTCCCAATACGACGCCGCATTAACAAATGTCTCACACAATGGTGTTGTAAGCCATGCACTTTTGCCCGCGTGACAGTACTTTAGAGCACAGAAAAAAGTGAGTGTCACAGAGAGAGTGAGAGAGAGTCACAGTCTTAGAATCAAAGAGAAGAAAAAGACGGTTAAGCGCTAAGAAATCTGAAAATCACAGAGAGTTTTGGTAAGTTAACTCAACCTGACTCTCTGTCTTCATTTTCCTTTTGTTGGGTCCCAAAATTTTGATTCTGCCTTTGAATTCCATGACATATACATTTGTGAGTTTCACTGCAAAAATGTGACCTTTACTTAGTGTTTCACCAATTATATTCATGGGATTTCATGTGCATGGCTTTGTCCAAACAATGTGCTTAAAATTTAGTTCATGTTGGGCTTAGGGTTAGGTTTTTTAGACACCCAGAAGTCCAAAACTCTAGAGTTGATCACAAGCACTGTGGGTCAGATTGTGTCAGTGGAAAATGAGTTTTTAGAAATAATTTATGGGTAAAGTTTGTCTTTTTATAATAATGCCAATCGGTTTCTTTATAATAATGGTAATCATTAATCAAGGTATTTCATATAGTCATATTTATGAATTGTGTAGTTTTATGTACTTTACCCTCCAAAGTTGCTTTTTTGTCTAAGAAAGTGAATTTAAATCTTTTTTTTTTTTTGGAAAAAAAAAAAAAAACTCACAAATAATGACTAGTACGTTTGGATTAGCTTTGTGCTTATTTCCTGAAATTGGTAAAAGCACACTTGTACCTAAAAAAGATGAGGTTTAAAAAAAAAATGTACATAAGCAAATAAGCTAAATAAGCTCCCAAAAAAGCTAAACCAAAGGCATGGTTACGTTATCTTAAGGCTTTTTGGGAAAAAAGTTTATATATTTATTGTCTAAATAAATTAATACTTTATATATGAAGCTTCACATTAGGTGTATCATGTGTTTTAAGTTGCCTTTTTTGTAAAAAGAATGTTCATTTATTAAGCCTGATTTATTATTATTTTTTTGTTATTTTCCTAAATGTTTTGTGACAATGTGAAATAAACATTGAGTAAGTTTGAGTTATTTACCAAAAAAAAAGATTTGTGTTTTCATTGTTTGTGGTTTTTTATTTGGCTTGGGGCAGGTGGTCGGGTGTGGAGGGCTTCTCTCCATAAATTGCCTTCAGGGGTGTTACTTTTGATATTATTTGAGTTATAAGAGGATATATTGTATTGGTAATATTTGATGAAAAACTCTTACTGGTCCCTGACCCCAGTAGAGTTTTTTATTGCATTGCATTCAGGTTCAGTCAGCTGGAATTTTAAGATTGCGAAAATCTTAGGTAGTATTTGGAATTTGAATTTAGCAGCTCTTATGTGGAAATCATTATACTCTCGTCCTTTCGTCTATGGATTAAAGAAGGGATTGATATTGATGTAGAGATTATTATACTTGATCCTTTGTTGAATCAATGGAGTAGAATACAAGTGTATAAGATGCAGGATTAAAGAAGGGATTGATATTGATGTAGAGATTATTATACTTGATCCTTTGTTGAATCAATGGAGTACTTATCAAAAGAAACGAAAAGTGTATATGATGTTTGGCCTGATACAATGGTAGTAAAGGCACAACTTTGCCTGTTTTTTAATAAAATTTCTTATTACTAATTAAAAAAGAAGAAGTAAAGGCACCTTCTTTGAATTATTTGAAATATGTTTTATTTTTTGTTATTGAAGTATATGAAGTTTGTCTACAACAAGATTGGTAATATTATGTCATTGATTTCAATTCGGATCTTTACCCTTTCCCTCCTTGTTGAGAATGTATGCATCATGTAATTCAGTAAATAGTTGTATGCATTACATAGTATCAATTTCTTCTGTGTGTTCCATGAGCTACAGTTAAGTAGTTACACATTATTTATGTCTTATTCTTATTTTGTAGGATGATATTTTTCATTTTTACGTTCTTTGAGGTTCATCAGCTTGGCAGGTTGACTTATAATATCTGCAAATGGTCATTGGACCTGATCTCCTCCCCTAACTGCCAGCTTGGGCAGTTGTGTTAAGGGTCAGGGTCTTAAATCACACTAATGTGGGCTTTTAAATAATGCATATCTTCCAATAATAATGTCATAGGTAGGTTACTTATTTGTGCTTGGGGCTCTTAAATAATCCACACACTTATATTAACTAGATTGCCTAACCTGGAAATTCTGTAGGCCATGTTCTTGCTTAGTAGGGTCTCATGACTGCTGTTATGCCACTTAAAGCTCATCCTTATTTTTTCTCTCCTACTTTTCCCTATGAGGTTATCTCCTCTTGGTTTGTTTTCCTTTCTTCCTAATTAATTGTCTTGTTGAAACCAAAATGTTTTGCAGTAGAGCAAGTGTTCAACAAAGTGGGGGGGCAATGGGTGGCAAGGTGGAAGCTTGTGTGGAGTGCACCCAGAAATGTTTACTGATTCATGAGAAGAAGAAAAACTCATCACCTGTAGTTACCTCTTTTTTCAAAATCCTGCTTGGTGATCGGTTTTCAAAAGTGTTGGTATGATAACATTTGGGGCTTTTCTTCTCTCTTAGCCTCTCTATATGTTTATTGCTTTCATTTTTATCTTCAGTATTGCATGAGTCATTGAGTATGTTACCATGTTTGCTTCCCTAGTGCCTCTTGCATTTACATATCGTGGTGTTACTATGACTGAATTGCGATTGATTTAATAATGTACTTTCGTTGTCTTGCCATGAGTGAAGCACTTCAATTTTGATATATTTTGACGGCTGTTTGAAAAGAGATAACTTGATCTCCTTATAGAATTTTGTTGGATATGTTGAATGAAAGTTCTTCCCAATGTTATTTATTTTGAGGGAAGGGTGTTACGCAATGAGAGAGGCATATATGCCCTGAGTTAGTAATTTAAATCAGATAAGTTTTTGACTGTATTCATTTACATTACTTTTTTTTTTTTTGATAAATTATTCATTTACATTACTTTGTTGATGGCATATTTTTCACATTAAAAGTTCTCAATATGATTGAGATAATTTATTATTGCATTGATAAAAGTTTATCGTTACATAATCTTTGTATCTCTCTATTTGTGTACAAATTTGAATGAATTGAAACATTTGTTTTATTTGAAATACTAAAAGTCGCATAACACTGTGGTCTATACTCTATTTGCACCAATATGATGCTCTTATTTGCACCAGTAAGAATGAGTCCTATCCCATTGACTTCGAATCAAACCACCGTAGCCCACTAATTCCTACATGCTTGCCTTGTTTAATTGTTTTACATAATACCCTCTTTTGCAGTTGCTTAACTCCCCCCTTCCCACTTTCTTTAAGTTGCAAAGAAAATCAACCTTTTGTACTTAATGGCATGTTTTTCAATGGTGACAAGGCACTTTTTTCCCCTTTCTCCTTTTGATATGTTTGATTGTGGTTTCATCCCCTTGAAATCTACTCCTATTTTCCATCAAAAGGGCTACAGCTGTTGAAAACATGATGCACTCTATACTAGATGGACACATGGAAGAAGAACCTTGTTTTTATACCAAGTTTAACTCTATTGTGTTTTATATGATACTTGATACATACTATAGTTTTTATTTATTTCCTGACAACTGATGTAAAGTATGGGGTAAAGGGACTTCTCTCAGACTCTAATAGGCTATGCAAAATTTCCCTCCAAGTGATAATGAGCTTCTTTCTTGTAGTAATGATGCTTTCCTTGTAGATCATTTCTTTCCTCTAATGAACTATTCATGTATCTTTTCTAACTGTGTCATTCCATTGCAGTTTTTACCTCCTAAATTTGCTGCTACGATATCAGCATTGGTCAATCAGAAAACCTTTCTTAAGGACTCAAGTGGGCGGCAATGGAAAGTAGAGATATCCAATCTTGATGGCTCTCTCGCTTTTGAACAAGGGTGGAGTTCCTTTTCATTAGACCATGGCCTAGAAATTGGAGATTTTGTGTTGTTTAATTACATGGGATCACACTTTGTTGTTAACATCTACACTAAAACTGGGTGTGAAAAATTAGATTTTCCTGAAAACAGCAATCCGAAGAAACGAGCTAGGACTAATTGCAATTCTACTGCCAAACGTGGCCAATGCCACACAATTGATGAAGATTGGAACAAACAGGGTTCAAGCACCTCTGTTGCATCTGTGTCAGATGCAGAAATAAGTCAAAGTCAGTGCAAGATGAATGATTTGGAAAAAATACTAGAAGTCCCTGAAAATCCTTCCAATCATAAGAATAGCATTGTGGCCAAACCTGTGTCAAAAGCAAAATACATTGAAGAGCCATATTACATGATCAATCGAGATTTCAGTGATAAACAAGGAGATGACAGAAGCCCTATGCTTGACTTGTTTAACTTCGAAATGTGTAACAACAACTCTTGTGCTGATGTTACCAAAAAAGCTGCAGCCAAAGACACGAGATGTTCTACATCACAAAGGTCTCTAACAGAAATCTGTTTAGTTGATAAAGATCCAGTGGCCAATGGGACAGTAAGTAGAGTAGGACCTACCGGTGCATCGGAGTTTGAAATGATTGAGAAAAGTCATTTTTCTGAACAGCTGGAGAAGAAGGCACCCCTTCCAGATAGAAGTTCTTGCAATGACAAGACATATGGGCATCTCTCCATTACATCTTCAATGACATTCGAGGAAAATAAAGGGAAACTTTCTGACATATTAAATAGTATAAATACAAGGTGCCAGATTGCTGAGGGATCAAGTGACACAGTTGCAAGTTAATCACTTCTATTTGTTTGTTTGTTGGGATTTCTTGTGTTTATATACCTTTTAATCATTTCATTTATGATCTGATCATTGGTTTTCTATGGTTTGTGCTTGAAAATCTCTCAGAGTCATTACCACGAAAGGATCAGGTGGCTGTGTCCTCTAAGGAGCCTACTTTTCTCAATGACAGTCGTCAATCTGCTGCACAGAAACTTAAGGGAATGTCAGAGTCCTTTGATGTTCTTAACACCTTTGAGAGGCGGGGCTGTAAAACTGGTTTGTGTCCTCTGCAATTACATGTTCTATTCATGCTTGTTGGCCAGCATTGTTTCTTCACAAAAGCTATATCTTCATCTTGATTTATGGTGATCGTTTAATATGTTTCACCTGATATCTCAACTAAAAGTATTGCCATGTTGAACAGGTGAATCGACAAAAATCATTAAAAATGAGCCTGTGGAGACGACTCCATATTTGTGCAGTCATAAGGAGAGAATTCAAGAAATATATGGTCAAGTTTTATTTTCATGTCTTCTTGTTTAAGGAGTCACTGGTCGTTTTAAACCTCAATATGTCTGTGCACGTGCTTATGGGTCTTGTGTGGCTTTTTCTTTTTCAGTATTTTTTTCACCTCATAACTTGGCATGTAATAAAATGCAGGGAAGGGGCCGAAGGTCATCAAGAGGGAGTATAGTCAGAGTGCTGATAGGATTGTACGAGATAATAATAGAGGTCCTGGAGTGGTGAAAGCTGAACCTGTTGACTCAGTTGGAGTTTTCTCACCAAGTACAGCCAGAGTCTCCTGTTTGGTGGCTACAGAAAGTCAATCTTTTCTTGTATGTTTTTACATATTGCAGTTGTTGAGTTTTGTTTCAATGATCCTGCTATTTCTTCATTAATATTGTCATTCCAATTGCTGATAAGGGGGGGTACCTGGAAATTGTATGCTTCTATATAATTACTTCTACTAGTTTGACAGAATTATGTAATTGATAAATGAAATGGTTAAATCACTTGTTGGTGGATCGTACTCTGGAATTCAGTCCGAAAGATTTAAATCAAACCTTTTAATCAATATATGGAAACATTAACACTATATTATCATTTAAGTGTGGAACAACACAATAATGCATACAATAGATTTTGTTTATACTTGATTTTAGGTCCTCATCCCTATTTGCACCTTGTGTACCTCTTTTTCTTTTTTTCCATTTCCTCTATAGATTGTGTTTGGGTATCGGTGATTACTTCTGTATCTACTGACTATTTTCACCCTCCGCAAACACTCGTGCAGGAGTTGCCCACGTGCTTGCCATCTACTTACAAGGGAAGAGCGAGAAAGGAAAGGAAGCTTGTCTTCCTGCGAGATTCAGCAATGAGATTGTGGCCAGTCCTTTACCATGAGAGATCTGGTTTCAAAATTTTGACAAATGGATGGAAATCTTTTAGGAAGGCGAATAACATTCAACCTGGAGACGAGTGTGTTTTTGGCGTTGAGAGTGACCTCGATGGTGTATATGGTGTCCATATTGCCCGAAGGTAAAGCAAGCTAGAGTTTGCTTCAGGCCTCATACTGTATAAATACACCAGTATTTTGTGAAGAACTCTTAGAATTGTACATCAGTGTTTGTGGACGCTAAAACCAGAATTCAGCCAAATTTTAATGCTCTTGTCATATTGAGTGATCATTTTTGTTAATTTCTACGATCTTTTCATGATGTGCCTGGAGCAAAAGCTTGGTTTATGATGTAACAGTGCATTCTTTGGCGGAATAGAAGAATAATAATAGTAAATTGTGACTGAGACTGTTATTGGATAATAGGTAGCAACATGAATAGGTTGAATCCCCTACTTGTAAGGAGCTAAAAAAAAAAAAAAAATTTGAGATTTAAAAAATTAGTGTCCTTTTCTTTTTGTTTTGTTTTTAAGTTGGAAAAGATAATAACCGTAAGAAGGAAAAGACATGACTAAAATGGGAGCACATTGAAGAAAACAATTTCAAGCAAATTGTGACGAAAGCCATGTCCTAAGTTTAACTCATAGGAGAAAATGTGAAATCAAAGTTGCTTTGTTTCTTTATTTTCCTTTTGTCGAGTGATCTTACCAAAATAATTTTTTTTTTTTTTTTTGCAGTCAAAACGTATATTATATCCTAGCTATAGAAAGCAAATAATCTAGGTCTAATCCTTTGCCGTCAAGCTTTGACAAAGGCTTCAGAAATTTTGATTGATTTCTAGAGACAATTTTTATGCCACAATTTTGAAGTGGCAAATTCTAAGTGGTGGAGAAAAAACGGTAAGTCAATATAAAAGTGATGGTCTACCAATCACATTTTGTCACTTCAAAGTTGTGGCTTAAAAAGTGTGTTCGTAGGTGGATTGATTTCCACCAGAGCCAAATTGTGTTTTGGGGCGGGAGAGAGAGAAATTGTGTTTATTATGGCTTAATTTTTAACTGTTGGATTATATTTATGCCACTTATCATCAATCGGAATTAAAATGGGAGAGAATAGGGGATTTAAATAGGGGTGTAATCGGTGAGGTGCGGTGCGGTTTTCTTCGGATTTATGCACCTGTACCTTATAGTGCGGTTTTTCTATTACACGTACCTGCACCTGCATCTATTAAGATTGGTTTTGGCGCGGTGCGGTTCGGTTTGGTGTGGTGTGGTGTAGGTTCGGTCTTGCGGTTTGGGCTGGACTCATTTGGGTACAGCCCAAATGTCAATTTTAATCCAAAAAATCTACTTTTACAACAACTAAAAAATTTGGCTAACTATAGCATACAAATATAAATCATAGTTTCCAATCTCAACCTGAAGATTTAAGAAGAAAAAAATTATAACATACATATCACATAGAATGAATCATAATTTCCAATCTCAACTTACACATATATGTCATCTTTATACAAATATAATACAATCTTAACCTTCACATAACATCACTTACATATACCATTAGCATATAAGTATAACATAATAGAATGTGTAATCGGTAAGGTGCGGTGCGGTTTTCTCCTGATTTATGCATGCACTTACACCTTATAGTGCAGTTTTCCTATTACACACACCTGCACTTGTACCTATTAAGATCGGTTTTGGCGCAGTAAGGTGCGGTGTGGTGCGGTTCTTACGGTTGTGTCGGTGAAGCTTACACCTCTAGATACGGTGCTTACTTTTTTTTTTTTATTCAGTAAAGATATGGTGTGTGCATCAATACTTTTGGTATGTTGTATAAATATAGGTTAAAATTAAAGAAATTAGCAAAAAAAATCAGTTAAAATTAAATCCTTATGTAACCCTATATATATATATATATATATATATATATGTATGTATAAGCTTTACTTGGCACTGGACTAGGAATGCATCATGGCCAAAAAGGCCAAAGATGCATACAACTTGACCTCCCTTCAAGCATATGTTCCTTATTTGGTGTAAGAAATATTGTTATTGATTGACATTTGTATATTCTATACAATTATCTATTTGAAGTATGAGCTCTTATGTTGAATCATCTTCTAATAGATGGTTTTTCCCTAAATATTGTGTTGTCATAATTGGAGAACTATTGTCTATACAGGTATATAAAATGCCAATCAAATATGTGTGTAGTACTGATACTGATCATGTAGTTTTTCTAAACATATTATTGAAGATAATATGCCCTCTCAAAAGAATGCTACCCTCTTTGTTATAATTAAATGCCTTTACAAATAAATTTTTTGTGATAGGTAAATACTCTTAAAATTGTTTTATTTGTGATAGATAAATACCTTCCCAAATATGTTATGCTCAAATGCTCTCACAACAAATAGCATATTTTTTATTGGTGAGCATCCTCACACATATTTCATTTGTTACGGTTGAGTGCCATTAGAAATATCAATTGAATGCCACTGCAAGTATCATATTCATGACAAGTAACTCACAAATTTTTAATTTATTTATCATGCTTGAATGTCCTACAAAATACATGGTGATAGTGATATTGATGATTGAAGACAATTATTTTAATTTTATAAGTTAATTACATTGTTATTGGTCAATTGTTCTCTCTCTATCACAAATTTCCATAGTGTCTATCGTTTTGTGGGTTTTCTCACATTTAAAATGTCATTTAATGAACACATGAATGGTTTTTATATTGAAATTGCTCTTTTTTTTTTCTACATGTAATGTCACAGTTCGCTGCCAAGGATGAAACTTCTATTCAGAGGCTATATTGATTCATATATGGAAAATCACAGCTCGGTTTTGATGGAGAGCTTGAACTTGGTGTCAAAATGGATTATAATAAGACAATATGTCTTTCAACTTTGAAAAGCAACAACAAGATAACTTAATGAACTTGGGCTGACTGAATCTCCAATGCATTATGGGAAGTCAGGTAATTAAATTATTAGAGTATTGTTATTTTTTGTGTTCTGATACTACTTTTTAATATATGCAGTTCAGATACCTTATGCCATAACAAATACGGCAAGGATTTTTCACTTTAATAGATTGAAGAAAGTAGTAGAGAAACTCAAAAAAATCGTGAGAGTTCTTGATGCGCCTCTGAAGAAATTCAAAAGAAGTAAACTTTTCAAAATTCATGTGTCAAAATATTATGAAGAAAATGACTAGCAAAGTTCAGGACTTTTTGGTGAAACCAAGAACTTTGCTAAAATCATTTTCTTCATACTATTTTGACACAGGACTTTTGAAAGTTTACTTCTTTTGAATTTCTTCAGAGGCGCATCAAGAACTCTCACGATTTTTTTGAGTTTCTCTACTACTTTCTTCAATCTATTAAAGTGAAAAATCCTTGCCGTATTTGTTATGGCATAAGGTATCTGAACTGCATATATTAAAAAGTAGTATCAGAACACAAAAAATTACAATACTCTAATAATTTAATTACCTGACTTCCCATAATGCATTGGAGATTCAGTCAGCCCACGTTCATTAAGGTATCTAGTTGTTGGTGAAACATGCGCCTTCATATGAGCCATTGGAGATTCAGTCAGCCCACGTTCATTAAGGTATCTAGTTGTTGGTGAAACACGCGCCTTCATATGAGGTCTTGCGTGTAGTGAATAGGGTTAATCATAATCCTAATTTTGTACTTGTGGATCATCCATTTGTGGCTGTCAACGATTCCATCATCTTACATGAATGAGGTCAGGATCTAGCAGAAGGAGAGAAGGCAATAAAGCTGTTTGGTCGTCACGAGTATCTGTGTAGTATATATCCGGAAGTGGAGTCAGATGATTATTTTCAGCTCAGTTTTTCGGACTGATTCAGGTATATCCTAATAAAGTTTCTTGGTTCTTTTCTAATTTTAAGTACTTTATTATTTGAGGAAACCAAATGGAATAGCAATCTCTGGTTCATCAGTGCAACTAGACCCCAAGTCATTCATTTGGGCGTAGCCCATACAGAGGACTCATTGAAAATTAGTTATTCCATTGATTTTCTGATTGATTTAATAGACAAATGCATTTTTTGAATGGCTTACTTTGAACAAGCTAGAGTGCTTTCAATTGCTTCACATAAGAAATATTTTTGCTATGGAATAGAGAAAAGTAGTGTTTCATTACTTGTGCTTGCTTCTGTTCTTTTTGGGAGTACTTATGTTTGTCAGGTCACCCTGTGTGCATTGAACCGAAATCCTTACTATTTTGGGTGTACAGAATCCCTTTTTAGGGCTGTGCACTACCAGGTTACCTTGACCCTGTTACTGTGGGCTGTGGCATTTTTTCTGTAGTCATGCAAAGGTACTAGTGTGCAATAATGCTCATGTTGTTGCCTTTGCTTATTTTTGGTGGTCTAGGAATGCAGAGACTAATGACTGAGACTCGTGAATTTGGGTCTCAGTTACTTTCCACTTTGTCTTAATTCTTTTTAGATAAGTAATAAAGAGAATTTTATAAAGGAAAGAAGATTCTCAATACATATAGGATATACACAGATTATTCTAAATGTTTAAAATCTAAGGTTTAAAAAATCTCACAAAATCAGCGAAAGAAGCACAGGAAACCCCACCAATAACAGTACTCCATTCATACAAACAACACAAAAAAAGGGGATTTGATCTTGATGGAAGATTTATCAGTTACTTTCCACATTCATAATTTGGCCCAAAATACATGCCTGTAGGCTCAGTACAAAGTTTTATGTGACTATTCATCTGGTGAGTGTTTATCCTCTGACTTTAGCAAAGCAACTAGTGAAATGGTGGGGTACATGGACATTCAACTCATGTTCCTACAAAGTGAGAATGAGTATAAGTTCTCAATTTTTTATAAAATGGTAAGTTACACACGCACCTAGTGGGTTTTGAATCCATGACTCCACCCTCTACCATTTTTTTTGGTCAATAAGTTGAACATGCACCTAGTAGGTCTTGATCCCATGGCCTAACCCTTCATTCTATTATTATGGAAAGACAAAGTGCACTTGAGCTAGAGTTTATTAGCTGACCTTGAGGAGGTAGTGTCATTAGCCACAACTCATTGGAAAGTTCTCAATTCTTTTGCAAGCAAAATGAATAGTGTTGGGAATTTGTGTAGGATCCTGTTTCTAAGAGAACAAAGGGGTGGAGGACCATACTTATGGTCGGTTGTAGTATAATTTTAATTTTATTCACACACGAATACACAAATGTGGATTTGCTAATGTATGTTGAAATAGTAGGAATGTGAGTGTAAGAGACTCCCTTACAGCTGTCTATGTATTTTATTTGTCATATGACTTGAAAACAATCATAGAGTATAATCTTACTCATTTTTCTGAATATGTTTTAATGCATGTGCTTTGCTCTTATTGTAGATTGCTGGGGGTTGTGTGACAATTTACTGACTTGCATCATGCGAGCATCCTTTCACAGAATGACATCTCATGTCAATTGACAAGCTTGGAATTTCTCTCATCCCACCTGTCACAAAGAGGCTGGCATGTGGGGATTATGGCAATTGTGCAATGGCTGAACCTTCAACAAGGTGGCAGTAATATTCATTAAATAGTGTTGTAAAGCTGGAATTTTTAGAAACAAATGGAAGAGTTGGTTGACTTTGTATGATTAACATCCTAGGTTTGTTGTGGTCCTATCTTGTATCAGATGCATTGTTGTTTTTACTTGCACTTGGTCTCTCTATCCGGCATATCGTATGTACATGTAGGAAATGCTTGAATATGCTACTTAATCTGAACACTATGATTGGCGTATGCATTGTAATTCTCTCTGTCTTGCTACGATATGGAGTTTCTTAAGATGATTGGAGTTTTCCTCAAAAGTTGTGTGTTTAAGAAATTGAATCTTTTATTTTTGAAGGTGTCGTATTCGTTGTGTTATTTTCAATCTATTTACCCCCTAACCTAACTAGTAACCATGTGGTGTTGCTTCAAATAAAAACCTGCCTCGGATTTGATTTGAACTGTGGCTTATAGAGTTCAGGGCTGTCTTCACGTATAGAAAAAATGGAATTAGGAACTAGAAAAAGGCTTAATTTAAAAACAAAGGATGTGGTTAGAGTGAATCTTTAAAAAAAAGAAAAGAAAAAAAAGTTCTCATATCTATATGGAAAGGTAGTAATCATGGCAAAATAGTGGAAATTATTATGTTATGTAACATAACTATTAGACTGAAATGAGCTTATTTCACCCTTCATTTTTCTTATCCACCTAAAGCTTCTCAGCAAGCAAACATTGCATGATTTCACTCTCACTCCCTCGACATGCAACTCAAATTTCTTTAATCATATATATGAAATGTTATTCAATAATTATAAAAGTAAAAACGTACTTATTAAAAAAATTATAAATCCAAAAGGATGTTATCTTTTAATTGATCTGCCACAAATTTTCTACTAAAATGTTTTCCACTAATAAAGAATCCAAGATTCAAGATTTCTTTTCCTTTTCTAGACTATCTTGACACTTAATATTCTAGATTTGAATCAACACTTAATATTTTTAATACTTCAAGGACCAATAACGCTTAATCCCTAAACTTTAGGGACCAATACTGCATTTGGGTCTTTTTTTTCTCAAAAATATGAGCACACCGAGGCTATTTTTTATTTTTTATTTTAAAGTAAAAATTCATTTAAAAAGAAAAGATCAAAATCCATGTACACAAAGTGTGTATAGTAGAACTGTCAGTATTACATAGCAAAGGAACAAAGATCAATAAAATCTCGCAAGGTAGAGCAGGAAATAAGTCCCCCTGAAGCAGCCCACTCCAAAAGTGTGTAGAGAAAATGCTTCTTCAAATCATGCTATGATACATTCCCACACTTCCTTGACCTTAAGGATTAATAATTTGGTAATTTCAAATCCTTTTTTTTATTACACCTCTCATTAGTACAGAGCCACTCTTTTTTCTTTTTCTTATAAAATGTATAGATTAGTAACCAGAAAATCTAAAAACTGAGATTTAAATATTCTACCTTTGTATCAATTGCTACAATTCCTCGCCAACCAAACAGAGCATGTGTTACATTGTTTATAAAACCACAATTCAATAAATAGATCTGAAATTATTATTAAACTCCATATAGGATTTGAGCACCACGGACACGGAACAAATAAAAACCCAAGAATTATTATTTTTTTAATTGGGAAGAAGTTATGAGACAAGCCTACACCCATTCCAAAGTTGGTCCGTTGTCGTTCAAAATTCAACCATAAATCAAGGGAGTTGGGCTACACATATCACCAATTATGATATTCACTAAAAAAAAATTAATAATTATATTTTAAAGTATTCTAAAGGAAAAACCTAGAAAATCAGAAACAGAAAATCCAAACTAACTTACAAAACTCTTCCATACACCACTCGGCCAAGACATTAAATAGTAGTATACAATGGTCTACAATAACATAAATTCCACTCCAGGAGGTATTCTTGTTTTAAGTTCCCTAGCACGAGCAGTAGCCCATTCTTTCAACCTATAATCTCTGCTGTCCCATAACATTTCCTCCGCATGTGGACAACGGTTATCAATAATTATCTTATGCAGTGACACAGCATTAGTGAGTACGTACAGGGCAAACTCCATATCAATTGCAGAACCAAGAAAACCTCTCAATTCAAACACCGAGAGGAATTGGTGTGGATATTCAACCTCCCGCGCCTTCATTTCTCCTGCTGGGCCATATAGCCCAATCAACTGTCAAGAGAAAGAGATTACTCTATAATGCTTGTATAAATACAAAGGCTAAATATACAATGCAACGCTGGTACACTCATTTATTAACAAGCTATCATCCGAAACTAGAAGCTAAAAATTATATCGAATTGTAAAAGTTAAGGGGTGTGATAAGACTTGAAATGAGCTTATTTCTCGATGAACTTAACAACTTCATAAAAGAAGTAAAACATGAGCATAGTACAACAAACAAATTTCATTACAAGAGAAGGAAAACATATGCATAGGATGACAAACAAAGAAGCCCATTATGCCAGTGCAATTTGTACATCTAAGGTGCTAGAGCTATTCTCATGAGTTATGAACATAGTTACCTCTTACAGCCTGACTAAGCTACATTCAACCCTATAGAAGTTACAAAATACATAAATCATATTTGTCTTAATCATGAATGTTATGCAATACAGAATGTGATGATTTAATTTGCAGTAGGCATTCAAACAGTATAATTCTTTTTATACTGGAATGCAGATAACATGCATTTGGAAGGTTAAATCTGCTGTGGTGGACAATTTACAATGGAATGTAGATAACATGCATTAGGATATTACATTCATGAGAGCTATTCACGATTGGGAGATGGATATGTTAACAGCTTTTCTGAGCCTCATTTATTCAATAAAAATTAGGAGGGATGTAGAAGACCAGATCTGTTGGAGGCCTACAAAGAGCAGGTTATTTGAGGTAAAATCTGTCTATAGAGTGCTTTATACTGGAGGCATGCAATCTTTCCCTTTGAAAAGCATTTGGAAGGTTAAAGTCCATATTGAAGTGGAGTTCTTATCTTGGACCGCTGCTTTGGGGGAAAATTTCTCACACTAGATAACTTTGCAGAAGAAAGATTAGTGTTGTGTGCAAGAAGGCTGGAGAGACTGTTGGATCATTTTTTGTTACATTGTGATTACGTAAGAGATTTATGGTCTCTAGTGTTGTAGTGGGTTATGCCTAATAGACTTGCAAATTTGTTGGCGTGTTGGAAGGGGGGAGGTTTGCTAAACGCGTAATGGTGATATTTGGAGTGCAATACCTCTATGCATCATGTGGACGATTAGGAGAGAGCACAACAAGATGGTATTTGAAAGTTCTTACAGACTATGACGGATCTTAAGATGATCCAGTTGCAGTCCTTGTATGAATAAATGGTTGTATTAACATGTCATTCTTGTTCTAGTTTGTTAAAGTTTATTCATTGTTGGGACTAAGGTGGTTATTCTCTTTTTCAATAAAGTTTATTTAAGATCCTCCATGCCTCATACCTAGACTCCCATGCATTTGCACGGTTGCAGCTAGGGTTTCCTTGTCAGAAAAGATAAGTCTTATTAGTAACAAGATCAGCCTAGGTATGGTCCTGATTTGGACCCACATTAAAATTAAACCATCTCTTAGAATGTCTTGATATGTAATTTGAACTTTACTACTAGCCTGTATGGGTTGGTTCTAAAGTCTAATTCTGAAACCAAAACTTAGCAGGAGCAAAAGGGGTTTGAAGAAAATGTTAACCATGTAGTTAAGAGCAAGAATACTCCTACAAATAGTCATCCTGCCAGAAGACATGGATATGACTTAGGTGTCATTCTTCAGTCTCAAACTTGCTTCCACTTTCACGCGTAAACTTTGAAATTGATTACGAAAACCAAATTTTATACTATTTAAGGATTATGAAAAACTGTCATTGCAAATGACTATAATTGCTGACACATTTGAGGATAACCCAAAGACCTTTGGTCATTCTTTCATTGGCCATAACTTATATCACACTATACCAAAAATCAACAGGTTTATTTGTTCTCATAAGTATGGTGCACATATAAAATAAATATCAATGTGACACCTTAGGTGAAAATACTCACATCTCAACTTATTTCTTTTATCATCTTGATTGACAATAAACCAATTTTTATTTAACCAAATAACAAAAAAACCATCACATACCAAGTCTCTTCATACACTTTCCCCAACTTCTTCATGCACCACCTAATTTTCTCATCAGTTCATGTAAAGTCTTCAATTATATTAAACTAGCATATAACCCACGCAAAGCGCGGGATCATCTATATTAATTCAGCCAATTCAATTACTTAAATAAAGAATATAATCAAATGCAAACATGATATATTATTAGTATCATATTTTAACTAAAGAGCATCTTAATCATATAAAAGAGAAAGCAAGATATTTTTACACAGTATAAATTAATTCAACCACTTCACGTAAAGAATATAATCAAATAATATAAAACATCATATTTTTATTTAACGTGTAATCACATAAATGAAAAATCATATAAACTAATAAGTATAAGAAACCACTTTGCACTTGAAAGATGAAAAATTTAAAAGAGAAATATTTTATTATAAAGGCTTTTTGTAAAGCAGTATTTGGTCTATAAAATAGTAAAACACAGGCGTATAATACAGAGATTGTTAATTTAAAAAAAAAAAATTGTGAAAAAAATAATAAAACACACATTTAAAAAGTTTTTATTATTATTAGGATTATGAAGATGTCTTTTAGTAGTAGGTGTTTATTATGATATTTTATGAAGATGTCTTTTTAGTTGTAGGAGACCTTTTAAAAAAAAAAAAAATTTATTATCTATTTCTGTAAGAGAATTATTTAAACTTGATAGTCATCAAACAATTTAATTATGATACTATATTAAGATGTATTAAAAAAAAAAAAAATCAAACGTTCAATACCTTCAATGACTATCAATATGTGTCATACACTCATACTCAACTTTGTATGAATCATAATTCTACTAAAAGACTTCTTTTTAAAAATTAATTGGCCTATTATTAAAAGAGTTCCTAAACAAATTTAATTCCATAAAAAATAGTAATAGTCAAACGCATATTTTTCAAAAAATGATTGGCAGGAAAGGACATTTATTCTACACGTTGTTTAGTTTTTTTTTTTTTTTTTTTTTTTTTTAATTTGGTGTTGATCATTAAATTGAACTAATCTAATCCTTTTAAAAAAAAAATAATAATAATCTTAGATAAGTATATTTTATTAAGATGTCTTTTAGTAGTAGGAAATTTATTTTAAAGAATTTGTAATTATCTGTTTTAAATTTAAAAGAGAAATATTTTTTATTATAAAGGCTTTTTGTAAAGCAGTATTTGGTCTATAAAATAGTATAATCACATACAATGGAAATTTTAGAAATAGAGAAAAAAGAACAACAAATGTATCAATTATAATATGACTTGGATTTTTATTTTCTTTTCTGTTAATTATATGTGCATTAACAAACATTAGAAAAGCAAATAAGTTTGCCTAACCTTTCAATTTGCTTGAGTATTTAAACTTGTTTGAATCTCTTCTAACTTTGCTTGCAGAAAAACAAAGGACTTGCTTCCTTGAGTAAATTGATTTTGCAGAGAAGACTATCGTTATTTTTTCTGTAACTGATTTGCAAGAGAAGATAATGAATAATAAAATCGAGGTAACATTTCAAATAATAAAACACATGCGTACAACACAGAGATTGTTAATTTAAAAAAAAATAAAAAATAATAAAACACACGTTAAAACATATTTAAAAAAATTTTAAAAAATATATAAAACACATGTTTGAAAAGAAAAAAAGAAAAAAAAAATTTGTGTTGATCATTAAATTGAACTATCTAATCCTTTATTTAAAAAAATAAATAAATAAAGTAATTTTAGATAAGTATATTTTATTAAGATGTCTTTTAGTAGTAGGAAATTTATTTTAAAGAATTTGTAATTATCTGTTTTTATTTAAAAGGTTTTTGGCATGAATTAAAATTTATAAAAACATACAAACAAAAAATACACGTTGTTCAATTTTTTTTAAGATATTTTGTGTTCATTAAAAAATATATATAAAATACACGTTTAAAAAGAAAAAAAATTTGGTGTTGATCATTAAATTGAACTAATCTAATCCTTTCTTTTTTAAAAAAAAATAATAAATAAATAAATAAATAACTAATTTTAGAAAAGTATATTTTATTAAGATGTATTTTAATAGTAGGAAATTTATTTTAAAGAATTTGTAACTATCTTTTTTTATTTAAAAGGTTTTTGGCATGAATTAAAATTAATAAAAACATACAAACAAAAAATACACGTTGTTCAAAAATTTTTTTAAGATATTATGTATTTACTGTTTGTTGATAAATAAACTGGATTAAGTCAAATTATTAAAACAACTTATCAATTGAGAAATAAAAACAATTAATAGACATGCCACTTGTCATGATGTTAGACACTTTTGGTTTTAACGCTCATGTCTTCTGCTATTATATATTATATAGATTCAACCCGGTGTTAGTATCAACAGGATGAATGACCTTATACAAGACTAAAATGCAATCAATTATCTACCACAGTAATATAATAAAACCAAATGTCTTTATTCAACTCCTTTTGAAGCATAGCCGAACATTTGGGCCATACTGACAAAATGTATTCTCATGGTGTCAGGGATCAAGTTTCACCTTGTGTTAGGATGCCTTTGCACTTCTAAGTGGGCATTTTCTTCTTTGGCCTAATGGACATGAGTCTCAACATACAAAAGCATGCATACAACAATTAGTAATTACCTACACACAAATTGACTTTTTAGGAACAATCCATGAAATCAATGACGCATAATTATAATTCATCAAGGTTCCAAAGTATTTATGGGAATGGCTTGCTTGAATGTCCTATGTATGTCAGTATGAGTAATTTCTAATCCTCACTATGAAGCACATTCAGAAAGAGAGAAATGTCGTTGCCTTCACTTCCATACCATGCCCTAACCAAACTGAGTCTATTGCTTCATTTTTTAATTAAATAACAAAATTTACTAAAAAGTGCATAAAGGGGGATGAAAAGAGAAGTTTAGGGAAGGTATGCATGTTCGGATAAAATAAGTGTGTGTGTGTGTACGCACGCGCATAACAACAAAGCGTTTATGTGGTTACATAGTAACCATGCACAACTATAAATCTGAGAAAATTTTCTAATTGGAAGGAAAAGTGACCTTATGCATAAGTTCAAGTCATTAAACCATTACATGCATTATGAATGTAAAAACAATAAATGCTAGGATTCTGAAAGGAACAAAGTAAAATATAATTTACCTTCACCGCAAATGTATGCAAAAAAGGACATGCCTCTAATAGGGAAGTGTAACCAAGGAGGGTTTCGAGACCATGTCCCCTTACAGTCAGTTTCAATTGCCTGAGATTTCTGAATTTGCGAAATTTGGGTATACATTGAAAATGCTGAACAATTGAACCAAGGAAAAATAACACAAGCATTAACAACCTTTGCTGCAAGGGTGAAATAAAGGCACACTGTTAACAAACACGAAATGTATTCAAACACTAACCATCAAACTCAGGTCCAGAGAAAGTGTCTCCACTTTACGGAGATATCTTGGTCTGAGGCGGGAATTGCTTACTAGAGAGCAAGCATATTCATAGGAATAGGACACCTCAACAATATTAGGAACATCCCCTAGAAGAATCCTTGTTTTTTTCCCACAATATTTAAATGACAAAAGATTTATAGCAGAAATTTCAAGACTTTTAAGATAAAAGCAGCATGATATCTCTAAGTGCTTTAAGTTGAGCAAAGGGCCAGAAGGCTTTAAATTCACAAGAGATGCTGAGGCTGTCACGCTTAAGACTTCAAGAAATGGGCAATTAGATAAAACATACTCAACAACTTCTCCAGTCACTTGCACGCAACTCAAATATAGGGTTGTCAAGGAATCAAGGTGGTAATTACAGAGAAACTGAGCAGTAAGAGTGTATTGCCTAACAACACTAAAATTTAAAGGTTTTCTAGATGCTAAGTCTAGTATAAGTCTTTTAACTTTCTTTCTCAGCGAAAAGCTTATCCAATTCTCAATGTCCAATTTGAAGTGCTTCTCATTTAGAGAAAAACAAACTTTGAATTCATTAATAGTAAGGCCTCGATGCAATCTCAATACTCCATTCACCCATCTAACAAACCTATTCCTTTCTTCTTGATAAGAATTTTCAACCCTTCTACCAAAGAATGAATTATCAAAGTCCAAGCTACCAGTGGTAAATGTCCATAGATATCTCCACCTACGAGACAGGACACTTGTTCTCGCCGCTTCTTCCAATTTCATTAATGACACAATGGAGACAACAATTTCATCTGGCAATTTACTGAACTCATCCACGGGGAAATCCTTTGTCTTTTTCTTGTCGCACTAACAATTTAAACAAATTTAAAACAAATTTAATATTACTTGATCAAACAAATGACAACTTCAAGATAGATATATAAATTAGGAGAATGAATGACCTTGAGTAGTAGTGGGAATTCATAGCTAGGATAAACTTTTTTCGCCATCTTCAAAGAAAATATCCAGACTTTAGCTGGAGGGAACAAACAAACAAAAAAGAGCAAAATTTAATAAGAAGAAGAAGGAGAGGGAGACCGTGAGAGAAAACCCACGCCGGTGACTTCTTCTTTCTCTCTGACCTCGAAACCCGAAACTCGATCTCTCCCTCTTGAGCCGCTCGTCTTCTTCTTTTTCTTCTGTTTCTCTCTCTCTCTCTCTCCAGATTGGTTTTTTTTTTTACCCCTTTTCTTTTTGATTGTAAATGTTATGCTTTAAAGTAATTATTGTTTGTGGGTTAGTTTTTTTTTTTTTAAATGGAAAAAAATTCTTATTGAATTTCAATCCATAAGAAGATGATCGGCCCGGCCCACCAATTTTTTTTTTTTTGGTGAAACACCAACTATTAGATCACACCTATGAGAATACTTCCAGTAAGGACCGGGTTTAATACCACAATTTTACACTCACCAATAATAACATGTCATCTCAGCTTTTTCCATTTTGATTTACATTTGAAAAAAAACTCACCCACACCCAATAATAACTTTGAAACATTACATTTACCGTCCAATTGGTTGGCTAAAATTTAATTTTGATGCAGCAATTTGACAAGACAAAGTTACTGCTGCTACATGTTGTCGAACTGACAGTGGAGATTTTCTCTTTGCTTGTTCTAAAATTCTACCTGCAGGTAACTCATTATGGGGTGAAGCCCAAGCAACCCTTCTAGCCGTCTCTTCAGCTTGAGATATGGGTTGTAAGTATGTTTTATTTGAAGAAGACGCCCTCAGCATTGTTGAAGCCTTTTCAAGAAAATCAAAAGATATAGATTTGTATGTCCTAGGACTTATTGATAATGCTAAATCTCTCCTTGTATCTTTTATAGCTTGGGATTTTGTTCATATTAATCGAGAAGCAAATTATTTTGTGCATAACTTAGCTAGTTGGGCTTGTGCTTTCGATTTTGATGGGCCAATCTCCATCTCTTCTATCCCAAACTCGCTTTTTGTAAGTGAAGATGGCTTTGGCCCCTCTGTTGTATGAGTTGTTCTTGTTATTTTTAATACAAATTATCCTTACTCATTAAAAAAAAAAAAAAAAAAAAAAAGATCTGGAGCAAAGTCAGTAAACCCAAACTGGAGAGAGAAGAAGAAGATGGAAAAGAAGAAGAAGAGGAAGATCGTGAGAGAAAGGGAGAAAACCCACGCGACACCGCGACCACCCATGCCAGTGAGTTCTTCTTTTTTCTCTTTGGATACGAAAGTTGAAATCAATCTCTCTCCCTCCTTATCCACTTGGCTTCTTCTTTTTCTGTTTCTTTTTCTCTCTCTCTCTCCAGATTGGGTTTGCTTTGGTTTTTTTACCGTAAATGTAATGGTGGCTGCCATGGGAGTGTGGGTTTTAAGAGAGAGAGAAGAAGAGAGGAAAGAGGGATTTGAGGTGGTGGTGGTGGCTGCCATGGGAGTCGGTGAAGAAGAAAGAGAGAGAAAAGTGATTTCGATTGTATGTGGTAAGGTTTCTGGTTTTAGTTGCAAAATGCCTACGTTGCACGTCCAGATTGGAGGGTGTAAACATGGGGGGTTTTACACCCAATTCGTATTGAATTTAATCTCTACACCTAATGCATCTATGATCTCTCACCTTTGGTTTCTATTAATTTGGGCCATTGACTTTATGATAATTATCAATTTTTTATTTTATAGAATGTCTTCAGAATATCAAACTTTGTAACTGATTTCCTTAATTTAACTTTTCCATATTTATAGGTTTGTTTCTATAATATCAAAATTCGTCATTGATATCCTCTAACTTTTATTTTTTATTTTTTATTTTATCTAATAGTAGAAATTCTACTCTAAACAAATACATACACATAATAGATACGAGGTGAGAGGAGGATTGAACCCACACCCGACTAGGTGAAGAATAGTGTGCACCAATAGGCCAAATGTCAATTGATATCCTTAACTTTTTAATTGCTTAATAGGGTTCATTTGCCAAGATTCGTTAATCTTGAACGGTTAAATATCCCAAAACTACATCGAATTTTGTAGAATATGATTAGTATTAGGTGTTGATTTTTAAATTATGAGTCAATACATTAAATAAGTTCAATACAGTAAGCATAAGATAAATAGTTTTTTTTTTTTTACTACTGAGGGTGGTGGTTTAATGATCAATGTGTGTACTCCCAAGTAATTTGGGGAGTGGAGGTGTCCTAGACTCCCAGCTTCGAATTTTGCAATGAAAAGCACTTGGGAATAAGCCTTCTGTGTCACGATCCAAATCCGAATCATGAGTTTAGATCGGACCGGCATGCTAATACCGAGCTTGCCCGATACTAACACGAACCAACTAAAAACTTGTATAAGATTTTTCTTTTTCTTTTTTCACTTAACTCATACCAAGCATCTTTTTAGGGTTAATTCATTTTCTAAAAAGGATTTGACGACTTGCCCAATAATAGGAAGTGATAAAGTCAGAGCGTCTAGAAACCCATCAGAATATACAAATCATTCCCTAACTGTTTGGGAAACTCAAAATATAACACATCGAAATTTACAAGTATATCATCTATACATTGTTTTGATCAAGGTTAACATACGCCTAAACTATATATACATCAAAATATGGTCTACACAAAATATTCTAGGTGGACTCCTCCATTGTTGAGACTTTTGTCACATCGAGGAAAAACCTGCAACCTGAGCAACCAACTTGCTCAGTAAAGGATGCGTAATATAAGCATATAACAACATGCATGCAATGCTTGATAAATCGAACACTGTTACATGTGGATACTGTAAAACTTATCCTCTAATCGAGTGCATGATCATAGCATGAGCATATAAGCAACAATATTATATTAGATGTGATTAGGAGAACATACCTAAATCCATTGATGAAATTAATAGAAGTAATAGGGCGTCTTCTACTCTCTTACTCTCTTGAGTTCAAGTCTAATGGGGAGACTTCAAATTGACGGTAGGTTAGAGTGAGAGCAGGAACCCCTATAACCCTATATTTATATTATAAATATAAGACCTTAATGTAAACCCTAAACCCATAAAGGATTTACCCAACTTAGGCCCACACATTAAAATACTCATGTCCTACATTATTAAATGTAGCTAAGGTGCACCAAAGCCCAATAAATAATATATGATCACATTAAACTTAATGGGCTTTACCGGTCAACTCTCTGTCATACGGGGCATCCTATCAATTCGGTTTTGACACAAAAGAATGCTGCTCACAAAATAAACTTGCTGGTAAACTGGTTTCATATTAAAATGGTTTTATGAACTTTCATAAAATATGTTTAATTTTTGGAAACTTAAAACATTTTCCATCTCCTTTTGGAAATATAACATAGATCACATGCTTTATAACATTATATAATATCTCCTTTGAGAAAACATGTTTTTAAACTATAACATGTGACCTTAAATCTGGAAATCATTATATAACTGAGATTTCATAACTGTTCATGTGAATCATAAATATCATACTAAAAATACATATGAATATCTCTAAACTGCAACATAAACTGTGAATCTCATGATTTAGAAACCGAAATGTGAATTATAAAACATGTATCATCAATACTGTAAAATTGTAAATACCAATACGGTAGAACTATCTAGAAAACTGTTTGAATCTTAGTCATATTAACCATTCTTTAGTCGTGGGACTTATGTGGTATCCCAATAGCTATGATTAGTCCTGGGCAGTGCCTGTCATAATCTCTTGGGATGACCCAATAACTGTGATTAGTACTGGGTGATGCTCATCGTAATTTATGATTAGTCTCGAGTGATGCCTGTCGTAATCTATGATTAGTCTTGAACATACCCGTCATAATCTCATGATTAGTCCTGGAATGTGTGCCTGCTAATTATGTTGAACTTCAACGGCGAAGCTTAATGTAACTAGCAGTACATTTGGTGCTAATAATAGTGTATTACTAGCTAAGTAATGGTTGCAAATGCCTTATAATGAGCAAATAAATATAAAGTAAAAGCAAGATAAACACAAGGTTTTTACGTGGAAACCCTCTAAATGAAAGAGGGAGAAAACCATGGGCACAAGCCAGTAAAGTATTTCACTATATATTGGAAATAATTACAAGAGATGTGTGTTTTAAACCTTAATAAACTCATGGCTTTCAAATTCGTTTAATAACTCATATTTTCAAAACTTGAATACTTTCAATAAAAACATTTATTAATCTCATGTTGAATAAACTGCATTTCTAAAAAAAAAAAGAACTCTTTAGTTATAAGCTAGTTTATAAAACGATGCATATCCACAATGTTCAAAATTCATCATAAAACATTTATCTCATTGTCATAAAAACAATTGTAAAGTTCTTTAAACATTTATTAAAAAAAACAAAAAAAAAACAATAATAGAAACACATGTTATTTAAAACATGGGCCGTTACACCCTCATATTACATTCTCTTACCTCCATGTCGATTCTACACAGTCTCAAAGCTTGCAGTGGAGTCCTATACTAATCTTGTTTTGTCCCTAGGTCAAATGTAAAGGCCAATTACTAATTTGCAATAACGTTACTTAAGTAAACCATAACTTTTGACCTATAACCCATAGATTAACACTTAATCTACTTCTTTTAATTCTTACTATACCAAATCTGTTTTAAGCTCCTAATAAACCCCAAACAACCTATTCAAGGCATCCAAAACTAACCAACCTGATAATTATAATACAAAATACAGAATACTTCTAGCAATCACACATTGTTTCTAAGGCACTAATGCAAAAACTCTAACTATATGGCTCATAACTTTTTTTCTAATACTAACCAGTGAAATCAAGGCATAATAAAATTTACCTATACAATACATATACAATTGACCATGCACACTAAATATAAACTAAATCAATCATCCAATTGCAAGAATAAATTCGTCAATGTCTCATTATTTCAGGTAATAAAGTTTTTGTCCCCCTGAATGGCAGTCCATTTGCACAACGCATTTAACTATCCATTCACTATCAAATTTCCCTAATATTTCAGGTATTTGTTCTATTATATGTCTAGTACATCCCTTAAAATTACAGCTCTAGTTAAGCTTTATACAATTTTATAAAATTCAACCAAGACAACAAACTCAAATCTGTCAGCACAGTTTTGAAGGTGACTTCATTATTTAATAAAATAGAATGAGGCTAATTCCATCAAGAAAATTATGCATCCCAGGGTTCCATAAATTATTCAAATTACTTAAATTCCAAATATTTAATTTATTACGCAATTTCAACTCATCAAACACAAAATCTGTCAATTTGACAAATTTGCACAGTTTTCTTGTAAAATCACAAATAATTATCAAACAACCTTTTTTCAAGTGAAATTCCGTATTCCTACACTATACATGTGTTAGATTAATCTCCAAAAATCTTTCCCCCATAAATATTTCAAATAAGAACATAATTTTAATGAAAATTTACTGTTCACACAGAAGACAGCAGCAATAAATTTTCACAACTATTAACCACACATCTTTCTCAATCCAACACATGTAGTATTAAATCAGGTCTAATCTTCCTAAATCATCATTTTTATACAAACCCATAATCTCAAAGTATAAGAATCATGAAAGAAAATAAAATATTTCCTAGAGTTTAAGAGTTAGAACTCTTACCTAGCTTTGAGTTTCCTTATGGAAATGAGCTATGCTCTTTCTCTAACTTGAATTGTGGAGGAAGATGAGAGGAAACAAAGGTTTTTCCCTCCCCCAAGCTGCTGGACCCGTGGGTTTCTAGAGCAAGAGAGAGAGAGAGAGTTTGGTTCCTTATTTGTCATTGATATCCTCTTACTTTTTTTGATCTAACAGTAGCAATTTTACTCTAAACACACATACACAATAGATATGAGGGGGGAGGGGGAGGGGGAATGGAGAGGGCACCAGTGGGCTAAATGCCCATTGATATTCTCAACTTTTGAATTGCTTAATAGGGTTCATTAGTCAAGATCTGTTAATCCTTAATTGTTAAATATCCCAAAAATTCATCGTATTTTATAGAAAATAATCAATATAAGGGGTTGATTTATAAATTATTTTTCATTGCATTAAATGAGTTCAATAAAGCAAGCACAAGATAAATAGATGATTTTTATTATTTTTTATTTTTTACCATTGAGGTTGATGGTCTAGTAGTCAATGTGCGTACTCCTAAGTGGTTTGGGGAATGGAGGTGTCCCAGCGTCAAATCCTGCAATAGAAAACAGTTGGGAATAAACCTTATGCGTTTGCGCATTGTCCACTAGTATCCTTGTGGGTTCAAAATCATATTTATGGTTCACCAGTTCCTCTACTTGTAGACTCAGACCCGACGGGTAAGATGCTACTATAGTCACGCCTTGGTAAGAAAGCTACTCTAATCGGCTCTTCCTACCTTTTTTTTTTTTTTTTTTTTTTTTTTTTTTTTTCTTTTTTTTATCAACAAAAAAATAATAATAAATAGATATTCTAAGGGAAGATCTTGACCTACGCTCTTTAAGTAGAAAATTAATAAAATATATATTGATCATGTGATGTCTTATGATTATGTAGGTAGTGGGTGATAAGTCATGAAATATGAATTATTTACATGCATTTTAGAGAGATTCTATTGAGATTGTGTTGCATTACATGTCTAATTACACTTAAATGAATGTTTGTTGTTCAATTCATTGAATTACATGACTTATGCATTTAAGTGTATTAATTTAATCCCTTAGATGTTAATTTGGGTTATGTTTGATTGTAGGTACAAGCTGGATTAGATTGGAGCAAGTTGGTGCAAGTTGGAAGGAGCAAAAGAGAAGAAAAGAGGTGCTAGACCACAATCCAGCAGACTGGATTCTAAGGCAAAAACTCCAGATTTCAAGAATTTAAGAATCCAGTTGATTGGATGGTGATCCAAGCGACTGGATTAATTAATCCAAACCAAGCAGAAAGTCCAGGAGGCATTTCAATGAAGATCCAGTCGACTGGATGATGAACCAAGTGACTGGATTCGCACGAAATCAGTATTAAAGAAAGCCCAATTGTGTTTTAAAGCTCTCCCAACTCAAAGCCTATTGGACCCAATTTGTTTAAGGTCTGAAGTCCGAATTAGAGAGAAGAAATTAGGGTTCTTAATAGGTTTAGACTACACAGTTTAGAGATTATTAGACAGACTCCCATGGCCGCCTAAGCTCTTTGATAGGGCTTAGGGGCTATGTTTCCTTTGTAACGATATGGATACTTTGTAGTTTGTAATCCCTTTGGTTTTTATTGATTAAATACATTTGATTGTTATTTGATTGATTCCTATTGATGCATGTTTAATTCCAGGCTTTCTATAAGATTAATCATGTTCTTCTTATCAATAAGGGGAATCATTCATGGTTTCAATTAGGGATCATGTTTTTATAAATTGAAAGGTTTTTCTAAACATTATTCTAGCCATCTTATTTTCTCTGGTTATAAAATCTTCCTGCATTCTTTTAGTTCAACCAAGTCAAAAGCTCTTTAAAGGAAAATAATCAATTGTATATTGTTATTAGAACAAGGTTTTTAACTGGAATTACAAGGGAGTCATACTAGCATAAAAGAACACCCTGAAACCCTAGTGCCTTTTACTCATATATTTCTTACAAATCATTCAACTTCTATTTTTATAAGCATTCAATCCATTGTCTTTTGAAAATACAACTCCCCGAGGATCGACAACCCCTTACACCGTACTACAAAGTACCGATTACTATTGAGTGACATCAGTGGGCATACATCATATGTAGGCATTTGACCCTCTACCCTTTTTGTGAAGTGAATTTTGATGCACGTAGTGAGGTGAAATCATATATTGCGTATCTTTGTAGCAGCCAAAGCAGTAGAGCATGTGATTATCCCACTACAAAAATTTCAGTCTTCTTTTCATTAGGCAACTAAACATATTGTTGAGGACACCAAATTGTTTTTGGACTCTTTATTTGAATGTTTTGCTAATCATACTTTTAGGGAGGATAATTTTACCATAATTTAGTTTTTTTTTTTTAGAAGATGCCCATAATTTAGTTAAATTGGCTCTTTTGTGTAAATTGAGGGAAATATTGTCTTCTCATCCGTTCCCAATTTTTGCCTTGTACCACAAGATGGAGATGGGCCTGGTTCCTTATCTTCGAAAGTGTTTTTCTTATGTTTTAATGCATTACTCACTCTTTGCAGAAAAGAGTATAAATATTTTTTGTAAAGTACAACAAATAATAAAAGACGCATTAGTATTTAGTGTGCAATATATGACTTGCCAAGACAATATTGATAGACTAAATTGCAATTTTCACACTTAAAAAGTTTTGTGTAATTTTGATTTTACCTCCTAAAGTTTTAAACTTTTGATCTCTACCCTTAATGTTACATGCTTACATTACGGTTGAAAAGGAATCATTCCGTCCATGTGTGGTGATGATGTGTCCTTTAAGTGCCACATCAACACAAAACAACATAGTTTTGATGCCTTTAAAAACCGTTGGCTTTAATTATAGTTTGTTTTGTTATGAACTAATTAAGCATGAACGAGTGCTCAACCACTCCTATCAATGTGCTCAACCACTCTTATCACATTGCTCAACCACTGCTATTAATGTCTTAACCTCTCCTATCATCTGATCACTATATATATGTTGTTTTAGTTTTGTAAGATGATAAGAAGAAAACTATGAATTCCATAAGAGAATTCTCTCTAGTATGGATGACCACTAAATAAGAAAGTTTCTCAATAGAGTTTCTCTTCTTCATTTCTCTTGCTATTACTCTTGCTATTTTATAACACGTTATCAGCACGAAGCTCTAACTAAATCCTAAGAAAGGAGTTGTGCTCACTTTGTCTTCAACCCACTGTAAGTTTTTCTTTAAAGAATTAGTATCTTGATATCTTGATATCTTTGCTATATCTTGATCTAAATACTAATTGATATCTTAATATCTTTGCTATATCTTGATCTATAAGTTTTATTCTTAAGAATTGATAATCTTACTTATATGTTATTATCTTGATCTATAGTCTATAAATTTTATATTTATGGATTATAAAATCCTATGAAATGATATAAGAGAGGTATGGATGCACTAGAAGCTGCACCTTACAATAACTCATTATAGATATGGATGCACTTGAAGTTGCAAAATTATAAAAGCGCAAGTGAATACAACTTTACATTTAATGCACCTGAAGTTGCAAAATTTTAAAATGTATAAATGAGTAAAATTCAGCACTTTCTAAATCAGCTCACAATTAAAATTATGTGAGGGAAAATCTCTGAAGAAGACATGTTGGAAAAAGGAAAATCATATATTACATATCATGTCTCAAAAGTGCTCCTGAAGTAGCGATATCAATAATGTAAGTTCAAGAATAACTCTGAACTAATATTACCTTCTATTGGTTAAACAAAATAATAAGATTTTGCTGAAAATCCACAAGTTCTATTCGACCAGTTATATACCATTCCCTGAAGTGAATGAAACCTTATTTGATAATTAAAGGGTCGTGGACATAGAAGTGGTATGAATAAAATCAAGAAGGATGTATTCAAATATTCTCTCAAAAGGGATATTACACCTTACCACCTAAAATGAAATTATTAACAATAAATTTTGTTGATCCAGAAGATCAGACTGATCCAGAAGATCACATAAGTTATTTTGATATCCTAAATAAAATGGATATCACTCATTTGATTTCCTCTAGGATACAAATGGATAATTAATAATTTGGTTGAATATACATACCAGTTAACATATTCTTCTTGATCATATTTTGTTATGTTTATGGAATCTCATTGGAATGCATATATTGAGATTTAATACCATATTCTTAAAGATCATGTGCATAAGATGGGCATGTTGTACTTGAATTTGTTAAGTACACCAATGGGCTGACATACTCATGAAACTTCTTCAAGAGAATCATTCCTATACATTTCATAGAGAACTCGGTATGAGTAAAGTAATCCGATTAAATTAATTCTCTTGGAAAAGATTTTATGTTTATCCATTTGATTTTTAACACTAGGTTGTATGCCCAGTTATATGTATGTATGTGTATGTCCATGCATGAAAGGTGAAATAAGCTCATCATTAACAAACATGATTTTATTATAAAGGGAGGCCAATACATTTTTTTAAGGAATTGGGCGAAAAGCCAATTCTTTCACCTCAACCAGTAGCTTCTCATATTGCTTTTGAAGCTCGGTTGTGGTCTTACTCTATTCTGTGGACTGTGCTATTAAATCATTAGCATAAGAATCCACAAGTTTCTTCAGTCCTTTATTTCCCTCTTTAAGCTCCCCTACTTTTTTCTTGTTGTCTTTGAGCAACTGCTGCAGAATGGTAAATTGGGAGCGCAGTGTTCGAATTTCATGATTTCTAACATGCAGACGTCGTCCCATGTTAGAAACAAAGGCAGCACACTGAATAGTGAGTGCCATTGAGTCATTAATGATTTGAGGATCTGTCCTCCCAGCCAATACTCTTCCATTCTCTGGAGTGAGGAGACCCGCAGCTACTGTCGTTGTAGTTGTACCATTTAGAATCACGAAATCAATTACCGTGAAAAGGCCGTTCGGGGATAGGAAGTATGGACGCCAGACCTCTGGCGCTGCGCTAGGCACAACATTTAGATTAATTATATTATGGTTGTTTTGAGAAGAAGAGGAAGCCATCCTAAAAAATCTAATGAGAGATTAAGATAAAAGTTTGAAAATGATGAATGAAGTTCTTTGAAAACCAGAGTGTGATAAATAAACTTCAGATTTTTGAATGAAACGAAAATAGTCTGTACGATTACCTGTCATCCGACTCCCAAGACACTTTTTCCTCAAATTTCAACGTTTTTTGAAATTTGAGATTTAACGTATATGGAAAAGTCACTGACTCAAGACTCGATGCGTCGACAAGATCTTCTTTTTGAAAAAGCAGCTATCATTTTTCAAACTTCCTGAAACATCAATGTCTTTGGCGTGTGTGATTGGATAAGCCAGACACGTAGCGCCTTTTGAATCGTTCATTCACCCGCGTGTCTATCCTATAAATTCGCTTCTCTTCTCCATTGCATATCACACCTCTCAGTTCTTACTCTCTCATCAATTTTTCTGATTATACTCTAAAAAGATGGAGTATCACAAACTGATTCATAAAATCAGTAATTTAATGTTCTCAGACAGAAGCAAGATTATTTTTTATCAAATTCCTACGAAGCAAGATTATCTCTGATCATGCTCTTAGGTGAAGTATCTTTCTCATCCTCCAAGTCAATGTAAAGATCTCTAGCATACATTCTTAATACTCCTGTGACTTTGTATGACAGAAGAGAGAGAGTTACTTGTATATGGGTCTCCACCCATATCCTTTCCTGATTGCTTAATCAATTTACACTTTAGGAACACAGCAAGGAACATCATATCTCAAATTGATCTAATTTCCTTGTTGCAATAATAGTAATGATTGTATCTTGATTATGTGTTTACATGTTTTGAATTGATGATATTTGGTTGATTATATTTTGATATGAATTTCATTATATTCAATCATGATACTTGATTATATGATTACATGTTTTGAATTTATGATATTTGGTTGATTATATCATGATATGAATTTCATTATATACAATCATGATACTTGATTATGTATTCACATGTTTTGAATTTTTGAATATTTGGTTGATTGTATTTTGATAATGAATTTTATTATATAATTTTGAAATAGACTTCCCACCATTAGGGGGAGAAAAACTCGTGCCAGAAGCATGACAAAAATATCTTATTTTGATCCTTACACAAATCAATGTGAACTGTAAGTTCAAAGAATTATTTATTTGTAAGGTATTAGATAAGATAGTTTTTGTAAAAGAAAAATAAGTCGCAGCCTATGATGAGGCTATACCCATGAAACAGGCAATAAGGTAATTACCCTATCCAAAATTGTGCACAATATCTCCTGAAAATAAACCTCCAGAAGAGGAAACTCCTAAAGAAAAAAAAAGTGGTACCTGAAATTTCAAGATCTCGATATATTATTTAAAAAGGAAAAATATGAGATAGAAATAAATTTGTTGTCGACAATATATTTGCTCTTAATAGTGAATTTGAACCACAAACCGTCGAAGAGTATCGACGTAGAAATTATTGGCCAATTCATATATAGAATTATTGACCAATGTCGAATTTATGTATAGAATTATCGACCAATGTCGAATTCATGTATAGAATTATCGGCCAATGTCGAATTCATGTATAGAATTATCGGCCAATGTCGAATTCATGTATAGAATTATCGGCCAATGTCGAATTCATACATAGAATTATTGGTCAATGTCAAATTCATACATAGAATTATCGGTCAATGTGCAATTCATATATAGAATTATTGGTCAATGTGCAATTCATATACAGAATTATCGGCCAACGTCGAATTTATGTATAGAATTATCGGCCAACGTCGAATTCATACATAGAATTATCGACCAATTTCGAATTCATATAGAAAATTATTGACAAATGTGGAATTCAAATAGAGCTAAACTCATGAGTAAAATATGAAATATTTGGACATGTAGTCCATACACTCAATGGTGTAATGCCTTGTTTAAATACATGTGGGTATTTGTACTATGAAGTACAAAATACGACTTATGTAATAAGGTTTCTTGCAAAAATCTAGTATAATTATAAAGAAATATATGCTCCTGTAATAGATACAATTTCATTCAGAATTTTGATTAACTTGGTAGATTGGATATGCGCATATCTATATGAATTATTGAACATCCTTGAAGAATATTTCCTACCAAGTAACAGGGACTCTTGAAGCATATAATTTAAAAATTCTTAAAGGATATATAATGCATGAATCATACAATTTAAAATCCTTAAAGGATATGTAATTTAAAATCCTTAAAGGATATGTAATGCAAGAAGCATACAATTTAAAATCCTTGAAGGATATGGAATGCATGAAGCATAAAATTTAAAATCCCTAAAGGATATGGTTTAAAGCAATCTGGGTGCATGTGGTACAATTGTCTTAGAAAATATTTTTAAGAAGGATTTAAGAAGAATCCATATTTGTCCATGCGATAAAGAATGAGAATCCCGATTTGCTATTATTGCGGTATATGTTAAATCTTGCTGAAACTCCTGAAGAGTTTACAAAAACCGCCAATTATATAAAGAATGAATTCGAGATGAAAAATCTCGGTAAAATATAATTTTGTCTTGACTTGCAAGTTGAACACTTTCCAAATGGAATTCTTGTTCACCAATCAAGATACACAGAGGAAGTCCTGAAGCACTTTCATATGAATAAAACTTATCCTTTGATTACTCCAATGGTTGATTGGTCACTTGATGTTAAGAAAGACCATTTTCGCCCTTAAGAAGAGTATAAAGAAATTTATGGTCTTGAAGTACCATATATTTGTGCAATTGATACTCTGATGTATTTTGCAAATTGCACTTGATCCAATCCACAGTTAATGGGAAATACAAGCGCATGATATCTTTCTAATCCAGACCAAAGGATGATCAAAATACTGCTCTTTTGTGACAACTTAGACATTCCAGAAGATTGTTCATAATATTGGTATGCGTCCATATAAGGATCTTTTCTTTGACAATTGAAGATCTATGTATTCATGAGGGGGAGTAAATACTCTGAAGGATATGTGTTGATTGTACTCTTTTTTCTTCGCTAAGGTTTTTTCCCACTGGGTTTTCCTTTGCAAGGTTTTAATGAGGCAATCCAAAGGCACTTAAAAGTTCATAAGAATACTGTACTCTTTTTCCTTCGCCACTAGTTTTTATCCCACTGGGTTTTTCCTTGGTAAGGTTTTAATGAGGCATATTCTTAGTGAGTGGTCATCCAAGGAGGAGTGTTATGAACTAATTAATCATGAATGAGTGCTCAACCACTCCTATCAATGTCTTAACCACTCCTATCATCTAATCACTATATATATGTGGTTTTAGTTTTGTAAGATGATAAGAAGAAAACTAAGAATTCCATAAGAGAATTCTCTCTAGTATGGATGACCACTAAATAAGAAAGTTTCTCAATAGAGTTTCTCTTCTTCAGTTCTCTTGCTATTACTCTTGCTATTTTATAACATGTTTGATTTAATTTCTATTTACTTATGTGCTGATGGTTCCTTGAAAATGTTGTTTTACTAATGTTTTTGGTTTCTTGGTCTTTTGCTTCTTCTTTTTCCTCTAGGCTACAGCCGAATTCTTATTTATGCTATATAAGAAATTTACCTTAATTTACCAATGTTCATTGATTTAATTCACTGATGTTTCTTTGACTAGATCTTCACCTCTTTGTATTGGTCCACTAAAATTTTAAAATAAATCTCAGTCATTTTCCTTAGAGCACGCCATGTTAATATTTAGAATCGTAAGTTGATCGGTTATTCCTTAGATGCAAATTACATCAGGAGAGTAACAATAATGTCATGTAGTAGCAGTTAATGGAAGATCGCCAATATTAGGTTATTTTGATGTTGTTTTGGGCCCATAAGACCCTTAATTTGTCCACAATACAAGGGTAAACTCTCCTTTTTTTTTTTTTTTTTTTTTTTTTTTTTTTATAAGAACAGTATTTAAATTTTAAATCATACTAAATCATTTTTTCTTCTTATCTTGCCAATTTTTTTTTTTTAAGGGTTACCGTACTTGTGTGGTCCCTAATGTTTTTTTTTTGCACGTTTGCAACATGGCATATTGTTTAAAAACAATATGACCATTAGTCCCGTTAGTTTTCAACTTTGATTATACGTGCAATTATGATGATGTGAATAAAACCCTTTTTTTTTTTTTTCTCTTCAATCCTCTGTCATGACCCATAAAATGAACCACCATCAAAGAGAAAACAACTTAGAACTGATTTGATGATTCCGACCGAACCACCCTAATTTGGTCTCTTCCTTTCTTCCTTCTTCTGACACCCCCTACATTCCAAAAGGTGTAAGCCCTTTTCACAAAGCACCGAAGACTTCAAAAATAAAACAGCCAATAATTAATAACTGGGTCTTTCGATCATCTTATGACCGCAATTCACATAACCTCACAAATCTGTGGGGGTAACAATGAAAGACACTTCAAAAATAAAACATACCTTTTTTTTCATTTACAATTAGTATATGACATGACATATTTGTTTAAAATGAAATAAGACCCACCCAATCCAGAAAAATCAACTCATCTGATTCTGTTTAAAAAAACCCAATTACCCTAATTCAAATAAAACCCAATTAAACCCTAATTTGGTCTCTTCTCTTTCTTCCTCTCTCTCTCACACCCCCATACATAACAATACCACCATCAAAGAAAATCACAGATTAGAACACCCCCTGATTTGACGATTCCAGGTTAGATTAGAACCACTTAACAAAAATATATTATTCTTTACGACTTTTTTCTTATGAGTACAAGAAATTCTCTACATTCCAAAAGGTGTAAGCCCTTTTTCTGTGGGGGGAAAGCTTCGAAGACTTCAAAAATAAAACATACAAGCTACAATAATCTATAACTGGGTCTTATCTTTTTATCATCTTCTGACCGCAATATGGCATCATAACCTCACAAATACAGGTAACAATGAAAGACAACAAAATTTTAGTTTAAATATATTATGACCAAAATCCCTTCTTTTTCTTTGGTGTTGTAAGGAAATCTAATCCTAAACGTAAACCCAGATATGAGAAGTGTCATTAAGCCATTATCTTTCTTTGATGGTGGTTCTGTTATTTATGGGGGTGAGAGAGAGGGGAAGAGGAAGAAGAGACCAAATTAGGGTTTAATTTTTTTTTTGATAAAAAATTAGGGTTTAATTAAATTAGGGTAATTGGGTTTTTTCTAAACAGAATCGGTTGGGTTGATTTTTCTGGGTTGGGTGAGTTTTATTTAATTTTAAACAGATATTCTATGTCATATACTAATTGTAAATGAAAAAAAATAAAAAATCAGCTCAATTAAAAATTACTCACGTAATCAATCTGTTAGGCACGTATACACAAAACTAATGGAGACTAACGAAAGGATCAATGGTGCACGATTTTGAAAGGTTAGGAACCATTTTTGCTAATTTTAAACGTTATGGACTAAACACGCAACTTGGGTAAACGTTAGGGACCAACAATGTATTTAACCCTTTTTTAAATGAATGGGGTCTAACAATCAGTAGGTGAAAGGTGAGTCCGATGAGAGGCGGTGGGAGAAGTGGGAGTGAAAGTGAGAGGTGAAGATTTTTTGGGTTAGGAACTTAGGGTTTAAGGTTTTAAAAAAAATCAAATCAAATCAAATCAAATCCGGTTTAAGAGATTAGGTTGGGTGTATTGGGTTAAGTGGGTTAAAATAAGGTTTTCTAGACATTTAGCATAGGTTCTGTTAGTATTCAACTGAGAAATAGATATTCGCGGTAAGTTGCACAGTTTCAAAAATAAATGAGACATTGCTCAGTTTAATAGATAAATGGGGAGATTGAAACTAACTTCATAGATAAAGGGAAAAAAGTGCAATTTGTTGTTATTTTTTTATATATTTTTTTTCTTTTACCTTTCTCTTGCTCTTAACTACCTTGCATAGCCAAAACACAAAAAAGTTAGAAACACTAATATTAGAGGTCCGTTTGGGTTAGCTGTTTCAAAAAGTGCATTTTTTAAAAAATGACGATTTTAAAATGTGTGTTTTGAAAACACAATTTTTAAAACCACAGTTAAGTGTTTGAATGATATTGATCTAAAATTGCTACTTTTGGTGAAAATTACCAAAAAGGACTTAATTATGTTGCTAAGGATATCTATCATTTTTAATGCATTAAATGTTAAAAATTACTTTAATATTAATAATAATAACATATTAATAAATTCATAGAAAAAAATACATTTTTATTAAAAACATGTTCACTATCAATAATATACATATTAAACAATACATTAAAAAAAAAAAAAAACTAACTAACTAACTAACTAAGGAGTATATTTAATAATAGGAGAAGGGCATTTTGGGCTTTCTACCTATTAGAAAGTCACGCATATCTACGTTTTTGAAAAAGCAAGGCAGAGCTTCAGTTTGAAACTGACGCTTTTTTGCGTTTTTTATTAATCCACTTCAATATTAATTTATTATTATTATTATTATTATTATTATTATTATTATTATCTTTTTATAATTTTTTTCCTTTTCTATTCTATTTCTTTTACCTTTCTCTCTCTTCACTGCCTTGCATAGCCAAAACACTAACATTATGTAACATTTGGAATTGAAAAACTAGGTTATTTTGAGCTTAGTTAATAATTAACAGTCACCTAATTAACGGATATGAACTAAACCAAATGCTATTTAATGTTAGGGGTGTTGATCTAAATTTTGAAACTTTAGGGCATAATATCAAAATTACCCCAAACTCTAAAGGTATAAAATGCAATATGATCTAAATTTTTTACTTATTGTCTTTGTGAGGGCAAGTGATAAATTAGTGGGCCACACGTCCTTTATTTAGACAATTTGAAGTGCTTTGCAACAAAGACCAGAGCAATATGTGATTTTTATTTTTTATTATTATTATTATTTTTTTAAGTCCTTGCAAAGTCCATTATCTAGACAATGAGCAGTGTAATGGGTCATTGCTATAATCAGCATGTGTATTATTTTGATATCAAAATCAGTTTCGCCTTATAGTTATATGTTATATGTTGAAATTAAAATAAAAAGCTTGAAGCTAACGATTATGGATTTTTTCTTTTTTCTTCTTTTTTTTTTTTTTTTTTTTTTTGTGAGTAAAATAGAAATCATATTTACAACATATACACATTTGAATATGTGGTGTTGCGTGTAGCAAACAGAATCTATCCCTACTACAATTTGATACTTGTTTATAATCATTCTATTGAAGTCAACCATTCAATCATAATCATTCTAATTTGGGTTGTTCATGCACAAAAAAGGCCAAAAAGGAGTACCGCGGAACCATTTGTGCGGTGTGAAGCTGAATTCTATTATATAAACTGTAAAAGTAGGTGGTGTACTTTAAAATATGTGATTTTTTTGTTGTTGCTAAATTTAAATGATGTGATATAAACATACATTTGAATAATTAATAACAATAAGGCACTATTGGAATCTAATTGTAACACTAGTCATTCTACCAATGATACCCATTTTCGGTTAGGGAGAGATCTTGAAATTGAATGTAAAAGAGACATTTTCGAAGTAACACTGTCTGCATGGTGAATCCTACAGCCATTATTTGATTTTTTTTTTTCTTTTAAATAAAATAAATATATGTTGTGCAAAGTTTGGCAAGATTATATCAACATCTTGCTATTAGATTTGGCTCTCATCTTAGAAAAATTATGCTCTTATAGAGATTTTCCATGATATAACTCTTCCTCATCTTGTGAGAAGATTTACGTTGGTTTAAAAGACTTAATACTCAAAGAGCCCTTATATTATCCAAGCTTCTTTTGGAGAGATTGAGCATATTAAATGATTATATATGGAACATATATTATATGAAACTCTTTATGTGAATAATACATAACGCATGGTTATGGTCAAGCTCAAGTAAAAATTACCAAAGTAAAAAATAGAACTAAAGCACTAACCTCTATTTAAAAAAAAAAAAGCATTAACCTCTAAGAAATTCAGATAATTTCAACTGTTGAATCTACATCTGACACTTGATTTTGTTCCTTGACTACCCTCTTCTTCATCTTTATCAACCACCTTATCGACCCTACAATGTAATCATAGAGACTAAGAGCTATATGGAGCCCAATTCCAGTAACAATCCCATTTGCAATGGAATAAGTAAGTGGCATGAGAAGTATGGTTAAAAAAGCAGGGATTGCTTCCTCATATCAGCCCAATTAATGTCCTTTACAACCTTCATCATCATTACCCCAACCAGTACTAGTGATGGGCCAATAGCCCATGGAGGAACACTAGAAAATAGTGGAATGAAAAACAATGAAATGAAGAAATATAAACCAATGACTACAGCCGTTAATCCTGTTCTACCCCCTTCTCTCATCCCTGCAGATGATTCCATGTAGGTGGCAGTTGGGATACTCCCAATGTGGACCCTGCATCAACCAAGTATGCTAAGTACCTCCTTGCTCTTTATAAACCCTCCAATTTTAGACATTGTGTGCATTGTGCCTGTGGTGGCTAGCACATCAACATAGAACAAGGTTACTAATGCCACCCAAACCTGACTTCTATTGAATTTGCTAAAGCTTAGAGCCCAGCTGTGGATTTGATCATTCGAAAATCAACAATTTTTTTGAAATATTTGTAATTGGTATCACCAGGGTGTTAGGAAAAGATGTCTCTGATGTACCCCTAAACCATGACACCAATGTCACAAAAAGAATACCATATATCATGCTACCCTTTACATCCTTCATTAACCCATAAGATGTAATTAGAAAGCCCACTAAACTAATCCATAATTTTGGGCTTCTCAATTTTCCTCAATGCACTCGCCTGTTTCTGGTTATCACCAAAGTGAAGTATCATTATATGTATGGCACCTATTGATTTGGATTAAAAAGTCGTTCATTACCTGGCCAACCAAATATCTATTGCCATCGGCGACATATTAAAAAAAGAAAAAGAAAAAAAAAAGAAGGCCAACAAAAGACTTGGTTTTGACATTTTTACTACTCTATATTGAAGTGATAAGCAGATACCATGGATAAAATTTTGTTAATAAGTCTATATACAATTTTTTTTTCATAACTACCGAATTTAGAAGTCGTCAATATATAATAAATAATAAAATGCCGTTAATAGTCATTCGATATAAAAATCAATATTAACAATTGTCAATTCAGTCAGTTATGAAAAATATTATATTTGTAGCATTATTCAAATTTTGTAGATTAAGCCACTTAGTACTGTGGAGAGGGTGTTAAGGAAATATCTCTCACACACAATCAAACTGGAATACCACCAACTCAAGTCAAATACCTCACATGTTAAGGAAAACCAACTCATGCCAATTCTGACTTGATTTCCTTATTGGCATTATGGCATACATAGCTCATTGAACTTGGACCAACCACTTACATCACATTATTATTTATCATTTACAGATAGACACCTGAGCATTTTTGTGAAAGTTTTGTGTCCGTAGCTTTATTGTTTCGCAAGAAGAATGCTACAAACACAACACTTTCACAACAATACTTGAGTTGATTGAAATTGTTGTGTGTAGCTTTATTGTTTTGCAAGAAAAATGCTACCGGCACAACATTTTCACAACAATACTAAGTTGACCGTTTTTATTAGTTCTTATTTGGACCCACCACTTATATCATTTTATTATTTTCCATTTACAACTAGACACCTCAGTATTGCTGTGAAAGTATTGTGTCTATAGATTTATTGTTTCGCAAGAAAAATGCTAGACATAACAATACTGAGTTTGCAGGTTTTTATTAGTTCTCATCTAGATTCACTACTTACATTACTTTATTATTTACTATTTATAGTTACACACCTCAATAATGTTGTGAAAGTGTTGTGTTCATAGCCTTATTTTTTTATTTTTGCGCTTCATAACTTGGTATTCCATCCTGTCATCCTGCCCAAGTCCAAATATAGGGAAAATTACACTTTATCACCCTAAACTATGACCCATTTTTCAATTCCTCCCCTAAACTTTCGAAATGCACAATTTATCCCCAATTGGACTCAATTGCACGCCTGTTACCCCCTTCATCCAAATTGCCGTTAGAATCGACAGAAAAGTGAATCACATGCGAAACATGTGATCCGGGCCCACTAAACCAAATAAGTTCATAGTAAAAAAAAAAAAGTGCCAATAATACCCTCACTAATTCAACAGTCACCCCCAACCTCTTAAGTCCTCCATTTTTACCGGCTACAAGCTTTCAAATTCCAAAAAAACTGACCTCTTCCAAATCCCACCTATCGCAAGTTTAAGGGAAAAAGAAACCCCCAGAGCATCAATTGCTACATATTCAAGCAATTTTTTCTTCATCAAGTAATAATATATATATAAACATCAAGCCTAGCAATATTTAGCCAAAATAACAAACCCATTATAAGAAAAATCTTACGCAAACAACAACAAATACCATAAATTTCCACTCCAAAACAAGCCCAGATTCAAAAGATCCCAATTCAATTTCTCAATTACCAACTCTGATTAAAAAAAAATTGCGAAAAACAAATTACAAAATTTCCAAGACCAAAGATATAATTCTACTAAAAGAGAAAAAAAAGTAATTGGATTGAAAGTGCAACGGAGGCGGCGGTGCGAGGAGATCGCGAGCTAATCTCCGACACAACTTGAGACTCATCTCCAAACACCCAATGCCACCCATTTAAACCCCCAACCACCATAGACCAACCACACACCACCATTGCGCCGTCAACAACCATGTTTTCCCACGAACAAGATAACCATCGCCATCGCAATCTCGTGTTCTCACCGCATAACGCGTGGCAGTTGACCCCATCACCATCATCGGCGCACCATCACCAGCATCGGAGCATCGTATGATTTGTGAGAGAGGGTTTGAGGTTAAAGGATGAGATGAGAGGGTTTGAGCTTTGATTTCAACTCCTATAAGCACTCGTCTCACTTTCTCTCTCTTTCAATTTCTCCATTTTTATTTTTTTTATTTTTTTTATAATTCTGTTTAGGGTTCTAAATAGTATTGGAAATTTTTTATTAAGTTGTTGATGTTGTTGTTTGGGTATTGAGGAAATGGGAGGAGGGCAGTGCGTGTTTTAGGGGTTTTATTAGTGAAAAATGAAGGGACATAAGTGTTTTGATTTGAGGATTTAATTTGGTTTAATATGATTTGATGATAAAGTTTAAATTTTTTGTTGTTTGGTTTATAAGAATGTTAGGTGAAGACAAAGGAACAAATGATTATTTTTGGTAATGGTTTTGAGGAGGACCGAGTCAACCAATGAGGGTATTTTAGTCACTTTCGTATTTTTAGAATGACTTACTTAATGTGTGGATCTCAAGAGTCACATGTTTTGCATATGACTCACTTTTCCGTCCATATTAATAGCAATTTGAATGAAGGGGGTAACGAGCGTGCAATTGAGTCCAATTGGGGGTAAATTGTGCATTCCAAAAATTTAGAGGGGGAATTGAAAAATAAGTCATAGTTTAGAGTGGTAAAGTGTAATTTTCCTCCAAATATATGTAGCTATAACTATTGACAAAAATCATCAAAATATCTATTAGATCATCACCATTCACTAAGATAGATCAAGTCAGCATTATCAATCAGATCACAGCAAATAGAGTTAATCACAATCACAATTTTATACTTGTGGATCATCCCTTTTGGGATGTCAACAAGTCCATAATTTTACATGAGCGTGGTCGGGAACTAGTCGAAGGAGTGCGATAAAGCTGTTTGGTCATCACGAGGAGTTGTGTAATGAATATCCCGAGATGAGTTGGGGCGATAACTTAGTACTCATCTTTGTATTTAATTTACTCCAATATCCTAAATTATCAGATTATGAATATACGAAAAATATATAATAATTGGATTTTATATGGGTGAGGAATTAATTGATTAAGAATCATTCATCCTTTGGCATATAAAAACTAAAAGTTTTCTTACAAAATGTAAATAAAGTATGACATAAATGCACCAGATTATATGATTAGAGAGCATGCAATTTGTGTTTTTTCAAACATGATTTTTGGACTTAAAGTCATGAAGACATGAACTTTTTCAAAACTAGTAACATGATTATGTGTCTTGTGTAATTCGAAATGCATTTTAAAATATTTTGTAAGAAATTATCTTATAACACATTTATAATATTTATTATGTGTTATAATATTTAGAGTTATTATTCAGTAGTCTCAGTCTACAAATAAATGCGTAGTCCCCTCTCACATGAATGATGAGTCCTACTAGAGGGGACTACGCATTTATTTGTAGTCCTAGACTATCGAATAATCATTTGACTTAATGAAACGATGATAAATCTATTAAAATAATTATAATGAATTTCTATTAACATATAACTTTTTTTTTTCTCTAAAATTAATTATTCATTTATATTTTTATTGGGGGTATTTTTTTTATTGGGCACTAATGCCAAGGCCAAAGTTGCCGCCCAGGTACTTTATTATTTGAGGGAACCAAATGGAATAGCAATCTCTTGTTCATCAGTGCAACTAGGCCCAAGTCATTCATTTGGGGCCATTGCTCCACAGTAACATTAATATTTATATATAGCTATTATTTTTATGAAGAAATAGATTTTTCTCTCGGGAAGTTATGATATATATTGATCATTTAGAGTCTTAGGATTAATCAGGTGACAAAATTGTAGTTCTTGAGAGTTGGGACCTTCTACCCCTTTTTTGAAAATGAATTTTGATGCAGCTATCAGTGAGCATGTCTAAGTCTAACAGCAATGGGCATAAATCATAAACAAGAGATCATCTGGGGTATAAGTATATCGTTTTCGAATGAGATGCTCTTAATGTGATTTTCCCACTACAAAATTCCTCGTCTTCTTCTCATTAGGCGATTTAACATATTGTTGAGGACACCAAATGTTTTTGAACTCTTTTTCTGAATGTTTTGTTAATCATATTTTTTAGGGGGTTAGTTTTGTTTCCCATAATTTAGTTTTTTTATTTTTTCTATATTTTTATATTTATTTTATTTTATATATATGTGATAGAAATTCTAATATAAACTTACACATATTTATATTTTGAAGATCCCGAAGATCGAACCTAGACTTTTTTGGAAAAGGAAGTTACTACTAGACCGAATATCCAAGTGATCCATAATTTAGTTAAATGGGCTATTTTGTGCAATATTGAGGGAAATATTTTCATCCTGTAATCGATGGGTTATTTCGTTGCCCATAATTTAGTTTTTTTTTTTTTTTTTTTTTATTTATTATAATAATATAATAACAGGTAGACCCATAATTTAGTTAAATACTCTTTTGTAAAATATTCACGGAAATATTCTTATCTTATCCATTCCCCATTTTTTCCTTGTGCCACAAGATGGCGATTGGTCTGGTTCCTTATCTTTGAAAGTGTTGTTCTTATGTTTTAATGCATGACTTACTCTTACTTAGCAAAAATAAAATAAAAGACGCAGTAGTGTGCAATATATGACTTGCCAAGACAATATTTATAGACTAAATTGTAATTTGCATTCTTAAAGTTTTGGTTAATTCTAATTTTTTTCTTTAAAATTTAAAATTTTGGATATGTACCCTTAATGTTACATAGTATTTGGAAAAAAGTCATTCCGTTTATAGTAGGTGATGATGTTTACATAAGTTTCATATCAACACAAAACAACATAATTTTGATGCGTTAAAACAATGTTGTTTTTTCTATGTCATCAAAAAATATTTAGTTTTAATCCACATCACTATTAGTTTATTATTATTATTATTATTATTATCTTTTTTTATAATTTTTTGTTTCCTTTTCTATTCTATTTCTTTTACCTTTCTCTCTTCACGGCCTTGTATAGCCAAGACGCAAAAAAAAGTTACTAACACTAACATTAAATAGCACTTGGAATTGAAAAACTACGTCAAGTTAACAATTAACTACTACCTCATTAATGGATATGAACGAAATCATATGTTACCGTTAAGGGGTGTGGATCTAAATTTTAAAACTTCAAAGTGTAAAATCAAAATTACCACAAACATAAGGGTATAAAATGCAATATAATCTAAATTTTCTAGTTCTTGTGTTTGTGAGGGCACTGGTCACGTGATAAATTAATGGGCCACACGTCCTTTATTTAGGCAATTTGAGTGCTTAAAAACCAGAGCCATATGTGCAGCCTTATCTAGACAATGAGGAGTATAATGGTTCATTGCTATAATCAGCATGTGTATTATTTTGATATCAAAATCAGTTTCGCCTTATAGTTATATGTTATATGTTGAAATTAAAATAAAAAGCTTGAAGCTAACGATTATGGATTTTTTTTTTTTGGAATTAAGTAGAGATCATATTTACAACATACACACATTTGAATATGTGGTGTTGCTATCCCTATTACAATTTGATACTTTGTTTATAATCATTCTATTGAAATCAACCATTCAATCATAATCATTCTAATTTGGGTTGTTCATGCACAAAAAAGGCCAAAAAGGAGTACCGCAGAACCATTTGTGCGGTGTGAAGCTAAATTCTATAATATAAACTGTAAAAGTAGGAGGTACACTTTAAAATATGCGATTTTTTTTTTGCTAAATTTAAATGATGTGATATCGGCATACATTTGAAATTTTGAATAAATGCTTAATAACAATAAGGCACTATTAGAATCTAATGGTAACATTAGTCACTCTGCCAATGAAACTCTTCTTTTCGATTAGGGGGAGATCTTGAAATTGAATGTAAAAGAGACATTCTCGAAGTAACACTATCTGCATTGTGAATCCTACTGCCATTATTTGATTTTTTTTTTTTTCTTTTAAATAAAATAAATATATGTTGTGCAAAGTTTGGCAAGATTATATCAACATCTTGCTTTTAGATTTGGCTCTCATTTTAGAAAAATTATCTTATGACACGGTTCAAAGTCATCCTCTCACTTGGATGCTCTTATAGAGATTTTCCATGATATAACTCTTCCTCGTCTTGTGAGAAGATTTACATGGGTTTAAAAGACTTAATACTCAAAGAGCCCTTATATATCCAAGCTTCTTTCGGAGAGATTGAGCATAATAAAATGATTATATATGGAACATATATTATATGAAACTCTTTATGTGAATAATACATAACGCATGGTTACGGTCAAGCTCAAGTAAAAATTACCAAAGTAAAAAATAGAACTAAAGCACTAACCTCTATTTAAAAAAAAAAAAGCATTAACCTCTAAGAAATTCAGATAATTTCAACTGTTGAATCTACAACTGACACTTGATTTTGTTCCTTGACTACCCTCATCTTCATCTTCATCAACCACCTTATCGACCCTACAATGTAATCATAGAGGCTAAGAGCTATATGGAGCCCAATTCCAGCAACAATCCCATTTGCAATGGAATAAGTAAGTGGCATGAGAAGTATGGTTAAAAAAGCAGGGATTGCTTCCTTCATATCAGCCCAATTAATGTCCTTTACAACCTTCATCATCATCACCCCAACCAGTACTAGTGATGGGCCTATAGCCCATGGAGGAACACTAGAAAATAGTGGAATGAAAAACAATGAAATGAAGAAATATAAACCAATGACTACAGCCGTTAATCCTGTTCTACCCCCTTCTCTCATCCCTGCTGATGATTCCACGTAGGTGGCAGTTGGTGATACTCCCAATGTGGACCCTATTATTGTGGACCCTGCATCAACCAAGTATGCTAAGTACTCACCTTCAAAACCTCCTTGCTCATTGGTAAACCCTCCAATTTCAGCCATGGTGTGCATTGTGCCTGTGGTGGCTAGCACGTCAACATAGAATAAGGTTACTAATGCCACCCAAACCTGACTTCTATTGAATTTGCTAAAGCTTAGAGCCCCAGCTGTGGATTTGATCATTCGAAAATCAACAATTTTTTTGAAATATTTGTAATTGGTATCACCAACTAGGGTGTTAGGAAAAGCTGTCACTGATGTACCCCTAAACCATGACACCAATGTCACAAAAAGAATACCATATATCATGCTACCCTTTACATCCTTCATTAACCCATAAGATGTAATTAGAAACCCCACCAAACCAATCCATAATTTTGGGCTTCCCAATTTTCCCCCAATACACTCGCCTGTTTCTGGGTTTGTACTAGTGCAGCCCGTGAGAGTCACCAATGTAGACGGATCAGGCCCAACAAGGCCCAATCCTTGGTGCACTTGTAAGCCCACAAATGCAATGAAAAGCCCAATGCCCGCCGCACACGCGAACCGAACAGAACGGGGTATGAGCTTAGCGAGCTTGGATCGGAGCCCAAGAGCCGATAGTGCAAAAAAGGCACAACCCTCAATTAAGACCACTGCTAGTGCAGTTCGGTAGGATATGGACCCAGATCCATGAAAGCCCACGATGTTATAGGCAAGGTAGGCATTTGGGCCCATAGCAGGGGCCAAGGCTAAGGGAAGGTTAGCAAGAATTCCCATTGCAATGGACCCAATCATGGCTGACAAAATAGTGGCAACAATAAGGTCACCTTTAATTTTAGAGACACAATTGTCGTACCCAGAATTGGGCTTGAACATGCAATCTGGGCTAGCTGTTTGGTTCAAAGGGGCTGTGCAGTCAGCAATAGTGCATGTTCCACCAGAGTCAGAGAGAATGGTAGCATTGACGGTAATGATGTAAGCCATAGTGAGAAAAGTGGCAGTGCCAGCACGTAGTTCTCTTGTGAAACAACTCTTTCTAGCTTCTAACTTGAAGTATTTCCCTATGAAGCTTTTTGACACAGCATCGTTTAGGCCTATCTCCATTTTGCTCCATGAATTGACTAGCCTTGTGCATAACCCACCTCCTCCTCTCATTCTTGGACATAGCTCAACCCCCATCTCTCTCTCTCTCTTTCTATCTCTTTCGTTGAATGTGACTATGTGGGGTGGCATATAGGTTTTTGTACTTATATATGCTTTAATTAAAAGAAGGGAATCTTCTTAGATATAATGGACAAACGTGAACCATGCGACCTGAATGCTGAAATATTAGGCGTTACAAGCCGTTTCTTTAAGAATATTGGGTTGGCTGAATGTGGGGTTGTATCTAACCTTATAATAATAAATTTTGGTCCAGCTTTTATGTCATGTATTTTATTTTTTTTCCCAATTCCAACTATTACTTTATTTGAGAAAAAAAAAAAAAAAAATTGTCGTATGACAAGTTGTCATGGTTGAAATTAATATAAAAGATAAGACTAGACTCATTATTTACATTCCTTTATTATTTATCATTTATAGTTACACATCTCAATAATGTTGTGAGAGTGTTTGTCCGTAGCTTTATTTATTTATTTATTTTTTTGTGCTTACTTGGTGTTCCATCCTGCCATCCTGTCCAAGTCCAAATATAAGTAGCTATGACTATTGACGAAAATCATGAGAATATCTATTAGATCATCACCAACCACTAAGATAGATCGAGTCAGCATTATCGATCAGATCATAATATATGTTGCCACTGAAATTCATTATAATAAATTTATTTAGGCCCAAAGAACAAGAACTAAAAAGCAAAAAAGACTTAGGTTATACTTCTTTCTAGGACTAGGAGTTGGCAGGAAATTGTTTTTTAGGCAGGTAGCTTGAAAATTCCAAAATCAGTATCTTTCAACGATCTAAATACTATTTTAAAATACTAATTAGCCAATTAATAAATAGAGAATTAAGTTCAAAGGAATCTTATGACTCTTGTGTGGGATCCTTTGCAAGGTTGGGTCATAATTCATAAACCACTAGTAATTGGGGTCTGTGTACTGAAGCTTTACTCAAGGCCACCACTTTTGTTACATTTTAATTTTGAATAAACTTGCTGCGTTTTTCGACCTAAGAATAATAATTGAATAAATAATTAAATAGGATAAACTTGTTACTTTAAGTCACACAAGGATAACACTGTCTAAATTTGTTTGTTTTGACATGAAAAGAAGAAAAAGTGCTAATCGAGTTGCGTGTCTATGACTATAAGAATGTGAACTGTGAAGTAATATTAAAACTACAAAGGTAGGAATACGTTAAAAGACGAGTTAAACGCATGCAATTATAAAAATAACGCACCAAAAGGATACATAGTTTTTGAGGGAAAAAACAGGTACCTAGTTATCCTCACTACTTCATTGGGTAGGTTAATTTAAATACAGGATCACTGTAGAACTCGAAGTAGAATCGTTGAAAAAGTTTTTTTTGTTTATTATTATTTTTTTAATTTTTTAGTTATTAATTTTAATATATATTGTAAGATTTGTTTATGATTTTTGCTAAAGTAAGATTTGTTTTTGATAATATCAAAACAATGATTCTTTTTAATTTTATTTTAATGAAGGCAAAATTTGAACTTAGATTTCTAATTCGAAAAAAAAATGCTAATTGGAACCTACAGGCTACAACTTCTTGGAAATCATAACTCATAAGTGTCAAATGACTCGGTAGATTTTAATTTTTTATAATTGAATTAGTGTTGGACTAAAAACATAAAATTATCCTCAATTAATCAAAATAAGATGGCAATGCCTTTTGTGGCATTTTTTATCTCAATTTTAGAATCTAATCCATTAATAAAGAACACACCAAAAAAAACAAAGTTAATCTCTCAATTTTAGAATCTAATCCATTAATAAAGAACACACCAAAAAAAACAAAGTTAATCTCTCAATTTTAGAATCTAATCCATTAATAAAGAACACACCAAAAAAAAAAAAAAGTTAATCTCTCAATTTTAGAATCTAATCCATTAATAAAGAACACACCAAAAAAAAAAAGTTAATCAGTATTCCATAAGATTCCAAAATTAGCCATTATAATTAAAAAAAAAAAAAAAAAAAAATCAATGCAATTTTGTTAAGGAAAAGTTACTTATATTATATGGAGCTACGCATGCTGTCATATTGTGACCTGATAAAAGTACCACTTTTTGTGTTGGTGACAATTTTCCATCAGAGGCAGAACTTTGAAACCATTATATAAGTTTAACTCTCCCATGCGCAATGTGATTCAAATTTATTAAGGTCTGTAACTTTGATACTGTGGTGGATTCTGCTTTTGAGAGACAATTGGAGAGGAAAGCAGAGATAAAATAGAGAAAAGACTTTGAATTAGTGGTAGAGTTTTGGCAATACCAAAAGGAGAGTAAGAGTTAAAGGAGCTAGAAAGGAATTGACACTAAGGTACAGAGGTAGTAGAGTAGCATAAAGGCTCTTCTTTTTAAGGGCTTTAAACTTGTATTTCCCTCGATCATTTCACCCAGCATGTGATTAATACCACACCGCATTACAGTTTAGGATCTGGCTTGTCTCCAATGCTCCAGAGCACTGGAGCCGTTGCAAGTGTGACATGTGTACAGTTTTGGCCACGTGTCCGCATCGCAGCAGCTCCAATGCACTGGAGCACTGGAGCCAAACCATTCCCTAAGGTTTAAGTTTACAAAGAATGGAATTAATGCTTTAGGAACATACCATTTTTTGACTTTATGCCATGACATAATAGGAACAATTTTTTCTTTATGTTTGAACAGTTTTGAATGAACTCATTGAGATCTACCCAATTTTACTTATCCCATTAGAGCAAGTTTCATGCAACCAAATGCAATTCCTAGATGGTTAGTGTTAACAATAAAACAACTAATGAATAATAAGAAGGCTGGTATAGTCAATCACTTGACTTATTGCCTCAGCTTAATTTCATCTAAAAAGGTAATGTACGGTTTTTTTAAAAGCTTCATATTCTTTAAGGTACACCTATACTTTTCACAATAGACTAAATAAATTGATGAAAATAAATTCATTCAAGCACACCCTAAATTATTATAGAAGAAATGGTTCTAAATTTGCATCGTAATAACTACCTCGAAAACAATCAAATTTATTTTGTTTCTAGCTACCATTCAAGCTCACACTAGCTGTGGAAGACAGTTGATTTTGTTCCTAACTACCATTCCTTTGATCATGCTTAACCACCTCATTGATCCCACGATATTGTTATAGAGGCTAAGAGCAATCTAGAGCCCAATTCTACCAACAATTCGAGTTATTATGGAACAAGTTAAGGATCTTAGTATGCATATGAAACCATGTTACGAGTACATGTATATCTCCTTGTCTCCGTGGTTGTCGTCATATCATTAATTTAACCATGAATTCTGAGGGACATTGATGAACACTAGAAAATAGACATGTTAAAATTAATAATGTGAAGAAAAACAAGCCAACTATCATGGACATTAATCATATTGGAACCCTTTTCGATTTTGCACAAAATCTCAAATCTGAAGGGTTAGCAAAATCAGGCAATGACTATATCTCATGATGTAGAGCTTAAAACTTATTTATCAAAATCATAAAAATAAATAAATAAATAAATAAAATGAAAAAGAGAAGAAGATCACAATTGATGAATGGTGATGCACCCACACGGTTGTGGAGCTTGCTTCTACCATTAGTGTTAACTAAGTGTTCACCTTGAAAACTTTATTTCATCTACAACCCTTCTTATTTCGACCATGGTAATGAGTGTATGCTGTCAAGAAAATTAAGCATATAACTAGTTTGCTAAATTACCTCAATTAGTTTACATTGAAATTACCAAAGGTTGCATTTGGATTTAGAGATTTAAAATGCAAAGATATGACAAGTATTAATATACATTACTTGATATGAATTTTAATAAAAAATGTGGATTTGAACTTTTAAGGATATTACATCAATAAAAGTACTTATAATACAATGGATTTAAAATAACATCTCATATCAAATTATTTCAATTTATACCAAAATTGAAACTCAAATATTTATCTTCAAAAACTTCCATCAAGATCAACTGTTGTTATTTCCCAACCATGGATTGTATTTGTGAAAATCAACGAGTTTCATGAAGCTTAGTAATTGGTCTCACCAAGTGGGTAATAAGAAAATGTCACACTTGTACCCCTTGACAATTGTTTTGGGCCTAACCTGTTACAATGATACATCTTCTCTTTTTTTGGCCCGTGACCATGATTTGTAGTTGCCAAAAATAGCCTGGACTCAACATTTTCCCTCAATAGTCTAGACTCGTTGGTTCTTTGGGTTGGTACAAATGCAGGCCATGACAATCAACAATGTGGATGATTAAGGCCTAATAAGGCCACATCAAGATGGGCTTGCAAGCTCACAATTGTAACGAGAGGCCCAAATCCCACCTTGCAAGCAAGTATAGTTGGGCCATGCAGGATCCTAGATAGTTTTGAACGGAGACCAAAGCAATCTATGAGTAGGCACAGCTCTCCACTAAGACCATTGGGTAGCACAGTTTATGAGATATTTGCAGATCATGAAAAGCCCACTACCTTACAGTCCACATAGGTTTACTAAATGCATTTTTTTGGGTGAAATTATTAATTTGATCTTCCCATTACATGAAAAGTTCAATTTGGTTCATCAACTTAATTTAGTCTTTCAATTTTCAGAATTAAATGAATATTGTCATTGAGTTTGCTTTTCATTTAAATTTAAATGTCATTTATAGTAGAAATTGATTAAATTTTAAAATTGTTTTCATAATAACCTTTTTAAAGTGTGCTCTATCCGTCACATAGCTAATTTCATTAAAATTTAAGTGAAGAGAAAAAATTCAAAAAATTGACTTGATTTTGCAAAGTTAAAACGATTAAATTGAATCAATTAATTACTATGAGATTGAATTAACCCAAATAATAGTTAAGTGACCAAGCTTGATTAAATTTCAAGGGCACTCAATAAATTTTGATAATAATAACTTGAGTTCTCAAACCATTACAAGAATTCAGAGCCTCTGAGGGTCAAGTAACTGTTCAAAAATAAAATGGAAATAAATTTGTGAAATTTTCAAGGGCACTCGGGGAAAATACTAGTAAGTTCCTATTGATACAGAACAAGTTCAGAAACCTTGTCTATAACATCTTCCACAAAATTTCTCATAAAGTACTGAGTGTCACACTAATGGGTGCATCTATGTGTGTTTACATGAGAGAGAGACACAGCACACAACACATTCATGAGATGAAAGTAATCATATTACAACTAAAACAAACAAATACGTCATACGTAGTTTCATGGCATATTCAGAACTGTTTGTTTAATGCTTAATTTTCTTCTTGCCTCTCTTTCTTGAACTAGTTTCAGCCCCTTCTTCCTCTTCAGCCTTCTGCTCGACCTCTAATATGGCCAGCTGCATTAAAATGTGGCAAAGAAAAGAAAAAAGAAAATTTCATGTAAGTTTAAATGGTTTTATTCATAGGCAGAATCCCCATGCGAATGGAGAGAGATACAATCTAAAAATATTACCTCATCAAGAATGGGTTTAAGCTCTCTGTATCGAGCTTCAGCAAGATCAAAACCATCCTTGCGGAGCTCCTGCAAGGCCAAGACAATTTTATGTCGAGCATATATGAAGACATTCAACAATACATTCATTTACAACCTGGCTCTATGCTTTACTTGAGGACTCAAAAAATTGGGGTTACATAGGTTTGACCGTTTGAGATCAAATCTAAGTTGAGGATTTGTTTAATTTCTTGCAGAACTAATAGAACACCAGGGTTCATCCACACAAACCCATTAAAAATACACCACTTTGATTTAACCACTTCAAAAAGCACTTTATGGAGCTTGTTTAGTCCAATTGTAAGTGGACTAGACCTGGTTTTTCCTTGCAGAACTAACATCTTATACGATTTATCAACATTTTTTTTTTTTTTTTTTAATGTTTTAGTTTAAATCAAAGCGGGGGCTAAACCCTTTAATAAGTAAGGTGGTCTTAAATGAGCCAACCACATCTATCCAGATTTGTTAATTAACCAACAGAACAAGAACAACAAAAAGCAGAAGAGATAGCATGTAGCAGGTAATCCTAGAGAGAACAGAAATGTATATAGATGGATTTATTAAGGTGAAAAAAACAGACCTTTCCAGTGTGTTGAGTATGTTCGTGAGCCGCCATTTGCCAGTACAAATTTGTACGTTTATAGAAATCCCTCAAGGATTCTCCAGGCTTCATGTAAAAATGACAAGCTATCAGTTGACAAAATTCTTAGCCTTACAAGCTATCAAGCTATCAATCCACATAAATTACAACCTCATACTGTAAACACACATTAGGTTCATATATATATATATATATAAGTCAGGTTTCTTCTAGTCCTGAATCATAGTCTAAAAATGATATATATACATGTATAAACAACCACATATGTAAAGTACCATTGGGGTTCTTTGCGAATCTGAAAGGCCTAGACTGGCTCTGATCTGCTCTATCCTGGCCCGTTTTTCTTTTCTTCGAAGAGTCTTTCCCTGACCTTTGATCAAAGCAACCGCATCTCCCATTTGAACGGACCCATCATTCTTAGCCTACATGCATAGAAGAGTGAAAACCAAATTCAAATAAACTGACTCGTCTTCTCAACTTCTATTAAATATAAAGAAATAGAAACCAAAACATCTCCTCAATGCACATCAGCAGCTCTCTCTCTCGCTCATGCAGAAACACAGTCATGAAAGTTTGAATCACATACTGCTATTTTTTTTAATCACAAATTACATTAGAATAGGAGGGACAAAGTCAGGTTCAACTTTGACCATAACAACCCCACCCCCCCCCTCCCAAAAAAAATGAGACTTTGTCTTTAACATCTTCATCATCCGTCTCATAATATTCAAAAATATATTATTGTTTCAGAAATAAAATTGCATATTTGAATATAATTTAATGCTACATAAAGAAATCAAGTAATTGAGGTTCAATAGTATCAAAATATTGTACAACTCAATTGTTATTAGTGACAGTATGTACACGCATTTATTTCCCTTAAGAAATCTACTAGGTGAAATGCTGCGCTCTTTATATCCAAGGAACAAAATAAGATGATAGATGTCATATTAGTATGAAATTAAGCATACTCAAAATTTAAGTTGGAAGAAGAGAAGGAGAAAACAGGAGACAAGATTTCAAGCAAGGATAGGGGGAATTCATGGTTCAATCTTGCTGCTAACATGTAAAAGAGGGTGCGCGCCTAAACTAAAAAATACAACATAACTATCTTTTGCTGGATGAGGAAAATAAGAAGATGCACCTCCACATCATCATCATCATCGGTAGTCTCATCACTGTTGCCATCACTATTGCATTCATCTTCACTATCATCTTCATCCTCATCTTCATCTCCATCTTCATCCTCGGCTTCCACCCATTCAGATTCCGATGCCTGTATCAGAAAATTAAAGCATAGTCAAGCATTAAAGAATGCAAGGATGAGGAACAGGATACTTTTTGCAATATTTCTCAGCTTCAAACCAATTGGATATGAAAAGAAATAATATTAGCAAAGTCAACACTTCAGAAGCCGGTTTTAATGGTGAAATTTCAAATTTGCATTACAATTAAGTCACACATCAGTTTTGACATGAAATCTCATAATAAAGACATAGTATTAATTTCTAAATTGATTGCCATATCTAGCCATTTTAACCTTAAGAATTGGCTCAGAATAGAGTTGACAAGGTGCAAACAGGAATTAACTGGCTTGACAAATTCAATTCCTTATTATGAACGGAAGAGATAATGTCTATTGAAAGATATTTTTAAAACGAAAAAGTAAAACCTTTCTGCATCTTATTTAGTCTGGACACATTAGAAAATTACACAAATTCATCACCCATATAGAAGTTAAAGCTTCCAAGACATTAAAAATGGTCAGCAATTAAGAGTAGAGATACAGCACATTACTACTTAGCCATCTACAAAATCACTAGTGAAACAAAGCATTTACATGTAGGGAAGGATACGTAACAAACCTGTATGATGCACTTCCATTCATCAAGTTTGCTGAGGTTAAGACAATACAGATCATCGAGTGTAATTTCTTCATCTTTAACCTCCATCATGCCCCCATATATATATAATGTATCTCTTCCAACAACCATGCAGGAGTTAATGCGTCCACAAGGTTTCACTATCTACAAATTTGCACACGATTAATAATCTAATAGTTGAATAAATCTAAATGCATACTGGGTTAATAATCCAAATCTTGAAACACACTACATGCATGTGAAAAAAATTTCATTCTAGCATTACAAACCTCTGGCAAAACTGAATTTTGCAATTCCAATTTTGCACCAGATTCATGAGGCTTTCCACCAGAATTGGCAGCCAACCCTCCATTACCGACAGTCATGGCTGTTCCCATATGCTGAGATATCTCATCAATGTTGCTATCCAAGTCACCTGCTTCTTCATGGTACTCAGAATTCTCATCTTCATCATTTGCTGCACACTCCTTTTGTTCAATTGGGTTAATCTTACCATCAAGATCTGCATCAGTATCTTTCTGCCCAGAACTCTTTTTTAACTGAAAATCAACAATGAAAAAGGTAGCACTATTAAAACAAAAGCAATATTAAATGAATGACTTCCATATTTCATACCCAAAGAATGTGAACAGATTAAATGTGAAGACATTTTTAGGCAATGTGGGAGAAATCCGCGTTAAATACTTTTTCATTCATGACTATACCTTATCTTTTGTTGACTTCTCCTTCCGTAGCTCCAACGGATACCTATATACAAAAAATTAATATTTTCAGTAAGTGGCATGATCTGCAAGATGACATTCACATCTAAGGTAATATTTGCCTATATTTAAAATCAAATGCCATTCATTATTGCAAACAATTAAGGAAAGTAAGCAAGATATAGAGCTAAAAATGAATATCATTACACTGCTATACCTACTATACGTCAAAAATGTTAACATATAATATGTCTGCTTAAAGGGGCAATGATGAATATGGGAATAAACAGAACCATTACAGAAATAATCTCAACTAGAACTTACCAGCGACGGCTGTCAATCTGGAAGCCATAAAGTTCATTCAGGAACAAGCTCATTATAACATCACCTGCACATTTGGGGGTGGAGGGGTGGGGGGAAGGCACCCGCCAAAAGAAAAAGGACAGACAATCACGAAGTCAGAGATTTCAACATTATACGAAGCATGAATCTAATGTGGAGTAGTGAACAAAAATAAGTCACCAAACCTGATACTTTAAGGTAAGTGAACACACTTATATTTTGCAAAGTTTTACTCACTAACTTAATTCCCATTTCCTTTTTCCCAGTCTTGATTGCTACATTGAACCAAACCAATTCACTTCTCACCAATGCTTATATTAGTCTTGACCAAACAATAACCTAGTGTTATCCATTAAAACACAAACAAACAAGTTTTACTCACTAACTTAATCCTATGTTGGGATGGAGGGGAATGAGGGGAGAGTAGGGGGAAAGGGATGAGAGAGGTTTAATGAACCTTGTTTGAGAGTTTTTTTAGTGAGATGGGGAATGATTTGAGCGGGATTAGAAGGGGTAACATACCCCTTCAAACCACTCATTTTTAATTCCCCCAAATTGGGGTCATTTGAAAGGGGAGGGGAGGGGAGGGGAGGGTGTGGTTCCACTTATTTTTTTATTTTTTTATAAGTAAGTGGTTCCACTTATTTTAAAAAGATTTAAATAGTCAAGTTTACTTTATGATGTCAATTTATACTTATTTCATTAAAATTAGTAAATGAGGACCATAATGGTCAATTTATATGATCATGTCACTCCCCTACAACATCCAAACAAAGGGGAGGGATATCCATTCCCCTCTCCCCTACTTAAAATTTAAAACATCCAAACAAGGGAAATGGGTAACCATTCCCCTTCCCTCTCCTCCCCTCTCCACTCCTTCCACCCTTACCTTCTACTCTCCTCCCCCTCCAAACTTCCAAACACACCATAATTCCCATTTCCTTTTTCCCAGTCTTGATTAGTACATTGAACCAAACCAATTCACTTCTCAACAATGCATATATAGTCTTGACCAAACAATAACCTTGCCACCAGTAACCAGTTGGTACTATCACTACCATCTCATAAGCATTTTCATCACTAATCCTGTCCTTTACCATCAAGCAATGGTTCAAGGGTATACAAATGGCTTCTAAAGTGACAGCAGGTTAGAGGTCACAAGTTCATGCACGGGATGGAGTAAAGAATTTAAATAAAGTAGTTTTAACATTCTTATGAGTACAAACTATAAAATTATAAAAATTCACTTTGGTAGGTGACAACCAGGTCCAGGAGTGACCATTGTAAATTAAGGATTGACAATATGCAAGGGAGCGGTTGACAGGGATTTTCAGTGCAAACATGTTAGGGGTTCATTTCACATGATATCTGCACAACGAAGCACGCCACACATGCACAGATATGATGTCACAAGCAGAGGCAAAGGATTCAACAAAAGGGTGTTGCCTTCCTGAAAAGAAAATAAATCTGACACAAACACAGGACACAGACCAGACTAACTAACCTTCAACTTCCATATCCACCACACCCCCGAATAACAGAGCCCGCCTCTTATGAATACACATGGAAAACCCAGCACGAGGCCCAGGAGGCATCCCACTTTTCTTTACCTGTTACAAAGGAAATAATATTAGCAACAATCTCACCAAATGAGAACTTTAAAAGATAAAGATAGCTGCAATTTCAGGAAAAGGTAATACAGTGCAGAAGTTGCTTGGTCATCATTCTAAAGTCATTTATTTTTTAAAATATTAAAACAGAAACAAGTACATGTAAGTCTCCAAATTTCATAATATGATTTCAGGAGCCAGCAGCATCTTAAAACTCCTTAAGATGACAGGAAAAGGTTAACACTGAATAGTTAACCCACAAGCATGGTGCAACTTCCATAAATGTAATAAAATCAAGGTGTTCTCTGAATATATAACACTTTTAATTAAGAAGCAAGGCAGAGAAATAAGGGACAAATTATTTCCATTTTAATCTGAAAGAAAACTGAATGGAAAAGCATGGTCATAAAGGGAGCTATAAATATACAACTCATATGCCAAAGAATCAATTAATAAGGATTTAGATAATCATTAGTCTGAGTTTGTTGTGTGGATCTGCTTATAGAGGACTACAGAATATTCCTAGAATGTTTCCATTGTAGGTACGCTGGCACTAATTTAGAGAAATAACTTATGTTTCTTCTTTAAGAAGAAAAGGGTAAATACAACTCACACTCTTTACAGGATTACCCCTGACTGTAGGGGTGAGGAGATGCCTTTGGGTCAAAGACATTGGCACTCATGCTTCCCAGTTCTCAATGAAACATTCACTGATACAAATTAAATATATGATGATTTTGTTTGAAAATTAGGAAGATCATCCTCTGTTTTATATAGACAAGATAATGAAGTGAAAGTGAGTCCTTTGTCATAAAAAAACCATGCTTGCCTTTCCATTCAAACACACTTGTATGTATTCATTGAAAAAAAAACGAAAAGGAAAAAGAAAGGCATTGAGGTTATGGACCTTGTTCCATTCCCAAGTCTTAGGATCAAGCGACCACATGTCTGAATGAACAATTCCTTTCTCAGAGCTGCTCTTATCAGATGAAACTTCTTTGGAATAGCCACCATATAAGAAAATCTGCAATGCCAAAGGAACTCCGTAAATATGGTTTTTTTTTTTTTCTCTAGAAAACACTTCAATTTAGGGCTGGCAAAATGAATACAAATGCAAGCATTGCATTGTTCAACAAGCCAACAACTAATAAGAAAACTAATTAGTCATTCATAAACATTCCTTTTTGTGTGTGTGTGAGGGGGGGGGGGGGGGTGGGATATGTAACTGTATCTAAGATTGAGAACCAACATTAATGCTATGCATCAAACTCTGAACATTCAAGTCGATAAAATTTCTAGAAACCCTACATCACGTCCATGTGGATTTCCATTTTCTTCAGATAACTGGAATCATATTGAAGTAAGCAATATACTAATATAAAAAGTCATTACTCATTCCAAGGGATAATTGTAAATTTTTATATTTTTTTTTAAGTAAATTGTTTCTCACTAAATCTTAATACTGGGAGATGATAAAATTCAGATTTGCAAAATTCAAAAATACCCCTAAAAGTATGATAAGATAAATTCCTCCTGAACTACAATGAAATTTTGACATTCTGATTGATAATTATATGCCCTGGACTTGGTAGCACATCTTAGACAGAGTATGACAGATCTAAAATAACAAATCAAAGCAGGGAACAGCTCCTTAACTACCATAATAAAGTGCATTCTAAATCACTGACCTCATCTTGGTAAACAAAAAACTGAAAACCACTACGAGCACTTGGCCAAAAGGATCCAGGCCCAGGCTTTACTTCTTGCCACTACAATGCAACATTGCATTAACATCAGTTAAACGATGAATGGAACGTAACAGATAAATGTAACTAGCCTTCTACAACAGGGGCAAAAAATGTGCACCTTGTACTGATCCAGGTCAAATACATACAAATCGTTATAATACCTACACAAATGGAGTAAAACAGCTGCGTTAATTATCATATGTTATAATACCTACACCTTGTGCTGTTAAGTGAATATAAACCAATTAATGTTTATTACTGCACACGTTTAAGAGAAACTCATTCTATTCCTAGATGGAAAACAACAAATCAAGCAGAAAGACAGAGCACAGTAGTTTTCATGTTAAATAGTTGACAATGTGTATTGCAAACAACGAGGTATTTGAAAACTTAAAAACTCCAATTCCACGACAACTAACAAGTATACAAGAAAAGACAAGAAGGTTCTGATTCTTGGTTCAGCCTCCATCAGTTAGACAAAATTCAAATACTTCAATTATTGAATCTACATTCCTCCAAATGCCAGCCATTATGACACATCCATCTATTAGGCAAAAAAAATTTATAAATATCCTAACCAAAAAGATATAGTATCAAGATGGGCATAAATATTCTCAATCAATTAAAAAAAAAAAATCTAAATCTTATGCTTGTTCCAGCTGAAGAGAATAATCTCATAATGTCATTATCAAGAGCGTAGAAGTATGCCTAGCTCAAAAGCCTCTCATTTATACAAACAGAGATACGACAAAAGAAACTCACAATTAGAGTCCCTACAGTGGTTTAGGACAGAGCCTTAAAAATTCAATAGCCATTCAAAGGTTAAATGTCTCTATTAATTAATTCTAATAATGGTGATGCAACAAAACAAACTCACAATTAGAGTCCCTATACTGTATTAGGACAGACTCTTAAAAATTAAAGAAGACAGACAATCAACACAAATCCATGAGTTAACAATGATGAAACCTTCAACAACGTTGATAAAGACCCATCAACAACCTCACTTCTCTAAGCGTGTCATAGAATCCACCGAAAACAATAATCTTGTGCTTGTATAAAACCTGTAACAGAGTCAAATAAAATTATAGAAAAGAACAAATACCATTGAGATGAAAAGACAGGACTAGTACATGAATTATGAAAATGTATCAAAGAGTAGGCATTAACTACCACAAAGATGATATAATTATCATATAGCTAGACATGATGAAATTCAAAAAGCAATTGAGCATAAAGCTGAGAAGTCTACAAATTGGTTATTCAACTAGAAAGAGAAAAAATAAATAATTGTGAGCATGCTTATGTTGGTCTGCATATGTAGGGATCAGTGTGTTGTGTAGAGAGAGAGAGAGAGAGAGAGAGAGAGAGAGAGAGAGAGAGAAAGAGAGAGATGGAAGATTCTAAAGAGTAAAATTAGCAAGAAATCAACACCAAAGAGTAAAAAACAAAAAAGTAAAATTAATTATGCAATCCTTAAAAGGCATCAATGACAATAATGAATGAAAATGGAGTTATTAAATTACAATACACTAACTAAAAAGCATCTTGAGGAAGGCTGCACAGTAAGTGCTGAGAACAACTTTCTAATTCTTTCAGCAACTAAATGGCACAAACTTGATGGTTAACAAACAGAGACTGGAGAGTTGACCAATTCTATAGCATTGATGAGGACTGAACAGCTTGGCTCTCACTTTTCTAGCTTTCTAATACATGTAGGACTTTTCTAATTATTATATTCTCTTAACTTATCTGAACCAGGTTTGAAAGAAAGAGATGACAACCTAATATGATTAAAAGAGTTCTAAATACAACTGCAATACTTGATATATGAAGTAGATATAACTTGAGTGGATTGTTTGATCTAGATATATCCTGATAGGATAATGGTTTGGTCCTTGCTAATTATCTTTTTAAGTTTCAAAATTGAAACTTTTGGTAGCATGTCAATCTGAAGTGACCTGAACTTACCATTCGATGACCTGAGCGTGGACTAGGGCATCCTTTTAGATTTATCTGCTCCCATTGGTTTGTCTTCAGGTCCAATGTCCAAAAGTCCTATGCCAAGAAAATCGAAAGGCAAGATCATTAACTTAAGCACAAAATTGAAAGATATATAGGTAAATCAGTTCAAAACCCAATTTTTAATTAACCATGTATTCTTGAAAAGAAGAAGCAAGATGACAGAGGATTCACCTTGTAGTGATGGAACCTCTCTTGATTTGGGGATGTAAACTCACCACCTAATAACAAAAGATGTAACTATTTAAGTGATGCAAATGAAATTGAATGTGTGTGATTGTCTGTGAATGTCTGCATGTTTGTACATATGAAGCCAAAATGTAATCAATTTACCAAAGATATAGAGATTATTCTTCCAAGAAACAGCCTGATGAGCACTACGAGGAGGTGGACTATTAGGGCTCGAAATTAACTTCCATTCCTGCTTTTCCACATCATACCGGTAAAGATCACCATACACAAATGTCTGCAAAAATTCAAATGAACTTAGTATCAGTGTGAGTAAAACAGAAACATCATTTTTCTTCAAATTAAACAGATGATTACATTGATGAATCTTAAAATCTAACCTTATTACCGTTGTAGAATTCACCCCCATAAAGGATCAATTCTGTCTCTTTCATAGGATTTATGTTTAGCTACACAATAATTCAGCACAATCGTCAAAAAATCAATCTCATTGGTAGAAGTAAAAGATGGGCCCACTCAACAAAATCAATAAGATAACAACTACAAGTAAGTGCATTACCGTACAGTTGGATCGGGGAGACGGTGCTGGGACATTCTCCTCAACATGAACTTCCTTCTTCTTTGCCTCTTCCTTTTGTATACTCAACTGTGGAACCAAAATACATACGATACAATCATACACTTCAACAAAACATTTACTACTTCATTGTTTTACTCTAAGAAACCTACATTATACTGACACCTATCTAAACTTGACCATTCAATTCATAAACCAAGCAGAATTTGACCATTACATCTCTTTCTGACAAAACCCATTAAATCTAAACATATATTTGACTCAAAGAGACCATAAATCGGCTAGCCTATGATGTGTAGCCCTCCTTCCAAAAACAATTAACATAGAACATTTTCTATATTTTTTATGTTGCGTAGCTAAAATCCTTTCATAAACAAAAAAGGATAAGGTTCTTCAAGCAAAATTATTCTTTAATTATACTCTAAAGTAGTTACTTGATCTTAGATATAAATATGTGTGCTTACTCTTCTTTTTTTAATAGTTTATTTTCCCTCACAAATTTGATGATGATGGAAGTAGATCCGAGACACACATATGTTTTTTTCTTCACCATCGTTTATTTTCTGAATTGTAGCAAATGGTTGGTAAGGATTAGAAGATCAACAGCCTACCAATTTATTTATAGAGTGGTTGTACTTTTACTCTTCTAATTTCTACTGCAACTACAAAATGAGATTTTTAGCCACGAATATTATAAAAAATAAGCTTCACAACAACAAAAAAAAATGAAGGAGTTGATTTCTAAAGTACTCTTTGATTTATGCAAATTGAAAGGGCAATTACTACAAAATTTAGTAAAACATAATCATTTCGGATTTAAAAGAATGTCAAGTCCCATTTTGATAAATGATTGATTTGAAATGTAATGAGAGAGAATTATATTTTGTTAACACTGAATGGATACTAATTTTTCATATATAAATTCAAGCTTGAACCTTTTATTGAATTCCATTTTTTTTATTCATACTTTGGCCCCCCTTAGCTGAATTCTAGTTCCCTCCTAGGACTAAGGTTTTCAACTCCCACCCAATATAATACAAGTACTTCCAGTGAAACAAACAGAAGATAACGTAAATTCCAAACACTGTAATCAAACAATTTTCATCATTCTGCTTTAAAAACACACAAACACAATTTGATCATTCTCGACAAAAAAAAAAAAAAAATTCTGGAAGTAGAGAATGATACCAAAATAGCATCGATATCATCCTCGGGAGAGAGCTTCTTGGACTCTCTGCGAGCTTTCTTTTCCTCTGCTTTCGCTGTTTTCTTCTCTGTTTTCTCTTTGCCTTTTCCGGGCTTCTTCGTTTTCTTCCCCATCTTTACAACTGCGGCTAGCTCTGGGAGCAGAGTGAAACAGAGACTATATAAACGACGGCGTTGGGTTTTGATGGTGTCGTTTTGTAATGGGATTGATGAAACGCACCGTTTTTTATGTTTATCGAAACCCTCCCCCACGACGAGAAATCTGGCGGGAGACCTTTGAATTGGGCTAAGGCTAATCAATCGTTGTGTGGGCTTCCAGGAATGGGCTTTGATGACCCAAAATTTATCTGGATCAATTCTCGTTTGAATTGGAGCAAATCCATTCGTTTTGGTTCGATAGAGAGAAAAAACAAGAAAAAAAAATGGTAAATAAAAATAGAAGATTTTTTTTTTTTTAATGTCATGTGACTTTTTTTCTCATTTAGGTGTTTATTTTAATATTATTTTTTTATTATAATAAAATGACACGTATCCAATCTATTAGTCACGTCATCAATTTTTTTGTTAGTTAGATGATAATAAAGATAAATTCGGAACCAACTTAGCAAACTCAATGACTAAAATGAAACAAAAAAGAAGAAGTCAAGGACCAAAACGAAAACATGATTTTTTGCTGACAAAATATGATTAAATCATGTTTGATCTTATCTAAAAAAGTTAGAATTACATTAGGCAAGTTGTTTTGTACAAATTCTCTTATATGAATTTTTATTTATTAATTAGACATGTACCATATAATATATATTACCAACTTAGCAAACTCAAGGATTAAAATGATTAAAAAAAAACCTCAGGGGACCAAGATGAAAACATGATTTTTTGCCAACAAACCATATATTAATATCTTTTATCGAACTATCCCATGCAATAAAAGGTTTTGATTTTTTGTTAATTTTTCTAATTTTGTCACACATAAACTTGTGAAAGTACACATTTTTCTACGTCTCCATTCTAATATATATTTTTAAATTTGGTTTTTAGAGTTATAAAAAGTGTTAAAATAATTTAGTTTAAACTAATTAGAACTCATCGTCTTTATAGATAAAGAAATTTAATACTAAATAAATTTTGATTAAATTGGGTTTTATATTCTATAAACAAATTCTAATTCAAACTTTTATTTACTATTGCTTATAATTAAATATATATCATATATCAAATTTTGTTATTACAACCACCTACTTGTAGGGATTAGTGAATAGTATACACACACAATATTTGGGACGAGATGAGGTTTGTCAGATTGCGGCAGGTTGGGGAAATTTGTCCATCTATACTCCCAGACAAGGGTTCAAGCCTTCAAGGGATTGTGAGAGAGACAAAATGATCGATACATAAAAAGTGTGGGTATTGTAAAATAAACCTAAATGATATTTTCTTAAAAAATAAGTTTTTCTAAAGAGTAGCAAGGATTAATTGACAACTAAAATCATAATGGTCAACCATTTGAAAAAAAAATAATCATAAAAGAACTTTCCATACAAGTAAATTTTATTTCCTTCCCTGTCATTTTCCTTCCTTCTTTGCCCAACAGGTCATAAAATATTAAATGACCTTCTTAAATAGACTAATTTGGTTATGCTATTTTAATAGCCGTAGTTAGGCACTATTTTTACACAACAAAGAGAGAAAAGCAGTGCAAGAAAAATGGGCAGGACCTTCATGCTTCTTGTGGTTGTTTGCATCTTCTTCTTTTTTACGGTTGAGTCTCAAGCACAGATTGTACCAGCTTTATACGTATTTGGAGATTCATTTGTTGTCTCTGGCAACGACAATCCACTAGACACAGATGCAAAAGCAAATTATGCACCTTATGGCATAGATTTTCCTAATGGACCGACTGGCAGGGTCACGAATGGCCTTACAATTGCTGATTTCTTTGGTACGTTTGATTCTTCACATATATCAAACCCAGCAACAAATGAAAAATCTATATGTATCCTAGTATCTTTTTATTCATTACATCTATGATATATTCGTGTCAAGAGTATTTATCAAAAATATTTGTAGCAAAAGAGAAGAAGACTATTTATATAAAATAAAAAAATGCTGAATTTTAAAAATAATTTGAATTTATGTATGCGAATACACTAGAAAAATCTGAATGGGATATGATAGATTGATGTAGGGGTATGCATTCAACGAATGCATCCCACCAGCACAACGAACCGAACCCAACTCAACTTCTTGGGTGGGTATTAAGTAGGTTTTTTTTTTGAAGCTCGAGTTAAATTGAGTTTGGATTGACAAAATTTTCAAAATAATCTGACTCAACCCACGTTATTGACATTTTGAAAATTTTTGAAAAGTATATGTATTTGTGTGATTTTGAGACTAAATTAGCTTGAAGGATGCTAATGCTATTACTTCTTTAAGGACAGAATAACGTTGAAATTTGTTGTGATTAACACTCTTAAATCCTATTAGCTTTGTGATCTAAATGCAGCTCAATTGCTTGGAATACAAGTCCCCCCTCCATTCTTGCTTGTTAATGCTACAGCAGAAAAATTCTATGAGGGTTTTAACTATGCATCTGGTTCAGCCGGGATCCGCTCTGAAACTGGCACTGCTGGTCAGGTAGTAAAGTCATTTTTTGATTTCCACTTGGCAGTTTGTAATATGTAATTTCTGTTTTCCACTTTGCTTTTCTAATGTAATTTTATAGGGAATGTTTTATAATATGTAAACTAGATGTAATTTAAGAAAGGGTAGTCATTTGACTCATGTAGAGTAATGTAGTCACTTACCACAAAAGAAAAGATTACTACTTGGTGTGACAATAACTTCTAAGACGCAATACATACCATCTACATGCTATTAATCCATACCGTCCATACATATCATATAAAATGTGAACATATATTAAAAAATTATTTGTGAACGTTAATGTTTATAATTTGTGATGTGTACACACTTTGGTGTTTAATATATGTTATTATACAAAGACAAATAATCTTTTTTATTCCTCTATTGACTGTATCATCATGCAGGAGGTAACCTTGAGCATGGAGAAACAAATCGAGTTGTTTAGAAAGACAGTTCAAGAATATTTGCCATCGCATTTTAGTAGTGCAATCGAGCTCAAAGATTACTTGTCAAAGTCTATTTTTCTTGTTATCATTGGCAGCAATGATTACTCCCACAATTATCTTTCAACCCAATACAATAGTAGTCGCATTTACAACATGAAACAATTCGCTGACCTCCTTACATACGGTCTCGAACAACAATTACAGGTGAGTAATTAATTTCCTTCCCTATACATAGTCTCATGTGTAATAATGTGTGTGCATGGTCTTTATTTTGTGCAGGAATTGTATTTGTTAGGAGCTAGAAAGTTTGTAGTGTTTGAAATTGATGCCATGGGTTGTGAACCAGCTTTCCTCCAAATTGAAAAATCAAATCCCAAATGTTCAGAGAAAGTGAATTCTTATATAGGTACTTACAATCACAAACTTGGAGTTATGCTTGAAAGAGTGGGCAAAGCTGTTGTAAATTCAACATTCGTTCTGGCAAAGAGGTACCAAATAATGAACGATTTGGTGGCAAATCCTACTCGTTATGGTGAGTCCTCTTCTCTCCCATTCAAAAATCCATTACACTAAAATTGTGGGAAAATGAGAGAACATAAATTTGTATTTTTGATTTTCATTAAATTGAGCATAGTTTAGGTAAGAGTGACTTCTTTTTGAAGAAAAGATAATGAAGGGTCTTTGAGATAGTTTGATCATGTATAAAGAAGACTGATTAATGTATCAGAAATAGTGACTTAATTTAAGTAGTGGAAACAACAAGAGATGGAGGAAAGACCTAAACTAACCTCGGTAGAAATAGTAAAAAAGAACAAATTAATTAAGAAAGTGGACAATCAATATGATTTTGGATAGGATAGAATAACAAAGAAGAATATATGTGGCTGACTACAACTAAGTTGTTGATGTATTATAGTCGATCCCAAAATTTTCAGACTAAGACTTCATTATTTTTGTTGTATTTTCTTTGATATGTATCAATGAAACTCAAATCCAGACATATACTTATTCTTTCTTTCTTTTTCTAGCCATAGCTTTCCCAATGACCAAAAGGACAGCCACAGATTTTTTATTTATTTTTAATTATTATTGTACTTTACTTGTTGATATATTTGGTACGTTTGTAACTAAAAAGATCTCATTTTACAGGGTTAAGAGATTCAGTAAACCCATGTTGTTCCGTTTCAAATTTGGGGCTATGTGTTCCAAATAAAGTCCCTTGCCAAGATAGGAAATCACAAGTCTTTTTCGATGCAGTTCACCCAACAGAAACAATATACAACATAATTGCAGCTCAATGTTTTAATGGTACAGGCCTATGCGTTCCAATGAACATCCAAGAACTTGCAAAGAAGTAATGGAGATGTTCTCTTGAAATTTTAAATAAGTACCAGCCTTGGAGGCACATAGACATGTGCTTGATTTATTAGAGGACTTCATTTTATTAGGTGGTATTATAACTCATCATGTGTTATAAAATTTAGGTACAGTTCCTTAGGTCAAGTACATTATGTTCCCCAATTGAATTCAAACACATGGTTGCATTAACCAATGAAACACAAACAATGTTATCTTTTCCAAAAATATTTAAATTCAATGTATTTGAATTCAACTAAGAACCTAATGTACTTGACGTAAGGAACTGTACCTAAGTTTTACCCTTTGGCATGACAATTATAATGCATACTCTCTCGTGGGTGCATCTCCCAATAATGAACAAATTAAATGACACTTTTAAACTTTCCGATCTCTCTCTTCTTTGTCATGTTAATTTTGTAACCTTACTTTTATTTGTTGGATCACCGTTCATGCTTATTGATACTATTGAGGTTTTCAACTATGCAAGAGGCTTTGTTGGGATCCTTCCCGAAACCACTTTGTAAGAAAGAAAATATTAAAACTTACAACTATCGTGACCATAGATATGATTAATATCACATCAACAACATGATGAGATTTAAATTTTTTTATTTATTTTTTGTTTTGTATTTAAAAGTTGACACATTCATGTGTATAGTTTGTTAACTCAAAAGAATCTTGTAATTTTGGAAAGATTTACTTCCTCAATACTTATCTTAAAAAGCGTTAGGAAACAAATCAGGTTGTTTAGAATGACTGTTCGAAGATATCTGTATTCACATTTTGCAAGCAAAGCCTGTCCAAGTCTATTTTTTCATATTATTGAGCCAATGCTAGTCAAGGCTACAATCCTGAACAATTCGTTGAATTCCTCTTTAAGCAAACCGGAAATCACTTACAGTTACAGGTAACTCAACCATTTTTAATAATCTGGGTACTCTATTATCCATATATGTATGTGTATAATAAAGAGAGGAAAAAGAATGAAATAGTGATATCATATATCATATATGTTATAATTAGCCAAAAAAAAAAAAAAACATATATGTTATGTGAATGCAGGATTTGTACCTGTTGGGAGCTAGGAAATTTGTAGTTTTTGATATGGGTTCAATAGGTTGTTTGCCAGTCATGTTAAATGCACCTCAATGATAAAGTCAATTCTATAATAGCTATTTACAATGCCAAGCTTGCAGCAAAGCTCAATGAATTAGGCTCCTCCCTTAATGGCTCAAATTTTGTTCTCGCAACTATGCTTAGATTTTTTTTTTTTAATGAATTAGGCTCCTCCCTTAATCTAGCCAACTTCAATTTTTCAATGATCCTCCCTAGTATATGGTCTTTTAGTATATATAATGAAAATTGCCTACACTATCTGCTCAATGATAGCCTCTTGGCCAACAAATAAAATTAGTTAAATTGAACTAATCTTAAATAAGAAGTAAACTGAAGGTGGGTATTTTTTCACGTTATAATGGAACCGCGTCAAACCTCACAGCACGTAGATTCTCAGTCCATTGGAGACTGTTGGATGATAAAATAGAACAAGATACAGAACACATAATTTTAGGTGGTTCGGCAATTTGCCTACGTCCACATCCAGATCAATAATATATCAAATTTAGTTGTAAGCATAATAAAATACATTACCCGAACACTTGAGAGACTCTCTCTCTCATATCTCTTTCCTAGCCTTTTCTTTCTTTTGGTCTCTCAGCCAGTCCATCCCTTTTTACGTTGCTTTTCCCTTTCCTTTTATAGAATCCTTTTTGTCCAAGAATATGACAGAACTTCACAGAACATGTAAATGATATTTTGTAGATATTTCTTGTTTTACCCAGCTGTATTTTACAGCTGCAAAGTGGAGACCAAACCCAACTTTGCTGTAAAGTGGAGACCAAACCCAACTTTGCCTCCTATTTTGTTTGTAGCCCTGTATGTGTCTTAATCAATTTTTCCCCCTACATAAACATTTGCTTATATACCGAATGAAAGAAAACTAACTATTAAAGTTGTAAAAGCACATAATTTTTCACATAGAAGTATAAAACCTCACCCACCTTTGTGGAATGAGGTCAAAATGACTTTCAGAGAAGATGACAAATTGATCATTGAAGGAATCACAAATTTTCTTGACATTTTGAATAGATTACATCTTTGATTATCTTAACAACATATGACAACTTGATCCCGTATTTGGGATAAGGCGATGGCGTATGGTTGAACTTGAAAGAGAGAGGATATGTTTCATACAAGGCCTTACATCCTTGAGGGAGTGATAATACCTGGAAAAAGAGGATGTGGGAGTAGGTTTTCCTCTTACAAATCATGTATGCAAGAATGAAAAACATTGACAACCTTGAATGATTTTCTCATATGCAATTGAAGAAGAGGTATATAGCAGCAACACAGCAAAGTAAAACCCCATGAAAAACCACAAAAACAAAAGAGACAGGATATAGCACAAGAAAAATTAGAAGCAAAGCAAGAAAATACATTACAAAGACATTTATTTACTAATTATAAGAGCCCAAATTAAAACAAGAAACAAAAATCAAGTCATTTGTGATGTTTCCAGTTATGTGTGTTACCTAGCTTTGGCCAAAAAGATTCACAAGCTTTCTCTAGTTCCTTCTTGTTTCTGTCAAAGTTTCATTGATTTCTCTGGCAATCTTATATAGTCCAATATAATGCTTTCCTTCCAAGTTCCAACTAAGAAACAATAATCTAAGGTTGTTTGGGGTTGGTTGACTTATCTCGCCAACTGTCAATCTAAAGTCTAAGTCAATATTTTTCCATTTTATAAGCTAGTGGTAGTGGCCTAGTGGGTAATCCAACTCAACAATAAAGACCCATTTAAAATAATAATATAAAAATACCTTATTTTGCGTATGGCCAAATGTCAACTACTTTCAATTATATCAATTTTTTTATTAAATCTAGTGATGGATCTATGTCTCGATATGCTTATTAAGCAAGCTAAATTTCATGTCGATATGATATTATTCACTACTCAATCCAAAACTTCTACTCTTCTTTTCTTAATAGATTTTTAAAATTTGTTGTGATACCTAGGCATAGAATTCTTGAATCCATTTTCTAGTATAAACTTGCTTTAGTGAAGGTGTATATATATATATACCACCAGCCAGTGTGAAATAATATCGAGTGTAGTCTTCAGGGTGTAACGGCTGATAGAGTATAGAGCACTCTTTTTAGTAAGCTCTTGTGTCTTTTGTACGAGAAAGACTGGAGTGTATTTAAGGTTTGAGTTTCTAGATAGAGTCTTTGTGTCACAATTGTAATTTCTTTATTTTATAGTGAAACTTTTTTTGTGTCGCCATCTGTGAATGTAGGTAGATTGCCAAACCACCTAAATTCTTATGTTCTCTAGGTGTGTTTATTATTTAATTTTGTCTTTATTATTATTGGTTTGAATCTCCGAGGTGATATTTGCACAACAAAATCTGGAAAATCTTAACTTTGAACCCATTGTATATAATTCTACATTTGACACAGGCAACAATAAAAGAATATATATATATATATATATATTTAGAGAAATTAATTCTTAATTTTCGAATTTCTTGATATTTGGTGAGCATGATAATATATAGACTTGATATGAACCTAATTCCAAGTTATTGATTAGGTAAAATATTAATTTATGAAAAATTATTAAATATTGATATAACATTATAAAGAATTAGACCACATGTAATATAATTACGAACTTAATACAATTCAAAAAATAATTATGAACTTAGAAGATTTAATATATATCTATGGGGTTCAATTGAACACGACAAGGTCATAGGGTTTGCTTCGAAACTGATCCTAGGTAACTTGACAAGATGATCGTGCCTGCAACCCATGTGATTAGAAAAAAGGAAAATATTAATTATGATCTAAATACTCTAGCATAATTTTCAAATTTATAAATTTTTGTCCGCGACTACACTTTATCGTTTTCAACATTATTAAAATTATATCATTTTCTGAGTTTCAATTAACTCAATTGATAAATTTCTTAGTCGTCAAATAAGTTCCAAATTATATATATATCATCTCCAAAGTTTTCACTTACCACCATATAATAAGTTTTGGAGTAAAATTTAAACACAGTTCCTTAGTTTAAGTATATTAAATTCAAACACATAGTTGCATTAACCAATGAAATACAAATAATATTATCTTTTCCAAAAATATTTAAATTTAACTAAAAATCTAATATACTTAATCTAAGAAATTAAGCAACTAACTAACTGTAACTAATTTTATCAAAAAAAAAAAAACTAACTGTAACTAATTTTACCCATAAGTTTTTTATTTTTGATACTTTCCTGTTTTTGCTGGTTTTAAGCACGTTCTCGTAGGTGCAGGAATACCCCTATCCTTGACTGGAGTGTAAATTACCTGGAAACCAAAGCCAACTAGCCAAGTCCCACAAAGCTTTTTGTTTCTCAGGAAAGCCCAGAAAACTGTTTTAGAATCTTAAAAGAGAGATGAAGAAAGCTACAGCAATCGCTTCAATTCTTTTCTTGATATCTCTTTCTCTTCAAGACATAGCCTATGCGCTAAACCAGGTACTCATGTATAAGATATTAAAAATACTCTAGTAAAAACAAAATTGGATTTTTAGTTTTTTTATAGATTCAATATCATATTTTGAATTCTGGGTTTTCATTGTGATGTTGGTAGTGAAAGTAGTAGCTGTTTTTTAATGGATCTGGTTCTTAAATTTATGCTGGTAAAAATATAACGTGGAGTATCTATATGCTTTGTTTCGTAAGCCCTTCAAGCTGATCTTTTTTTCTTGTTTTTATTTATTTATTTTGCTTCAGGGTTCTGAAGGATTTGCAGCTTCAAGGTAACACAGCTTTCTTGTCATATTAGACAGAAGACATAGTTAATGTTTTGAGTTTTCTGTTTTAATACTTGTTTTGTAAAGAACAAAATTAAAAGATAGTTTTATTGTTTTTTTCGAAGTCAGAAACACGTTTAGTAAACTGAAGAAAAGAAAAGAAAAAAGGATAGCTTTGTACTTGAATGCTTATCATCATGATTATTATTATTATTGATAAGTTACACACGCACAGTGGGACACTACACCCGTTCTTGTGGGAGGAGTAATGTTATTTGAGCCAGGGCTCATTGGCTTGAATGCTTCCTCAATTAGGATTAGATTCCCCTAGAGTTCTTAGGGTGACTCTATCATGGAGTTCTTAAAAACTTATTCATCTATTTTGAAACGAGTGAATTGGATTTTGTCACGTTATCAACATTTAAATAAATGTTGACTATTACCATTTTGTTATCGATTTAAATTATTGATAATGTGACAAAAGAAAATCCACTCATTTCAAAATGCATAGATAGGATTTTAGGAACTTCATATTAGAGTTACCTAAGAACTCTAAAGGATCATAATCCACTCAATTAGTATTATGTATTCATTATGCCCACTAACTGATTCTATATGTTTTAGTACAAAGTTTGGTCATCTGATCTTGTTATATGTTTTATGTTAGAACTCTTAAGCAAGAGCAAGAGCATGCTCATGAAGTACATTGTTCTAGAGAAAGGAGTAGGGCAGCTTGGAAAATAATTGAGGAGGTATTGAAAAATGTTTCATAGTATTACAAAACTGTACCGTGTGAAATTGTTGCTTAAAATGACATCCATGATTTTGTTGTTTGTACATCTTGTGTAGTATTTGATGCCATTTGTGGAAAGAGAAGACTTTCAGATTTTGAGTAAGTGTAGACTTCATCACGACAATGATCTATTCAGAGATCAGGAACAGCACAAGATTCATGTGGATATAAATGAATGGCGATGTGGATACTGTAAGAAAAGCTTCCGTGCTGAAAAATTTCTTGATCAGCATTTTGACAACAGACACTACAATCTACTGAATGTTGTATGTGGACCCGGGTTCCTTGTCTTTATATGCTAGGGAGCATTCATTCACTAATTGCCAGCTGCAATTTTCAGATTGCTGCCATGCAATGAACATTACATTCTAATTGTTATTGCTCTATGGCATAGTGCTTATTGTCATTCATGCATTGACCATTGTAAATCATAAAAATTAAAACTTTCTTGTGGAGTTGACCATGCCCGTACTGCTATCAACTGAGTACTTTTCTCTCTCCCTTCTTATCTCTATTATTCAGCATTATATATATTTTCCAATTAAATTTTAAAATAGCAATATAGATCAAACTTAGCTTAGATAAACATTTTCTTCTTTCCTATTTTATATATTGATTTGTTTAATTTTTTGACCAAGTTATAGTATAACTAGCTGTAATTTATAACGTTTATTTTCATGATCAAGACAACAAAATGCTAATGGTTCATAATTATCTGGTTGAGTTGGCATGGTTCATACTCAAATTTAAATTTATTAAGTCAAATGATTTGACAAGTATCACACTGATTATTTTAATAAGTAAGAATTCAATAGAAGCATTACATGCCTAACACAACTGAAATGTGAATAAACTGTGAACCATAGCATCACAAGTCTAAAGTCTTTTCTTTTTCAAACAAAAAATAGAAATAAAAATAAATGTAAAGAAAATTTAATTCATTATGAATGATATGTGCTCTATTCTTCGATGGTGGAAATACTACATTGCATTTGTAATTGCATTAAATTCTGTAAGCTTGCCTCCAGTTCATGTCAAACTAGCCATGTTGAAATTTCCATGCTTTTAAGATTTAAAGACATGATAATGAATTCATGAATTATATTTTCAAGAGAATGTGTAATAATAAATTAGTCTCATTTTTAATAGAGGGTTGTGGCCTTTGCATTCAGAAAACTTCTATTAACTTTACATAACAAGCTTTTAATAAATGCAGAGTCACAGCAAGTGCTTGGCTGATTTATGTGGGGCATTGCATTGTGATGTCATGATGAATACCAAGTTGCCCAAAACCAAGTGCAATCCTGCAGCTGCTGCAAGGAATCGCCACCTATGTGAGGTTGCTTTTGAGTGATATAATTGCGTTCTTTGTTGATTTTAGTGTTTGTGTTGCTTATATCTACTGTATTCCATGCAGAGTCTTGCCGATACTTGTTTTCCTGCTAATCAGGGTCCCTCAGCAAGCCGTCTTCATGGTATTCTTTCGTTATCTTCAAGAATATATTCTGTCTTGTTTCTGTAACCTTTGACTTTTATTGACATGCTGTTAGAATTTTCTTTTCAGTATATCTCGTTGCTAATTCTTATGGTGTTATTCTGATGTACTGGTAGATTTGTTTTTGCGACAATTTTGTGATGCTCACACTTGCTCGGGAAAACAGAAACCCTTTTCTAAAGGAGGCAAGGTAAGGCTTCACTCTCTTACTGCAGTAGTTGGATTTTAAGGTAGAGCTCCAGTTTGTAATTATTCTTAATAATTTAAGTTGGTTAATATTATTACAGAATAAGGAATATTTTCCTGCTTGAGTAAATGTTTTGCCCATTTAGGTTATCTGGCATGCCTTTCACAAAGCTCTTAGTAAAAAGTTTTTACCTGCTTAATTCATGCTGCTTTTTCTGGATGGCTTGTTCTTTGAAGCAGTTAAAGCAGTCTTTAAGGTCATAAGAGAATAGATCACCATAAAAAGATTTTTTTATTTTTTTTTCTGTGCCAAAGGGTTCATAATTTCAGGCAATCGTTGTTATCTCTCCCTGAAATCCATACCATCAGAAAGAATCTAGGCATCCTGTTGACATGTTGAATTTTATTTTTTAAATATTTTCATCATATTTAATGTTTGCTATCCACTGTATCATCTGTGCAGAAGGAAACAAGTGTATTCTACCTGGCTATTTCAATACTGACTATGATGCTGCTCCCTATTTTCTATCTAATTGTTTATTTGCACCAAAGGTACCATTTTCAGATTTTCCAATTTCCTATTTGATGAGTGTTTGCAATGATTTTTGTAATGTTTTTGTGTATTTTGCAGTGAAATGAGGAAGAATACCCAAGAGCTTAGGCGGATCTCAAAAGTTGGAGAAAAAGCAAAACCCTCATAGTTGGTAATCTATGTACATACTTCATAGAAAATGAGAGACTTCTTTAGTATATTGCTGAGGTTGACAAACTTAATGTCCTTTGATTGTTAAGTCAAGGTTCAAGACAAATGACCTTTGGGATCATAACAGTGTTACTTCAGTAGCTGGTATAATGGTTCAAAAAGTCAGAAAAAAGGTTGACAAATGTTTTAATGAAAATTTAACATTTTCGTTCTTAAAGCATTTTAATGAAAATAATTAGAAAATATATTAAAAACCACAGATTGTCATATATGTTGGTTGAGAATGTCAGGAAATTACTGCCAATGGCCTGTAGGCCAACTGGCACCTCCCCCTCCCCAGTGAAGGCATGTCTGGGGGTCGAATCCCTTTAACAAATTTACCTACAAAAAACAAAAAAAAAAACGAAAAAGAATGACAGGAAATTACTGTTGTAAAATAATGTCGTTATATCTTTGTATTCCTCTATAATCTGTAGTGATAATTTACGAGGCTTTCTTTAGGAACATTATGACAATGTAGTGGCTGCTATTGAAACCATGAGCTGGGCTCAACGACTATAGTGCCTTTTGTTAAAGCCAGAGACATGGTCTCCGACCAAGTGTGGTATCTTTCGGTGTAATTAGGATACCAATATGTTATAGCCAGAGCAACCAATATGCATTTTTCCTCTAATTGGGTTGATCATGCTGTCAGATACATAGAATTGTTCTCTATGATAGTAAAAGTTTTGTCGTTTCCTAAGAACTTTGTTTGAATAATCTTGCGTTTTGGTAATAGTGAGATACGTTCCATTGTAGACTTCCTAAATTCTGTTTCATTTAGACAGTAACTAGTTCCTTTATTCAATAAGATTTCATCACTTATCCAAAAAAAAGTAAAATTTGTGTGGGCTTATCTCAAATGGTGCTATATTGCTCAGCTCCATTGTTCTCTTGCCGCAGGTCCAGGCCGTTGCAGTTATCAAGCAAGTGAACGTGGAGTAGAATGACCAGATTTATTCTGTGTCAAATCATCACAATAGATTCCTTTGAAAATCTGCATTCGCCATGGAAGTCATAAGGAAGGAATTGCATTGGATATGCTTAAAGGAAATTGGAGGCCACCTTGTTAAATTTCCATTTGCTGGTGAAACTCTTCCTCAAATAAGGATCTAATTATCAATGGAACAGCAAAGATATATGAAAATTTTAATATCTGTTGTCCTGTAAATCTTTTCAATGAAACCCTTCATTGATGCTAGTTCCCCCGAGTGCATTTCGAAGCATAATTTGTCTTATAAGAGTTCTAGTGCTTCTACATTGATTTTCAGATTGATGAATATGCATATGAAATGGCATCATGTACTCATGCAAATTTGGATCATATGTCCAATCCATTTTGTTCTCGAAAAAATATGCACTCAAACATTGTTGTTACCAAAAGGGCTAAAAGAAGGGCTCAAAGTGTAGTGAGTAAGAATCCATCTTAATGGACAAGCTAAGTACCTAACCCCCTTCCGAGGAGCTGCCAGGCTTGAAGAACTTCATCTCCATCATGGAGATCCTCCAGACCCTTAGCCTAACCCAAATTATTGGTAAATACATCAAGGTCTTGAATTCACGATCTCACTTGGGTGCATATGAACTAAAACTCATTAGCTGAACAACATGAAATTTTATTTGATGAAAACTGGATCACTTACATATCAACTTCCTCTACAAAGTGGACCATTAGCTCACATAAACCCAAATGGATGTTTTAAAAGCTAAGTGGTTGCTCTGTCTAAACTTTGATATGTGCTTGTCCAAACCGGCTAATATTTTAATCTCTGTTGAATATACAATATTCTATCATCGGCACATTCCATCTCTAACTTAATTATTTACCCTCTGGCACAGAAAAAAAAAAAAGCCTTTTTTTTTTTTTTTTTTTTTTTTCCTTTCTTACTCAAGTTTTCACATCTTTAAATATAGAAATGTTGTACTAGTTCTTTATTCATAAAAGTATTTCTCCTTGAGACATTAATTTTCACCTATAACTTTATAGTCTGGTGTTCTCTTTTTAATGTTTACAAAGGTTTGAAACACAATTAATCATGAAACAACATTTAAGGAATTATGAATTTAGTAAAACAAAACAAAGAGAGAGAGAGAGAGAGAGAGAGAGAGAGAGAAAAACATTACTCTATAAAAAATTCATTTTGTCAATGCAAAAACAGAAATTATTACAAAAAACATCATATATATATATATATATATATATATATATATGAATAGAACAAAACGTATCTCATGTATCCAATATAAGTAAAAACTAAGCGGACTTATGTATCAGAAATTATTATACAAAACATCAGCACAATTTCCATAAGAATATATCTCATGTAAAAAATCATCTTGTCATTGCAAAAACAGAAATTTTACATATCAACTTCCTCTACAAAGTGGACCGTTAGCTTCACATAAACCCAAAAGGATGCTTTAAAAGATAAGTGGCTGCTCTGTCTAACCTTTGATATGTGCTTGTCCACACAGGCTGATATTTAAATCTCTTTAGCAGATACAAGATTCTATCATCGGCACCTTCAATCTCTAACTGAATGGTAAAAACCTTCTCTGCTGGCTAACTTCACCCCCACCCCCCACCCCCCTACCATGCTCTGCCTTGTGCTTTCAAGTTAAGTACCACCTATACTATTCTGCCTTGTAATGGCCCCAAAGCGAACAACTTGCTTGTATCTTGATTTCCTTGTTCTATCAGCACGACTGGTTTGTAAGCTGGCCAAGTTCTCAGAATCATGAACACCAGCTCAACAATGCTATATAATAATTAAGTTCAGCTACACATTCTAGTTTGTCATAGCATCAAAAATCTAGTGTTATAAAATCAAGATTCTCATTATTGATGCAACAAATTTGGCTCTTGAAAACTTTCAAAAGGTCACCCTAGGATGATGCTGGTGAAATGTTTCCACATAAATGCTTCACCCTCTACAACCAGTTGCTATAGGCATTGAAACAGCTCCTGATCACTTTCAAAGAGCTCCTAACTCAAATAAGGATCATAGTTCTATGGAGCTATCGCCCCAAATGCTAGGGCTATCAATTCATTTGATAAAAGGAAACCATCTGGATCACTTAGTCGAATATAAGCCAGACTTTTTTCGATCCTGTCCACATCCAACAATGCAGTACTGAGTTCATCTGCAGGCACAACTCTTCTGTGCTCATCCAAGCAAACAACATGCCCACTTTCCACATAAGGTTTATACACCTTGAAAAGAGAGAAAACAAGAGAACCACCATATGCTTCTTTAAAAGACTTCAGATCTAGGCCTCTTGAAGTTCTGAGAGAGAGCATCACAACATCCATGGCCACGTCCTTAGGTTCCACAGAATCATTTCCACAGCAATCCGCCACCCCATTCTCCAAATTCTGCACATAACCTGTGTATTCTTTTATCTTCCTCGGCCTTGAAAACCTCAATCCACCAACATAACTAGCAGACCCAAGGCCAAACCCATAGAAAGGCTTGTTCCTCCAATATGTAAGATTGTGTTTGCATTCAAAGCCACTTTTGCAGTAACTGCTAATTTCATAATGGTTGTAACTAGCATCAGAAAGCGTGTTTGAAGCCATTCTATAGAATTCAGCTGACTGTGTTTCAGAAGGCAGAGGGAACTCCCCAGGTGTGTACCTGCAAGAACTTTCAATGTCAACTTCACATTCCATAACAAAGCAAAAAACTATTTGCTGAAATTACATAAAAAGATCCAAAGTTTATAACATGTTTCAGATTAGGTCTAAGGTTTTTAATTTTGTCAATTAGAGTCCCAAATTCATAAGTTTGAGACTTTAATTAACAAAATTAAAAACCTGATGCCCAATATGAAACAGGTATAAATTCACTATTTTGTTCACTACTGATTTCCATTACTTACAATATTCCAAATTTTGTGCCTTGTTCGACTTGCAAATCATATACGGACACATGGGTGGGTTCTGCCTCAACGGTGAGCCTCAAACTCTCTTCCCACATTTCAGATGTCTGGTTAGGAAGAGATGAAATAAGGTCCATACTCCAATTCTCAACTCCACATGACCCAACAATCTCAATTGCCTCATAAACCTCTTCCAAACCATGTGCCCTCCCACAAGCCTTCAACAATTCCTCTTGAAATGCCTGAACTCCCAAAGACACTCTATTCACTCCCAACCCAATTAACTCCTTCATCTTCTTAGCATCAAAAGTCCCAGGGTCCATCTCCATGGATATTTCAGCATTAGAACTCAACCCAAATTTCAACCTCAAAACTTCAAGAACCGAAGATACAAGCTTAGGTGGCACAAGTGAAGGTGTACCACCCCCGAAAAAGACCGTTTGCAGAGGTGGGTTGGTCTTAGATTCTACTTTTGTCGCATTAATTTCTCGACAAAGCAATTGTACATAGTTTAAGATTCGTGGGTCATCATCGGGTTGGTTAGAAGAAGAGCCGAGAGCGACAATTGGGAAGTCACAGTAGTGGCAGCGCTTTCGGCAGAAGGGTAGGTGGATGTAAGCTGAAGTAGGAGTAAGTTGGGATAGTGGGGTGGTACTGGTGGTGAGGATGGTGTTGGAAGAGGCATTTCGTCGAACACTTGGTGGGTTGTGTTTGAAAGTATTGGTTATATTGCTGTAATAAAACAGTTTTGGGGTTCTGGGTTTGGCGGGAAAGAGTGAGAAAACAGGAGTGAAAGTTGATTTGAGCATCACTATGTGTGTGGGTGTTGTGATAATTGCTGCTATAGCTAGAACTATATGAAGCGAGAAATGTTTGCAGCTTCAAAATAACTTCCCACACACCATGAAACGACGTGGTTTAGATTTGTTTTGTTTTTTAGTGTCTATAATCTGTATCTTGTTCTTTTTCTCATGTGGTCCATTGGAGACTTTATTGGGCTTATCATGGCTTTTAACCACACCGTTACTTGAGAATCCTGAAGTCTTTGAAGTTGTATAGCACGATTCGAACATGCCCAAGTTTCTTTTGGGTCTTCAAGCAAGCCCAAGTTTACGTAACCAAAATTACGTTATCAAATCCCAACAAAGAATACGGTCGTCTTCCATCGGAAATGGGCCATGCCATTGTTCTAAATCCATAAGCAGAATTCATGGAAGTTTAGTGTATGATTCAAAATTGAATGTATTTTTTTTTCTTTTCCCGCTAAACCGAGTGCGTTTGGCAAGCCTTAAAAAACAAAACAAAAAAATGTTGGCCTTTTAAGCTTATTTTGTTGGGCCCAAGACCCCAAAAAGAAAACTTTTTCCCCCTATTTTTTATAATATTTTCCAAATAAACAATTAATAAACTCCAAACACACTCTAGAACTCACAAGTGTATGGCAAGCCTGAAGATTGGAGTTGGAAGATAAGCTCTCTTTATAACAGCATTCACATCAAACTCTTTGTACCATCGTATTAGCCAAATTATAAACAACTACACTCAAAATTGGTTCACATCAAGTTATCTATTCCTTTTCATTTTTTAAAAGTAAAGAGTTACTGTAGCTCTTTCATATTGTTTTTTAATGTTTTTTCTCTCTCATCTCTCATGATTCTCTCATTTATTTGTCTTCTTTCTCTCATTTGTTTTGGTTCAAATCAAGTTATTGAGTAAAAAAAGAATATTTGTATTGAGTAGTAGATGAAATAAAGGGTGGGATAAATGAAAAAAACAAAGGTACCATTTTCTTTCAAAATTTGAATAAACTTTGAAAGAACTGATGCTAATTCTCCAATGACTCTTTGGACTTTACATTGCGTTTTATTTCTTGCTCCTTTAGTTGGGCTATGAGAGAAGCAAACATATGGCTCATTCCTTAGCCAAGGTTGCTTTCCATCTTAAGTCCCCTTTTTGTTGTAATAAAGACACACTCTATTCCTCTGTGTTAGGCTTGGTTTAGAGATGTGTCCTTTGTTTTTTCTTAATGATATTGTTTTGTTCTCTAGCAAAAGAAAAAAGAAGCAAAATTCCAACACAATTCTTAAATGCTTATGACTACTGCTTTCTGGTTTTTAAACTGCGTAGTTTGCTTTCTTTGTGTTACATTTGATTGCTTAGGATTTGCAGCCCTGACCATATATTTTAAAGTTATCAAACGGACCATTTCTTAGTGGTGTACACCAAAAACCAAATTCAGAAGTCTTGAGAATATTTAGACATAAATGAAAATATTAAGAGAGACTTAAGCATACTCACTCAAATTGCACTTATGGATTACTTATATGAAGTTAAATTAAATACTAATTTCCAAACACGGATACAAAATTTTGTTCCATCACATGATAGATCTCTGGTCAAGCAAGATATTTCACCATGTAAGGCCCTTCAAGCTCATAACCCAGTTTCCTATAGTAATGGCGTGTTCCTACACCAGAAATGACGCCTATTTTTGTTGATCTATGCTCTCTGCGTGCAATCCGCTCTGCCTCCTCCATCAAAAGTGTACCATATCCCTGTGGGAATCAAAAGAAGAATGGGATGTCAAACAAGAAATGTTTTGGGGAAAAAGAAAAAGAACTTTAAAGTAAATAGAATTTATTGGCCCTACTCTAAAGGCAAGTACAACATAAAAATTTCTCCATATACAAATTTAATGAACAAGCTTTCAAGGTGTTACCTGGTGTTGTAGCTTATCAGCCTCCCGGCCATGAACTGGAACAGCAGTACCATAAACATGGAGTTCACGAACAATGGAACACTTCCCCATGAGCTCTGGGCAAGAAGTGTTCCTGCCACATTTTCGCAGCCGCAACAATCCAACAAGAATATCCTGTGTCCAACCAGAGAATGAAAATCAAGTCCAATCAGAGAATGAAAAACAAGGGAACGTTATATCTCCGCAACCAAAGTTACTTCCACAAAGATCATACCACAGCAAACAAAGCCAACCTACTAAATGGGCTACTCAATTTATCTACAAATGACTAATGTAAATGACAAAAATGATTAGTTATGAAATTCACTTATAGCTGCTAATGCAAGGACCAAATGAGTCATTCTAGACAGCATTCAAACCATTTGAGTTTAAATTCATTTCTTAGCAACCAGCCATATTTGCATGTGACAAGCACAGAATGATGCCAGTATTCAAGTAGGGAAATGATTAAATGCATGCACTACACCAAGTGAGAGAACAAGCAAGCAAGAGAGAGAGAGAGGCATTCCAAAATACCTGGCGCGTATCTTCATATGAGATAAATGTTTCCCAACCTTCATTTGCCATATAATCACGACGAACAAGTTCAACTTCTTCTGGTCTAATCTTGTGGTGAATATCCTAAAATTATCACAAGTTTTACAATTATTTCAAGTTTTTGCAGTTCATAGCATATAACATTTAAAATAAGTACGGATTTATCCACTTACCTGGATCCCAGCTTCACGTGTTCGAACATCACGGCATTTCAAACCCAAGTCTTCCATTCTAGCTAACGCTAGCTCCCGAAGATTTCCTTTTTCTACCCCAGATGTAACCAGAGGCATGGGAATATCCCGCTGAACTCTATAAACACGTGTCCATGGGGGTACCATGGCTAGGATCCTTGCTACTATGTCCACAAGTTGCTCAGGTGGATAATTTCTATACCTGCAAAATGAGTTTGATAATTAAAATTTCCCAACACAAGTCTTTCTCACATGAATTGGATTTTGAGGCATGCATTTTATAACCAATAATAGAATATGGCACATTTCCTAAAAACCCTGTATTAAAATTGTCCCCACCCCTTGACAGGGTTTGGGGGGAATGGGGGTGGGGGGAGAAGATATAACACATAATGAACAATAACATCATACCTGCCGGTTTTCCAAAGCTCATAAAGCCCTGTTCCACGAATTACAAGCGTAGGATAAATTTTAAGCCCATCTGCTCTGAATAAAGGACTCTCAAAGAACTCCCGGAAACTTTCCATGTCCCTCTCAACCCCCACATTTGGAAGATCAGGCATCATGTGTGCAACAACCTACAACAAAGATATGCAAATTACAAGAGAGAAAACAACATTAAAAGAAAGACCAGGTTACTCTGCAAAATCTATGATTAGCTTTGTAATTTTATTCTATAAGGTTCCTTCTTCTTTTTGATAAGTTTATTCTATAAGGTTCCAACGGAAGAGGTTAAAACAATTTTTAGGAGAAACGAGATGATATGAAACTAGCTTCATGGTTTATACAGCAACAACAAGTGTAATACATGTTACCCCTTGGAGCACTAGACAGAAGTTCAAAAAATAAATCCACTGTATTGAGAAAGAGCATGAAATTTTCAAAATATATGTCCAAGAAGACAAATTTAAGCTGCTTAGAATCTATGAACATAAGATGATTTATAGCACACCTTGAAACCAGCATCCTTTGCCAAGCAAAAACAATCAGCCACAGCAGCTACCGTATGTCCTCTATTTGTGTCACGAGCAACATCCTCATATGTGCTCTGGACTCCAATCTCCAATCGTGTACAACCATAGGAAAGCATTTGCCGCAAGTGAGGTCCAAGGCAATAATCTGGCCTCCTGATGGATTAAACAAGAGCAAAAGGCAACAATTTATTTTCATCAAGGAAATGAGACATTCCAAGTTTCTTGGAAGTACAACACAAGTTTTCATTTTTACGATTACCATGATACACAAACATTTTGACACTCATAAAATAAATAACTAAAATGAATGTGCAAGTTCAAACTCATTTGTGAAACATCTTGAGTATGTCTTAATTATTGCTAAGTTGTTGGTGAATAGATTGAGGGTTGTTTTGGGAAAGATCATTTCTCCGTTTCAGAATGCGTTTGTGAAAGGTAGGCAGATTCTAGATTCGGCGCTAATAGCAAATAAGTGTCTAGATAGCAGGCTCAAAGCGGAAATTCCGGGTGTGTGATTTGGAGAAAGCTTATGATCATGTTAATTGGGTGTTTCTCTTGTATTTACTTCGGAGGTGTGGATTCTCGGAAAAATGGCGAAAATGGATTTCTTTCTGCATATCTTCAGTGCGGTTTTCCATTTTGGTAAATGGCAGTCCATGTGGTTTTTTTCAGAGCTCTTGAGGAATCAGCCAAGGGGACCCATTGTCTCCAATGCTGTTTGTTATCGTTATGGAGGCTTTGAGTAGGCTAATTGACAAGGCTATTGGTGCTGGTATGTCATCTGATTTTGCAGTGAGTAGGATGGTTAATGATCCTTTGCTGATTTCTCACTTATTATTTGTTAATGATACCCTCATTTCCTGTGAGGCTGATCCAGTTCATCTCATACGCTTGCGTTCTATCCTTATTTGGTTTGAAGCTACTTCAGGGTTGCGAATTAGTTTAGGAAGATCTGAGTTGGTTAAAGTTGGTGATGTGCCAATTCTTGAGGAGTTGAATTTCTAATTGGGAGGTGAATTTCTAAAGTTTCCGTGGCTGATTATATCCATTTTTACGGTGAATCTGAGCATTGGGAGGTGAATTTCTAATTTAATTTCTCTACTCTGATTGAACTTATAGATTATTGCTCTTTCTAAGTGTGTATTATTTCACCTAGCATACGACTAGTGTATTTGATTTTTCGCAATAAAATTTATTACTTAAAAAAAAAAAAAAAAAAACATCTTGAGTACGTCTGACAACATCTTCCCATTCTATTTCACCATGCACCAGGGTAAGAACCCACCAATGCATACTTACCGGGATACATATCTCAAAAAACACCCAACCCAGAAAATAATGAAAAGAAATCTATTCTATAGATGTACTCTCATATGAAACTTCCTTGGTGACTACAATTATCTTAGGCAACTTTTCAATCAACCAGACCAGTTGGGAATCAATAAAAATTCGAACACAAGTAAAACTATGTGCATCATGAGAGTGGAGAAACCAAATATTCACATATCATACAACTCAGATAGTAACTTACGTTTCAATGGTCATGCCAATGCACTTTGTGGCACCATGCTCAGAGTATGCAACTGCCTCTTCAACATTGGCAGAAGTGTGTCCTGATAAAGCATCATGTAGATTCCGTATAAAGTAATCGCGATAATCTGCTGGCAGTGACATGAAAGTACCACCCATCAAGATGTACTCAACCTGAAAACATATGCCCATACTAATAAGAAGGAGAAACATCTACTTATAAGATATATCAACTTTTGAACGATAACGTACAATTATAAAACCAGTACAGGCCAAACCTTATCTACACTGTGACCCAGACGCTTTAACTGATCTATTCTGCCTCTAGCCTGGACATACGGGTTATATCTGGAACCACAATAAGAAGAACTCAATAACTATTTCAAGATTAACGACCAGATATCATAAACAATACTATCACAAAGTAATGAACATCATAAATGTGCAAATGCATGTTAGCCATAACTGAATTTAGATCCAACCTAATTCTAACAGGATTTCCCCCAGCGAAATCCAGAATCTCAACTGCTATAGCTGAATATTCCCATTACTTTCCAGTATTCAAATTAAGTTCTAGCTAGTAAAATTTTCTATTTTAAGGTTTTCCACATAGTATAATCAATTCCGAGCCGTATGCATAAGTAGAGCCATCAAAGACTAAGAAGTTAATCAACCCTAGAGTGTCTATCAAGCTAAAAATTATACCTTCCTACTAACTACTAACTAACATGTTATTGAATAGCCAACTTTTACTTATACAACAATAACAAAGCATTAATCCTAAAATTTTGGAGTCAGCAAAAGCTCAATATGCAAACTCTTTTACTATATTAGTTTTTCCAAAAACTGAAACTTTCACTTATAAGCTGCTTATAATCCAAAATTTCCTCTACAAATTTGACTACTTTATGTAATAATACACACAAACACAGTGAACAAAAATCAAAGTTTCAAAATTTTCAATGCCTACCTTGCCCTAATAGCTCGCATACTAGTGGGCTCGTATCCAGTGTAAGACTGCGTACTGTACTCGAAGTCCGAGTCAGGTCCACCGGGGCAGTACACGCAAATGTTACCCGTGGTGGCGATGTGGGGACAGCGGTGAGGCTTGGACATGACGGCCACTACGGCAATTCCTGAGGCGGTCCGGACCGGCTTGGCCCGGAGTTTCGGGAGCAACGAGTCACGGTCCGACTCTGGCACGGCGGCAATCATCTCGACGAGCTTCGGGGCGCGTGAGAGACCGTACTTGCGGCACGCCGCGGACTTGAGCGCGTTGAGGTCGACGTTCTGGCCTTTACGAGATAAGTCCACCATGGAGTTCACGATCTCTGTGATGGCTCGCACCCGGGCCTCCTCTTCGGTTAGTCCGTGGGCTTCGAATCCGCCCCGACCCGGTCTTGGTTGCTTTCTCGGCTCGGCTACCATCGCGGTCGCCATAGATAGAGAGACAGAGAGAGAGATGAAGCACGCGCAGAATTGAGAGAGCTGTGAAAACTGAAAAAGAGGGCACGCAAAATATGTAGTTATGCTGCTGAGACGATGACGTTTAAACGTCTTTCTTTCTATTTTTCCTAATACCATATATACACTCTTTTTTTTCTTTTAATTTTTATTTTTTAAGCTATATGTTTCAAAATCCAACACTAAATTAGTTTTTATGGTGATTTTTAGCCCATAAACATCAAAAAAATGAGAACTTGAAACCAATGGTTCACAATTTTTAAAATGTTAAGACTAACTTCAAATATTAAAAAATTACATATAACCTAAACATTAATAATGTTTTTTTTTAAGATATGTTAACATTTGAATCTATCGTCTATATTGTCTGTTCCATAAAAATTGTTTTTACCATCAGGACGAAGACACCAATTAATTCATTTAATCCTATACCATTCTTTATTGCCCCATTATACTTATTTCCTAACACCACGCTTTTGAGTTTTGATTACCGTTACAAAATATGAATATAAAGTCTCCAAGTAGGCAAGTAGTACCACTCTACACTCACAAATTATTTTTGCCAAAACGTCACCGTTGCACCATGTAACCAACATTTTTGCATCATCACAAAAACAACGACGTCGTATCTATTTCATTGCCTTCTCGGCGCTAAAATTAGCAAAATATTGCTTCAGCGAGCGCACATCGCAAACAGTTGGCATTGTTGATGGAGGACGCTACAAAGAGAAAGAGAGAAGTGGAAGCCAAAGTCCTCGACAAGGTCGGGGAAGTAATCTCAGCCATAAAGACCGCAAAGCACGTCGACCAAGTCGTTTGCGCGCTTCACACACTCGCTCTCCTTCTCTTCCCTCTCGATTCATCTCTATTCTCAGGTCAGTCCCCCCGAGCTCACATCTCCATCTCCACCTTCTTCGTTAAACTGTCTCTTCAAAAGGATTTGTGTTTGATACTCGGAAACTGTAGAAACGAATAGAAATACCTAAATTCATGAAGTTTTTCAACAATTGGGATTAAGTGGAATCAAACAGAAATTGAATCAGTTTGTTTAAGTGGAAAATGAAATCAGGAACTGAGATTTATATTCATGATTATGAACACACAAAAAAAAAACGTAAAAGAACATCTTCATTTTCATCTTCAGCTTCTTCATAGTGTTCACCTCAGAAGGTTGAAATTTTGGATTTCCATGTTTTTTCTTTTCTGTTTAATCATTTGTTTGATTGCTCAGAAATTGTAGGAAAACGAAAAAGAACTGAAATTCTGTAAACTAATTGATTTCTTATTGCTTTCACCTCATCTATTTCGACAGTTTGGATTAGTGGGACGGTGTTTTAGTTTTTCTCCAAAACATAGTCAAAGAAAAATTTAACTCTGTTGTTTGAGTGGAAAAATAAATCAGGAACTGGGTTTTATAATTAAGATTAGAGGACGGATACGCTATATTATTGAGAATTTTGTTTTAAGCATCAATAAAAATAATGGCGCCAATCCTTTTCAGTGGTCAAAGATTTAATTTTTATGGTGTTTTTTTATTTTTATTTTTTTTCTTGTATTGTTTGGATTCATGCAAAATTGACTGATTTGTATGTATATTATGGACATGCAGGTAGTCTTGATCAGCGCTATAGAGAGCAGGTCAGTGCAACTTTGTACAACGAACTTTGAAGAAGTTGTGGATTGTGATGATTTTCTTGAAAAGGTCCATTTTTCATTTATTTGGTGGCTTTCTGCTTGTGGTGTGTACAGGTCCTTGGTGCTAAGGTCCCTTCAGAAGAAAAGAGGAAGGAGTGGTGGTGGGTGTTCTATCGAGGAGCTGCATTTCCGACATTGGCTCGGTTTCTGTTACTTGGTAATGTGCTTGCCTTGTCTTTGTATTGTTCTATCATGATTAGGAAGTAATTAGGTGTTGTGTCTGTCTGTCTTTGGCTATACAAGCTCTATTGTTTTCATATTACCGGTTGTATGAAAATTAAAGTCCATGGAATCTGAATCAGAAGGAATCAGTGTGCAATATAGGTGGAAGAAAATGCAATATTTAGCTCTCTTTTTGTTCAATGTGGCAAAACGTTGGCTCGGAAAAGAATATCTGGTTGACTGGTAATTTTTTTGGGAATCAGGCTCTATTAAATTTGTAGTTAGGTTTCAGGCTTCCCATTTTGGTGGCACCTCCTCCCCTTGTAAGAGCAAGGTGGAGAGTGAGGTTGTTGTATGTGTAACTTACCAATAAAAAAACAGTTAGAGAACTTAAACAAGTTCCTCGTTGGGCAAATAAATATGTGTAGATTCACAAATTGCAAAGACTATATGCTCTAATGCTCTTAATTCCCTAAACATCTTGAGCTAGAAGGTTCGTATAACCTAAAGATTCTAACCAATGGTTGATTTTCTAGAATTTAGAAGTATGTGGCTTTTCCCCTCATGCTTGATGATAACATTTCATTTTGCTATTTGTGTCTGTATTTTCCTTGTCTTTTGATAGTCTTGTGATGCATGTCCATGATTTCTTATACAGATTGCTGTTGCATGCAGATCTTGCTTCCAATTGGCTTGCTTGTCTCCCCCTTTCAGCACGTATACATGTCTATGATGTTTTCTTTGTTGATGGACTTGCCACTGAGGTTGTTCAGACCTTGGTTCCTTGTCTACAGCAGAATGCAACTGATGGCCTTGATGTTAATTCTGTCCATTCGAATACTGAAAGGTATGGGTAAACACCTGTTTATATCCGTAGTTGTTAAAACTGCAATCACGATCATTTTCCTAGTTATAATTTCATTGTTTTAATGGACAGCTTTATTTAGCTCCGGTTGCTCATACTTGATTAGAAAATTGGTCAATATAGAAGACCATTTTCTTACCAGGTTTTTAGTGGTGAATGCAAAGCAATACGAAATATGAACTTGGTGGAGGAATCCTTAATTCATGTTGGTTGTCGACATTTATTGTTATGATGGTCCATGAGTAGATCATTGCTATTCATTTTAACAAAACTACAGTTCAAAATTGTATAGCATGCTGTTTCATCTCTGCATCTACTGTTGTTGCCATTTTGACATTTGCAAAGAACCTGATATAGATTAGTATGTTGATAGTTCCATTATAAAATTTATAGGACCCATGACTACTTCTCTGGTGCAAGCACCCTTTCTTTATGTTATACACATATTTCTCCATGTCTTGAGAATATGCTTTTGTTTCATCTGATACATGCCCTGACATAGTTGCTGTGGTACATTTGAATTCCATGTATCCACTGCACCAAACCTTTAGGACAGAAAGTTATAGAATTTCTAATGATTACTTATCAACAAAAGAAAATAAGAATTGTCTAATGATTACATCGTATATTCAGCTGGTTTGGTTTGTGTCCTAAAATGTAAAGACATCATAACAGACTAATAGTCAATCTGTTTATATTTTGTTCCATTCTGATTTCTGACAGATTACTTGTACTCTGCTTGCTGGAAAATGATGGGGTGCTCCAGATGGCTAGAGAATTTTGGCAGTCCAAAGATTCTACGAGTGAACAGTTAAAGCCGGCTGTATCTAGAGTGACACAGATAATTGCATCTATTCCTGACAAAGCTCGATTGAGAGCCCCAACTTCACTTTCATCACAGTATCCTTTTTTTTCCCCCTCTTTTGCTTGATATCATGGGTTATGATTAAGTAATACATGTCCATGAATGCATTTTATGCTTTCACAAATTTATTCGAAATGATCAATGTATTTGAATGTTTTATCATTTCCTTTCTGCTTTCTACTAATATGATCTTGGAAAGGATTAGCTATATGATATCAATACTTAATTCACATCAAATTTTGTGTTACTTCCATTAGTTATTGTTTTTTTTTTTTATTTTTTTTTTTTATATAAGTACTGCCATTAGTTACTGTTATTCTTAACTAGAGTATCATAGTTTGTTCTTCAAGCAAATTACCATTCAACTTCTTTCGCTAGCAGAAGAAAGGGATGAGAAACTATTAGATACAGAAACTCTCTGCAATAAAAGTGACATGGGTGATGCCTTGCTATTTGTTGGGGAAACATTTTCTCGCATTAGTCGACGTGGATCTGCTGGTAACTGAAATATTTGAAATATTAAAATGGTGATGTGTGTTTGTGTACATTGCTTTCTCGAGAAGTTATTTTTCCTTGATGAAGAATTTTCTTCAAAAAACACACTAATTAAGAAGGGATGGTGTTAAAACTGCTAGAGAGAGAGATGGTTTCTTGCCTTGTAAATTGTGCTGAAGAGATTCCCTAATTATTTTATTTAAATCTTTGAGTGCCTCAAAAACAACATTCTATGTTCCATTTCTGTCAGGAAAAAAGTATAAAGTCAGTGAACTTTACCTGTATGCTACATGTTGTCATTTGTGTCCAATTGCGCTTTATGTTGTTTCTTCATATGAGTGATGCTATTTCCTTTTTCCAGCATATTGTATGGCATATGATTTTAACACTAATAGCTAATGGTGACAAAGAATGGAATTGTCGCCCTTTATATAATCATGGGTTAAGCAGTATCTTAGTTTCATTTTCCAAATATAAATTTTCCTTAGTTTTTAGACCTCATCAAACTAATTCCTTCCTGACATGAAATCTGAATTCTGGATATTTCGCTGATGAAACATATGCGCAAGTTGTTACTGGAAGAATTTTGGATGTTGGGTTTATGTAAGGACAATCTATTGAAACATTTAGGCCTGTCCATATGCACTAGTGTATTTTAATCGAAGTAATTACCCTATAAGGTTTTAAGTAATAAAATGATGCCGAGAAAGACCTGCACCCTATTAAGTCTGTTGGTAGTTGTCGCGGGCTCCTAGTCCTGACAAGTATTGCCATCAATATCGTTAGGTGTTAATTGTCTCTCAGACACACTGTCTGGTACTACTAGGTAATCCGAGGCATTAAAAACATCGCTGTTTTTGGTTGATTTTGCTTTGGGTTTGATATCCTCCGAATCATTTTTTCTTCTATCCTGCCCTACCAGATGGATTACAATTGCAACCAAAGCGTTCAACTTTTTTTCTTTTTTCCTTTTTTGGGCAGATGTGCTTTCAAGTGAAATAACCCCACGGGTTCTCAGGCATGTTCGGAGCTTTCTGTCATCAAATATTGATTCAGCTGTAGTTGAGGTATTCGAGTCAGATCCTGGTTCCCAGTTTTGGTTGAAGATGATTGAAGCAATCAAAGATCCCTATGCTGTGGAAAGAATGTCTGAGCAGCTTCTGCATTATTTAGCAACTGAACATGCAAGTGATGTGGAAGCTTACTGGATTTTTTGGCTATTGTTTCATCAGACTTTTAAAAATCAGACATCAGTGAGGTCAGTGAGCATGCTGGCACCACTAGAGCTTCTGTGTGTGTGTGTTTCATGTAGATCATCTAGAATTTGAAAAGAGTGAATATTCATTTTTCATCTTTGCATATGAAATAGAAATTGCATTTCTGTATGAAAAACTTGCAGTTTATTAAAATTGCTAGTTTTTATAAGCTAAAATCCTGACCAGAGATAGATGTCCCACCGTAGATAGTTTCTTCCTTGTTTTCATATTTGTATGTAAAATAAATGTGTTGTAAATTTAGAGTGGTTCTTCAAAATTCTCAAGTATTATATATTAGGATAAATCTCTTATCTTTCCTCCATGTTTTGGTCCTTTGACTACAAGGCTCGGTTCCAATCTTACCATTGTTAGATCAACATGATGTTTCCTTATGTTATGGATGCAGGTTTTTTTTTTCCCCAATAATTGAACTAGGGTGTTGGGACATTGTAACTCTATAAAATTGGCTACAGCTAGATGGCTCTATATTTTTGTCTTTTAGGTTTCATTGTATTCAACACATGGAAATATACCAAATTTGTTTAGGTTCTGTATGAAAGAACCAGTAAATGCAAGTTAGTAATTGAAGTAGCTTGTATATTATGTGTTCCACAAAGTGAAGTGAATAAACATTTGTGCACATTTTGAAGTTAATGTGGACACATTTAAGTGTTCAAATGGTGTCAGCAATAGGTAAATGCTAGTAAACTCAAAGCATGCCTGCAACACCTGTCAATTGGGAGATATAAAATTCTCCAGTCTCTTTTCTATCCAGGATCAGCTCATCATACAAACACAGGATTAAGGCTTTTTTGGCAGAATGAATTTAAATCAAATATGGCTCAAGTTTCATTTTATTTTATTTTTACCATCTTCTGGGAACACATTACTGTCTCGTTCCTTTTACTCACGGATATCAAATTAATAGGCTCTTCTTTCTCAGGTCTATGTTTGTTGACAAATTTTTGCACTGGAAAATATTTCCTATCTGTTGCCTGCGATGGATCCTTCAATTTGCTGTTCTTGAATGCCCGCCTGATGCTACTTCACTTACAAAAGGTCATAATATCCGTGGTCTCTTAGACACCGTGCAACGTCTGCTAGCAGTGTGGTCTAAAAGGGAATTTGTGCAATCAGCCCCAATGGAGCAGCAAACTTGTATCCTTTGCCATTCCTTTAAGCCTCTTACGTAAAAAAAAAAAAAAAAAAAATCACTTTTATTTAGGCAAAATTTCTTTAACAGGACAAGTTGTAGAATCCTCAAGATTAATTAGAAAGCATTGGATATCTTATGTTAATTTGATTGTAACTTCTATAACAAGCCCTGTGCATTACAGAAATCTTCATTCTTTTATTACACATTCTTTTCAAATTCAGTTGCCCCTTAATTTAGTGTAGATGTAACTGCAGCTGTAGGCCTTTGCCTGGAGAAGATGTCTAAAAAGGACCTGGATGAGACTAAAGATGTGATGCACTTGATTCTTCAAGGAGTCAGCTGTAGATGCTTTTTCCTCATTCTATCGGTATAGTGTCCTGTAATGTGACTGGCTGGTATTCCCCCTCTTATATCTTGTTTTATTGCTGGCAGGTAGGCTGGAGAGCCCTAATCATTTAGTTCGGAAAATGGCTAGCAGTGTTGCTTTAGTGTTCTCTAAAGTAATTGACCCAAAAAATCCACTATACCTTGATGATAGCTGCACCAGTGACATTATTGACTGGGAGTTTGGGTTGGCTACACCTGAAAAAGGGAATCTGGATACCTCAAATTGCACGGAAAAAGATGTTCATGAAAGTAAAACATCTAGCTTGGCACAAGCAAAAGACTTCAACTATACAGCTAATAATGGGATAAGCAGGCCTGTAAAGAGTAAAAACAAGAAATTACCTGAATTTAAGTTTGTCGATCCAGATGAGATCATTGATCCAGTGACACTAAATAATGAACCAGTCTCTGATAAAGATGACGATGATAATGCAAGTGAGAATTCTGATTCCTCAAGTGACTCATCTTTACAGCCTTATGACTTATCAGATGATGCCACAGATTTGAAAAGGAACATTTCGCAGTTGGTTGATGTAGTTGGGGCACTGCGGAAATCTGATGATGCTGATGGGGTAAGTCATTTATTCCTAAACATTTTGTTAATGAATAAAAAAAAAATTCTTGAAAGATTCTTGTAAGAGTAAACCTTAAAATATCAGTTGTGGTATTGGACAGATCCACATTTCTTTGCAATTTGTGAGATCTCTTTTGGTAAAATTTCACACAAGCTGATTATATGTCATCCATTCTGTAACAGATTTCAATAAAGTTAGTTTTACTAAGTGGTTGCATTAACTAGTGAGTAGGTTTTGGTGTTCAACCTATTACTTGAAAAGTTGGTGAAGGAAGTTGTCTTCTAGGTAGTTAATTGCTCCTATGCTATATTACAGGTGGAGAGGGCACTTGATGTTGCTGAAAAGCTTGTGCGAGCATCACCTGATGAGCTTAGTCATTTAGCTAGTGATCTTGCTAGAACTCTTGTACAAGTTCGTTGCTCTGATTTAGCTGTAGAAGGTGAGGAGGAATCAGCCGAAGACAAGAGGCAGAGAGCGTTGGTTGCCTTGCTTGTCACATGTCCTTTTGAATCTCTGGATACTCTAAACAAACTACTATATTCACCAAATGTTGATGTCAGCCAACGCATTATGATACTTGACGTCATGACAGATGCAGCTCAGGAGCTTGCTAATTCTAAAACTATGAAACCTAAACATCAGACAGGGCCCCTCATATCAAGGATTTCGGAGAATCAACCATGGTTCTTGCCTAGTAGCAGAGGGCCTCCTGGAGCTAGTTCCTGGAAGGAGATATCAGAAACTGGAACTTTACTGAACTGGTCTACTCGTTATGAGAGAGATCTTCCCCCAAAACCTGGTCAGGTCAGGAGAGGGAAGACACGCCGATGGAGCGTAAGATCATCAAATATACAAGAAAACCAGATGGAATGGTCCCATAATAAGTTTCCCATGTACGCAGCAGCCTTTATGCTTCCTGCCATGCAGGGTTTTGATAAGAAAAGGCATGGTGTTGACTTGCTTGGTAGAGATTTTCTTGTCCTGGGGAAACTCATCTATATGCTCGGTGTTTGTATGAAATGTGCAGCCATGCACCCAGAAGCATCTGCATTGGCACCCCTTCTTCTAGATTTGTTAAGATCCAGGTACTGAATAAAAGTCTGTAGTTTGTTGATATTTTGATATGATGTGAGACCCTGGAGATTGACCTCGTAGGAGATGGTACATTTCCAATGGCTGGGTAGAAATGACTATATGACCTGTGTGTGTGTTTATAGAAGTGACGTAAAAGTGAAAATTGTATTTGTGCATCATATTGCATGTTTAACCATTGGTGGAAAATATTTGTATATCTATCACTGAATCCCTTGTGCTAATTTTGTGCAGGGAGGTATGCCAACACAGGGAAGCATATGTCAGAAAAGCTGTTCTCTTTGCTGCCTCATGCATATTGGTGGCACTTCATCCTTCTAATGTAGCATCTTCGTTGGTTGAAGGAAATCTTGAACTTTCTAATGGGCTTGAATGGGTTCGTACATGGGCCCTTCATGTAGCTGATTCAGACACAGATAGAGAGTGCTATACGGTAAGCAATAAAAGCTCCATAGAGGCTCAGAATTCGTGCTTGCATTTTTTATCTTCACCATCTCTTTCTGACGTATAATATATTAATATTGCCTATGTGTTGAACTTGTAGCTGTTGCTGAAGCTATTTAAATAGTCAAGTAGTAATGAATATGCTATAATGAATATTGTAAAATGGACTGCAACAATCATTTCTTTGTTGTCATTAATACTATTTTTCAATGCACTATATATTTTCTTTTTAGGCTTTTGTCTTTACTATGCTTCATGAATCAGTCAGTCATTCTAATTTAGAATGCTAGCTAATATTCTTATTGTTCCCATGGTGATTTTTGGATTACCTATGAGAAAATTGAAGAATTCTACTTTGTTGAATTGGGAACATATAGTCATATACTGAAACAATGCATATGCAATTCCTGCAGAATAATAGGAGTTCAGCACTTTTAGAAAACTACTTTTTTCTTATTTCATCTAATGTGGAATGGTTTAGAATTTTATCCATGCCCTCATGACTGATTCTGTTCTTTTTTCTTAGATGGCTATGACATGTCTCCAACTCCATTCTGAGATGGCCCTCCAAGCTACCCGAGCGCTAGAATCAGCAGAAACTACATTCAAGGCAAAGGGTGTTGCTCTCCCTTCCAATCTGTCTAAGGGGACAATTAAAATCCCTCATTCAATTGTGGAATATTAATTTTGTTGATCTTACAGAGGTTGCTCCTTTGTACAGTCCCTAGGTGTTAATTCTACGCTCGTGATATGTAGGCTTATTAATACATATATTTTTCTTGAATTTGTATAATTGTTAGGTATTGACGCCAGATTTTGACACTAAATTACTATAAATTACTTATCACAAAATCAACTTATCTTAATTATTTTTCTTCTAGTATTTGTTTTAAACCCCCCCCCCCCCCCCCCCCCCGGGTCTTTTTTTTCTTTTTCTTTTTTTAACGAATAATCATATTGGATGTTATACTGTAGAAATCCATCTATCTATATCTTCTATATTTTATTTTATATATAAAAACGGAGACCTTCAGTTGAGTTTTTGCCATTTGGCATGTTTCGTATTTGCCATGTGACGAGATATTTTATTTTTTCTTAATTTCTTCTTTCCATATTTATCCATACTGATAATTGTTAATTATAATCTACTGGAGTTCCAAATCTACTGTTAGTGATAGGTTCAACTATGTGATAGAATTCCTAATCTACTGTTAATGATAGGTTCAACTATGTGATAGAGTTTGCTTTATTGTAAACCTAATATTTTATTTTTTATTTTTTCTTAATTTATTATTTCCAAGTTTATCTACACTGATACTTGTTAATTCTAATCTATCTATTGTTAGTGATAGCTTCAACAATGTGATAAAGTTTCTAATATATTGTTAGTGATAGGTTCAACTATGTGATAGAGTTCCTAATCTACTCTTAGTGATAAGTTCACCTATGTGATAAAGTTTTCTTTACTGTAAAAAACTGAAATCATCAAATATAATCAGACTGTTTTCATCAAGTAACAATCATCAGTCAGGAAATCAAACTTTCTTCATCAGGCAAAAAAATTTCAATAGTTGAGTCATATTTTTCATTGAAGCCTATGATAGGATTAAGTTTTAACTCATTAAACAAATTATTTCAAACTGCACCATGCATTGCGCATGTACCTGCTAGTTCATAATAAAGTCACTAACTTTACATTGGCCGTCAACTTCCACAACTTGTTTTCATTTTTTTGGGGGCTTAAGATAGAATAAAATGACAGAAAATAGGGGAAATTGCACTTCCCCCTTTTAATTATTGCGTTCATCTCAATTCTCCCCTTTATTTATAAAACTAAGTAATATCCCCCTTTATGTATTGAAAATATGCAAATAACCCCCATTGTCTAATTTTATATTAAATTCCAACAAAATTAATTAAATGTTTTTATGCATTTTGTCATTTTCTAGTCATAATTTTCAAAACCTATCATTATATATTAATATATAATAAAAATATTCCATTATTTTGGCTTGGATTTAATATAAAATTAAACGGTAGGGGGCGATTTCCATATTCTTAATACATAATGGGGGACATCACTCGATTTTATAGATAAATGAGAGAATTGAGATGACTCAATAGTTAAAGGAGAAAAAGTGCAATTTGCCCTAAAAAATAATACATATAATCGATCTGATTATTCTGTTAAGGATTCATGACAGTGACTAAAGTTAGTTGTTGAATAATCATAATGGAAGTTATGAATTGTTAACGTTGAATAATATTATTTGCTACATTTATCTTTCAAACCTTGCAACGATGCCGTAGATTAAGCTGTGACTATTGTATCAACAACTTGCCAGAATGCTGTGGAATAATGTTGTGTTCCATAACATTTAACAAGCCAAGAGCCATAAGCTTCTCTTCTGAAAGAGACTTGGTCATCCTTCTATAACTGTTACGATCAAGGCGTTGACTAGTATGAAGTCAAAGCCTCATGCAAGCTATCTATGAACTCTTTGTAAGTCTCTTTCTTTTTCTTTTTGGATTTGGCCATCTGGGCTCGGCCCACTGGCCCACAATAATCTTAGTTCTTCTTCTACAATTGCAAATGCCACCAAGCAGCAACCCGCAATATTCCAATAGCCATGGCTGCCTCATTATCTCTCTCACAAATTCCCTCCTATATCCTCCCTTCAAAACCATCCATCCAACCACCACTTGTAGCACCCTCAAATCTTTACCTTCCCAACAAACCCTCATCTGGGTGGGTCCCACTAGTGGCCACATGGGACCCCACAACTTCAAGTTTAAGCCAGGATCATATGATAAACCCCATAGTGTGTCCTGCACTGGCATATTCCAATACCTTTTACTTCAAATCGGCCTACAATATCCAGGTCATAGTGGGTGAGAACGAGCCCGAAGAGAAATTGCTGGGCCGCTTCAGAAAGGAGGTATTCAAGGCTGGTGTGATCCAAGAGTCTAAAAGGAGGAGATTCTTTGAGAACACACGGGAAAAGAAGAAGAGGAAGGCACGTGATGCTGCTAGAAGGAACCGAAAGTGGTTTGTCTTCTTTCTGTCTTTCTTTTTTGTCTGTTTGGTTGGGAAGAAAATAAATATTCAAATTTGGGTTTTATGTTAGTTTTGGTGATAATGGGTAATTTATCATGATTGATAGGGTAGATTTTCTGAATTCGAATCTTGTTTCCACTTTGTGAGAGAAGTGGTTGAATAATTGTTGGATGAAGTTTAAACTTTTTGGGAGAAATTGATAATTTATCATACCAGTAAAGGTTTGTCAGATACAATAGTGATGTTTGATGTAAATTGCAATACACCAAATCCTCTACTGTAAAGATTAAGCAATTATAGAGGGAGAGTCAGTTAGATAGTGAATTAGTAATGGGGCAGCTTGTGTTCCATGTTAGTGGAAGCAAAAGCAAAGCAGATTTGTAGCTTTTGGGCATGTATTTCAATAGGAGTACGGGCCAAATACTCCTTGTAATGTTTCTTGTAAAAAAAAAAAAAAAACTTTTCCCTGCTGCTTTGGATGTGAATATGAATTCTTTTGAGCTAATATCATCCAGGTGATAAAATGAATTTCATAATTTTCATTAAGTTGATTAATTAACTAGTTGCTTCTTTTAGATTGGTTATAATTGATCCCATGAGGTATACACTATATAATATCAGTTACCAAGCTAGTAGTAAGCTTTAGTGTATGATGCATTTCTTGTAAGTCAATTGAGGATGTTAGAGGAAGTGACATATTATATTAGCATGATTTGCAGTTTCAACTTTCAAGGGAGAGAGAGAGGGTATGTTTTGTTTTCTTCCCTGGCCTAAGTTGAGAAAGATGTACAAAATTAAAATGTACCTTCAACAATTCTTTCAACAACAAAAGGGGGGCAATTTTGTATAGCTTTGCCCAATAAATTATTTTCTTCTCATTTGAATGCTCGTGCTTTTTGCAAATTCTACGAAAATATGTTTTGATGTTTTTGTTTATACTTGGAAAATTGTATCTTAATGGCCTTTGAGGGTCTTGTTAGAATCTTAAAATTTCCCCCTTCAATTTCGGCCTCTTTTGATGGCCTTTTAGCACTGCATGGTATTCTGTCTCTTGATACCTCTTGATGATATACTCAATTTCAGGCGTCCACAACCAAAAGTGCAAGATAAACAGGAATCCCCTAAGAAGAACAAAATTGCTGAGAAAGATGATAATTGGGAAGACTATGAAGTAGATCTCCCATACTGTTGACATTAAAAGAATCATGTATCAACCACATATGGAAGTACTACCATATTTGTGAAGTTTCTGAAGAACTTTGGATTTTTCACTGTATTGTTTTATAGGAAAGGGTTTTTCTCATGCTGCTTATACTAACTTTATCCTGTTGATATTAAGGTTTTTTTTTTTTTTTTTTTTATTAATGCTTTAGTGGGGATGGAGATTAGAATTTAGAACTCAAATTCTCTTCTATGGGAAATTTGGATAATGTTAGTGAATCATGAGATTTAGTCTTTTTTTTTTTTTTTTTTTGTACTTGTGCAGATGTAACTGTAAACATAATTAGCAAACTCAACAAAACCGACCCAACTTTATACTCAAGCTTGGTTGATTGGGAAATTGAATCAAAATTTGGTGTTTAAGCTCATTTTCTTCAGGCTCTTGAATCATTTAAAAAATGAGAACCAAAAAGAACAATTTCTCTCTCTCTCACAGAAATATAATGTTGAGTTCTCTTTGCTGTAAATTGTAAAATCAAAATAAAAAAATATTACAATTTGGATTAATTGTTAAATCAAAAGAAATACTAATCGTCAATGTGTATATCAGTTTAGTTCTCATGATGGAAGTTTGAGCAAGAGAAAGAGAGAAGACCATGTTTAATGAAACAAAAATCACTACTTTGAATCTCTCATTCCCTCTCTTATTTAGGAAAATAGTATTTTATGTAACGGTTATATATAATATCCCTCTCACTTGGGATGAAACCCACAACCATGAGATTGGCCTCCATGTGTGAGAGAGAGAGGGGAGGGTCTACAAGAGGAAGGAAAGAAGAAATCTAAACAGCCAAATGGTAAATAAATCGTTAATTAGCACCATTAATTACCTATACATATACCAATTGACATAAACACATCCTAAAAAGTAAATATATGGACACACTTGCTATTTCCTCATATGCTAACAAACCTAAACCTATCAAGCTGTCTGAAATCAGAGCTAGAGAAGCTCATAAACATCACTCTTCTCGTTCAAGGACTCCATTTTCTTGCAGAAGCTTTCCAAGCCTTCAGGGGTAAACCAATTTTTTTTCATCTGCAGGGATTACAGAAAGGTAAACTCCATCACTTCATCTACATATACATTTCAGTGCTTCATATGATAAACAAGACAGCAAGGGGAAAACTCACGAAGTAAGGATAACTCTCCATGCTAAAATCCTCTGGAGCACTCTCCACAAACAAGTTAATGAAGTAGAGAACAAAACTGCCACATTCCACATCATTTCTCTGCTGTGGCACCTGAAAAGGTTTATTTTTTATTTTTTCCTTTTCTTATTTTTCTGGATGCAAATACAAGTGAAGGATTGAGGTGGAAATTAATCAAGAGAATGCATTAATGGTCACCTCAGGCACCAAGAGAGGAATTCGATAAATAGAGTCTTTAGTCTCAAGCCTGCCCTCCGCTTTATAAATGTCCAATACAAATCTAAAAGAAATCAAAAGAATCAAAACATTCAATGATAAACTATACCAATACAAGGAGGCAGGCTTAGTTAAAGACATACTTTCTTATCTCTGGTTCAAGCCGCCTTGGGTTTGCCTTTTCAAGTGAATCCAGCAACAACATGCACGGTGTTCTTGTTTCTGATTGCAAGCTTTCACCAAAGTGGCAGAAGATCAAGAGGCTCCAGTGACTCCTAAAGAAATGGTATTTGAAACAATAAAATCTGATTTATCTCTAGGACAAAGAAACAAAGAAACATTACAAAATCCCATCCATTGACAATAAACAAAAATTTTATGGTCAAATTAATGGAGAGAAACCTACCAGCAAACAATAGGAACAAAAACATATTTCTTTGAAAAAATGTGCTTCTTCTGAATCCATGTTAGCACCTTGGCTTTATGGGACGGTTTCCTATACAAGCCAAACCATAAGCAATCGAGGTATGCAAAGGATGTTCTCTTATCTTCTGAAAAGCTCCTCCATAAATTCCTATATATGTCAGACACTTTTATTCAAAACATGTGCAAAAAATTTGAGACAACTGTTCTAATGGCAGAATAATTGAGATATAACTCACTGGAAGTAACATTCAAAAGCTCCACTATTTAGTTTCTCTTGCAAAGAAATTTCATTTTTAGTGCCAATTTTCCTCTTTGATCGCTGACGGCGAGGATATCGAACTGGAATCAATGAAGAAGAATCTGCTGCAAAGCTCCACTCTCTCTCATCAGCTTCTGGCTCAGTCAAATTACTGTGAGCCTTGAAGGAAGCTACAACATGCTTTGAAATTAGATTACCAAAACACTCTATCAAAGCAAAACAAGCTCATTCATCAAAACTTCATTATTCACTACACAATACAAAATCTTTAACAAGTATGACTAAAACACAAAAGCATTAGGTAGGTTTCATTGATCCATTTGGTTGCTAAGAATAAATAGCAACATAGAACTCTACATTCTGCTAAAACTTTTTTACAACACTGATATAATTAAGTTGAGCACACCATTTTCCAGGAGACTAAATACACATATTTTGTTACAAGCAAAAACTTATATTAATGACAAAAAGGACCAGGCCAAGAATATCAGGGTATGCAAAGGCCTCAATGGCTCAGCGCAAAGATTAACATTTTAAAAGCTCAAAAGAACAAAAGGTAAGAAGATGGGAGTCCAAAGCAATAAAAACAAAAAGAGTTTTGGCAAAAAGTAATAATAATAACAATAAAGTTAATACCTTGTTCAGTGTGGGGTTTTCTTCTTCCCCTTACTCACCAAGGACTCAAAAACACATTTCCATAAAATCAAGGTAGAATATCAAACAAACTAGACATTAGTAAGCAACAAGGCATGCCACTTTGTTATGCTAAATTTCATACATAGGTACCGAAAGCACCCAACTATTGAAATTATTATAAGCTTCTCCAAATCAATGTAATAACGCGTAATTTTTTTTTAACAAAACAGTTCCCCCCAACCACTTGTACTAAAAATCCATAAAATATGGCCAATGACCTCTAGGTTAAATGGCAATTCTTATTGTTTCTAAGGGAGACATCGAGTATTCAAATCCCCCTCCCCACTTACCCAAAACAAAATCCATAAAATATGACTGCCCACTATTTTGGTCCTTTCATTCCAAAATAAAATGCCCCTGATGGCCAATGAGTTATCACTCAACTGGCACTTGAGTTTGCGCATTCAAAGACCCATTGGGTGTGTGTATCACTTACCAATTAAAAAAATAAAAAACTTCCTCTCTCTCTCTCTCTCTCTCTCTCTCTCTCTCTCTCTCTCTCTCTTTCTCTCTCTATTTTCCTTTGTAAATTTTTGTTGTGTGCAAAGCACCCTTGGCTAATCTACTAATCTATACTATTACAAAGAGAGTAAAACGGTTAAATTCCAAATCAAACTGACATTTTTTTGTAAGTTTAGTACCCCATAACACAATTGTGCTGTTAAATTTTCATCAAACACCCAAAAAAAAAAATGGTCAGCAAACTCAACCAAAAAAATGTGAAACCCTAATTCAGTAGTGAAAAGAAATGCATTCAACAATTTAAAAAATATATATATATTTTGCAAATGAATACATGATTTCCCTTCAGCATTAAAAAAATTAACACTACATTAAGAAGCCGAAAGTACTAAGCGCCTAAGATCATAATAAAGTTAAAATCTTTATTTCTATTTTTGAACTTCCATTCTCTCTTTCTTGTTTTTTTCTCAGAAACCAAACAATATAATAGTAGTACAGAATAATTAAGAATCATAACAAAAGGAAAGTGATCCAACGATAGAGAATAAATTACCATCAGTGGGAGAGGAAGAGGGAGCGTCACAGTCGATTAAGATGGTTTCTGTAACAACCTTTCTCTTTCTTCTTGCCATTCTTTCTCTCATCACAGAACTTGGAGTTAAAGATGGTTTTCTTTTTTTGGTTTAAATAATAATAATTGAAATGGGATTGTGGTGATTAAGGCATTGAGATTTGAGAGAGAGTTTTAAAATTTAATGAGTAATTTAATGGGTAGTTGAGAAGGAAGTGTTTGTGAGTGGTATTGATCGTTGCGAATAATCTGGACCGCTAATCTCGCCCTCATCGAAAAAGTTGTTGGCGGGTTTAACTTTGAACTTTAACTACAACTACAACCACAACTGTGCCCTGTTTCTTTGTTACATTTTTTAAGGACCCAAGGCCAAGGGGTGAATCCCAAAGGCCGCAGTATAGGTAAGGCCCAAGAAGGGTATTATATTATACACATGTTTTATTTAATGACTTATGATTTTATAATATTGTGACATGTTTTAATTGGACCAATTGTAAGTTTATTTGACAATTAACAAAGGTATGGAGGGAATCAAAGCATTATATAATGTTAGGGATTTCAACCCAAAAATTTTAGGAATGAGTTTAATGAATGAAAATGATTTCATTCTATAATAATATTACTATTACGTCATTATGTAAAATTAATCTAATACTAAAACAAACTTGCACAAAAAATGACACCTTATGGTGTCAAAATGAGCTTGCTGGTCATCCAATAATGCTGGTAAGGAAGAAGGCTACTCTTCTTGTGCGGCAATTATAACATGAAATTTCAAATTCAATTAACAAAACCAAATATACTAATATTAAGTTCATCTATTTTTAAAAAACAATAAATAAAAATCATGCTTCACTAACTGACTTCAAGTTTTCCTAAAATAAAAAATTACCTGATTACTTTTTTTTGTTTTAATTATTTGGATGAATGGGCTCTATTTATTTGAGATTAACATGTACAACTTCCAACAAACATTTCATTTTCTTTTCCACAATTTGCTCAGCGACCAGACCATGGATGATAAATGATTAGGCAATATAATTTCAAGAAGAAGAAGAAGAAACTAATCAATTTAAACGGACCGTGAAATAATTCTGGACGTAGAACAAGAAATAAGTGTGAGTTGAGAAAAATAAAGGGTCAAATGCACATAATTAATTTAGGATTTTTAAAAACTATTAAGGGCATTTGGGAGTTCTGGTGAAAAAATTCATTAAACCTAATTTAATTTCCTCTAACTTCTCCCAATTTTGGTGGAAATTAAATTTGGAGTTCAAAGGGAAAAAGGAGGAATGAGTATTCCAAACTACCCATTCCATTCCCTCTCATTGAAACTTCCAAATAAGAAAATAGTCTTTTCATTTCCTCATATTCCCTCGTAAATCGTAATTAATCCTCTAAACATGAGAAATGAAAGAATATTCTTAAAATATCATTTTTATTTCATCATTAACCCCCCTCTCAAACGGAGTGTTACACTCTTAAGGAGCAAAACCAAAAATGACCCAAAATCAATATCCTTTTCATTTGCATATTTCTATGAAACAAATGAAGGATAAGGGAAGGGATACCTCTATTTTCCCCTCTCTCCTTTTCCATCTCCTTTCGCTTTACCTTTAAAATTCAAATATGGAAAGAAAAAATGACTAAAACAGTTCATTTCATCCCTCCCATTACAAAGCAACAGTGTTATAGCCAACAACATCGTTTATGTAATCTCTCTCTAGTCTCTACCCCAAGAGCTAGTTGCGATTGTAAAGATTGGGAGAGGAACAAAACATAGATGACATTGTAACAATGAAAGGAAAGGAAGAGAGAGCTCGCAAAAAGTCCAAGAGGTTCTCCCCCATGGATGACATCGTTGCCATTTTGGTACTCATTCCCTACTTCTATACTTCACCAACCTATGTATATATTGATTGAATAATGAATAAAATTGGCTCAATTTATCATCAAGATTATCCACTAGGCATTTGGCCCAGTGGTGTTCCCCCTCCCTGTTGGTCCTCGTCCCTTTATGAGGGTGTGGGTATCTTAAAGCTCTTGTGTTTGGAATTGTATTTGGTAAGGGAGTTGAATTCCAAGATACTAACCCAACATTTCTTGATTTAAAAAAAAAAAAAAAAAAAAAAAAAAAATCCTATTAATTCGTGGCAAACCTAAGCTCTAAAGAAAAGCATCATCAAATTATAACAAATAAAGATTTGTTTTGGAAATGATAAAAAATAATAAATAAATAAATTTGCAGTCTTGCAAGATGATAGAAACAATTAACCACATCATGACAATGATTAAAGTAGAATCAATTCGTTTAGCTACGAAAAATAATTATATGATCACGTAATCATCGCAATTCAGCAAAAAACCTCATCACTAATCCCCTGTTTCGCACAAGAGAAAAATGACATTCATTTGTGGGGTGTTATTGTAATATGACATATAAGACCAACCTATTACATTAATAAATTGCAAACAAATTGTTTTTGTCACATGTGCTTATTAATATGCCACGTGTGGATCAATTTGGTAAACATTCTTTTTTTTTTTTGCCAAAATACAAATTACACCCTCTAAGTTTAGTTAAAGTTCAATTCAGTCCTCTAAGTTTTGACCGTTTCAATTAAGTCCTCTAAGTTTGATTCTATTTCAATTTCAATTTTCTGTTAACTCTTGCCGTTAAATATGAATTTATTTTTTTTTAATTTTTTTTAAAAACTCCAAAAAAAAGTAATAAAATTATATTTTTGGAAAAGAACTTTAAAAATTAAAATGGTTTCTCTGGCAATAATCCCCAGGAGCTTACAATCAGGATAGCAAACATCAAACGCCATCCTACAAATCGCACACGTTTATCTCTCTCTTTCTCTCTCTCTCTCTCTCTCTCTCTCTCTCTCTCTCTCTCTCTCTCTCTCTCTCTCTCTCTCTCTCTCTCTCTCTCTCTCTCTCTCGACTTTATAAACGAAGGAGCTACGGTGGGTTGCCTTCAAATCTGGACATCGGTGGCTCCAGTGGCTGCGTGGATGACGGTGCTCGAATTTTTCCAGATCTAAACGTCGGTGGCTTCAAACTGTTCATGTTCTTCAATGGTAGGACCAAGAACGCCTTGAGATGGGTGCTCGACAACCTCAAGCTTCGATCCCCTGCGGTCGAGTCTACCGGTGGCTTCTTCGTCGTCCTCAAAGTCCAGTCCCCATCGTCCATTGCCGCTGGCATTGAAGGGGCCGATCCCTCCTTTCTTCTCACTATCGAGCATGGGTCGGCCATGGAATCAAGTGATTGTGTTGTGTGTTTTTGATGAACTGTGATTTGGGTTTGGTGGGTTGTAATTTTTTTTTATCTTTAACTGGGTTTGAGTGGAGGTGATATTTCAAGATTGAACTTGCTTTGAGTTTTTTTTTTTTAGTCAAATGTGAAAGCTTGGTTGATGCTAGTTTTGTTCTCTGTTTTTGCGTTGTTTGTTTCTCTTTTTATGGTTCTTTGTTCTTTCTTTTTAGGCACTTTGTTCTTCCTGTTCTAATGTATCAAAAAGAGAATGCAACAAATTAGCTCGATTAAAGTGGGTGGGCTAGTGCATGTGGACTAGTGTTTTCATGTTCTTCAGTGTTTTCATTTCTTTTTTTAAATTTTTTTTTTTTTTTTTTTATATGAAATTTGGAAATCATTTTTTGGAATTTTAATTAAATTTTTTTTTAAAAAGAATTCACATCTGACGGCAACCATGGATGGAATTAACAGAAAACTAAAATTGAAATGGAATCAAACTTAAAGGACTTAATTGAAACGGTCAAAACTTAGAGGACTGAATTGAACTTTGACTAAACTTAGAGGGTGTAATTTATATTTTGGCCTTTTTTTTTTTGGTTAGAAGGGGCAATATTATATTAAGCACAAATCATACGAGTACAAAAGAGCTCTACTTTGTCAAAAGCCAGCAAGTTCTCCACCACAAGCTGTGGGTTAACAAAATCCATAAAGGGAACCTCTAAGTTAAGACCTAGATTTGCAAGGGCATCTGCGCATTGATTAGCTTCCCTATACGCATGCTGCACCACAGGGTTTTCAAACATTTGCAAGAGGCTCCTGCAATCAGATAATAAAGATTTCATTACTAAATTAATAGTGGATGGGTTTTTTAAAAGAAGAACCACCATTTCAGCGTCCATTTCAACGGAAATGAGGGAAAAACCCAAACTGTTAGCTAAAAAAAGACCGTCTTTGAGGGCCCAAAGCTCAGCTAGAGTGCTAGAGCAATTACCCAAAAAACGAGCAAAACCATGGATCCAATTCCCATTGTTGTCCCTAAGAAGGCCTCCACCTCCTGCTCGACCCCGAGAGGAGCTAGAAGCTCCATTAGTGTTCAATTTAACCCAACCTGCATCAGGCTTCATCCATTTAATTCTCTTGAGTATATGAGGGGGCCTTAAGATCTGATTGGGAATAATGGCAGCAAATTCCGCGCCTTTGGTGACACACCTATGCAAGAAGATGATGTCAATTGTACCTCGGCTAAACAAGAATTGATTTCTATGAAGCCAAAGCAGCCAGATAACAAAAGGAAACAAAATTTTCCAAGGAAGATGATGCCGCAAGGAGTAAGCAGCTGAGGTACAGTTATTTTTCAGCCAGCAGCTAAAAGATGTCGTGAAGAAAATAGAAATGCTGCCAGGGATTCCCAGCTTTAACCAAAAAGCATGAGCAACTAGGCAATCCCTTAGGACATGGGTGATGGTTTCCAAAGAAGAATGACATAGTGAGCATCCTTGATTGAGGGAGAGTCCCCTACGAACAAGGACATCACAAGTGGGAAGACTGCTGTGGAAGCCCAGCCACAGAAAAAACTTAATTCGAGAAGTGGTACCTGCTTTCCAAATCTAAGAGGAAGACAAGCTTGGAGAAGGGCTGGCCGAGACTAAACCTTTTGAAAGTAAGTATGCTGAGTGAAGGGTGAAAGCTCCATTTGAAGAGAAAGCCCAAACCACCAGATCATTACTAAGAGGATTGGAGGAGAAGGGGGTAGCCAGCAAATCCAAAAGAATATGGTCAGGGAGGGCAAAAGAGAGCTTATCTAGGAGCCAGTGACCTCCAAAAGGGTGAACATCTGCTACAGTGAGGGAAAGATCATCAAGAGTTAAAGGACCAGAGATCAAGGTTCGTAATGAGCCTAAAGGTAGCCATCTGTCTTGCCAAAATAAAACAAAGTTGCCATTCTGAATATTCCATTTAATTCCTTGAGTAAAAATTCCGCCACCTAGTTTACATGCTGTTCAGATGTGGGAGCAAGGGAGTTTTATACCAGATGAAGTGATTCTTGAGGGGGATAGGTACTTTTTAGCAAGCATTTGGGCCTAAGGAGATTCATGGTCAGTTGAAATTCTCCAGCATAATTTTGCCAGCAAAGCTTTATTTCTGTCTCTCATGTTAAAGATGCCTAACCCTTCAAGATTCTTGTGGACTGTCACTTTCTGCCAACTGACAAGGTGCAATTTTCGTTTCTCCTTAGTTGAACCCCAAAGAAAGTCAAGGCAAAGCTTATCAACTGAGTTGCAGACCTTGATAGGAACACTCATGCACTGCATAACATACTCAGGAATTGGAGTGAGAGCTGATTTAATGAGAACCAGTCTGCCAACAGGTGAGAGCAATTTGGTTTTCCAGCCAGCTAGCTTAGCTTGGACTCTTTCAGTAATAATATGGAAATCAAAGAAAGCTTGTCTTTTATGAAGTATAGGAAAGCCAAGGTATTTTCCCAGAGAATCAGTAGGGAGGAAACTCTTTCAGTAATAATATGGAAATCAAAGAAAGCTTGTCTTTTATGAAGTATAGGAAAGCCAAGGTATTTTCCCAGAGAATCAGTAGGGAGGAAACCCAAAAAGACACAAATAGAATGCTTGGTCAAGGCTGATACATTCGGGGAGAAGAAGATTCTGGATTTTGTATGGCTCACTTTTTGATCGGACATGGAGCAAAAAACATCCAGAACATCAGCTATGGCAGAACAGTTTCTATCATTTGCTTTGGCAAAAAGTAAGAGATCATCTGCAAAGAACACATGAGAGAAACCCGGACCCTCACGAGAAGCTTTTACCTTGGTCCAATCCCCCAAAGCACATTTATTGTCAATGAGACCTCCAAGGAATTCCATACAGAGAATAAAGAGATAGGGAGAAAGAGAGTCTCCTTGTCTCAAGCCTCTCGAGGCAAAGAAAGGGGGGAGCTTACTACCATTGAACAGTAAGGAAGTGGAGGTAGTAGAGATGCAGCTCAAAATGAGTTTGATAATCATTGGAGGAAAGCCAAAATGAATGAGGACTCTTCTAACAAAACTCCATTCCATGCGATCAAAAGCCTTTTCCAAGTCAATCTTCACTATCATAAACCCTTCTTTACCTCGCTTCTTACTCAGAGTGTAGACTAACTCTTGAGCAACAATTAAATTGTCTGAGCCTCTTCTACCAGATACAAAAGCCGTTTGGAAGGGAGAGACTAAAGTTGGAAGGTAAGGCTTAATTCTGAGCACAAGAAGCTTAGTAATGATCTTATAGACCGTGTTACAGAGACTGATTGGTCTATAATGACTAAGAGTTTCAGGCCCTTTCTTCTTCGGGATAAGAGCAATAAGGGTTTGGTTTAAGTCTTGAGGCATGATCCCATTTGAAAAGATATTCTTGATAGTAGTTTTTATAGAGGGGCCTACTATCATCCAAAATCTTTGAAAAAAGTCTGCATGGAGCCCATCAATACCAGGAGCCTTGAAAGGCTTCATAGAATTAAGGGCACTTAAGATTTCAGGCTCAAAGTGAGGGCTAGCAATAGTGTTAGCTTCTTCAGGAGATAGAATTGGACCCTAGCAAGGGAAAGGAGTTGTGGTAAGCTCACAGGAGAGTTGCTCAGTCTGGTATAAGGATTTAAATCCAGAAACAAAGTGGTCTTTGACGTCATCCAAATTGTAAAGCCAATTACCAGCGCCATCTTTGATCCCATTAATACGATTTACCTCTTTGACCACTCTAAGGAAATCTGGATGATTAAGCCAACAGGGTTGAAACCTAAAAGGTCTACCTGTAGAGGGAGGCGAAGGCAGATCCAATTTAAGAAGTAAAGGGCAATGGTCTGAGTTGAGGCGGGCCAGATGATGGATTGAGGCTTTAGGAAAGAGAAGCTTCCAAGTAGAAGTGGCCCAAGCACGATCAATTCTTTCTTGGATTAAATCAGCAACTCCTCGCATGTTGGTCCAAGTGAATTTTGGCCCAGAAAAGCCGAGATTAAGGAGATGGCAATAGTCCATACAGTCCATGTAGGCTCTCACTCGAGCACGACAAATAGGGTTACCTCCAAACTTCTTGTCTTGAGAGACCATGTCATTAAAATCTCCAATAACGGCCCAAGGGAGGTTGTGACTATCAGCAATCAACTTTAGGTTATTCCATAAAATAATTTTATCCACAAATCTAGGACTAGCATAAATAGCACTAAGTAACCAGTGAGAGGTAGAGGGACTTACCCGGACCAAAGCATGCACTTCCTGCTCAGTAGCCGAGATAACTTCAACATCAACTAAGTCAGACCTCCAAAGAAGCCAAATGCCTCCGGCAAACCCCAGAGTTTCCGTGGAATATGCGCCATCAAAAGGAAGAGACCTAATGATGGTGTCATCCTTAAAGCCACTCATACGGGTTTCAGTAACAACAAAGATCACAGGATGGTGCCAAGAGACAAGCTCCATAAAGGTGGTCTTGAATTTGGGCTTCATAGCCTCTCTACAATTCCAGATTAGGACATTCATTATAGGATAAAGGGAGGAACGAGAATCAAAGTGGGTAGGGGAGGGCTCATCTCCCACTTCCCTCAATCTCCATGCTTGGATTAGCTCCTCCTTCTGTCCCAAGAGATTGGGGAAAAGAGTCACTGCATGGTTTAGGATCCCCAGGGGTTCCATAGAGCTTTTGACTAGGATCATGCAGGCTATTATCGGCATGCAAAATTGCAGCATCTTCACCCGAAAGAAGTTGCTCATCACAACACATTCCATCAGGGTTCCCAACAGAATTTTCCTTTGAACAATCTCCTTGGACAGAAACCTCTCCTCGAGTTCGGTCAACAAGAGTTCTGAGAGGAGCGGCTGCAATGCTTGAGCAGACCATCTTGATGTCGTTGCTTTTAGTGGTGGAAGGCGAGGTTGGTCCATGAGGAAGTACCACCATGGGTTTGGAGTGAGGATCCATGCCGTATCGGAGAGGTCGAGTAGTCCTGATGTCTTGCTTTTCTCCGTGAGAGGGAAGATGTTTTGCCAGGCTGCCATCGTTTCGAGATCGTACCAGCCCCAAATCGAAGTGGGGCCTGCTTGGATCTCGTTGATGATCACGTCGTTCACTGGAATAATCTTGTGTCTGAGAAAGATTGCCCACTTTTCCTGAGGTAAAGCCATTTCCAAAGGAGAAAATAGGGGTCAGTGGGGTAGGAGTGCTTGGCTTACTTGAAAATACAGGAATATCTTTGGAGAGCAAAGTAGGAACAGACAAAGAGTTCAAAGTCGGTGACTTGGAATGGACAGATTTGCCTTTGCCTTTATTGCTCCGATTAGAAGGGACGTGAGCAGTGATAGAGGTCACTTTTTCACTAGAGGCTTGAGCTTTACGTTTTCCTTCTCTCTGCCCCGTAAATGACTTGTCATTGGTATTCAAACCATCGATGGGACTACCGTCTTCACCAACTTGTTTGGCAAAGATTGCGTTTTTTGGCGTAACATGCTTCTTCTTTCTCGTAACCATCATCCATTCTCCAAACAGCTCCTCACCAGAAGTATGGGCTTTGTCAATATTGGGTTCGGGATCACCATTATTTACAGTCTTTGGTGGAGAAGGGGCACGAACCACAAAGGGACAGTGTTCTTTCTTGTGACCAATACGGCCACAGCTGAAGCAAAGTTTATTAATCCCCTCATATTGGACAGCTTAGACACGACCCTGACCAATAAGGATAGTCTGTGGGAGGGGTTTGTCAAGATTAACTTGGATGCATAAACGGGCATATCTGCCTCGCACACCATTAACCGTGTGGGAGTCAAAACGAAGAACAAGGCCAATCGCACTACCCATCTTTTTCAAGAGTGAGGGCTCATAATATTCTAAAGGAAGCTCTGGAAATCTAACCCAAACCGCTGCAGAAGAAAAAGTGGCCAAAGATGGACGGAAATCTGGTTCCCATTGACGAATGGCAAGGAAGTGCTGCCCAACAAACCAAAGTCCTCCCTTCAAAACATTGTCAAGGTCTAATTGGAGTTCAAACTTGATTAGAAAATAATCATGGCCAATATCAATGCAATCCATTCTTCCCACAGGGTTCCAAAGAGATCTAGTTTTGGTGGATAAAAACATAAAGCCAACATTATGACCAAAGGTTTTAACTATTAGTGATAGGGCCCAAGGGGCTCGAATACAGAGTTTCTCCTCACGGGTGAGTCCAATCGCGACACATCCTGCACCTGGATTCTCAACTTCTTCATCAGACTCAACATCTTCTTGCATGGATGAGTCAAACCCAAAAGCTTGCTCCTACGCTCCAGGTATGGCCCCAACCAATCGGTCTCTATAGCTCCCTAGTGGAGAGAAAAAGGTTTCCTGCTCTCCCAGAGGGGGAGGGTGACGGTCTTTGTATTTCTTAGTACTTCTGGAAAGGTTATCATCTTCTTCTAAAGAATGCTCTCTCTCTCTAAGCTCTGACATGGGGTTTTTACGCGTTCCAACTCACAATTTGGTAAACATTCGAAACAACTCTATTGTTTACCATTAAAACTAGAGGTTCTTTATTTAGCAAAACAAAAACTAGAGGTTCTTTTTCGATTTTCAATGTTTTCTTTTTTCATGTTCCTTTGTTTTGGGGTTGGGTCTCATGTGGAAAGTCCTTATTGTAGCAGTTTTAGTTTTTTTTTTTTTTTTTTTTTTTTTTTTAGCTTACTAACTTGTATTGATGGTTTAAAAAATATAATAAGGACTTTCCAAGAGGACCAAACCCAAAACAAGGCAGCAAAAAAAAAAAAACCCTGCTATTACAAGGACTCTCGACATGAGACTCAATCCCAAAACAGAGGAATATGAAAAAACTAACCCAGCTTTATACTCAAGCTTGGTTCATTGAGAAATTGAATCCAAATTTGGGGTTTGCACTCATTTCCTTCAGGCTCGTGAATCATATAAAAAATGAGAACAAAAAAGAACAATTTCTCTCTTAGAAAAAAATATAATGTTGAGTTCTCTTCGCTTCAAAATACCTTCACCATTGTAGACACCTGGTTTTGCTACCTACATAACCTAACAATACAAATTAGGGTCCTTTCCAAAATAAATCCAAAGAACGAAGTATACAACTTCTCTAAGACAATTTTGACCATTTGATTGACAAATTGGATTGATTAAACAAATCTCCACTTCAAAATACTCAAAACAACATGTCACAAGCCCAAATCGGACCATAAGTGCAAATGTTATGATCAATTGAAGATTTAACGGATAGAGTGCATAATGATTTAATAATTCCAGGTACATAGGATTAATCCAAACTAATTATCATTGGTCCATTAATTGGGTTGATTTTAATTAATGAGGTGTAAACGTCCCATTGGCTTGTAATGATAAATAATTATGGACTCTACTACATTAGATGAAATCAGTTTAAGTGGGATAAATAGTATGATTAATTAATTAAAATATAAGGATTAATTCAAATAGATTAATTCAAATATTTTAAAAAGATTAAGATCACTATTATATCTGGTGTTTATCATAAAAAGTGGGACAACATTTAACAAACGGATAAATACCAAAAAAGAAGCTGAAAACAGTTTTGTTTAAAACTCGAAGTACCGGCCGGTACTTTGATTGAGTTTTGAAGTACCGGCCGGCACTTCAAGCTCGTATTTGGCACTTTGATTGGGATTTGAAGTACCGGCCGGCACTTCAAGCACACATTGAAGTACCGGCCGGCACATTGAACCACCAATCCGGCACTTCGAACCTGGAGCACGTTTTCTTATCCCAAAATTATCTCTAAAACTTAAAATTTGAATTCTCACACGTCCAAGTCAGTTCACAGCTGGTAGAGGATAAAGAATAGGGATTAATTGAAAATAAAAATACAAAATTAAACAAAGATAGCTAATCATTGGTTTGGCTATAAAAAGGAAATGGAGGGTTAGTTACAAGGGTCCCAAGGTTTGAGCTTTAGAGAGAATTCCAGATCATTCTGCGTATGATTTTTGAAGTATAAAACACCTCTAAATAATCCCCCATTAAAAGACAGAGAAAAGCTCCCACAAAAATCCCCTACGGCGAAGCTCGGTTCACAGGTACCTTGAAGACCATCAAGGAAGCATTTTTGGAGTTCTCTTGTGGCAACTGGGCAGAATACAAACTCCCCACCATTGCAGCCATACAGCAACCCTTCTAATCCTTGCTCTTCCCCTTTTTCAAAGTTTTCCATTGTGATAAATTTTTGTTTCTTCTATTAACCAACTCTTTGATTGCAGCCAAAGTTGAACATAACTCTGGTGATTCTAAAGCAATCAACAAGATCTTCTTCCACGTGCATGCAGGTAAGCATTCTTTACTGATTTTTTTATTTGTTTGCCTATTCACATGATGATGACGATAATATGCTTTTTCACATGTAAATGATTTAATAAAGAACTTGAACCTTTAAAATAAATTTTATGGTGAACCATGCTTTTGTATATTGAAATATTTGTTTTTGGCCAAGCTCTATCCTAGAAGACCGATTTTAATCGGGCAAAATGAGATGCTTACACCTTCTCGTTTTGTAACCAAGCCCCCGAGCCTAGTCTTGAAGGTTCTAGATTAGTTTATTTGTGAATGTAAATTTCTACTTTACTATACTGTATTTAGGAAGCATTCAAATGTAATTTTCTTAGATTGTACCTAGGAAACAATTTTTGCTATGTAATTTTCTGTTTTGGACACTCAATTGTAATCATACAATCCAAATTGAATAAAGAGAAGTATTTTTTTAAGAATTTTCTTGTTTTTTCTTCCTTGCAAAAATAAGTGGCGACTCTACTGTAACATCACCTTCATTCTAGAGGGATGATCATTCGTCAGTTGGGTCACATTTTGAGGCCCATTTGACCCTCAGGTCGTGGTTCTCACAACCATGTAAATTGTAAAATCAAAATAAAAATATTAAAATTTGGATTAATTGTGAAATCAAAAGAAATACTAATTGTCAATGAGTATATTAGTTTAATTCTCATGATGGAAGTTTGAGCAAGAGAAAGAGAGAGGACCATGTTTAATGAAACAAAAATCACTACTTTGAATCTCTCATTCCCTCTCTTATTTAGGAAAAAAAAAGTATTTTATGTAACGGCTATATATAATATTCCTCTTACTTGGGATGAACCCACATCCATGAGACTAAGCTCCATGCTTTGATTTGTTATTTTAGATCTACCTTATTTTTGCCTAAGATGTGTTACCAAGTCTAGTCCAGGGCATAAAATTATCAATCAGAATGTCAAATTTCATTGGAATTCAAGAGAAATTTATGTTAGAGTACTTCTAGGGTTTTTTTTTTATATAAATCTATTTTTGTCATGTCTTGATCTCAATTTTCTTTCAAGATTTCTCTCTAACTCTTACGAATTACCACTCTTATGAATCGCTATCGATTAGTGGTTCTGAGTTAACACGTACACCGGGACCACCTGGAACTTTTTATTTGATTAATGGTTTAAATATCTCATGTTGGTACGTTCTCATTATTCTTAAAACATACGTCAAATTTTGTGTAATTCCATTATTATTTACTTTTATTTTTTTAATCCATAATCATGTTATATATATCTATAACAAAATTCATATTTTAGCTATCTAATCATCTCATATCTGCCCCGGACCGTCAATACACGCGATGCAGTACACATACAGGCCTTAGAGCATTCGCATCTGCCTCCTAAAAAATTTTGCTAATTAGGTTCTAAAAAACTCACTTTTTCTAGTTTAGCTAAAGTACCACTACATCAGACTCCCTATTCTAATTTTACTATTCCATTTTTTAATATATTTTTATTATTATTATTATTTTTTTCACAACTTCCAAAATACCTTCTTTTCTCATTCTATTCCTCTCTCCTTCTATGTTCCCGTAGGATATTCCCCCCCCTTTTTTTTTTTTTTTCCCCACCACCCACGTACACCTACTCCTCTTTTCTTTTTTTTTTTTTTTTTTCCCCATCACCCACGTACCCCCCTCCCTTCTTTTTACTTCTCCCCCACCAAACATCCCCCCCTCCCCCATTTCTTTTTACTCTCAGTCTCAGACCTCATAGTTCGTCCCTCCCCCTTTCTCTCTTTTTTTACTTCCTTTTTTTATTTTTATTTTTCCCCCTCAGGCCACAACACCCCTCACGTCTCTCTTTCCCCATTTATTTATTATTATTATTATTATTATTTTCACTTTGTTTGTTCTTTCTTCAACACGTTTAGCAGATCCGGTGTTTTTTTGTTTTTATTTTTTGTGATTATATTCTTTTGTTTGTGTTTTTTTATTTTGTTTGTTTGTTTGTTTTTGTGTGTGTGTGTTTTTTATTTTGTGATTTGATGCTCTGGTTTGAGTTTGCTGCTTGTGATTTTCTGATTTCATTGAGCACCATTGTTTTTGTTGTTGTTTCCGTTATTCTTGGCGCGGGAGACAGAAAGCAAGAGAAAGAAAAAAAGCTTATTTAATTCCAAGAAGGATGAACAGTTGCTCCTTGACTTGGGTGAGCTACTATTCATCAGTTTCAGAATTTCGCCCAAATGAGGAGTCTGTTGTGAGGTGGTTTAGGCTGTTTTTCGTTATATTATTGGTTTTTCAACAGAAAGAAGAGCCTAATGCGAATGCTCTTAGTCACCAAACTTGATTGATACAGATTGTCGCAAGCTTCTTCCTTTTTTCGATGCAAACAAACTATTGCTCTATGTGCTGACAAAATGTCAAAGCGTTTTGCTAACTTTGATACAAAAAAAAAATTCCTTAAGAACTTAGCTCATCATTTTATTCCTTATTCAACTTTCAAAAGATTCTCTTTCCGCCAAAAGTATATGGACAATAATCTCTATTTTATTGGTGAAGAGCTTGGTGGAAGTACATGCTATATTAGAGAAAGTTAGAGCATGTTTGGTTTCTATACTCAAATATAATTTTTTGTATTCAAATCCAAAAATTCGTAGGTCCCACCATTGAATATTTTGTTTGGCTATTGTTTTCTGTATTTGTTTTCAAATACAAACACTGTTCTTTTATACTCAAATCCACTTTATTGAAAACAACTTTTTGTTGTTTTCTGAAATTATATTTGTTTTCATTTAATAAAATAATAATTTTTTTTTTCTTGTTTACTTCTTCAGCCCCTCTCACCATCATCGGAATTCTCTCTCTTTCTTTGCCCTTCCTCTTTCTTGGTGGGTTCTCTAATGCTCACAATGGTCGCGGTGGAGTCATGGTGGTCGCAGTGGAGTCACGTCAAGCGTGTGCCGTTGGGTCGCCAAAGCTTGGGCTTGTGGTTTGGAGATCTGGACGGCAGATCTTGAGACCTTCAACGGCAGATCTGGAGATCTACTTGATGGGTGTGGGGTATTTGGTGTTGATGGGTGCGGACTTGTTGTGAATTTGTTGGGGGTTTTGTTGGGGGTTTGGCTCACGGTGGCTTGCGGTGGGTTTATTTCGCGGTGGTAGTGGTTGGTTTTTGGTCCACCGGTGGTGTTGGGTGGTAGGGTTTGGCTACCCGATGGGTCGGGATGGCTTGCCGGGTGGCTTGTGGTGGTTTTTTGGGTGGGTCGCGGTGGTAATGGTTGGCCAGCAATGTTGGGTGTGGTGGGTTACGGGTTTGTTTATTGCAAACAAAAAATAATAATAATAATAAATAAAAACATTAGTCCAAAGTAGTGAAAACACTTGCCAAATACATTTTTTGTTCTCAAATCTATTAAAATATTATATTTAACATCAATTTCTAAAACATCTTCAATACAAGTTTGAAGAACAGAAAACAAAAAATAGTCATCAAACATACCCTAGGTCCTCACAACATTAGTCCATAGCCAATCTTTGAAAGCAAAAAATGAATATGGTGAAGGTTGATATAAAGGCCAGAGAGACCATAAAACCATCCTCACCAACACCCCATAACCTCAAAATCTTCAAGCTTTCCCTCCTAGACCAAATTGCACCTGCAGAGTACGTGCCAATGATTTTCTACTATGCATTCAATGGCAAACCAAAGGTCAAACCTCAGGAGCAAATTAATCAGCTAAAGGAATCCCTATCACAAGCCTTAACTCGAATCTATCCTCTTGCTGGAAGGGTCAAAGAGAATCTTTTCATTGAGTGTAATGATAAGGGGATAGACTTTTTAGAAGCCAAAGTGAATTGCTCACTCTCTGAGATTCTCAGGCAGCCTGAAGTTAATGTGATAGATCAATTCCTTCCTCATGATTATCATTGCAGTAAATCATCCATGGAAGCCCAATTGGCCATTCAAGTTAATATCTTTAGCTGTGGAGGAATGGCTATTGGTACATGCGCATTGCACAAGATTGTTGATAAAGGCACAATGTCTTTATTTCTCAACATGTGGGCTGACATATCAAGGGGTTCTAGTGATTCTTTGTCACCCATCTTTCCAGGGCCAAATCTCTTCCCACCAAGAGATTTATCAGGTTTAGTGCCAAAGTTTGAAGTACCAAAAGCTAAGTGCATTACAAAAAGATTTGTGTTCCCGGGCTCAAAGATTGCTTCACTAAAGGAAATAGTGGCTACCAATATTACTGATAATATTGTTAGTCCAACCCGCATTCAAGTGGTGTCTGCGCTAATATGGAAATGTGCAATGGAAGTGTCTAGAGCAAGATCAGGGTGCTTAAGTCCTTCTATTATGACACATGCTGTGGATTTACGTCCGAGAATTTATCCACCACTACCAAAATGTGCTGCTGGGTATCTTTCTTGGTTGGCAATTGCACCGACACCAATAATGGAAAGCCCGATGGAGTTACATCATTTGGAAAATGAAATCAGAACTGCAATCAAGAAAGTAGACAAGGAATACACTAGGAAGATGCAAGGTGACAATGGGTTTTCAGTAATGAGTGATTCTCTCAAACAAATTGGAGAACTAGTACCACAAAATGTGGAAGTGTATAGGTTCATTAGTTGGGTCAATTTCCAACTATATGGAGCTGATTTTGGCTGGGGAAAGCCTATTTGGGTAAGTACTGCTGCATTGCTATTCAAGAATGTTGTAATCTTCATTGAAACGAGTGTGGGTTCTGGACTTGAAGCGTGGGTGACAATGGACGAGCAAGACATGACCATTTTTTAGCAAAACCAAGAGCTTCGTTCTTTTGTTTCCTCCATTAAGAATGTTTAAAATTTATTGGAAAATTACTGTTTAATTGCCATTCATATAAGTTTTTTTTTTTTTTTTTTTTTCCTCAGTCTTTCTCCTCCAACTAATTTAGAGGTTAATTATATTCAATTTAGTTTTTAAGTAAAATACCCCAACAAAAATAATTCATTGATGGTAGGATTTGAATTCTTAGTATATGCTATATAGATCATAACGAACAAGAGTTTTAATACGAATAATCCTTGCAAGAACTTGGAGCATGAGATATAATATATACTTTGTTTTTAGCATGTGGTGCGCCACAAAAGACATTTCAACGTGGCCTCACAATGATGTGTTTGTACTTTCTCTATGTTCTTTCGTGAGACGGCAACAAAACTCCATATGTAAAAATTCATTAAGAATAATCTGCATGCTATAATATTTAGAATTGAAAAGCCTTACACTGGTTAGGTGTGGATTTATTTAGTAGTTAAGTCTCTTTTTCCAGTAGTTTAAGTTGTTGGGTTTGATTCTGTAATCTCTAATATTACCGTATTAGGACTGATCAGTCTTTGTACAGACTTTGGTAGGGATTTAATATCATTATATGAATTGGGCATCTAAAAAAATATGCTATATTGATAATATCAAAAAATACTTTTAATTTTTTGATGTTAATGATCTAAGCATGAATACTAAAAGGCTCGAGATATAATGCGTGGGGACTCAAAGATATCCCCTATGTAACCTCACAATTATGTTTTTGTACTTTCTCAATGTTTTTATATGAGACGGCAACAATGAACAATCCATATGCAAAAATCATCAGGGATGAACTGCAAGGCGCAAAATCTTGAACTTGAGATTCACACTTTACATACTGTCGTGGTCTCACTCTCATGGTGACCCGTATGAATTTGCCTAGTCGCAGACTCCCAGCAAGATGGTCAATTACTGTAGCTGTCAACTGGGTCATCATAGATCAAGAGAGACTATACTTTGCGACCCCCTTTTTTTCTTTTTCTTTTTTTCTTTTTTCCTACAGAAATAAGTTTCTACATTATGGTTTTGATGATCTAGTTGTGTTACATTCATACAAGTTTGCCAATGTCTAGATAATTTGGTAATATAGATGAACTATTTTCTTAATCATAAATAATTTACCAATTGAAATGAATGTGATTGGTGACACTTTAACAATATAATAAATAAATGTTTATAATATTTTTTCATGATTGGTGACATATCAATTTGTAAGGTATATGTTAGTATTTGGGCTTTCTCAAAAGCTCAAATGGACGTGTTCCCACGTAGACATCTCATTAAGTCTTAAAATCCTAACTGTAGGGTTTTATAGTATGTCCTATTAGAGCGTACTATTCTAGATAGATAGTACATAAGCCAAACATGGGAATAGGGTACCACATTCATCCACCATAGTTTAATGATGAGATTAAACGTGGTCATTAATTCTTAGGAGACTAATTTTTGGATTGGACGAGATACGTGCCTAAAATCTTCTCGTTTTACAACTTAGCCTCTGAGATCAAGAATCAAAGTAACTAAACTTTTTCTTTAGTTTGTAATTAGGAACCAGAGTCATACAATTTTAATTTTCTCATTTATGTAAAAACAATTTAATGTTAAATTTCATTTTTAATAAAGATTTTTCTTCTTCTTGATTTTGTCCATAAATAATTAATTTGACTCCATTGTAAATCCCTCAGTGTAAGAGGATAAACATCGTTAGTTTGAACCTCCATTTTGAAACTCACCATCCAAGGGGTATATCCAAACATTCCTAGTCATATCAAGTCATGATTAATTATAAGTATCCCTAACATCACTCTTGTGACTAACTTGCACCTAGTAATTAGTTTCAAATATAAGTATCTAAACAAAATTATTGACAAGTGCTAAAGGATTATTTTAAAAGAAAAATACTAAAATTACTACAACAAAAATTTACATTTAGGTCATTGAAATGGTTAAAAATGGGCTTGCAGGATACATAGACTTAAGGGGCTAAAAAGGGGATCAGGACAATCAGAAGATGACATTCACCTCTAAGACTATTATATTATTGCATATTAAATATGGTGACCAACTAGGCACGGAATAGAAGAGGAGAACAACTAAGGAACAACCAAGACCCTGGGAAATTGGTGGGCAAGAATGTCTGAATGTCTTCTTGCTCAATCCTATATTCTTTGTGTGTGCTTCTTGTCACTAAGACAGCCCATGAAACCAAAAAAAAAATTGTCCAACTTCCCTAGTAATTTGTTCCTAGTACGCAAAATAGACCTTGTAAGTATCAACAAGAAAAGTTGGTTTGTTATAAATACCATCCTTACCTGATGAAATGAAATTTCAGAGCTTTGTTGAATATTCATTCAGAAAGACAATTTTAAGGATAGATAGATTCAAGAAATGGGTCCTTCACTCTTGTCAAATCAGGTCTATAATGATGAAAGTTGTGATGCAGTGAATGCACATAATCTGTGTCTTTCAGCCATGGCTTGCTATCCTTACCAATGTCTGCCTATATTGGAGAACAGTACTGATTCTAATTGGGTCCTCCTCCCCTTGTCAGGTGAAACCTGCAGGGATCGAAAGAAGCTGAAACGAAGTATTAGTATTGCTGAATCCATTGGAAGTAATAGTAGCTATAGTGATGGAAGCAGCATTAGCCGTACCAGCAGCTTTAATAGCTTGCAAAGGCTTCGATTCCGGGATCATATATGGACTTATAATCAAAGATATCTTGCAGCTGAGGCTGTTGAAGAGGCGGCCACGGCCATTATAAATGCTGAAGAAAGTGATCCTGAAGAAGATGGGAATGCTGATGGGATGAAGCTGGTTCGACTTCTTCTTGGTTGTGCTGAAGCTGTGGCTTGTCGCGACAGTTCACATGCCTCAGTTTTGCTATCTCAGCTTAGAGCTTGTGCTTTGGTCTTTGGCTCTTCCTTTCAGCGTGTGGCTTCTTGCTTTGTTCAAGGCCTTGCTGACGGGCTTTCTCTGGTTCACCCACTTGGAGGAGGTGTTGGTTTTGCAACAACACCCATGATGATGAACACAATGGATATTGCTAACTCAGAGAAAAAGGAAGAGGCTTTAAGCCTTGTTTATGAAAATTGCCCACATATCCAGTTTGGTCACTTTGTGGCCAATGAAACAATATTGGAAGCCTTTGAGGGAGAGTGTTTTTTACATGTGGTGGATTTGGGCATGACACTTGGTTTGGCACATGGTCACCAGTGGCTTGCACTGATCAACAGCCTTGCCAACCGTGGTGATCATCAGCCACCTTGCCACCTACGAATAACTAGTGTTGGCCTTGCTGTTGATAGATTCCAAACCATTGGAGTTGAGCTTGAGGCCTTTGCAGAAAGCATGGGAGTAAATTTTGAGTTCTCGGTGGTGGAAAGCAACTTAGAAAATCTGCAGCCTGAAGACATCAAACTGTTTGATGGTGAAATTCTAGTTGTCAATAGCATCCTTCAGTTGCATTGTGGTGTTAAAGAAAGTAGAGGAGCTCTCAATTCAGTCCTGCAGATAATTCACAAGCTATCTCCAAAGGTTTTAATTCTGGCTGAGCAGGACTCAAGCCATAATGGGCCTTTCTTTCTTGGGAGATTCATGGAATCACTGCACTATTACTCTGCAATATTTGACTCCCTAGATGCTATGCTACCTAAATATGACACAAAGCGTACCAAGATGGAACAATTCTACTTTGCTGAGGAGATAAAGAACATTGTGAGTTGTGAAGGATCAGCAAGGATGGAGAGGCATGAGAGGGTGGACCAGTGGCGCAGGAGGCTAAGCCAGGCAGGATTTCAGGCTGCACCTATTAAGCTGATGGATCAGGCCAAGCAATGGCTTGAGCAGAATAAGGCTTTTGAAGGTCACACTATTGTGGAAGACAAAGGGTGCTTGGTGCTTGGTTGGACATCCAGGCCAATTGTTGCAGTTTCTTGCTGGAAGTGCTAACTCATCAGTCATCACAGCTTTGTCAAATAAATTCCAATAAAGAGATCCAAATATCATGGGAAATGAGCAGCATTGTAAAATAAATAATTTGTATCACTGGCTACATGGATTTCATCTAGCAACACCCAAGTCAGTCATGAGTGTGCAAGCACTGAATTTTGGGTTGAAAATAAGTGATTTTGAGTTTGAACGTGAGCTGTTCAGATGATTGGACAATGCAATAAAGAGAGTTTGGTGTGCAAATAGACCGGGTTCAATTGTACATATAGGCCTCCAGGTTCAATTTCTTTTATAGGAGTATTCTTTAATAACAAAAACTGACTGTAATTGGCTTTCTTATTTTTCTGAAGCCTTTGTAATTTGTAAACTAATTTATGTGAAGAAGTGATGTTTACATATTTTCTCCCAAAATCTATGATATAAGTTGGAAGATGCACTACTTACATGCCCTTATTTTCTTGCTTTGAAGTTCTGCATAGTTATTATACTTGTCGTTAACTCCATCTTCTTTGGTAAATAAGGAAGTAGATAAATTAAATGGAATATACAAGGTGGAGACTAACATCTACACAATTATCGAAAGTAACAATATTCTTTGAGGGAGGAGAAGGGAACAAAACAAAATCTTTAACTGATTAGCCAAAAAAAAAAATCTTGAACTTGTGTTCTCCCCAAAGCCAACCAAAACATTAGTGCAACTATTCGTTTTCCTTAACACGTTCTTGACTTTCATAGGAGGGAGACTCATAGACACCAAATCTTAAGTAACCTTGTACTTAAAACGCCATATTGAATAAATAAAGCTTCCATTCTAATTAAATGAAAAAAAAAAAAAATTGTAAATATTATACATGACATTACTTGTACAATTGTTCATTTCTAACAAAATTGTAACGGAAAAATTTGTACATTAAACATTACACAAAATTAAATGCTATTGGACCATACTTATTTTAAATTTTTCTAAGAGCATTAGAAATTAGCAAATCTAGGCTCCGTTTGTTTCGACGTAAAACGTTTTCTGTAAAATATTTTTATCATTTTCGGACGTACTAAGCCCATTTTATACTATTAGCAACTTCCTTTTTTCTTTGCTTTTACATATCACTTAGCATACATTTTGGATTTTTTTTTTTCCCCATTTAATTTATTTGTTTATATACAATTTTTTATAGGTACGCAAATAAATAAACAAATATGTTTTTTAGGGTAATTCTACAGTATCCATGTGAGTATCGTACCTCTAATAAATAAACTCTCACATTAATGGTATCAATGGCACATATTATAGTACCTACCTCACATATAATGGTACCTACCATTTTTATTTATTATTTAAATTAATATATATAAAAAACCAGATAGTACCAATATCACATTAGATAGTACCAATATCACATATAATGGTACTTATATCACATTTGATGGTATCAATTGAGTGGATACCATACCCACAAAAAGAGTATAAATACCGTACCCTTTTTTTTATAATTAATTCATACTCTAACTAAGAAGTAAGAACTAAGAACAACCAAACAATTGCCAGATACACAGCAAAACCCAACTGATTCGTCATTCACTCGTGAGTATTAAAATCTTGTCCTCATCTTGTTGGAATATTTGCTAGGAAAATCCATAATTCGATGTCATCCCCCAAAAAAAAAAAAAAAAAAAAAATCAAATATACAATAATTACAAACACAATTTTATACTGTAGTAAATAAAAACAGAATTAAAACTCAAGTAATTCAAGGTCCTTTATAAATCCACTCGTGTTGTAAGAGAGAGAGAGAGAAAGAAAAAGATGGAAGCTCAGGCAGTGTTTGGTAGAGGGAGTCCATTCCTTCCATCATCTCTTCTACGCTCACCAACTCAGAGAACATGTTGCAGCTTATCCTACACCCACTGCCCTATCCAACGCACCACCCATCATCCCCACTTAGCTGCATTCCACTCAAAATCCCATCTTTTCTCATATTCCCCGTCTAATCCCCATGCCAAAACCCTCTCTAACACTACCTCCACCACCAAAACCCATATCTTCTTGCCCCACTTGGTTGCTTCCATGGTTTGCTTCTCTCTCTCTCTCTCTCTCTGTCTTTCTTTTTAACTTTTTACCTCAATTATCAAAAACCCATTTGAGTTTTCTCTCATTTTCTTCAGTATTTGCAAAGTTTATTAGAACCCCATTTGAAAATTTTGTACTTTTTTTCATTTTCTGTTTTGGTGTCATTGTGTGTGCAGGAACAAGTTGAAGAGACTTATATAATGGTGAAACCTGATGGTGTGCAACGTGGACTTGTAAGCTTTACTTTAATTTGTTTGCAATTCTTAACAAACATATGTCAAATTTGGTTGCTGAGAGGAATAGGGGAAAAAAGTCTAAGAATTTACATTGTTTGTGACCTTTAGAAGATAAAAACCTCTAATAGATTGAGGCATTGAGCCTAATTGCTTGTCTTGGCTAAGGGAAATTTATCTTTATAGTTTCCTGGTAATCATTTGGCTTATATTGGATAAAAGAGCATTTTTTAATTGTTTCTTCCTTTCATGACTTTGTCTTTTTGGGTTGAGTTTTTATAGGTTGGAGAGATTATTTCAAGGTTTGAGAAGAAGGGATTTAAATTGACTGGCTTGAAGCTCTTCCAGTGCCCGAAAGAATTGGCAGAGGTTTGTCATTGTATTTTCTTTATTATTTTATATGGAGAAACCCCAATTCAGTATGTCCATATCGTTATTGAGAATTTGCGAGTTACAGCTGTGTTGTAAAATTGTTGAAGAAGTTTTGCATATAATGGTAACAAAAAATGTTGCTTCATTTAATTGCTAAGAAAGTGTTCATCGAAAAGAAAAAATTCTAAGAAAGTAATAGGCCATGTAATGAACTTGGAGTAATATGACCAGTTTTCATTTAAATTTCCATGCTTTCTGGAAAATCAGCAGCACAATGTTGTAATTTACCAATCGTATATCTGTGGTTGTAATTCGTGTTAATTTGATGTCTATTGGATGGTCACTTGAGCATTGATTTTTACATCCTCTTTGAGATGCCTAAATTATTATACATACCACGTTTGTTGTTTATGGTTACAGGAGCATTATAAGGATCTCAAGTCTAAATCTTTCTTCACTAAGCTGATTGAGTACATTACTTCAGGTCCAGTTGTGTGCATGGTATGATTTTTCCTACACATCTACAAAGTAAATATAGAACATGAAATATTTGCAATTTTCAGACGTATCATAATGTTATTTTTACAAGGCCTGGGAGGGAGTTGGTGTTGTTGCATCAGCACGTAAGCTTATAGGGTCTACAGATCCTCTTCAAGCTGACCCCGGCACAATAAGAGGAGACCTTGCTGTTCAAACGGGAAGGTTAGGAGCTTTAGTCTTTGGTGCTTGACTAGTTAAATGTGTAATTTAATCACAAAGAGTTGGAAAAGAATTGTTATTATATTGACATCAAATTACTTGTCTAAAGTCAAGGTCTTATGATGAAAATTTTGGCAGGAATGTGGTTCATGGAAGTGACAGCCCTGAAAATGGCCAGCGTGAAATAGGTAAAATATCATGTTATGCTAAACAGTCATTGTTTAATCCAAATTCGGATGTTCATTATGGCCAAAACAATAATAAATCAGATAACTAGGAGGCTTTAGACATGAACATATACGTGTGTTTGTGTGTTTTTTCTCGGATTTTGAGTTGTAAGTGTCATGTAGTTTTTGTCAATGTCATATATCATGTGCCATTCTCTTCGTATATAAACATACAAAAACCAAAGTTCAAGCATAAAGTTGCCACTCATTTCATGTCTTCATTAGCTACTTTCTCATGTCGTTTTTAACTGCAAATAGTAATCATGTAATGCTTGACAGGCATATATGAACCCTTTCCTCTCTCTCACTCACAATTTCCTTCTCTGCAGCTCTTTGGTTCAAAGAAGGTGAAGTATGTCAGTGGACACCAGCCCAGGCACCATGGCTTAGGGAGTGATCTTTCACTTGGCGCTCAATTCTACAACCCATGTGTTTTTTAAGAAACTTTTCTTTGCACAATTGCACCTGTACTTCTAATGTCAAATGATTCGTTTGTGATTTTAGACAGTATATGGAATTCCCATGATAAAGCTGAAACTTTGCAGAACAAATTTTTGGAAAATTTATGCTCATACTTAAAAGGAATTCCTAGTGAACGGTATTTTTGTCCATATGTTGGTTCCCTTACAAAACTTGTGAATGCATATGGCACTTGAGAACTATTGATTTCATCGACTATGGGTTATTGCAGAGAATCATTGATGGTCTCAATCATGAGGTATTGCGCAAAGCAGCATCTTATTGGGTGCCATCATTAAAAACAATGCACTATGCGGCTTGGAATTATTACTTTTTGTTTTTGAACTTCCATGCAAATGAATTAAGAACAATCCTAGGTACTGGTCTTGCAAACCCAAGTTTGTTGAACCAATTGATCATCCACGTGAACAGAGCAACTATATTAATGTTACTCATTTCCCGAATTTACTATGTCAATCAAATGATCGTCCAAATTTGAATAAATCAACTATGGATTTGAAATATATAGCCATTCAGCAAATATATTTATATATAACCATGAGGGTCCAACTTGGTAATCGATTTTAGGGTCATTTGGGAATATTTATTTTCATTAGTCTATTCTACTTAAAAAGTATAAAAAGAGTCAAATAAACTAGATACAACCTCTGCACCAAAGGTTGAGTTTTGCCTCTAAATGTAAAAAGGAAGAGAGATTAAACTCATTTGTGATTGTGTTTCAACCTTAATTCTTGGGGAATTTTAGCAAAAAAAAAAAAAACCTTAATTCTTGGGGAAGTGTGTGCTTGCTTACTAGCTGAGCCTGGGTTTAGATATAACACAGTAGGTTTACAATATACTCCACACACAACCCCAGACACACAGAGAGAGAGAGAGAGAGAGAGCCTAATGCTCAGGGCTGAACCAGTTGTAAGTATCATTTACTTTGATAGCTGACTTTCTTTTCATACATTACAACATTTCCCCGTACGTGGGCATTGAGATTTGAGAGTACAACAGAAACAATTGGTTTCCAAGTAAATAAACTTATGAAACAGCAAAGTGAGCCTGAATTAAGCACATCCCAGTTCAGATCTTACGTTTTGCAGAGCTAAAGAGCTGACACATTCCTGATCCATCTGATGGTCCATGCTATTATTAGATTGATGACAATCACTTGAATTTGATGAAGTACTTGCAGAAAAACCATCTTCTATGGGCATCACATCCTCACAGGATGAGCTTACAACTTGTTGACGAGAATTCTTGAATTTAGAAAAGAGGTAAAGAACTGAAACACTCTGGTCCTGTTGCTGTTTCATGCTTCCAAAAGAATGAGAATCAATTGAACCCGGCGAAACACTGCCAGATGAACATTCAGTATCTATTGCCATTACCTCCTTATCAGGGAAAACTACAATGTCTTTAGAACTTTTTGTAGAACAATCTGCGTTTACCTTCATCACCCCAATGCAAGATGAGCTTGAAGCAGAATCAGTTTCTATCTGCACTGTCTCCTCTGAGGGTGAACTTAGCTCAAGCTGAGAACCCAATTTAAGCTTCATGAGTGTAACCTCTGCAACAAAAAGGAATCAAATTTAATTTGATGCCCTCAATTAAATACCATTCAACCCTTCCGCACATGATTCCAACACCAACTGACATGATGTAGCATCGCTAATACTAAATCAAATGTCTGTGCTGTGTGTAGCTTTAAATCTCAATTCAAACAAATTTATAGTCATAGATCACAAATCTCCCCATCTTATAAACAAAAACCACGTCATAGATACCGATCAATAATACACCCGACACTTCCAACAATTATAAAGCATTGTTGAATTTATACACACATGAACACATAGTAGGGGTTGAGAAATCTCCAACCAAAGTCAACCTATTGTAGCTCTAAAACCCAACCCAACTCGATCCATAGAGTCAGATTGAGTTAGGTTGAGTTGTAGCCATTTTTATTCAATTATCTAAGTCCATTATTCAATAAATCATTACAATTTACACAATTTGGTATAATATTCCAACATCATCAAAAATAAATACCAAAATAAATAAATAAAACAATTTAAACTAAATCCCAAAATCCAAAATAAAATGCATATATTTTTTTAGACTATTAGTGTAAGTTGGGTCAGACTAGCAAGTGTTCTAAGCAAACAATATACTAAAAAAAAAAAATCACATTTCGGTACTTACAAACATTACAATTTGTTTCTTTTTTAAGGAAAATCATCAAACATGTAACTTTATGTGACAAAACAAAACGCAAAAACCCCTCTTCCCTAATTAGCTTAATTTGGGACGAGGTTGTCGAAAGTTAAAAAAAAAAAAAAAAAAAACGAAGTTAATAATTTATTATAGCATAGAAGGATCTGGAGCAAATAGCATAACCTCTAGAGAGAGAGAGAGTACCATAGATGGAGAGAGGATCGTCTCTGAGAATCTTGGAAGGTGGTCTCTCCAAGCTGTCCACTGAAGAAGACGACGATCTGATTTTCCCAAACATCTCTCTCTCTCTCTCTCTCTCTCTCTCTCTCTAATCTGATTATCTGAGGTTTGAAAAAGAGAGAAAGGGGGAGGGGGGTTCTTATTATCCGAGACGCGGGAGTGTCATCAAAGAAGAGCGGGAATCGTATTCTACACACTTTTGCTTCTTCTTTTTATTGGACTGAAACTGATACACTGGGATGGGCCAGGAAGTTAACTCTAACTCAAGCCCCGGTATAAGGTTTACATTAATAAATAAAATAAAATAAAAAAGGGTTTTTCTTAAGGTGATCAAACCATTATTAAGTTTCAATTGATTGATGAAATATAAAAGAAATAGTAAAGAAGATAAAGAAATTTGAAGATGAGATAATATAAAACTTAAGCGATTATCATATATCTTTTATAACTAAGATCACTTATATATACACTTATAAATTGGTGAGAAAAACATGTTAAAATAGGGGTACCTTTATTTAAAAAAAAAGATTGGACACCTAATTCTTTGTCTTATCCGTGCCATTCATGTAAGGATTTTAAAACATTGACGGTGGATAATGTATTGAATTTTTCAAAATGTAAATAGTTTAAACTAATGTTTTTTTTTTTTTCCCTCATAATTAAGATTGGGATAAGATCAAGTATCATTCTAAGGATTGGGCCCAAGCCCATCCTTTCATTTGTGCACCTTAACATTTGGCATTATTCCAAATTTTGGGCCTTTGCACATATGGTCTCTTAAAAAAAAAATATTAAAATTAAAAATTAAAAGGAAATATTGCTAATTAGGATTAGGAAGACTCCATAATTACATCACTGGGAAGGTGCCTATTGTGGATATTCCTATTTTGTTACATGCTCGTTTTTTCTCCTATTTGCCAAAAAGTTTGCACATTTGTTTGCTTCACGGTAAACGTGTTGAGAAACTACCCTCTGTTATATATTTAGTAATTCCCTACAATCCAAAATGAGAGTGGCCAAAGCAAGAGAACAATGATGAGAAGATGTTAGCATTGAAATCACTAAGGTTGAATTTGATTCTAAAAATTATATCTTTGTATCCAAGTTGCAAGTCATATTAAAACCATATCTAACCGTCTATAATTCAGCCTGGTTACTCATACTGATTCCTAAATGGACAGAAAACCCTCTAAGAAGGCCACCTACCCCAGAAGGAATTGGGTTTCCTGACATAATACTATATTAAGCTTAACAAAAGGTGTTCCAAGAGGGATCCATCTTATGCAAATTTCATTGTGGGGTATATGATGTGAGGAGCTAGGGGAGGCAAGGAAGAAAATTTCATTCGCAAGATTTATGATTTTAAAGATTATTTGAGGGATAGATTTATTCTCTTGCCTAAAGATGGGCATTTTGAGCTAGCCATATTGTCCAAGTAGCAAATACAAAGATTATATTCCGAGGTAGCAATGAACTTTTGGAACGTTAAGAAGAAGTGAAGTTTGTGTGTAGGCTGTAGCCAATCAAATAGGGGGTCAAGGAAAATGTTTTGTTGTGGGTGGTATTGAACTGGAGATCTATTGGGTTTGAGGGGCTTGACAATATTTTATTCCTAGAGCTACTCCCCACCCTACCCTGCCTTCAAGCATTTGGGTTAAAGCCCAAGTGATTGCTTATGTACCAATAATCCAACATTCTATAAAATTAAAGAGAGAAAAGGCTGATTGGAGAACCCCAAAGACAAGACCCAAGAAGAGTTTTATTTGTGCTAAGCCCAATAGGTCAAGCTTGAAACCATCGTTTCCCATTACAAGTTTCCTCCACTCCGTTAAGGCTCAGTTTGGATGCTGCAAATGTTTGTTTGGTTTTAGCTTCTTTTTTTGGGCTTGTGTACTGTTTTAAAACCTCACTTTTATTTTTTTTAGGTATTATACATGGTCTATAAGAAGAATTTCTTATTATATAAAGAATATATCACTTTCCTTTCCACATATTCAGCTTAAATTCCACTTGAGTATGTGTTTACCTTCATATTTATTGCCCAATATAAATTATGATTATAATTTTGTAAAAAGCAAAACAAATTTGTTATTTCAGCATTTCTTGGGCTGATCATATAAAGAATAAGTACTCAAATTCTTATTGAGCTAGTTAGTGATGAAACTTGGACAAGCTAGTTCGTTCCATTCAGACCATGGGCAAGTAGGGAATGTGGCTTTTCAAGCTTCAGTTGGACATGGACTCAAAATAGCTTCAATCAACTGTTTCACATGTATAAAAATAATTTGTTGAATTACACTCATGCTGTCAATGGATAAATAAATAAATTGTGAAAAGCCATTAGAGAACTTCTACAACTTGAAAATGTATCTGGAGGCCATTATACAAGAGCCTGTGGTCATAGTAAATGATTTCAAATGGCTGATAATATACAACAGATGGATCAAACTTCCCTTTTCTTATCCTTTTTTTTTTTTTTTGTAAGTAAACAAATAGGAAATGTTTGATTAGTACATTAGCAAACAAGAAACATGAAAAGCTCCAAATTGATTCATGCCAACCTCATGTCACAAGACAATTAGTGTCTTCAAAAAAATCTTCTTAATAAACCGCGTCTACGAACTCTACTCTTCAAATCCTTACCTGAAATAGTAAAAGCGAGGAGGTGAATGCACGCCAAAGCTATTTCAATTATCTGCATGCCATGAAATGTCGCAATACCCTATTCTCTGAAATTTAAAAGAGTTCAGAAGGGGCACCTTTTAGCCTGCCAGCACGATACAAAGCTTCTTCTGCAATAGATCTCCACTGTTCTGCACAAGAGTAGTTGATTCCAAGACCAACACTAAGTCCTCTCAAGAGATGCACCGTCCGAAGTACAGAAAACAGCTCCTCAGGAAAAGCCTAACATAGCCAATGAGGAAACAATATGTAGTTCACCGGAACAAATTGAAAGTGAGTGAATTATTTTGTATAATCAAATAATTATCTATTACCAACATATTCACATCAAATTTAATATATCCAAATAAAAGAATCAATGGAAATGAAAGTGACAGTATTCTTCTATATCCTATTTTGCATATCCTCAATAATGTAATGAAAATACAACATTTCATTTGTTTAATTTCTTAAAGTGAATAGCTTTGAACATATCTATTCATTCATTTATGCATTTTGGCGCACCAAATTGAAGATAAAAACTTCCTTATTCATTTATTGAATTCGGTACCCTTAGTAGATCAAAAGAACTTCAAGAGAACCATAACTAAAGCCTATTCCACCTCAGTGGGATTGAATTTTCTGTTATTAAACATTGGGTCGCTGAGGAAATCCTTCCAAGACTAGTTTAAAATGCTACATAATGTTATGGTAGAGTGGCTTTACTCAAGTCTGGTTTCCAGATGCATCCAAACATTTGAATTAATATATGGGGAAGAGAAATGCTGAAAGACAATAGAGTAATATCTGTACTAGATAAACATCTAAACATATCTATATGCTTCTAGTGGAATTGTCCACAAAGTGACGCACATTTAATAGTGATGGAACTCCAGAGTCTAAAGCATACCTGAACAGTAATTTTTTTAATTGAAGATTCTTCCGAGAAAGGTTGCAGCATCACCACTCCAGGGGGTAGTTTTGTATCAAACATTGTCTGTGCCAACCTCAGCATTTCTTGTTGTCCATTTTCACATTTGACTACGGTATCAATTCCCATCTCCCTATGAAATAGGAGAAAGCAATTTGATACGAATATTAACATTCAAAACCAATAAACCTCAAGAAGTCCTGGGAAATCATCAGATCATCTCAAAGCAAGCCATATTTCACACAAACTAAATTGGGTACATAAATATGACATTCATTTTATCAAATCTAGTAGTCAGTTTAAATAATAATCAATAAATAGAACATTGAATCTCTTATTTTCTCTTATAGACAACACTTAGTACCTGTAGCTCTCTGAAGCTCTTATAGGGTCATCATCAGCAATGGCAAGAACAAGATTAGCATAACCAAGCCTCAAATCCTCTGGAAGATCCTTCACTTGCCCATAGTCTAGTAAGGCGACCTGTGGGGAAAATAAAAGACACAAGTAGAGCTTATAAGTTGGTCTTCCATGCAAATATAAAATTGGGATCTTCTTCATATCATGTAACCTATAATTTAAGCTATTCATTGGAAAGAGAACTGTAAGTAGCATTCAGACAATGATAGCATAAAATATATATATATATATATCAAGATTAAAAAAGATAAACCTTAAGGAAGCTGATATCACTTGCCCAGTTACCTCTGAACCTTTACAGATAAGTATATTCCCGGGATGGGGATCAGCATGGAAGAAACCACTCTTCAGAATCATTTGCCCATATGCTAGTGTCAAACTTTGAAGGATTTTCCTGCAGTTACAGAAAATTTAATATAAGTGTTGCACCCCATTTTTTTAGAAGATGATATCTACTACATTATTAGAAAGGTGACCAGAAAAAGTGATTCATTACTCAGCGATCGTAAAGAATTACAAGTTACAACAGTGTAAATTTTATCTAAAAATCTATATAAATCTAAAGCACAAGAAAACTGATTTCAGGAAAACATTGGTAATATATTAAGGAGAGATGCCCTTTTAGAGGAACAAATCTAGTAAGAAATATCTAAAGAATAAAGGAGTGACGCAAAAGGCTAACAGTTTTTAAAAAAAAAAAAAAGGTATGCCACCATACTCTCAGGGATGGCTCCAAGTTAAAATGAAAAACTCAAAAAGTAAATAAATATTAGGAAAAACAAGATAAAAGCTACTTATATAAAGAAAATATGGCAAAAGGACCATACTCTCAGGGATAGGCTAGACGCTTACTGCTTTGCCGCTGCTGCAATCTTACCACCGGGATTTATTCCTCTTTTTGCTATTTCATCACCAAGGTTGAGGATTGGAATTCCATCCATATATTCCATCACTAAAACCCTCCTAACCAAACAAAGAAATACTTTATTAATAAAAGGTTTTTCAAATGAAATTATAGCTCCAGAAATGCAGCAGTACAAGAAATTGACAAAGTGAACTTGCCAAATGCAACATAGGGACAAAGGTACTTGGTTTTTTGAGTGAAACAACTTTAAGCCTTGTTCTATAGCTAAATGAGTGTTCTTTTTACATAAGATGTTTCTCAATGGAGACAGCTTTACGCTAACCTCCAAAATAACAGTAATGAACAGTCTCATGTTATCAAAATAACCTAATTATCATCCTAATCCATGTTTGCAAGTCCAGACCACATAAATATGGGGTGTGGCATTACCTACCTGCTGACCATATCCCGTATCACTCGTGGAACCAAAACAGGAGTCTTTTTGTTATTCTCATATAGAAAACGTCGAATCCTTTCCATAGCATTAGCCTCCCTGATGAAGTCAAATTCATATCCAATCTGAATGGCATAAACAAAGATTGATTACCAGATTCATGGTCATGCAGGAAGAACACAACATTTATGTAATCTGAAAAGAATTACAGTTATAGCATAAATTCACAGAACTAAGATGAGAGAGAGAGAGAGAGAGAGAGAGAGAGAAGAAGGAAAAATGGTAATCTAAATACTATGAAGAAAATCAATACAGAAATAATATGCACCTGTTTCTCCATTTCCTTGGTTATTGAGTACAGATCGAATTTGATATCCGTCTTTTGCATGTATAAAGCAAAAGCTTGCACGTTACGGATATCTGTCATCATCAGATCCTGGATTCCTGGATGTTGCACCTATTATATGCCACAAAAGGTTAAAAAATTACTGCAGAAATATGGAGCCGCAAACTAGTCCACCTTCCCTCACCTTGACAACAACGTCATTCTTATCACCTCTCAATCTCGCTCGATGTACCTAATTTGAGCAGAAAACACATATAAGATGCAAAGTTACGAGTCTTTACAAGCACCATACACCAGTTCCAGTATAATTCACTCCCCTACCGAAGAGCCATCTTGAGACAAAGTGAAATGTGAAAGAAAAAGATAAAATGGACTGCAACAGTGAAGGATTAGAAATTTTAGACAAGCTACAGACTGAGAAAGGTTAAATTTGGCGCCAAATTGAATTCAACTTCGGAATTAACTTGAACAAGCAGAAAATGAAAAGTAATTTATGAAAGGGTATAAGTTTTGGAGAAAGACTAAAACCAATGCAAAACATTGGGTATTACAAACTCCAACTAAAAGGTACAAAAAGCGTCCTGTCAATGTGATCAGTGCCACCCAATTTCAGCATTCAGAATATGATCAGGCATATGGTACAAAAGTTAAGGCCATGGAGAAACAGTATCACTTCATTGTTTCTCAAGTCATGTTTGTTTTCACTCACCTATTCTTCAATTTCAAATTCATGGACCAAACACTGGCTAAGAATATTAAAATATGAATTCAAGGTGCTTCCCCTTTACATCAATTATCAGCAGTCCTGATTGGAACATTAATCGTTTCCTTTGACAAGTAATGGTGTGAATAACTCAGAAATATTTCTCTCCGTGGGAGTGTCAGTTGTGTGTGTGTGTGTGTGTGTGTGTAGCTACCTGGGCAATTGAAGCAGAACCAAGAGGATCCATTTCAAATCTTTCAAACATTTCGCCAATACTTTGACCTAACTCCTTCTCCAGCATAAGTTGAACGTCACCAAAGGGGGTTGCAGGAGCTCGATCACATAGGGTCACAAGCCTTCTCACCCATGCTGCTGGGGCCAAGTCAGGCTTCCCCACAATTTGAGCAATCTGATTTGAACCACATATCCAAGATATATAAGTAAAGCTCAGCAAACATGTTATAAATCCAAACTCATCAAATAACTGTAAATTTCCCCAAAGCTCTTATCATAATAGCCACCAAAAACCAAAACCCCAATTGGATAATAAACAAAGATGGAAAAGCAAACAATAAAGCATACTCTTAAGGGAGAAAAAAAATCCAAATACCATAACCCAAATGAATTCAAGCTGTCCACTTTCCCACTCCATGACTTCCAAGTCATAAATCCAATAATGAAAACCCATTGGGCACTTCAAGATATTTCATCAACATAACAGTATAATTCTAAGCAGCAGAAATACAGACACTGAATTTGACCCACAAAAAAAAAAAAATGAACAAACGAAACCTGACACATGTCAAGCTAGAAATGTAAATAGGCTAAAACCCATTTTAATTAGACCATTATCTCACCATAATTCAAAATACAATAACCTAAATGAATCAAAGCTGTCCACTTTCCCACTCCATGACTTCAAGTTATATATCCAATATGAAAACCCATTAAGCACATGAAGATATATATATATATTTTTTTCATTAACATAAAAGTAAAATCCTAAGCAGCAAAAATCCATACACTGAATTTGACCCAAAAAAAAAAAACAAATGAAACCTGACACATATCAACCTAGAAGTGCAAATAGGCTAAAACCCCATTTTAATTAAACCATTACCTCGACATAATTCAAGACAAGGAGCACAAAATCAAATACCCAATTGAAATTAGAAGGGAAAGTATTCATATACCTTGAGGAAAAATCCACCAAGGTCAGAGCACATAGAATATATCTTATCAGCCGCAAGTTCATGCTGTCTTTCCCACATTGCCTCTTGCTTTTGCACATCCTTCTCGAAACTCACTCTAACTTGAAACACCTAAGCAATCCCAACCAAAACGAAAACAAACCCAATTGAAAATTCTTTAAAAAGACACAAACTTTACAATCATACATACAGAAAGGGAGAAAGAGAGACCTTGTAGCCAGTGTAGATATCAACTGCTCGTACCCAGAACTGAAAAGAGCGTTGCCAAGGTCTGAAATTGGTGGACAACTTTTCCTGAATATCCTTGAAATCCAGAGGAGGCAACATAGTGCTTTTTTTTCCTCGTTGTGTTGTGAAGTGTGTGTGTGCGTGAATCTCTTTGAGTTTAAACTGTCTGACTCTAATGTTATACTGGGTTTACACCTTACATTAGTATGACACAAAAATAGTAAAAGAATTCATTGCATGGTTTGGATGAGAGAGAGAGGATATCCATATATTATTATATATTTGTGAATGAGATGTGACTGGCTGAGAAACCAAAACAAGTACTATATATTAAAAAAACAAAAAAATACAAAAACAAAAACAATCAGAAAGTGTGAAGAAAGAGTGGTATTGCTTGGCTTGTAAGGCTTGTGTGCCTGGTCCCCTAACATAAAGCCCAAGTCTGTTGAATTGGAATATTTTTTTTTCTTTGTTCTTTATCTTTTTGTTTCTTTTGCTTTTACTTTACACTTTGTTACTTGTACGACTAAGAAATAATTTTTGGATTGAAGGGTTAATCCCTCTATGCAATTATAAGGATAAAACTTAGATTTAATTACTTAAGTTAGGTATATTAAGTTCTCCAATTGAATTCAAACACATAATTGCATTAATTAATAAAATACAAACAATATTACCTTTTCCAAAAATATTTAAATTTAATGTATTTGAATTCAACTAAAAACCTAATGTATTTGACCTAAAGAATTAATATGTCTAAAAAAAAAGCATTAGCATTAGTGGTAGATTTAGATTTTTTTTTTTTTGAGAAAATTTTTATTTGAAATCGATAATTTATTATAATTATTCTTTAAGAGTTTCCATATTCTAAAAGTATTGTAGGATCATAATTACCCATGCTATTAAAAATAATATTGAATCAATGAACACTTTTAGAAAATATAAATTCAAACCCTTTTTTTTTTTTTTTTTTAAAGGGATAATCTAATATAAATCTTGGACTAATTAATAAAGTCCACTAAACTTATCAATATTTAAACTAATATAACATCTATGAAATCCATAATTGAAAATTATTAATATTGCTCCACAATGATTTTCTTTATGCCTCATTATTTCCCCTCATTTTCTTTGTTCTTTGTTATTTTCCTTCTTGATTCTCTTTCCCTCTCTTGTTTTATCCAACGACTGAAGTATTTCAATGTCTTACAAGGGGAGGGGTTTTTTTTTTTTTTAAATAAAAAAAGGGGTTTGTTGGTGTGGTCACAACCCATCCCTCTTAAATCCGATCAAAGCATGACGCGGGACACTCTTAGGCAATAATAAAGCATGTCAAGACTCGAACTCATAACCTCAAACTCGCAAGGTAATGTTTTCGGACGGCTTCCAACCACAAAGCCACCATCCCAAGAGACTATAAGGGGAAAGTAGAGAGGCAAACAGGGTGTTTGGCAACAAGTATTAGAGGAAAATGGTATTTTGTCATGTTCAGAATAGCAAAAGGAATTTTTTTAAAAAGGTTATCTTTTTGTTTTATTTGGAGACCACATATTGAAAAATAAATAAAATAAAAAACATATTCTTCTTTTTGTCTTTCTTATTTACTCTTTATCTGTCCATATTTTATTTTGAAACTTGCAAAGAGTTCTCATTTAAATATGCTTTCATAAGTGGCTCCACAAAAATTTTCTGAGTGGACATAAGTACAAAAAAATTCAAAATTCTCTACTGTTTATATATACAACTTTAAAAAAATAAAATAAAATAAAATAGTGGGTACAAATTACAAATACAAATGCACCTACTCACTACTAAGTGGCCCCACCACTAATTGGCATAGATTAAAAGTTACAGAACACCTACTAGCTAAATATGGTAGCAAGGTGGATGATATGGAAATATGGCTGGAAGACACACCAGCCCTGATAGAAGCACATGCTTGGACCTAGATAAATCATAAATGCCTGTGACCATGCGTATTTAAACAAGTTTTTAATGAAAAGTGTTCTTTCCATAAAAAAAAAAAAAGAAAAAAAAGAAAAAGAATTTCATGAATTATGTAAGCTTTTTTCAAATTATTAATTTACTAAAATACAATCCTTTCATATTTTTGGATATATAATCATCACTCATCAGGGTATCAAAATATGAAAATACTATTCAAGGGGTAGATGAAATAGTAAAATTGATAGCTCAAGCTAATAATTTATCGAGACATGAATGAAGTTAAAATTCTACACATAATATGATAATACTACCAAATAACGTTTGGTAACTCTCAAAAATTTATTTGCCCTTCTTGGCCAATTCTTTAGACAGCATTGATTTTCAAGTGTCGGTTTCCAATGCCATTTTGAGTTATGGGAATCTTGTGAATTGTGATTGCAAAGCTTCAGAACTATTTTTTACCCTTGTACGCAATCAAAGGACTGTATAATTGAGAATAAGAAAAAAAAGGACTACATAAACCTCTCCTTTTTTTTGGCTAAAAAGGACTAGATAAGCCACATACCAAAAGAAAGAGCATGTTCATGATGCTTACTTTTGTATGACTCTAATGCATAGTTTGGCTTGTTAATTAATATACTACTTTTTAACCGAAAAAGAAAGGACAGAGAAGGCAGAAATATTGTAAGTGTAGTAAACAGGACACTGCTAAAAGGTTTATCCTGGACCTACAATTGAGACAATAAATACAACCATCTTTAGCTAGTTCCTGTGAATAAAATTCACAAAATTTTTGTCTAAGCTTATTTTCAAGCTATTTAAATTTATTTAACTCATATACAAGTACAACTTTTTAAATTTTTACTTTCTTTCTTCTTATTTTTCATACAATTTGGCAGAACATGCATATATTGCTTCAGAACAAGTGCGCAATGCAAAACCAGCTCCTTGAAACAAAATGAATCTACAAAAGTCTAATCCTGTATAATTAGTTTGCTTCTAGAAAAAATTAAATTGTTACCGGTAAAATTCTAGGAGCAATATATAAATTTGAATATCATTAACATTATTTTAATTGTTAACTTTTCTTGTATTATTTCATAATCTTCTAACTCTATTGATGAATTTTTTTTATTTTTTTATTTTTGAGATATTCATCTACATTTTCTATTACATATTTATAAAAATATTTTCTAATAGAAAATTCATTAAGAGATCCTATTTTAAACTTTAATTATTATTTTAAGTTTTCCATATTCAAATTGATATTTTTAAATAGATTTCAAATTTTTTTAAAAAAAAATATTTAAATATAAAATAAACTATCTATGATATAAAATGATAATATGATAAGAATAAAATAAAATTCCAAGCTTAGAATAATATAATATAATTTATCCAAAGCATTATTGCAACTCCACCTCAGAACAGAATCACTCAATAGCCTCATTCTATCCAAATAAAAAAGAATTAAAAAAATAACTTGATAGATTAATACTAATCCAACTAAAACTAATTTCATAAAGAGAATCAAATATAATGATTCAACAGTAAAATGCAACAAAAGTGATGACTATTTATTATATTTTAATAAATAATTTTACTTTACACTAGACATTGTGATATGTAGCGAAGAAAAGTGAAATATAATTCTAATTTTAGTTTTAGTTTTAGTTTTGAGAATAAAATTGTTTGATATGTGACCATGTGTGAGATTAACTGGATAATGTTGATAATTTATCATGGGGGATAATGACAACGATAATTTTGTGTTCACAATATTTTTTTATTTAAAAAATTTAATCTTTCCCTTGGAGTGAATTGAAAGAGCATACAATCCACCTTAGGCCTAAGTTGCTCAGGCCTTGAGCCGCCCAGCATATACTTTAAGAAACACACACATACCATAAAATAATAAACAAAACAAACTGAAACCTGAATTAACATCTGAATCAGTATGTTCAATGCTTGATAAATTCGGCAAACAAATAGTCTACAGCTAAGCTAATATCAGATTTACGAATAAAAGGCTCCAAGAAGACTTGGTTATACTCGTGTTCCTCTGAAATATGCAAATTTTGGCATCATTCCCAAAATGGAATTCGAATATACTTCACAGATCAATCACACGAGACAGCTTCTGGATCCGGTTTAATAGGAAGTCCCCTTGCTTGATAGTTGCTTGGTACAGAGCATTCTTTGCATCGGGACGATTAGTCTCAAGAACGCCTGCAACTTTATCAATCTTGCAATGAAGCTTTCCCGCTGCAATAAAACGTGAGAGCTCCCTATAATAGAGAGAGAGAGAGAGAGAGGTGGATCAGAAACTCAATTAAACACCACTGCCTCAAAAGAAAATCTCGAACCCTACTAAATAAGTTGCAATAAGTGGTTGTCCTCTCCTCAACTTAGGCCACATGGACAATCCTTTTGTTCATTTATTTTACACCAGCAAAATTTTCATACATCATGCTTTCGCCATAGAGTTTGCTATACCTTAAACTCTATTACTAAACTTTCCAAAAGTGTAAAATACTACAACTAAAATTGTACTGCCAAAAGTTTTTAAAAATTGAACCAAGTTTCATTATTTATTTCAAAATTATTTTAATCATCTACCATAATTTTATTTTTGCCTGGGTCCATAGTCATGCTTGCCCCACATAATTCAACATCATACAATGTGCTTTCATCATGAAAGATACTAATTATTAAAATAATTTGCTTTGGATGAAACTCTATTAGAAAATTTTCAAAAAGTTCAAAATACTACTTCAATTTAAATTTACCAAAAGTTCTAAGAAAATTAAAACTTTAATTACTTATTTAAAACTAATCCAATCATTTACCAAAGTCTTTGGTTCAATAAAACTTGGTTATACACGATGCGCTTCTATCACATACCTTTAGATAATATATCTTTTATTTTTATTATTCAATTTCAATGATATTATTGAAATCCCTTTTTTCAACTACATATACTTTTTATAAATCTGTGTATTGCAAAAACTTACTGCTAGATTAAATCTAAAATAGAGCATCAATGAAACTTATATACTTACAGATCAATAAACTCGACTGTGACTCCAAATGCCCTAGCCATTGCTTCAATTGTCACACTCTTATAAGATTCCAAAAACTGGGAATAAACCACAGTTCTGATCTCCCTCATATAGTACCGGAAGTGTGGATGCAAGTAGCGGTCCAATTTTATTTGCTCAGTCAGGCCGGCTGAAAACACAAATGTTGAGATATTTAAAATCATACAAGTTATAAATAAATCAATCAGTATAGGTAGGAGTAGCTCTTATCCCATATAACGCAATTTTTATAAAGCCCAAATGATAGAAAGGGCAAACACCAAGGAGCTCAGAGTGTCTCAAGAAATAAGACCGTACAGACAAAACAAAAGAACTTATTTCTCTAAACATGTTCAATTGATATGTATAAGATTATGGGATATATTAGATCTCAACTTACCAAATGCCATGAAAAATGATTTATATTGACAATCATATAAGGAGTTCAAAAACTCTGAAAGATAAGGGATTTTTCCAATGATTGTCAATATCTCTGGAGCATCTGTTACCTAGACAAAGATTAATCAGAATTAGTAAAATTCATAGCCAAAAACTTGCTCAAAATATATATATATATATAAGATTACATAAGTTGGGTTAATTAAAACCATGCAGTGGGGAAACCTGAATACCTTCTGCTTCAGGGAAACTCTATCCAAGGATATAATGCTTGTAAGGACAGTGTAGAATATGAAGGTGTCATAAGGAAAAATTTCATAAGTTGTGAAGGTTGAAATAGAATCCAAAAATAGATCAGCCGCCTTCTTGAAGTTTCGAGTGGACATGCAGTACAAGCCTTCATACACCTTCAAACGGTTCTTCCTTTCCCAATCTCCTCCCTCTTCAAACAAGCTGGCATCATTGTACAAACAGTTATGATTCAATGACACACATGCCCAACTTTCAAAAAGAAAGAACCACAGAATGTTGTTAGGAATTTCATGGCATTTACTTACCTCTTCGCTTTATCAATGCTTTTGGAAATTAAATCAAAATCCATGTAGAAAAATCCAAGCTGCAGTGTATAGAACACCAAGTCCATCTTTTGCCCAACAGCAACTGTTTTGCTTTCTGTCACCTTGAGTTGTTCCAATGCTTTCTCCTGGGTTCATGAAGGAATAAGTTAGATGTCAAAATCTACTGTAAGCAGACAATGGTCACGCTGCTTTCAAGAGCAATAAGTTATGCAACTTATGTACCTTGTCACCAATTTGAATAAAATACAAGGCTTTTGCCAAGTGGGCTTCTCGGACTTCACTTTCGCCTAAGTTCAGCTCAGCATCAGCTATCCTGAATAAATTCCAACCAGATTGAATCGCTTAAGTGAAAGAGATAAAATAAATGAACTAATTAGTGATCATAACACTTTGAATCTTGATAGGTACTAGTGGTTCCGTCAAACAATAGACCTAATGATTGCTATTATTTGACATAATTTTAAACAAACACATTCTATCATCCACAATATCTACAGCCAGCTAACAAACTATTATCTAGAACATGTGGTAGGTAAGGAATCCAACCTTATTAACATAGCATACGTTAAAAAAAAAAAAAAAAAAAAAAACTGAAAGCAGTCAGAATTTAGATGAGTTAGCACAAGCTCTAGAAGATGATTAAGGTTCAGACCAAACCTCATCAACTCAACCTAATTTAAATACAAACTTTAGACCATAATACATTCTTGTTACCAAAGAAGAATGCTCTAAAATCAGGAGACAATGTTGAGCTCTTTCAAAAAGGAAATGTAGCAGACAGACCAACAGGCAAAAGAACAAACATTGGAAACCCCAAGCTGAGGAGCTAAAATTTTGACCTCGTTGCTGTAAAAATGCATTGCATAAACATAGAAGCTCGTTTGCATGGAATGCTGCCCACCTTGTTTAATGTGGACTATATGGAGGGAGAGGAACAACCAAATTTAAGACAATGAGTATTTTTTTTATATATATATGTAAGTAATGAATTTTTTTTTTTTAAAAAAGGAACTACCTCATGTACATGGGAATACACAGAGTAGTCCGTTCAACAACAAGGATTCTACTATTCTGTAGCTGAAATCTATCCTCCTAAGAGGGTTCTTCAAGTGGTCCCAAATATAGGCACTAGCATTTCAAATTCTATTTTAGATTTTGTTGATTCACTCTCTTCATATCTAACGATTGGTGTTTCTATTTTTTAGGAATATTTTGTGGACATACCCTGTGAGCTTAAAGTATCTCCTCTTCTCAATAAAATCTTTTTACTTAAAAAAAATAAAAATAAAAAGCATTGCACAGATTTTAATTCAATACCAATTATTAAAGTTCATATTCTTACATACTATTGTTTGTTCATTATACCGTACTCCTTCATTCCATCAATATTCAATCAAAGTCAACTCCATGACATTCAATTAAACTCAATAGCCAAAAAGGAAATCATTTTCGAAAAGATGAAGAGCATTCATGTGCACAAGCATTCATCAACATTGTTGGAGACACATGGGAGCACAATTGTGAGGCTAAAACTGTTTTTCAGAACGTTAAAGAAAGCACAAAAGTGTGGAAATTGGTTTGAGCAATGAAAAGAGGAATCCATCACTTAAACTACTCAGAAAATTCAGAAAACGAGAGTATTCATGCACACAAGCATATGCTGTGCTCAGCAACCTAGTAGAAGTCAAAAGGAAGCACAATTGTGATGCCAAAAGCTTGTGAATGCACTAAATTTGCAGAAAATTAAAGAAAGCATGATAATTAGGTGATCGGTTTGAGCAACAAAGAGTAATCTATCGCATAAACTACTCAAAGAACTAAAAAGAATATGTATTTTTTCCCTTTCACATTAGGGTAGAAATCTGTCCGTCATGCACCTAAAAAAACTAGTTCCAGCAAAAATAAATGCATCTCAAAACTAGAAGATTAAACCCCAAGCCAACCCATCCCAATTACAATTAGGATTTTAGCAAAAAAAAATTACAATTAAATTGAAAAAGCCCAGCCTGAATACCATGCATTTAGTAAAAAATTCAACCATAGCTTTTCCAGTCTGAAAACCCCAACTACCCCCCCCCCCCCCCCCCCACCCCCCAAAAAAAAAAAAAAAAAAAAAAAGTGAGGCTAAAGCCTGTAAGTGCATTAAATTAGCAGAAGATTAAAGAAAGCGTGATAGTAAGGCAACCATTTCAAGCAAGAAAAAAGAGGAATCCATCACTTAGAGAACTCCCAAAAAAGATGCAATTCTTCCTCTTTCACAGTAAGGCTTTCAATCTTGTCCCTATCATGCATCTTAGAACTAGGAGGTAAGCTGAAACCCAACCCAACCCAACCAATTACAATTTGTTTGAGAAAGCCCAGCCTGAATACAATGGTAATAATGCATTTATTAAAAAAATTTAACAACGACTTTTCTAGTCTGGAAACCCCAACTCCCAAAAAAAGCTCCAAACATTGGTTTAAACAGCTTCTAAATTCCCTTAGACAATTGGCACAAGATTTTATAGCTCCAATGATTTGGGGGTCTTAAACACTCAATTTAGCACAAGATTCTAATTTCTATAGCTTATAAATCCCATTACCTTTGCACAAATGCAACCCCATTTGAAATTATCCAACCTTTAGAATATTGCAATTACGTCATCAAGTACCGATCACAAGTCTAACCACCCACTACTTTTTCTTTTTCCTTTCTACGAATCAAACCCAGAATGCTAGTACCTAAAACCCCACCAATCAATTGAGCTGGAAGACACAGCTAAGAATCAAAATATCAAACACAGATTCCCTAAACTTCATCACGATAACTAATCCCTTTCCCATTCCATAATGCCCATATAACCATCTAGCACTAACGTACAAGTAAAAATTCAAAACCCTAGCACCACTTGTTCATCAAATAACTCTTAAACTTTTAAGATTATAAAAAATATATATATATATCAAATTAAATCAAACAGAAGCTCACTTTTCGTCAAGCTTCTTAATCTCTTCGTCGATCTTCACGCGCATTGAATCCAGAAGCCCCTGATCTCTCTCTAACACCGAATCGGCGGCTAGAGTTTCGTACAACGGAGCCATATCTGCACACACACACACACACACACAAAAAAAAATATTGTGAGTTGGAATCGGAGAAATGAGTCGGGGAGAAACTCGGCGGTGAATTACCGTCGGATTTGACGGCGGCGAAGACCTCGTCTTTGAGGCGGACCTTCTCGATGTCATGGACATCAGGGTGCCTCAGGAGGAAGAGCTTGTTGGCGAGCACGAGGTGTGGCTGCTGAGTTCCCTCTTCGTTTTCCATTGGAGATTCGATGGCTCACTCACTGAGTCTTGAACGAGTTGGATTTGCTTTGCAGTTTACTTGAGAAAGAGGTTTGTGCAAGGAGAGTTTGGCTATTTAGTGTTTTCAAGCGAAGTATATAACAAGTTAAGAAATGCGATAATGTTTCCTATTTTCATTTGTACACAAACTTAGCCAAAAAAAAAAAACACTTATTTTTCATCTCATATTTTTTAATTTTACAAATACATTATATATTGTATTAAGATCTAATTATTCAAATTTTAGAAAAATATTAAAAGATAAAATAATTCAAGATTATAATTAAAATATGAAAATGTTGATGTTTAATATATATACTAAAAACATGGAACTAAAAATATTGATTTCATTGCAGTATATAATGATACACCTTAACAAACTAAACAATTATTGTATTATATTGTAGATAAAAGTATGAAAGTTTAGTCAAGTTGAAGCATTTTTGTAAAAATATAATATATGAAAGGTTTAATATATCTTTCATATGTTTAGTTATAGAATACACTAGTCGCAAACCTGTGCGATGCACAGAAAATGAATTAAAATTAAATCTAAAAAATTATTGGTCTAACTATAATTTTTATTGTCTTTTATATTTTATCTAAATATGAAAATTGATAATTATTAAAAGACATTTATTATTATTGTGTTTATATATAAAAATATATTATAGTATTAGGCATTTATTATGATTGTGTTTATATATATGGAATAATATATTATTTCTATTAAAGAAAATATAATATGTCAAGATTCTAATGAGATGTTTAATTATAGAATAAAATTTAAATTCAATTAAAATATATATATATATATATATATATATATATATATATATATATATATATAAAATAATGAGATGTAAAATTGTGAGAAATCAAAAACTTATGTGGCACAATATTATGAGGTCAACCAAAAGTCAAAAAAGTTTCGGTTTTATATTATAGTATAGATATATTTTTTTCAAAAGCATTTTAATATTTTTGTTTCATACGGAAAATTGGAGTTATAAAAAAATACCTATGTACATGTAATTTAAGATGTAATACGTGTATTTTACTAACTATAATCGTGACTCTAACATGATACAAATGTGTTAATAATATATTTAATAAATATAATGTTGCTCCAAACACAAAATTTAATGTTGTGTGACTAGCCTAGCATTACTCTTTTTATCGAAAATAAAATAAAAAGCTATCCTATCACATGTATCCTACATGCCCATAATAAAAAATATATATATATATATATATATATATATTATATAATTTATTATTTTATTTATTATTATTATTTTTTTTGCAGTAGTGGTTTAAAATATTTGAATATTTGAATACATTTTTTTTTTTTTTTTTCTTTTGATCTAAGACGGAAATTTCTAACATTTTCTTAATTTAATTTGTATGAGAGGAATGAAACCAACATCTTCATAAAGGGATAAGTCAATTTAGGAGAGGGAGGAGAGGGGGACGCCACTGTGCCAAATACTTAGTAGATTTTTACTGCAATTTTGTGTCCTGCATCTTCATGTCAATTGCCAAAAATGAATTAAAACATGGTATTTACCAATTTTTATTTAAAAAAAAAAAGAAAAAGAAAGAGACTAGTGGGTTTAGTTTAAACCTTGAAGGCATTACCACATCAGAACGAAAATATTTTGGTAAACAATACAAACAGGACATTGGACATAGTATATAGACAAGAAAAAGCAATTGAAAACAAAAACCTTGATATGATGATAATTTATACAATTATCATACTGAAAAATTGTTTCATGTTCTTCCTTTTTAAAAATTTAATTCATGCTCATTTGTTTTGATATTCTTACAAAACTATCCACAGTGCCCTTCCCTTTACATATATATTTTTTTAACAACCGAACTTAGAGAGTTTAATTTAATAATTTAACATGCAATTAATATATATATATATATATATATATTTGCTCTCATTGATAGGTTTTATATATAATTACATATTCGATGGATCCTGAATCTAAGATTACATCCCTGCTCTAGTTTTTTTTGGCTGAGTAATACTTTCATTAAGCAAGAAAAAGATCATTGTGACTTTTTGAGTGACATTCGCAATTGGATATGTAATTGATGCATCATGTAAAGTGAAACTTAAAATTATTAACAAAAAAGAATGTAGTATCATAGAATTATCCAGAAATGAATATACAGAGTGATTCTTAACTCATTTTTAGCCGTAATTTTTTGTTTTTCCTCATTAACCCTACTCTTCTAACACGCCCCCTTTTGGGCAGCTTCACCCCATGGTGGCGTCGTAACATTTGCCACCAATGCAACTTCTTTGCCACCCTCTTATTTCCAACACGTGGCCCATTCGGTAAGCGTCTGATCCCAGCTTTTGAAGCCTTTGATTTCTTTGAATGCCGGACATGGCTCAATAGCCCTTCCACCAACGCGTGAAAATGTCCAACCTGGTGCTTCCGTGGCATCCCCTTCTGAAGCGCTCTTTCATGGACTTCATGCACATCCCTACGGTGCAACATTTTCTGCAAGGGCTTCCACATGGAATTCTTCTTGTGGCCCACTTGGGAATGACCACTCTCATCATCATCATCATCATCATCGTCATCATCACCATCATGGTGGTGGTGGTGATGGTGATGATGATGATGATGATGAAAGATGAGTCCTAGTTTGTTCTTGAATCTCCTCAACCGTCCATTTGATTTCTTGGGGCTCCTCTTACGACCCGATTTGAATCTTCTCGTAGGACCAACGTTCCTATATTGGCTCTCTATAGAATATGAGCCGCTAGTCTCTCCTAAGCTACTTTCACTTTCAATTGCCAAACTCTTCGACGTGGGACCAATGTAATCGTGGGCTCGTGTTTGACTTGGTGATGAATAACCACTACTACTCCCACTACCTTGTTTATCACTGAATCTTCTGGTAGGACCCACATTCCTATATTGGCTCTCTATAGAAGATGGGCTGCTAGTCTCTTCTGAGCTACTTTCACTTGCAATTGCCAAACTCTTCGACGTGGGACCAATGTGATCGTGGGCCCGTATTTGACTTGGTGATGAATAACCACTACTACTCCCACTATCTTGTTTATCACTAGCTGTGGAGAAGTATGAGTCTGAAGAGCTAGAACCCTCTGATTCATCGAGCTCTTGACGTGGCAAGTTCTTGTTGTGTGGGCCCGAGTGACTAATCTTGTGGGTCCCTTTTCTTCGCTCTAGACCTAGCAAAGTTGGCTTGATTACAATCTGATGTGGGAGCCTTTTCTCTCTAGGCCCAACAGAAGCAATGGATCCCACTGACCGAGGTGGCAAGGACTGCCTAGATCTGACTACCTTCTTAGTTGTCCCTACCTGAGCCGTAGGATCTTTTAGTTTTCCACTTTCTTTGAAAGGCTGACTCATAGGTAACCTCAACCCGTGAACATAATCACCAGTCTGACTCGTTAAATCGTCATTCCGACTTGTTGCTCGACTCAATGACTCAAATCTATTTTTCTGACTCAGCCTGTCACGTGCTCTTACAAATGATTCGCTGTCCCCACCATCTATTTGACTCGGTAGCTGACTCAGTGAATCAATGGGCTTGTGTGCTGGGCTCAAACAACTATGATGTTTCCTACTGACTTGACTCCCCAGCTGACTCGTTAATTCATTTCGACCCAAACCCAAAAGTACAGGCCCACCAAGATAGCCCAGCTCGCTTTTTTTAACAAAGCCATCTTTTGTTTGTACTGAAGGAGTAACTGACTTAGTTGTCACACCCAAACTTGCACCAGTCTTACTAGAATCCACAATCCCAGTACAAAGTTGCAAAGCTGAAATGTGGGATTCAATTTGCTTGATTGTATTAGCAACATCCTTTGAAAAATCACTGGCACGGTCTTGTTTCTTCTCTATATGATGAGTGAGATTATACCCAAGTCCTGGTTCAATAATCCCGGTTGTCAAATAGCTTGAGGAACTAGCTATGCTTGGACTATGTTGGAGTTCATGCATTCTCTTTACTGACTCAAGACCCTTCTGTTTCACTTGTGGTATTCCTTTTGCTTCCACATGATTAGTCACGCTATGTTGATGAGTACTGTTTATGTTTGAAATTGTGGCTTTAATGTTAGCTATGTTGTTTGTGTCCTCAACTGAGTTCTGCCTCTTCATACTGCTTTGCTCACAAATCCAACATCGTTGCTTTTTAAACCCAGGTTTGTTTGAAGAGATGCTGGGTTTAGAGAGCAAAGAAACTGGCTTCTCTGGTGTTGTTGGCTTCCTGGGTGGAAGCTCATTTTTCTGTATAGTAATTGTTTGGAGTTTTGACCCTTTGCTTGAGTTTTGAGTAATGCTGGGAAAAGCTTTTGAAACAGGTGTCGAAACAGGAGGGTTTAACTTTAACACAACGGCCTTGGTAGTGTCAGAGACACCTGATTGTGCTGCTATAATCTGCGATACCAGCATGAGAAAAGATAAATTAGACAACAATCATCAAATAGGAATGATTTCCTTTGCATATTAGCATCCAGGATCATACTTTGTTTTCTTTAAGGTGTAGTTTGCTCTAGAAAACAAACAAACAAACATACAAATAATAACCTCATTCACAGCACTGAATGACAGAATGTACCTTTGAATGGGTCTCAAAAACTCCATCTGTTGCACTGTCAAGCAGATTTTTCAAAAAGAGTCGTGCTTTCTCATCCAACTGTTTAAGAACAAGGTGGTCACGTTAAGATTAAATCGTATCCAAAAGCACCCAATGTTTCTTAACTTGCCATATACTAAAGCTGAAAAAGATGGAAAATGCTAAAGCTACTACCAATTTTACAACATAAGTAAAATTGGTAGTATTTCTAGTATCACTCAAAAAAGATATCAACAAGAAAAATGATTTCTTTGCACATTCTCAAGATTCTTCACAAGTATGAAGTATCTATGATCAAATCATGCAGTGCACAAAGAGGTGCAATTCAAGATTCTTCAAAAGAAAATGGTGTAGTGCCAAAATGCTTGGGGAGAAAAATTAAAATCAAGAAACAAATAAAAGAAACTCTACATTTCTTTTTGTCAAATTTTCAATCTGCCAAAATAATGAGTGAGGTAGTGAAGTAATACAATTGAAAGTCAAGACTCCATGACAAGGTAAGTCAAAGGAAACGGACTGTTTCAAGATAAGAGAGCTTACATTTTCTGAACTTTCGTTTTGCAGGCCTTGACCAATATTTTGAAGGAGCCCATATAACTGTCTCAAGGCAAGGAGATCAGACTGTACTTCCTCAAGTTCCATCTTTTCTCATTGGGAAATCTGTAAAATTTATTGAAATCAAGTTTAGCAACAACAATAAGATTTCATAGAAGGAAGGGGACGCAGGTGTTTCCTAGTTTAGGAATTGGAAGTTGGAACTACATATATTTCATGGTTTAGTAAAAAATCCAATTCCAAATTCTATAGGTGTGACAAAAAGATCAGAATAAACTTCAATATCACATGGAATAGTGGAAGTATGTCATCTACATAGGACATGGTTTCATCACAAATTAAGGTCCCAAACATGGCCACTACACTAAAATCATCGTTCTGTGGGTAATGTTTGCACTAAAAAAAAGGATATGTTTCACAACTACTTTTTTTCCCTGAGGGAAAAGGGTAGCAAACCCATTTAAGAAAACAAGTTTTTGGTAAAATATACACAAGCATGAACCAAGCCACTAGGTGCATTTACAGATATAATAGAGATTAACCCAAAGGATACAATTGTAATAAACAAAAACAAAGAAAATCATACAGAAAAATCTGGAACACACTTTATTCAAAAAACAGCAACATAAACAGAACTTGAACAAACCAATATAAAATCTAGAATATTGAAGTTAATTCAACAGATTCAAGAATTAAAAGTTCTCTCATACACCCATTTCACCAATCCAAATCCTCAAACCCAAAGAGCATTTAATACAAACCAACAACAAAAAAAGAAACCTAAATATCAAACCATTCACAATACATCAATTCAACAATGAAGAAGACTGAGTCTGTTAAATATTAGAGTAAGAACTCACAGGGCACTGCTCTACACAAGGAAGCTATGCATGCAAATAGATGACGATGGAGCAGAAAATCAAGAAAAGAAGAAGAGAGAGTTAGAAAAGTAAACTATATATGAAGGATAAAGTTGTGTGTAGAATGGAAGGTGATGACAGTTGAAGAAAATATGATAACTACCCAAAAATAAAATGGAAAACATGGAAATAGGTATTTAGCCAAAAAAACATGGAAATGGGTTTTTCTTAATATTTGGCAGCAAATAAGAGTTTTATTTTTAATACGCTTTTTCAAAAAAACAGTTGGGAGTAATAACTGATTTTAATTTCTTGTAGAATTAACAAGTTGTTACTATCCCCTTTTTTCTTTTTCTTTTTTATATTTGGCAGCAAATGAGTTTTTTTTTTTAATACGCTTTTTCAAAAAAATAGTTGGCAGCAATTGAACTTATTCTATTTGGCTTTCAAGATGTATTTTTGTATTAGGAGAATAATTTTGGATTTTTTTTTTTTAAAAAACAAAAAGAATTTTTTAATTGTTTTTTTAAGGTGTTTTCTACGAAGTGATCAATTTTGTACCCTTTCGACCGAAACACTCGAAATATTTCGTTCCGGTACTCCACCCGGTATAAGAAACACCACTGAAACATACTTATTAATATTTCGGGCTGTTTCGGTGTGTTTCGGGTAATAAACAATTTAATTTTTATGTTTATTTTTTTAGAAATTTTTTGTATGTTAATGTGTTTTAAGTGACTTTTAACTATATTCATATAAGAAAGAAGGAAATTTTCTCACCTATGTTCAATAATTTATATATATATATATATATATATATATAGTGGTAAACCAGAAACGGTACACCAGTATTGGCCAGTACCGAAATATTTCATTTTCCTAACCAAACTGAAATGGCTTCTGATACGGTATTGACCACTTTGATCTCCACTCTTCTTATCCTTGTTTTATAGACAGAGAAGAAGGCAGATGAAATAGGCCCCACCACCTCTTTATAATTTTAATACAAGAATTAAATTAAAATAAATTAATAATAGTAATATAATATGATTATTGTTATAAAATAAAAGAGAAATATCAAGAGAATAAATGCAAAAGAGAAAATATGAACTTCTTCCTATTAAGTGGTCATCCACACAAACTAAACTTTTTGAATACTAATTGATTTCAATCTCTCTACAACTCTATATCTCTCTGTTTTCTACGACCATATTTATTGGCGAGAGAAAGTTGTAGCTGGTATTAATTTGCTGTGGCTGAAATCATTTGTTGAAAGTGGATAAAATAATGGCAACAAAATGCCAAACCGTTGGTTGAATTATGTTTGCATAATTCAACAACTTTGTGTTGTTGAAGCCATCCAAAACCTGTGGGACCTTCCATTATCATTCTCAACAATTATGAAAATTACATAGTAAATAGTAATAATATAATTTCATTTTTGAAAAAAAAAAAAAAAAGCATTATTATTTTTTTTAATCATAAGGAATTTATTTTACCAAGAGAATGCTAATACAAGAAAACAAATTGAGACTACACGTTTACATCATGCCAGAAGCAATCACTAATCACTATGGACGAAAATAGAAAATAAAAAAACGAAGTTCATAAAGTTGTCAACTAAAAGGTAAAGTTCAAAAGTTCTCAATGGACGAAACAAATGAACGAAGCTCTTGGTTGTGCTCGAAAACTTTCATGTCTTGCTCATCCATGGTCACCCATGCTTCAATTCCAGAACCCACCCTCGTTTCAATGAAGATTATAACGTTCTTGAATAACAATGCAGCAATACTTACCCACATAGGCTTTCCCCAGCCAAAATCAGCTTCATATAGTTTGAAATTGGCCCAACTAGCCCACTAGGCATTTGGCCTAGTGGTGCACCCCCCTCCCCTTGATCCTCACCCCTAAAGGACATGGGTTCAATCCCCAGTTTATACAAAATAGATTAGTGTGTTCGTGTGTCTATCGTCAAGTCAAAAAAAATAATTGGCCCAACTAATGAACCTATACACTTCCATATTTTTTGGTACTAGTTCTCCAATTTGTTTAAGACAATCACTCATCAGTGAAAACCCATTTTCACCTTGCATCCACATTGTGTATTCCTTGTCTACTTTCTTTATTGCATTTCTGATTTGATTAATTAAATGATGCAACTCTATCATGCTCTCCATTTTTGGTGTTGGTGCAATTGCTAGCCAAGAAAGATTCCCAGCAGCACATTTTGGTAGTGGTGGATCATTTCTCGGACGTAAATCTATGGCATGTGTCATAATTGAAGGACACATGTACCCTGATCTTGCTCTAGACACTTCCATTGCACATTTCCAAATTAGTGCTGACATCACTTCAATTCGGGATGGACTAACAATATTATTGGTAGCCACTAGCCACAATTTTTGAGCCGGGGAACACAAATCTCTATGTAATGCACTTAGCCTTTGGTACTTCAAACTTTGGTACTAAGCTTGATAAATCTCTAGGTGGGAAGAGATTTGACCCTGGAAAGATGGGCAGGTCGGCTCAACTCTTAAGCAAGTTAAGCAATTGCTTGAGGCCTCCAACAAATAAGAAAAATTCGTTGTAAAAAAAAGCCCCAAATTTCTAGAAAAAAAAATACCAGCAGGCCCCAATTTGAAGGACTTTTGGAGTAGAAAAGAGAAAAATTAAAAACATTGAAACCAAGTAGCTTTTTATTTTTCTTTCTCAATTGGTCTCTCTTTCTCTTTGCTTAGATTTTTCTTCTCATCAGCTCCTCACAAGGTTCTCTGTTCTCCATTTCTATTCCCTTTTCTTCTTCTTCTTCTTCTCTCTCTCTTTTAATTTTTTTGTTCTATTTTTAAGTGCCCAACGTGGCTGACTAAAGCTTTTTGAAGATATTTTGATTTTCCACCTACCAAGCCACGTGTCCAATTCTTGTCCTCATATATTTGATGCTTTTATTATTATTATTTTATATTATTTTTTTTTCCTAAACTCTATTATTATGCTTATTATTAGGACTAATATACTGGGTTAGTATTTAAGATATGATGTTGTAATATATTTTTAGACAGTACTATTTTCACATCATTTTTTGATATTTTTGCACCATTTGCCATACTTTTTAGTAGATTAGCAAAAAAAAAAAAAAAACTTTTCAGTACAAATGATTAGGTCTCTCTCTTACTTTAAAAATCTCTTTTTAACCAATTGAGACTTTCAGTATGGGTGCTATTACTTTTTTTTTTTTTTTTTGCTGAGATCTACAAATTCCTTAGATGCCAAAATGCAAGTGTGATTAATAATAAGCAAGAAGAATAAAATTACAATAATTTTTTTTAAATATTAATTTAATTTAATATTAAATGATCAAAAGGTCTCAAATTGAAATTTCGCTTGAGGCCCCAAAATAATTGGGCCAGCCTTGAAGATGGGTGACAAAGAATCACCATAACCCCTAGATATCTCAGCCCACATGTTGATGAATGAAGAAAATGTGCCTCCATCAACAATCTTGTGTGATATGCATGTACCAATTGCCATTCCACCACAGCTAAAGATATTGACTTGAATGGCCAATTGGGTTTCCATGGATGATTTATTGCTTCCAAATTCATGAGGAACAAATTGATCTAGCACATTAATTTCAGGTTGCCTTAGAATCTCTGAGAGTGAGCAATTCACTTTGGCTTCTATAAAGTCTACCCCTTTATCGTTGCACTCAATAAAATGGTTCTCTTTGACTCTTCCAGCAAGAGGATAGATACGAGTTAAGTCTTGAGATAGAGATTTCTTTAGCTGATTAATTCGTTCCTGGGTTTTGATTACATTTGCTTGGACATTGGATTCATAGTAAAAAATCACTGGCACATGCTCTGGAGGTGCAATTTGGTCAAAGGAGGGAGAGCTTGAAGATTTTGAGGTTGTGTGGTGTTGGTGAGGATGGTTTTATGGTCTCTCTAGCCTTTATATCAATCTTCACCATATTTATTTTTGCTTTCAAAATCAAAATGAAACTCAAACAGGATTAATGCCAATGGCGTAACGTTCCCTAGCTAGAATATATATACTCTTCACTAAAAATATAGAGCCATATATTACTGTTGGCAGTTGATGGTGAGAGAATCTTCTTGAAAGCTGAATAAGTCATCAATGGTGAGCTAAGGAACAATATTGTAGAATAAAGTTGTATCTGTTAAGGAATCCCACATAGGTTAGATAAGAAAGTTGTGTAAGTAGTCCTATGTATAAATAGGATACCTCACAACACATTGTAATCATCCAAAATATATTGTACACAGTAAATTAATAAAGATGTAGCCCATTGGGCTACATCATGTGGACGTAGGCTCACATAGCCGAACCACTTGAAAAAACCCTAGCCTCCATTCTCTTCATCTCTCTTAATTATATTTCTCTCCATTATTATTTCATTAGATTTAGGTCTTCTACATGGTATCAGAGCCTTAAAGCTCTCACGAGCCATTCGATCCTTTCGCTTCCGCATTTCACAAAACCATAATTCTTTTTCTGTTGCCTTAGAGCTCTAACGAGCAACTCGATCCTTCCACTTCCGCATTTCAAAAAAAAAAAATCCCATCCAAAGTACCTCACCACAAATCTCATTTTTCTGGAAATCTGATTCCACAGATCAGTAGCTCATCCCGAGATCGGTCAAACGACATAAGCCGGAGTCCATTCCGAGCATCAACGTGCCTCCACGCGCTGGAAAAAGTTTCAAATCTTCGCTCACGCGCCACCAGCACCGCCGGAACCACCATGTCTCAGATCTTCCGTCTCCAATCACCGAATCAAGGATCAAGCACTTCATATAGATAGATTAACCACTGATCTATTGAAATCCGGGAAAATCAGCCAGATCCAACGGTGGACGCGCCTCCACGCGCCACCTAGATTTTTGGCAGCAAGATCCACGCGCGGCACACTTCGGCTTCCATTCTATCCATACTGATGTCAGCCCTAGGTCGCTACAGCTTACTGCTGACGTCAACAGACCCAAAAAAAAAAATCAAATTTCGAATTTCGAATTTCGAATTTCAAAATTTCAAAATTCAAAAAAAAAGAAAAAAGAAAAAGAAAAGAGAAAACTGACATTGACCAATAAAAAATAAAAAAATAAAAATTCGAATTTTGAATTTTGAATTTCAAAATTCCAAAAAAAAAAAAAAAAAAAAAATGTGGGATATACTTTTTTGATTCTATTTTCATGAGCCGAGATCGAGCCAAGCCATCGAGCCACTGAGCTGAGATCCCGAGCCAAAACCATTTCAAGATCCAAGCCTCTGAGCCACTGAGCCGCGATCCGAGCCATTGAGCCATAATCCGACCAAGCCAAGACAAGATCTACTTCAAGCCAAAATCCAAGCCATCGAGCCTCTGAGCTGAGATCCGAGCCATCGAGCCAAGATTTGAGCCAAGCTGAGTTGAGCCAAGATATTTAAGCTATTTTTTTTTTGTAAACAAACTCAAAGGTTTCATTACAATTACACCTTGAGTTTGAGGGGGAATGTTAAGGAATCCCACATAAATTAGATAGGAAAGTTGTGTAAGTAGTCCTATGTATAAATAGGATACCTCACAACACATTGTAATCATCTAAAATATATTGTACACAGTGAATTAATAAAGATGTAGCTCATTGGGCTATATCATGTGGACGTAGGCTCACATAGCCAAACCACTTGAAAAAACCCTAGCCTCCATTCTCTTCATCTCTCTTAATTATATTTCTCTCCATTATTATTTCATTAGATTTAGATCTTCTACATGTGTTGTGATATTAATTCACTGTGTACAATATATTTTGGATGATTACAATGTGTTGTGAGGTGTCCGATTTATACATAGAACTACTTACACAACTTTCCTATTTAACCTATGTGGGATTCCTTTAGAGTATCATCTAGCTATTAACATATAGAGCCATTGTTACGTACGTTGTGGCATTCAACAAGAATATGATTGTGACTTGGATATTTTTTTTTGATAAAAGTGACTTGGATATTGAACCATATCAAAAAAATACGCGTATTGAAGTTATCGCGGATTTTGTTTCTCATGAAGGTACACATATATATGAGGAGAAAGTATCCTCTATATATAAAACTTTGGGTTATCAAATAATAATAAAAAAAAAAAATCAAACAAAAAATATATAGAAGGATTTATTGATGATAAGATATTAGGGTATATATATTTTTTCACACCACTGATTTCACACCCTGTGCACATACAATTAACATCCACAAATATATACTATTTTGTGGATCCATACTCACACCAATATTGTCTAATGTGCTTCCCACAGATACTGTCAATGCAATAAAAAAAATTCAATTGCTACAGGAGCACAACCTGATAGATGGGCCTGGACAAAAACTACCATTGGAGAATGCAGCATTAAATCAGTGTATTGTTCACTTAGAAGCCTTAAGGGACATGAGGTATCTGATCAACTTTATGGCAGTATTTGGAAAATGCAACTCCATGAAAGATTGAAAATTTTACTGTGGAGAATTTCTTCTACTGTGCTTCCCACTAAAGATTGGTAGATTCAGTAATGACCATCAAGGATCATGTCCACTTTGTGAGAAAGAGAATGAATCAACTATTCATTTGTTTGCACAGTGTGATGTGGTTAGAGCCTTATGGTTTTGAAGTTGTTGGGGTGTCAAAATAGAAGAATTACGATTTGAAAATCAAAATCAGCTAGTTGAGTTCATCATCCACACCCGGCCCCAAGAGTTTATTGGCTGACCAAGAACAGAGAAGTTGCTTTACTTTATATGGGGTTTTATTAATGGATCTTATTTGGAAAATGAGAAATAAGGTAGTCCATGAAGGACAGACGGTATCAGTTGATGATTTACGTAGAGGGATTAATTGATTGTTCTTAAAGCACTTGTCTGTGGTAAAGGGCATGACTTCAAAAGCAAATAATAGACAAAATCCAGGTGGAGTAAGCCAAATCAGGGGTGTATTAAAATCAATTGTACGATGCTGCAATTGGAAATAGCCATTCAATGCTTGCTATTGTGATGAGAGATTGGAGAGGGAACTAGGTGTTTGCCCACCAAAGAAAGCTCACACTGTAGTGGGTAAGTTTTGATGCTACAATTAATTTCTTAAAGTAGTAAGAAGTACTTTTGTCAGACTTTCCAAGAATAACCACCCCTTTTATTAATGTTTACTTTTGAATTTATAGTACACAGTACTTTGTACTTTGTTCCCTTTCCTCAATGTGGGACAATTCTCTATTCAATAAAGTACAATAAAGTACAAAGATTCTATTAAAAAGTACAATATTCTATGTGCTTTAACCGTTGTCCCCATCCTCTGATATAGGCTTGGGCCGAGCTTTACACTTTGGCCTTTAATACGGGCCTGGGCCGAGCTTGTACTTTGGCTTATGTCGTAGGTTTGGGCCGAGCTTTATACTTTGGCTTCTGGTAAGAGCTTGGGCCGAGTTTTTATACCTTATTCCCTGATACAGGCTTGGGCCGAATTTTACATTTTGACCTTTGACACGGGTCTGGGCCGAGCTTCATACTTTGTTCCCTGATATGGGCTATTCATTTATGGGCCTATCTTATATTTAAATTTCCCCACCTCCAATTGCCCCTCAAATCTTTACTCTTCATTGAAGAGAAAGATTTGACCGAAACAGTGGAGAAATATATAGTACTTATTTAAAGCTTTGAACGAAGTTCGGTCAAGAATAGGGTTTGGTTCACGGATTGATAACTCGGTTGTTATCCCTGAAAGGTTTGGTCTAGAGTTTTATGATAATGAAGTAGTACCTTCCAATTCAATGTTGCGCTTATTGGATGATGAAAAGGGATAGGGATACATTAATTCGATATTATCTTGACAGCATCCGTAAGCCATAATTAGGGAAAGACGTTTGGCATTCCCTAAGTCATCTCGTTTTTAATGCTTTATTGTGATTAGGACGACGTTTGGATCCCCGAGGATGCTTTGGTTCCAAGGATATAATGCAAACCGGAAGAATAATTTTCCCTCGCTATTATTTTTTATTTATTTTTCTTTTTCTTGCAGGTTTTTTACCGGCCCATGACTGGTTGGATTCCGGTTGCCTGTTGTTCCTTTGGCAGTATATAAGAAAGGGAGACCCCACATTACATTTTTACCTTTAAAACTATTCTCTGTCCCAAGTCGTGAGTTTTTTTTTTACTGATTTGAATTGGGTTTCTTTTGTCTAGCTCACTTTTACTCAGAGCACAAATAAAAACATGCCTATCCAAAAGAGGACCGTCGACATACGATCGGTGCTCGGTACGAGTGCCCCGGAGTCGTCGCGAGTTCCTAATGCTCCCCGTGCTTCCGGGTTCTCTGAGGGAGAATCTGTTGTAAAAAGGAGAAAAAAGGGGGAAGAGGAAGTCAAAATAGCCAAAAAGCAGCAGGTAGCCATTAACACTGAACCCCCCGCGGCTAAGCCCTCATCGAAAAAGGGTAGAAGTAAGGATAGCCGAACTCTCCAAAAAGCTGTCGGTCATGTTTCACATAAACGCAAACACCAAAAAGAACTGCCAGCGCCCTGGCAGTGTGAATTCTATGTGGATGGTCGACCGGTGAATGAAGATGATTCGGTCTGGAAAAGTAAAGACGTCTGTGGTGGACAAATAGCCGATGCCCTTGGGAGTGCCCTTCTCCTTCCCAAAGACATGAAAAATTGGAAAGGAAATAACTCAACACAGATGATCGAAAATTTGAAGCGTGATTCGGTCGTGGTGAGTTTCGTTTTACATCCTTTTCTTTTATTACGATAATCTGTCATTATTATTACTCATTGTGACGATTTTTTATAGGCCGTCCAAGGGGTTTTCGAGGCCGGGTATCGACTGATAGAAGCCGAACGTCTTCTTAACGAATCTCTCGCTGAAAACGATAGGTTGCGTGAAGTCGAGAAGGCGGCGTCTGCTAGAATTCGGGAGGTCGAGAGTCAACACAAAACTACCGAAGAGGGGCTTCAGAAGGCCGAATGTCAACTGGTGGAGATGTCGGCTAAGTTGGAACGAGAATGTGAACGTTCCAGTGGATTTCAGGCGGAAATTGATAAACTTAAGGCCGAGTTGGCTGAAGCTCGGCAAATATCAAGTGATGCTGAGAATGAAGCTCAAGCCACTTACGACCGGGGTTTTGCAGATGCTAAAGAATCTTTGAGGCTTCAACTGCGTAGGGAGTGTAACATTAATTTCTTGAATGGGTGGGCTTTGGCTCTTGAACAGGCTGCGGTTGATGATGAGTCTGATCTTTACGTCTTGGGTCGACGTTACCGACCCTATGATTCAGGAACCCCTGAGAATCTTGAGGAAACGTATGTTGAGGTTTCGGGAGATTGTGAAGTCTTTGACGGTCCTACGGCCATGGAAAAAGCCGAAGTTTTTGATCATAAAGAGCGGGCCCAGACTGAAGAGGTTCAAGATATGGATAAAGGTGTCTCTGCTAAAGAAGATAATGTAAACGTGGATGATCAAGGGGGATCTGCCCATGATCCTTGAATGCATCTATGACCGCATTATACATTTCATTTCTCCGTTGAAGCAAATCGCACCAAACAGACATATTATCCCATTCATTTGGGGTTCTCGGTCTTCGATTCGTAAGAATGTTTGTTGAGATCAGCATAAAGGTTTCCATGTACATCAACAACAGAACTTTTGGAAAGTTTGTTGCCACCGAGGGGAAATGATCGTTTGACCGAAGAAGTTGAAGATATGGAGAAAGGTGTCTCTGATAAAGAAGATAATGTAATCGTGGGTGATTTACGGGGATCTGTCTATATAATTGTCCCCCTCTTCCTTTCCTCTCCTTTTCTTTTCTTTTTTTTTTTTTTTTTTTTTTTTTTTTTTTTTTTTTTTTAAGGAAGGGGGAGAAATGCTACGATGTAATCGGTTGCCCCGTTTTGTTTATAGATAACAGCTTTTGCTTTCATTATAGATCTGAATTGAGTTATGCATGAGTGTGTGTGTTTATCGCTAGGGCCGAGTTTATTTCGTTGCCCCGAATCATCTTCGGCCTATATACTTTGGATGTATTTTGTTTGAACTGAGATAAATGGGATCAAAACATGCTTCATACCGATCTTGAGGTTTTTCGAGGGAACGTTCGGTCTGATCAGACTGCTTTAGTTAACGTAGTCCAAAGACCATAGGACTAATTGCTAGGTCGGTCAGATTCTGAAATGATTAGTGAGAAGGCAGAGTTTCACTATTTTAGTGTATAGCAACTCTTTTATTAATGGAGATCTGACGTTGGCGTCTTTTCGATTTTCGGTTAATAAATGAATGATGGCTTGCGTCATTTATTACGCCGTTATGTGTTCCCTAGGCCATCAAATCATTATGAGGGTTTTTTTGGGGGCCGAGAGAAGTTATTTCACTGGCTCTCTGGTTTTTACCGGCCCATGACCGGCTAGGTCCCGGTCTCCGTAGCCCATCAACTCTTGTATAAAAGGGGGAAGACCCCATTTCATTTTTACTCTTACTTTCACTTCTAGAGATAAAAAACATCTCCTTCAGTCCTTTGAGTCAACCTTTCCTAACTCTTCTGTGCCGTCTTCACGTCAGTAAGTCTTTCTCTGCTCTTGTATTTTCCTTCCATCATCCTAGTAGTACTCTTCGGTCTATTAGTTTTTTACGTTATGGGTAAATTTGCCAAACTCGTAAATACCGAAGAGAAAATCGTAGAGTTTAAAAAACGTTATGGGATTCCTGAGGACGTACACATTCGGTACGTTCCTAATGGTGACCTTGCACTTGTCCTGTATCAAGATCTTGTGCTTCCCATGGTAGCAATAGTCGAGGGAGGGGTTAGAATACCCATGCATACTTTCTTACTACGGTTTTTAGCTCACTTTAGACTATCCCCCCTTCAGTGTGCCCCTAACGTTTTTAGGATAGTGATGGGAACGACCGTTCTCATGGAGAAACTAAACCTAGATCTTACTGTACATGATATAACATATGTGTATAGTCTTCAAGCGACCGGTAGGGATCAATATACCTTAGTTGCCCGTAATGCTTATAGAAAACTGGTGACCGGGCTTCCGGACTCTAGCAAGGGCCGAGATGAAGATTTCTTGGTGTTCACGGGGAACTGGCAAAACCCCCATATTAATTGCCGTTTGAGGCCCGGTGTACCAGGTTTTAACTGTTTCATGTCTAACTGTTTTACGTCTTTTATGCAATGCATTTTTGTCTATTTTTGTCCGTCTTGACTGGATGTTTCTTTTTTCTTGTCAGACAAGGAATTCACAGCTAAGAAGGTAGAACTTGTAGGAAAGGAGAACGGTTGAACACCTCCTTACAAAAGCCCTGTTTCATTGATTCGGGTGGTCGGCCTCGGGCGGCATCCATCCTACTGGAGTACGTGCCTTCATACAAATCTTTCTAGAAAGGTCTTGTTGTAAAACATTTTAGACAAGAAGAGGTTACGGTCGTGCGGCTTGGGAGGGATCAAGGAGGACATCATCCAAGCAGGTCCCTGTAACGGCTAGAAAAGGAGTGCAAGTACCTCAGCTTGTACCACCTCTTAGTGATCCCAACTTCATTCCTTCTATTGGGTCTTCGGAAACCGGTCTTCCAATCATTCGGTTTCCGTCTATTTTTGACCCCGATCCCAAACCGACCGAAGGAATGCCGATCCAGAGAAAGAACAGTCAATATAGCGGACGTGCTTAGGACGTCGGCTCCCGAGACGTCACAGGACTTCTCCATCTGTTTCTCCCCTCCCTCCTCCTGGATTTTCTCAAGGAGAAGAGTGTCATGAGGAAGAAAAGGAAAAGAGGAAAAGCGCAGGATGATGACGGCTGCGGTCAAGGAGGGGTCGTCTCCACCCCAACTTTCAAAGGCTAAGTCTCCTAAAAAGGCTAAGAATAAGAATGACCGAGCTCTTCAGAAAGCCACGGGTCAAATTCCTCAAGGTCGTATGCGTCAAGAGGACTTGCAACAACCGTGGAGCTGCTCTTTTCTTCTTGAGAATCGATCGGTCGAGGAAGGAGACTCGGTCCTCAAGAGCGGAAGAGGAGTTCGAGGAGGACAAGTGGCCGAAGCGGTTGGAAAGGCTCTGCTCCTTCCAGAAGACATGAAGGTCTGGCAGGAGAAGAGATCCAAATATATGTTGGAGAATCTTAAACGTGACTCTATCCTGGTAAGTTTTGTACTCCATTGTTTCGTTATGCATGTTAAATGTGGGCTTTATCTTCTTCAGACACACACTCGTTTTTTACTTTATCTTATTCTTTGTTTCTTTTTTTTTAGGCCGTTCAAGGCATATTTGAAGCCGGCAACCGACTTTTGGAGACCGAGCGTCGCCTTAACCTGTCTGCCGAAGAGATCAAGCGCCTTAAGGATCTTGAGAGCTCGGCATTTGTAAGAATTCGTGCTGCTGAGAGTGCCCAAAAGAGTGCCGAAGCTGGTCTGCTAAATTTGCAGAATCAAGTGGCCGAGCTTCAGAGAAAGCTGGACTCTGAACATAAATCTGCCTCTCAAGTCCGAATTGAGAATAGCCAGCTTAAAGATGCGCTGGCCGAGGCCGAAGCAAAGGTCGTACAGGCTGATCAGGGGGCTCAGGCTTATTATGACCAAGGTTTTAACCAGGCATCCGAGGATTTGAGAGACCAACTCAAAGGCGAGTGCAACAAGTATTTCGTCCAAGGATGGCACAAGGCCCTAGATAGTGCCGGGGTTGATGATGACTCCGATTTATATGATTTGGCGTATACACGCCAACCTTATGAGGATCCTGTGCCAGAGGAAGGAAACGAGTTGGAGGCTGGTGAGGGTGCCGCTGGAGATCCGACAGTTCCTGGGTCCCATGAAGCCTTGAGTGAGCCCGTGCTGGTTGATGATGCTAAGGCGACCGAGGATAGGCCTGATGATCAAATCCCTGCTGCTGAATCTCAAGAAGGAGAAGAGGGTTCGGACGTTGATGAGACCATTGACGTGGTAGATTAGCTTTAATACTTTAACTTTTGAACTGTATTATGTTTGTATTCCCTGTTTCCTTCATAAGAAGGGGGGAATGATACAATTTGTTTTTGTGTTCCCTGTTTCCTTCATAAGAAGGGGGGAATGGTACAGTTAACTTTTGTTATTTTATGACTAGTGCCCTTTATGTGAATCTTATTTTTGCTTGATCATGTTTTCCACTTATATCCTTGCATACCGAATGGGTTTGTTTAAATTTACTGAATTTTGAGTTGGTTTCTATTTTCCAACTTGTTAGTTTTCTTGGATTATAGCACTTGGAATCCCTTAGGTTGAGGAAAGCCAAAGTCAAGTTAGTTTTTCTAACTTTCTTTAAGGAGCTCAGTATTTGGAAAGTTTTGTTTTGGCCGAGGCCTAAGCCGGGTCGGTCGTTCCAACTTTTATCCTATTAGTCTTCAGGTTGACCGAAGCCTAAATTATATTTTAAGCTTTTAACTTGCCAGTCCCCCTAGACCTTAGTGCTTGCGAACCTTTTCGGTAAAGCGAAGCCTAAGTCAAGTTATTTTTTAACTTTTAACTTGCCAGTCCCCCTGGACCTTAATGCTTGCGAACCTTTTTGGTAAAGCGAAGCCTAAGTCAAGTTATTTTTTAACTTTTAACTTGCCAGTCCCCCTGGGCCTCAGTGCTTGGGAACCTTTTGGGTTGACCGAAGCCTAAGTCAAGTTATTTTTTAACTTTTAACTTGCCAGTCCCCCTGGGCCTCAGTGCTTGGGAACCTTTTCGGTTGACCGAAGCCTAAGTCAAGTTATTTTTTAACTTTTAACTTGCCAGTCCCCCTGGGCCTCAGTGCTTGGGAACCTTTTGGGTTGACCGAAGCCTAAGTCAAGTTATTTTTTTCCTTTTAACTTGCCAGTCCCCCTGGGCCTCAGTGCTTGGGAACCTTTTGGGTTGACCGAAGCCTAAGTCAAGTTATTTTTTAACTTTTAACTTGCCAGTCCCCCTGGGCCTCAGTGCTTGGGAACCTTTTCGGTTGACCGAAGCCTAAGTCAAGTTATTTTTTAACTTTTAACTTGCCAGTCCCCCTGGGCCTCAGTGCTTGGGAACCTTTTCGGTTGACCGAAGCCTAAGTCAAGTTATTTTTTAACTTTTAACTTGCCAGTCCCCCTGGGCCTCAGTGCTTGGGAACCTTTTCGGTTGACCGAAGCCTAAGTCAAGTTATTTTTTAACTTTTAACTTGCCAGTCCCCCTGGGCCTCAGTGCTTGGGAACCTTTTGGGTTGACCGAAGCCTAAGTCAAGTTATTTTTTAACTTTTAACTTGCCAGTCCCCCTGGGCCTCAGTGCTTGGGAACCTTTTTGGTTGACCGAAGCCTAAGTCAAGTTATGTTTCTTTTTACTTTTTGGTGTTTATGAACAAAGATAATGAAGTAGTAGGGACACCAGATTTACCGTGGTTCGGCCAATGGGGCCTACGTCCACCTAGTTGTCTTTCTTATTCAATATTGGTTTGCAACTTGTGCTAAACATCTATACCAAACTACCCTTTTTTTTTTTTTTTTTTTTTTTTTTTTTTTTTTGACAGGGAAGAAAGGGATATGAACTAATGGAAATACTTCCGAAGATTGCTGACATTCCATGGCCGGGGCAAGGGTAAGGAATTTAAGTCTTCTAGGTGATAGGCTCCTGTTCCTGTGACAAATCGCACCCTGTACGGTCCTTCCCAGTTTGGCCCCAGCTTACCGTCGGTCGGGTTTTTAGTGTTGCCCAAAACTTTTCTGAGGACCAGGTCTCCTTGTTGAAAGGACCTCGGTCGAATGTTCTTGTTGTATCCCTTTTTCAGTTGCTGCTGGTAGGAGGCTAACCTGATCATTGCTTGTTCTCTTCTTTCTTCTAGTAAGTCTAGAGCTTGGGATTGAGCCAGATCATTCCTTGTTGGTTCCCATTCCGACGTTCTGAGAGTGGGGAGTCCGATTTCTAATGGGATGACTGCTTCCGATCCATATGCTAATGAGAATGGGGTCTCCCCTGTTGATCTCCGTGGAGTGGTTCTGAAAGTCCACAGGACATTAGGTAATTCTTCCACCCATCTTCCCTTGGCATCTTCCAGCCTTTTCTTGATTCCGTCTAACACGGTTTTGTTCGAGGCCTCGGCTTGTCCATTACTCTGAGGATATGCCGGTGAACTGTACACGTTTTTTATACCGAGTTCTGAGCAATACTTCGTGAAAGGTTTACTGGTGAATTGTGTCCCATTATCAGAGATGATAGTCTTGGGTATTCCGAACCTGGTTATAATATTCTTCCAGACGAACTTAATTGAATCTCTGTCTCTGATGTTTGCCAGAGGTTCGGCCTCGACCCATTTTGTGAAATAGTCTGTAGCGACAATCAACCATCGTCTATTACCTGTTGCTTTAGGTAAGGGTCCGACCAGGTCCATGCCCCACTGTGCGAATGGCCACGGACTTACTAATGGCTGCAGCTCTCCGGCCGGTTGATGAACTGAATGTGAGAATCTTTGACATTTATCGCACTTTCTGACGTAGTCCACGGCGTCTTTCTGCATGTAGGGCCACCAATATCCCTGGGTAAGAGCTCGGTGTGCCAGAGATCTGCCCCCAGTATGACTTCCACAGATGCCTTCATGTATCTCGTATAGTAAATCCTCGATGATGTCAGGGTGAACGCATAAAAGATAGGGTCCCGAGAAGGACCGTCTGTAGAGCTTCAAGTCCTTTGACAACCAGAACCTCGCGGCTTTCCTTCTGATAATCTCAGGCTTCCTTTTTCTGTTCTGGTAGAACACCCTCTTTAAGGTAGGTGACATAGGGATCCATCCAACACGGACCGACTGTAATAGCATTTATGTAGTTCGCAGGTTGGTCGATGCTGGGCGTTGTGAGGGTCTCAATTGGTATAAAACGTTTAAAATCTGCACTCAGAACAGATGCCAACGTTGCCAATGCATCCGCGTGATTGTTCAAGTTTCGACCGATCTGTTCGATTCTTACTGTTTCGAAATCGGTCATGGCCGTCTGAACTTTCAACAGATAGGCCGACATACGCTCATCCCGAGCCATGTACTCCCCATTGATTTGACTTGCTACTAACAACGAATCGCAGTAGACGATCAGACGTCTGGCTCCCAACGTTTTTGCCGATTTCAATCCAGCCAGGACTGCTTCATATTCGGCCTCATTGTTAGAAGTTTTAAAATTAAGACGAATCGATTGTTCAATCACTGTTTCATCCGGCGTTATTATGACCACCCCGGTTCCTGATCCTTTGGAATTGGAAGCTCCATCTACATACACCTTCCACCACCCTGTATGGTCGGGCGAGTCTTCTTGGGGCGTTGATTCGCCTAAGTTATTTTGTTCCGAGGTCGGTGCGAATTCTGCAACAAAATCGGCCAGCACCTGCCCCTTTATGGCAGTTCTTGGCAGATATTTTACGCCTAACGCACTAATCTTCGCTCCCCATTTCCAAATCCGTCCCGTGAAGTCGGCCTTGTTAAACATGGCTTGCACCGGGTATTGCGTTACCAAGTAAACGGTGTGTGCTTGAAAATATTGTGGTAGCTTATCGGCCGCAGTGATCAATGCTAGGCCGACCTTCTCTAGAGGGGGATAGCGCGTTTCTGCCTCCGTCATAGTTTTGCTTGCATAATATACTGGACACTGGACGGTATCTTTGATTCGAATCAATACGGCACTTACAGCTCGGTCAGATACGGCCAAATACAGAAAAAGTGGTTCACCTGGTGTGGGATTGGACAAAAGCAAGGAGGAAGAAAGATACCTCTTCAGATCTTCAAAGGCCGAAACGCATTTGTCGTCCCATTTGAAAGTAGTGCTCTTTTTCAGGAGCTGAAAGAAGGGCTGGCATCTGTCAGCGGATCTTGAAATGAATCTGCTCAAGGCTGCGGTCATACCTGTTAGGCGTTGGACTTCTTTGTGAGTTCGTGGTGCTTTTAGTTCTTGGATGACCTTGATTTGATCTGGGTTTACCTCAATACCTCTATGTGATACCATGAAACCTAGGAATTTTCCAGAGCCGACCCCAAATACGCATTTTGAAGCGTTCAATCGTAGTTTGTGCAGTCTTAATACCCGGAATGTCTCCGTCAAATCCTTTAAGTGGTCTTGGGACAACCTGCTCTTTACAACCATATCATCAATGTATATCTCCATTGTCTTCCCTATTTGATCCTTGAACATCTTAGTGACCATCCGTTGATATGTGGCGCCGGCGTTTTTTAGACCGAACGGCATTACTTTGTAGCAGTATATTCCCAGTGGGGTGATGAATGCGGTTTTTTCTCGGTCTTCAGCTGACAGGGCAATCTGATGGTATCCTTGGAAGGCGTCTAAAAAACTCATTCGGTCGTGCCCGGCTGTTGCGTCCACCAACTGATCGATCTTGGGTAAGGGGAAAGGGTCCTTTGGGCATGCTTGGTTGAGGTTGGTGAAGTCTACACATACTCTCCACTTCCCATTCTTCTTTTTTACTACCACTGTGTTAGAGAGCCAAGTAGGATATTGGATTTCCCGTATTGCCCCAGCCTGCAATAGCTTCTCTACCTCCTTTTGTACTGCTTCTGCATGCACCGGAGCTGACCTCCTTGCCTTCTGTTGCACTGGTTTAGAGTGAGGATCTGTATTCAACCGATGTTCGATGTAATCAGGATCTACACCTGGTACTTCGTAGGGATCCCAAGCGAATACGTCCACGTTGCTTACGAGGAAGTCTATGAGTTCGGTTCGGTTGCCTGGACTGAGTTCTCGGCCGATTTTAAAATACTTCTCAGGATCAGAAGAGAAAATCACCGTATCTAATTCTTCACAAGATGAGTATGTATCCGTGTGGGTATCCCTCGCCTTCTCTAACTGCTACAAACCTTTGGAGCATTGTGACACCATTTTCCCCTTTTGTTTTGATTCTGGGGGATTCTGTTTGACCGCTGCCATGATGCACTGCTTGGAGGCAACTTGGTCGCCCTTAATCTCCATTATACCGAAATCTGTTGGGAAACGGAGTTTTTGATGGAAAGAGGAAGGCACGGCTTTCAACCTGTGCAGCCATCTTCGTCCCATAATTGCCGTGTAGGGGGACGGCACGTCTATTACCATAAATTCGGTTTCCAAACTGATTGGTCCGGTATGGACGTTCAATGTGATCCGGCCCATTGGTCGAATGCTTTCTCCTGAAAATCCAACTAGAGGTGCGTCGTAAGGTTGGAGGTCGGGCTGTTTGAGACCTAATCCGTGAAACAAGTCTGGGTACATTATTTCAGAACAACTGCCTTGGTCTACTAGTACCCGTTTGACATCCGAGTCCCCAATTCTTAATTTGATCACTAATGGATCATCGTGTGGTGTCTGGACATCCCTCAAATCCTCGTCGGAGAAGAAAATCTGCTGTTCATTTTCTGGATAATCCATCCTCATTTTTTGGACATAACCGATCCTTCATGTATTTGAAAAACCTCTCGAAGGTGTTGAGCTTTCTTTAGGTCGGACTTTAGCCAATCGTATGAATGCCCATTCGACCGAGTAGTATGGATTGTTTCTATGACCCTTGCAGCTGGTTTGGTGTTGTGGACGATCGTTGGCCCTTCATGGTAATGCTGTCTCTGGCCATCACTTATGTAGCGTCATAGGTGTCCGGCTTTAGCCAGATTATCTAGGTGCTTTTTCAATGTAAAACATTTCTCGGTCATATGGCCCTTTTCTCTGTGATAGGAACAGTATTTATTGGGATCTCTTCTAGTTGGATCTCCACCCAGGGGTGCAGGCCACGTGAAGAAAGGTTCATTTTTTATGTCACCCATGATACGATAAATTGGTTGATTAAAAACCGTATATACCCCGCCTGCTTCTTTCGGTCGTGGAAAACGGGCAGGATTCCTTGGTGGTATTTCGGCCCTTTTTTGCTCCGTATTGTTTGGCCTTCTTTGGGGTCGACTTTGTGCGGATAATGCCCCAGTTCTAGCTCTGTCTTCCTCCACCCGTACGTACTGTTCAATTCGCGACATAAGGTCTCGCATGTTTCTAGCCGATCTTTTGGAGAGACTGTGTCTTAACTAGGATTCGGGGTGCAAACCCTCTTTAAAGGTTTTCATGGCCATATCTTCTGTACCACCGTCTACCTCGTTATAGACTTCCCAGTATCTGGCTGAATAGTTCTTTAGTGACTCTGAGTCCTTCATTCTCATAGACATTAGGGAGGCAAACTCCTTAGGTTTCCGACTGTTTGTTATGAATCGGGAGACAAATGCCTCAGCTAATTCATTCCAAGAATAAATCGAGGAATGTGGAAGGCGGTTGAACCATCGGAGGGACATCGGTCCCAAGCTTGATGGGAACATTCGGCACATCAAAGCGTTGTTGCCGAGGTGTATAGCCATGCTTTGTCTATAATGGCTAATGTGCCCGACAGGGTCGGCCTTGCCGTCATACATTACGTAGGTCGGGGCTGAAAAGTTTCGTGGCAGACGGGCGCTCTCGATTTCTTTAGAAAATGGAGAGTGTGATATTTGATGAAGGGCTTTCCACACCGTTTCCCGCCCTATTCTTTCTCCGTATGGTTGTCTTACGGATGAGGGGGATTCGGACCAGTTGCCCCTGGACCCTCTGTCCATAGTTCTTCCCCCTTTATTTCTTCTTTCAGAGCTTTCTTCTTCATCAGTTTCCGCGATTGACCTGCTGGAGCTCTCAGATGACAAACATCTTGCATGTCTGGTTCTAGTCTTCGATCGACTAGAATGCTGTGGTCTTCTGGACCGCTTATTTTTCTTCAACTTCTTTTTCAAGTCAAGAACCTGTTGTTGTAGTGCCTCCACTGTGTCTTCATTATATTCATCCCAGGTTCCGTCACTAGTCGAACTACCCGCTCTTGGTTCTTCGGTTAGTCTCGATCTTCTGTCCATTTTGGAGGGTTCACGATATCGGTGTGATGGTTCAAGTTTCTGTTCTCTCCTGACCTCCGATCTAATGACGATTCTTTGGCCTCGGAGTGCTTTTTCAGAAGGAGAACCTTCGGGCCACCTTTTGTCGTTGTTGGAGGAGAGGTCGATTTCTATTAAGGGATTTTCCTCTTCTGGGATCATTGTTTCTTTTCCTCGGTCTGAGTACTCGGTCGCTTTTTTTATTCGGCTAGTCATTTTTTTTCGGAATTTTGTTTCTATCAAAGTACTTCCCACAGACGGCGCCAATTGTAGTGGGTAAGTTTTGATGCTACAATTAATTTCTTAAAGTAGTAAGAAGTACTTTTGTCAGACTTTCCAAGAATAACCACCCCTTTTATTAATGTTTACTTTTGAATTTATAGTACACAGTACTTTGTACTTTGTTCCCTTTCCTCAATGTGGGACAATTCTCTATTCAATAAAGTACAATAAAGTACAAAGATTCTATTAAAAAGTACAATATTCTATGTGCTTTAACCGTTGTCCCCATCCTCTGATATAGGCTTGGGCCGAGCTTTACACTTTGGCCTTTAATACGGGCCTGGGCCGAGCTTGTACTTTGGCTTCTGTCGTAGGTTTGGGCCGAGCTTTATACTTTGGCTTCTGGTAAGAGCTTGGGCCGAGTTTTTATACCTTATTCCCTGATACAGGCTTGGGCCGAATTTTACATTTTGACCTTTGACACGGGTCTGGGCCGAGCTTCATACTTTGTTCCCTAATATGGGCTATTCATTTATGGGCCTATCTTATATTTAAATTTCCCCACCTCCACACACCAATATCCATGTTCAAGCAGAAGCAGAGGCACTTAGATGAGCGATAAAGGTGACCTTCCACTACAATCTGCAAAACTTAATTATAGAAGGTGACTCCAAGGTTTGTATTGAGGCTATTAGCAAAGATGGTGCAAAAATATCGTGGAAAATAGCTACTGTAATCAATGATATCAGGAATATTGCATCTTGCATTCCCCATATAAGTTATAGAAGTTATAACTAGGTGTATAGAGAATGTTATGTTGCTACTTATGAATTAGCTAGCTGGTCCTTGAAACACTCTTATTTTGGCTCTTTTGATTCTTCCTTTGGCCCCCCGAGTTTTATTAATGTTATCTTAGGAGAGGCTTAGGTTGTTTTGTATATATGTTTGGTTTTTTTTTTTCTAATAAAATATTAGGTAAATTACACTGACACCCATTTCTTTTAGAAAAACTAAACTTGTTACATCCTATTTCGGAAAAATAACACTTCAGTCCCAAATTTGTAAAATAATTAACATTCCGCCCCCTTTTTCCCCATTTTTAAAGAAATTTTCTCCACTTAAACTTAAAATAATTGAAATATAATTTTTCTTTTTAACTCTGGTTAGTTAGACATTGGTTAAAAAAGAAAAGAAAAAAAAGAGACTCAGTGTTAATTATTTTGCAAATTTGGGACCGGAGTGTCATTTTCCTAAAATAGGATGTAACGAGTTTAATTTCCCTAAACGAATGAAGTGTTAATGTAATTTACCCTAAAATCTTTTATGCTTATTAAATATATATATATATATATATATATATATATATATATATATATATATATATATATATATATATATACCGTTAAGGTCAAATACTAATTTCCTTCTTTTTAAATGAGTTTGGCTACAACTGCATGGGGGAGCAATATATATAGACGCTCAAAATTGGGTCATTGAATAAAGTTTTAACCCCATAAATTTGGTTAAATTAGAAGCTTCTTCCTTATTTACTCATGTAATTATGTGGTGCTTTAAGAGTTTTGTACACCTACGGTCCTAAATTAGCAAACCGAGCAATTTGAGATTAACAGAAGAAATAGCCCAACTGAGCAACCATTAAAAAAAAAAAAAAACGGTTTGAGATATAGAGAAAATAGCACCCCTGAACCATCGAACAATTGATCAAATTCATAAAAACCATGCAAAAAAAAAAAAAAAAAAATTAACATTAAAGAGAACGGTTTGAGATGTAAAGAGATGAAATTAATATCCAATGTTGGCAATCATAGATCCCTTTATCAACATCATATTCAAGTGCTCTAAGTTTTTTTTTTTTTTTTATAATCATATTCAAGTGCTCTAAGAGCCCTACACATCCACTTTCTTTCATTTTCTTTTCTTACATGGTTAGAACAACGGATTGTTTTATAGATGAGGAAGAGAAATGTGGCAGGCAATGACTTTAGCGATGAACGTTTGATACAACGCGCGAAAGCTTGAGGTCAATTATGGTGGCTTGCTCTCCACTCCAATGATAGTGGATTCTGCCCATGAGTCATATGCATGAAACCTACTACCTAGGTCATTTAAAATAAATTATTATTCCTTATTATTGGTTAATTAGAATTTTAAATGACCTAGCACCATACATATTTAGATCGATATTCATGAAACTTAAATCTGAGACTCTTTCCATTTTGATATAAATTGAGAGAGAATCATATGTTCGGCATAGTATTTTATGTTGGTCAATTCACTTTGATTTTATGCGTTTACTTTTTTAGTCAAAATAATTCCTTTTTATTTTTTTATCTTGTAAAGATAAAAAGAAAATATTATGAGCATAAATGGTGCTCATTGCATGAAGAAGTGGTACTGTATGATTCGTATAGACATGTAAGTTTTATTTGTTATTTTTTCAATTATTTTAGAAGGAGAATTTAACTGACCTTTTACTTAAGGTTTAATTATTTTTTTTTTTAAGTTAAGGTTTATATTATATATTACGTAACATCATAAATTTACATGTCCAAATCTCATTACCTAGCTACTAACTACCATTATTATTGGTATAAATCATGAATAATTTATTTGACTAGAATGCTAAAATACAAGCAAGTAATTTGAGATCACATCATGATGTCCTCTTCTTTTATTTATTATTGGGTATGACAGACCAATATAGGACCAGACCATAGAGTATGTCGATCTACAGGCAAAGGCAAACTCGAAGATGACATCTTTATCTCACAAAAAAAAACAAAAAAAAAACTTGAAGATGACATAATTAAAAGATTATGGACCACAAAGAAGTAGTATTCCTTCTTATTTTGAGAAGAGAGATGTGGTATCTCTCATTTTCACATAAATGGTGGATCCCAATATGAATTTAAGTGAAATTTGTAATTTATGTGAAATCATAAAGTACCACGTCATTATATTTCTATTACTTCAATAGTTTGAGCGAGTGTTCATTCAAGGTACGCAAACATTCATTCATCCTCATTTACTGAGGAAGTATATGAAAGCATCTCCGGGTCATGTTCAAACAAGGCCATATCTTCTTCCTTCATGTTCACCCATGTCTCAACTTCATACACAGGAAACCACTACAAAAAAAACTGTTTTTTACGTCATGGGTTTTACGTCAACTTAAAAGTTGACGCACAGTAAGCTTTAAAATAGGCCTGCTACTTACTACCAACCCAATCTTCTTAGCTTTAAATAAGCTTGCTACAGTGCTACCAGCCCAATCTTCTTTTTTATTTTTTTAAAAAGCCTTCGGTATCAACCCAATAGGCTGGATTACTTCTAGCTTCTCAAACTTTAAAATAGGCCTGCTAAATTGCTCAGCCCAATCGTTTTAAAAAAATAAAGCCCACAATTTTAACGTTGAAACAAAAAACCCAATTCCACAAACCTCTCTCTCTCTCTCTCTCTCTCTCGCTCGAAGACAGATCAAAACAAAAAACCCAATTCTACAATCAACAAAAAATCTCTATCTCTCTTGCTCTCTGTAGCAGATCAAAGCTTCAATCTCTCTCTCTCTCTCTCTCTCTCTCTCTCTCTCTCTCTCTCTCTCTCTCTCAAGTAAGTCGCGAATATAATAACTCTCTATCTCGCATCATAGGAAAAATAAAAACCCTAGAAATTTACACTTTCTATGGATTTATTTTAATTTTATCTTATTTTGCATTTGAAAGAGTTTTGTTTCAAGATTCGAGCTAGTTTCTAATGCCTTATGACATTGTTTTGTAAGATTATTATAGGAAATAGGCCTTGATCTTTATTATTAATACATGTACAGGGTGCGACCAAGACGAAAATTTGTAGCTCTAGCTTTTTCCCAATTATTAGGCGAGATTTGATTGCAAATTGTTATTGCTGTTAATGTGTCATGTCATAAATACGATACAAGTTACTTATGTAGTAATAACAGTGCATAAGGTTTGAGTTGTAACTATTAACTGTGCGACCAAGACGATGAAAAACAAATGGCATTCAGAAAGCCGTAGGATGGTTTTGGCTTCATTGTGTTTTAGATGGCATGGTAATGGCTTCATTGTGTTTTAGATGGCATTTGAAGTAACAATCAATGGTTTGGGTTAAAAAAATTATATCCATGGTACACATAGCTGTCTTTACATTGGAAAAGCTATTAAATTATTTATTTTTTTGATTGGTAAGTTACACAGATACCTTGTAGATTTTGAACCAACAAACTTACCCTTCATCCCATTATTGAGGAAGGAGGAAGTGTCATTTGAGCTAGAGCTTATTGGCCGAAGAACCACTAATTTATTAGATTTTGCATGAAGGGAGTTAGTGAGTTTTCTAAGAAAAGTGATCCGAAGCCTTCTGATTTACTGTCTCCAGTTGTTGCTAGTCCAGTATCCCTTAAAGACATTATATCTAAGAACCAGAAAGTCGAATCCCAGCTAAATCCACTGTCCTTTGAAGTTGAAATGCAACAAACTGCCCCTGTCCCAAAGCTGTACCAAGACACAGATGGTCAACGAATACAGCCTTCTGGACAGCAAAGCACAAAATTAGACCAATCATCTTCAAAAGCTTCTTTTAACATGGTTAGTGACTTAAGCAAGACTGGATTTCAAAAAATTGCTGATGTTGGATATAGCACGGCTTTTGGAGGAAGAAGTCCAGCTGATATCCTTGGGCAATCAAATCATAAGAATTTACCAAATAGTGTTGGGACAGGCGAGCAATTACAAGGAAATATTGGAGGAAAATCCAGCTTCCTTTGTGTCAGCCTTATTTGTTTTATTAGTTCTATTTGTAAATAGTTACAATTCAGAGTTAATTTATGCTGTAACATTGACATTTAAATATACATGAATGAATAAAAGATATATCCTTTGCGTCTTCGAAAGTATGCAGCTTGTTATTTATTTATTTTTTTTATCATCTCTATTTATTTTTTCTTTGATTGAGAAAAATAAAATTCAGGTGATAGAAACAAAAATTTCTTTAGCGTCAACAAAATGTTGATGCGAAAAGATGTTATGTAGTTTTTAGCGTCAACAAAATGTTGATGCGAAAAGATGTTATATAGTTTTTAACGTCAACAAATGTTGACGCGAAAAGATGCTATATAGTTTTTAGTGTTGACGCAAAAAAATGTTAGATTTTAAGCGACACGATTTATTGCATCACTATGCGTCAACCTTTTAGTTGATGTAAAAAATATTTTTTACGGCAACTTTTTACATTTAGCGTCAACAAAGGTTGACGCTAAAAGTCATTTTTCTAGTAGTGAACCTACACCAACTAGTAAAGTTACAGAACTCTATCTCACCATGTAAGAACTGTTTGCTTGCCTTCTTTATAAAATCCAAGTATCCATCGTTGTCTTGTAGTAATTTCTTCACGTACTTAGTATTGATTTCCATGATTGTATTCCTAAGTTGGCTCACCAGAAAACGAAAATCTGTCTCGATATCAACCGGTGATGTTGCAATTGCGACCCGCCAAAGATTCCCAAAGGAGTGCATTGGAAGTTGTGGAACCATCCTCTCACGCAAGTTCACTGCATGAAGTGCTGCAAATAGTTTTGGTTTTTTATTACCTTGTTTTGCTTTCGCCATTGCCATGAAATGCTTCCATAGGAATGCTTAAATGACCTCCACTCGTGATGGGCCCTTGTCTTCTGGCCCAAATGCAACAGAGGCTTCTTCTCTTAGCGTGGCTATGCTCGATTTATAGAACACAAATCTTTGGTTACGATCTTTTCTTTTGAAATTGCTTCATTTAGCATGAACCCAGTTGTATCTCTTCGAGGAAAATGGATGGCTGCATCGAAACTAGGGCTTATAATTTCACTAGCTCCTTGAGACGTGCCAGCCCATGCATTAACAAAAGTGACCGCTGATGTTCCATCTGCAATCTTGTGTGAGACACACACAGCAATTGCTACTCCACCACATTCAAAAATGTTATATTGGATTGCTAGGAGAACTTCCTTTCCAAACTCAGTGCAACTATGATAGGGCTTAAATGGTAGCAATTGGATCAAGTCCTTCGCGTTGGGATTGTCTACCACTTGTAATAGCTTGCATGGGACTCGGGCTTGAATATAGTCTGCACCCTCGTCGTTACAGTTGATGGAGAAATCTTCATTAATAGGTGTTCCAGCCAAGGGATAGAAGCGGGTTAAGGTCTCAGCTAGAGACTTTTTTAGCAAGCGAGATCTGTCAAATGGATCAACACCCACTTCGTGATTAGAATGATAAAAGAAAATTATGGGAATATAAATGAGAGGTGCAATTTGGTCTAAGAAGGAAAGCTTGAAATTCCTAAGATGATGGGGTGTTGGAGATGATGGCTTAATTATCTCTTTGGAGATTATCTCAACATTCATCACCATCTTGCTTTCTAGGTAAATTACAAAGATATATAGGAAAGTCTTTATGCTTCATAAGTGCAAGACCATGTTGTCATATACAGAGGAGAGGAAGGACTATTTTTAGTCTACTTGGTATGTTAATGAAATATTCCTAAAAATAAAATAAAATATTAATTCCTAGTTAGTTTCGTGGATTGTATCACAATATTGACCGGAATGTAACATAGCTCGGTGTGATTGTTAGACCGATTATTATATGAACTATAGATAACTTTGTCAATGAGGAAGTTATTATTGTTTAGCAAAAAAAAAAAAAAAAAAAAAAAAAAAAAAAAAAAAAAAAGAGTGCACCCAAATGTAGGGGTGTAATCGGTGAGGTGCGGTACGGTTTTCTCCGGATTTATGTATCTATACTTTATAATACGGTTTTCCTATTACATGCACCTACACCTGCATCTGCACTTATTAAGATCGGTTTTGGTGCGGTTTGGTGTGGTGCGGTGTAGGTGCGGTCTTGCAGTCTAGGCTGGACTCATTTGAGTCAGATTGGGCCAGCCCAATTGTCAATTAGAATTTAAAAAATCTACCTTTACAACAACTAAAAAATTTGGCTAACTATATATAGCATACAAATATAAATCATAGTTTCCAATCTCAACCCGAATATTTAAGAAGAAAAAAATTATAACATACGTATCTTATAGAATGAATCATAATTTCCAATCTAACCTGCACATGTATACCATTCTTATACAAATATAACGCAATCTCAACCTTTACATATCATAAGCATACAAATATAACGTAACATCACATGTATATAGCATTAGCATACAAGTATAACATACTAGAGGTTTAATCGATGAGGTGCAGTGCGGTTTTTTCCGGATTTATGCACCTACGCTTTATAGTGCGGTTTTTCTATTATACACACTTGCACCTACACCTATTAAGATTGGTTGCGGTGTGGTTTGATGCGGTTCTTACGGTTTTCTCGGTTGTTTCGATGAAACTTATACCCCAACCAAATGCACATGATGTTATTTGTTTAGCAATATATATATATATATATATATATATATATATATATATATATATATATATATATATATTTGTGTGTTTAAATTGGCAGGGATGAGGAGATTTAATGAATCCTATTTGAGAGTTCTTTTCAAGTGAAAAGGGGAAGGAAAATTGAGAGGATTAGAAGAGATAAGATACACCTTGAACCTCTCATTTTTAATTCCTCCAAATTGCGATAATTTGGAGGGAAGTTGTTTCACTTATATTAAAAAAGTTTAAATTATCAATTATGCCCTTATGATGTTAATTTATATCCATTTCTTTAAAATTAGTAAATATGAGTCATAATTGTCAATTTATATGACTACTCCGACCCCTCTCCTCTCCTTCCTTACTTAATTTTTAAAACTTCCAAACAAAAATGAGGGTATCTATTTTTCCTTCCCGCTGACTTAATTTTCTTAACATCTAAACAATGAGAATGAATAGTAACATTGTAGTGGAATGAGTAGTAACTTTGTATTGGGATGAATAGAATCTTTCTTGGTGGAAATTTATTAATCCTTGATTCTAACATCTTTCAGAAGGATAGTTTATATTGGCTTGGATTCAATAGTCAAATTTTCAATAATTTGATGAACAGTAACATTGTAGTGGAATGAATAGTAATATTGTAGTGGAATTCCATAGATGCATGTCTAATAATGGATGTCCTTAATTCTTTGTTGGTGGAAGTTTGAATCTTTCTTGGTGGAAATCTATCAATCCTTAATTCTTTCTTAATGAAAATCTTTTAGTATCTAGGCAAATATTTCATTATCCAAGCTTTTGTTAGAAAATTGAATTGATTGGAAATCACCAACTTATGGGGTTTTACACTACAACAAAAAAACATTTTACAACACGCAAAAAAATACTGTTAAAACGATTCAACAACATTTTAGAGAATGTTGTAGGATACGGTGTTGTGGAAAGTGTCAGAATTTCAACAACGTTTAGTTAACATTGACTAATATGTTGTTAAATATCTATTTAACCATGTTTGAAAAATGTTCTCGAAACATCTAAAGATTGCATTTTAAAAATGTTGTTAAAAGTCTTTTCATAACGTTCGCTAAGCTTCATAAAATAGGATTTAATGATCATCCATGTCTTATTTGCTTACTTGCTTTCCCTAAAATGCTAGCATGTCATAAAATGCTCCTTGTTCATAACATTGCTTTGCATGTATATCAAATGTTGCTTATGTGTGATAGTCCGGAAGCCAAGGTAGTTCTATCAATGGATCATGGTCTTCTTAGACTTGAGTACCCATGGTGAAGCTACCGCTTCATAGCGTGGTCTCGACTTCTTAATCGGTGATCAGCTAACGGATAAAGTATATCATTCGGACCAACGCGGCATTCTTATATCTCAAGTTGGGAGATGAAATGTCCTAGCTTATAGGTTCCCTCTAAGCCCACCTTTTACTTGCATGTAACCCATAGATCTTATCCACTAGGTTAACCCAACTCATAGTATTGACATCAACGTTCATAAATATCCACAATTTGTGGATATATATCCATACTTAGGTAGTATAAGATAATATTGCCCAAGATATTATAACCTTAAAGTCAAATAGTAATTTCTTTCTTTTTAAATGAGTTTACACTTACAAGGAGGTGGGGAGAGGGGGGGGAGGGGGGGGGGAGTTTCTTATTTGTAGGCTATAGCAACATTTAGACACTCAAAATTGGGTCATATAATTATTAATTAAATTAGAAACTTCATCTTTATTCTGACTCATTGATTTTTAAAAAGCAATTCAATCCTAAAGAGTTGATCTAATGGTTTCTAGGTTTTATGTAATCCATGAGGTCTTGAATTCGAGTCTTCTAGTCAATACCTTAGAAGTCATCCTTAACTAATTCATTTATGTTATTACGTCTGCTTTAAGAGCTTTGTACACCTAAGTTAGCCAAAAATAAATAAAAAATAGTAGGACAATTTGAGATGTAAAGAGAAGAAACAGCCCCTACGAGCAACCATACAAAAACAGTAACTATAGAGATCGGTTTGAGATGTAGAGAGAAGAAATAGCCCCTGCTAAAAACCATGAAAAAAAATAACACTAAAAATGACAGTTTGAGATGTAGAGAAAAGAACCCCTCGACAACAATCGATTAATTTATCAATTTCATAATAAACATACAAAAAAAAAAAATGTTGCACTAAAGAGAACGGTTTGATCAAATGTAAAGAGAAGAAATAGCCCATGTTGGCTACTATAGATCCCTTTATAAACATCATAATCAAGTGCTGTAAGAATCCTGGCCCACTTTCTTTCATTTTCTTTTCTTACATGGGTAAAACAACGTATTGCACAATGAAAGCTTAAGGCCTACCATTGTTAACTTTAGAGAGGTAAGCACAGAGAAACAGAGAGAATAATCTGTGTATTGAGTATTCTAATTAAACATGTACAGCTAAGAGAATATATATAGTCCTAAACTAGGGACAGTATAGTAAATAAATAGAAAACCCTAGTAAACCCTAGTAAACCCTATATACATATGTTAACATCCCCCCTCAAACTCAAGGTGGTCTGACAGAAGCCATCTTGAGTTTGGAAACAAGATCATGAAAACGACCAGGAGGAAAAGTCTTCGTAAAGATGTCAGCAGTCTGATCAGAAGAGCTAACTGGAAGAAGACGTAGGATGCCAACAGACAGATGATGACGCACAAGATGACAATCAATCTCAATATGCTTGGTGCGCTCATGGAAAACATCATTATGCGCAATCTGAATAGCACTACAGTTGTCACAATGTATGATAGTCGGTGAAGAATGCGTAAGACCCATATCTTCCAACAACCAACGAAGAGCAAGAAGTTCAGAAGTAGTATCAGCCAGAGCACGGTACTCTGCCTCAGTGCTAGAGCGAGACACAATATGTTGTTTCTTACTGCGCCAAGAAATAAGAGAGTCTCCCAAAAAGAAACAAAATCCAGTAGTAGAGCGGCGGTCAGTAGGATCCCCGGCCCAATCAGCATCAGAATAAGCACAAAGGTCAAGGGTGGAGTGAGCAGAGAAGTGAAGTCCGTGAAACATAGTACCCTTGATATAGCGAAGAATGTGAAGCACTGCAGCATAGTGTGTAGAATGGGGAGCAGATAAGAATTGACTCACCAAATGAACAGCATGAGCAATATCAGGGCGGGTTACAGTGAGATAAACTAAGCTGCCAACAAGCTGACGATAGAGAGTGGCATCACTGAGAGGTGTGCCATCCAAAGGAGTCAGGCGAGCATTCATCTCAAGGGGTGTAGAAACAACTTTAGTGTCAGTCAGGCCAGCACGAGATAACAAGTCAGAGGCATACTTAGCCTGAGAGAGATAATAACCAGTGGAATCAGAAGAGACCTCAAGGCCTAGGAAGTAGCTCAGATGACCAAGATCCTTCATCTCAAATTGTTGGTGGAGAAATAGCTTGAAATCAGAAATGCCAGAGTGATCATCCCCAGTAATGATCATGTCATCAACATATAGTAGAAGAAGAATCATACCCTTATCAGATCGGCGGATAAACAATGCTGTATCATGAGAACTGGATGAGAAGCCAAACTGATGTACAATACTGCTAAACTTGGCAAACCAGGCTCGAGGAGCTTGCTTAAGACCATAAAGAGCGCGACGAAGGAGGCAAACTTTGTCAGGACAGTCTGAATAGCCTGGAGGTGCCTGCATATAGACTTCTTCAGTGAGATCACCATTTAAAAAGGCATTCTTAACATCCATCTGAAAAAGAGGCCACTGATGAACTGCAGCAATAGCAAGAAGACTACGAACAGAGGTAATACGAGCAACAGGAGCAAAAGTCTCCTCATAGTCAATCCCATATTCCTGAGCATATCCCTTGGCAACAAGACGAGCCTTATACCGTTCAATAGAGCCATCAGATTTGGTCTTGATCTTGTAGACCCATTTGCAGCCAATGGCAGATTTACCATGAGGCAAATCAACCAAGTCCCAAGTATGAGTCTTCTCCAAAGCCTGAAGTTCCTCTGTCATTGCTTGCTGCCAAAGAGGGTTAGTACAGGCCTCACGATAGGTGTGAGGCTCATGAAGGGAAAGCACAGCTGAAAAACAAGAATAATCACGCAAATGAGCAGGAGGTGCTCTTACCCGGTCAGAACGACGAAGGGGGAGGAGAGGAGGCTGATCAGTGACAGGATCCACAGGCGGTGCAGGTTCTTGGGGCAAAGCCGGAGAGTCAGCAGGAGGAGCAGCAAGAGGGAGGTCAGGAGTCTGATCAAGGACAGGATCCACAGCTAGTGGAGGTGCTAGAGGAGAAGTCGGAGAATCAGCAGGAGATATAGGAAACAAAGGTAGTGATGGATTAGTAAAAAATGAAGGGGTGGAACAAGTTGTAAACTTGGACAGGGAATTAAACATGGTATGTTCCCAGAAAACAACATGACGAGAAATGCGAAGACGTTGAGAGATAGGGTCCCAACAACGATAACCTTTGTGTTCAATCCCATACCCAAGAAAACAACATAGACGAGATCGAGGTTCTAATTTGGAATGTTCATGCGACTGAAGTAAAACAAAACATGCACAACCAAAGACGCGAAGAGAAGAATAGGAAGCTGGAGTACCATAGAGACGTTCAAAGGGAGTCACATTTTGGAGAGCTGAAGATGGAAGACGGTTGATGGTGTAGACAGCAGTGAGGGCGGCTTCCCCCCAAAAACGTTCAGGACATGAAGCAGAAATGAGGAAAGCCCTAACAGAGTCAAGTATGTGGCGGTGTTTGCGTTCAGCCCTACCATTTTGCTGAGATGTGCCTGCACAGGAACGCTGAATAATGGTGCCTTGTGTGTGAATGAAATCAAGGAATTGAGAGTCTCTATATTCCATGGCATTATCAGTGCGGAAGATTTTAATGGTTTTTGAAAACTGTGTGGAGATCATTTGAGCAAATGTGCGATAGATTTGAGCTAATTCAGAGCGATTGTGCATAAGATAGATCCATGTATATCGAGAAAAATCATCAACAAATATGACAAAATATTTTGATCCACCTACAGTGGCAGTGGGGCTAGGTCCCCAAATATCAGAGTGAATCAAGTCAAAAGAGGCATGAGAAGAGGAGTCACTATTAGTAAAAGATAAGGCCGGTTGTTTGGCCAACTGACACGATACACAATCAACTGAATCATGTTTGACTTGACCCAAGAAACCACTAGAGACTAAAGAGCGAAGTTTTTGAACGGACACATGACCTAAACGTAAATGCCAAAGACTCAAAGGAAAAACAGAAGCAGTATGAGCAACCTGAGACGGAGGGGGTGTCGGGGTGGAAGGTAGGTGGAGTGAAGTGAGCTCGAACATCCGTCCCACTCTACGACCTGTCCCAAGAACTTGATTCGTCCGAGGATCCTGCACACGACAACCAGAAGAACCAAACCACAAGTCATAACCAAGTTCACATAATTGACCAACAGAGATGAGATTAAGAGTGAGGTTGGGAATAAGATATGTGTCAGAGAGAGACAGTGTAGGAGTGGAAACAGAACCAGTATGGTTGGCAGAAATGTACGAGCCATTAGCAGTTTGAATAAGAGGAGCATGAGTAGTAGGAATAACAGAAGAAAATAACTGAGAATCGGGAGACATATGATTACAACAAGCAGAATCAAAATACCAAGTATTACCTGAGACAGCAGAGGAAACCTTACCAGAAGTAGACAGAATTTGTTTGACTATGGAAAAGACTAAGGATCTTAACGCACTAACCGAAACATATGAGAGAGAAGGAGCAGAGAATGATTCTTTAGCAGCAGCAACAATAGAGGGATTACCAGGCCTTGGAAGAGTTCTTGAGTGACCTGGCTTGGGAGGCCTGGTTGGGCAGTTGTAGACAATGTGACCAATCTTGTGACAATACCGACAGTGGACGGTAGGGCATGCAAATAGAAGATGTCCCTGTTGATAACAATTTTTGCAGTATTTTGAACCGTTCTTGGATGAGGAAGAAGGATGAGCAGCAATAACAGTCTGAGGAAGTTTAGTGTTATCCATTAGAAATGAATAAGGAATATAGAAAATATCTGCAAAATAAAACAAAAAATAATGGGTAAGCCTTCTTTTCCTTTTTTTTTTTTTTTTTTTTTTTTTTTTTTTTTTTTTTTTTTAGCTAGGGCTGACGTCAGCAATAGGTAGGGCTGACGTCAGCTGTGGGTGCGGGTCGCGGGGCAGGCGGACCGCGGGTCAGGGCGCGTGTACGGGTGCGGGTCGCGGGGCGGGCGGACCGCGGGTCAGGGCGCGTGTACGGGTCGCGCGTGGATCTGGGTGCAAAAACACGCCGGAAGCGTCACCGGCGCGTGGCGGCGCGTGAGGCATTTTATGGCGGTGATATTTCTGGGGTAGATTCGTCTTGACGAGACGAATCCTTGGATAAGTTGCACAAGACAAACGGAGCAGCCTAGCGGCGGCGGCGGAGATCAAAACCGGCGGGTTTGCCGGAGACAAACAGGGCGCGTGGCGGCGCGTGAGCAGGGTTCTGGCGTTGCAACTTTCAGGTTTTGGAAATCGAGCTCTGAGGATCAGAGCGGTAGGCAGCACAGGATGAACGAAGGTCTCTGGAAGCAATTGCAGGAGAAGAGAGGCACGGGTGTTTTTGGAGAAAATTTGTTTTCAAAAAACCCTAGACTAGTTTTAAGAATCACAATGCCAAAAGATTAATTTGGCTCTGATACCATGTTTAATTTTAGAGAGGTAAGCACAGAGAAACAGAGAGAATAATCTGTGTATTGAGTATTCTAATTAAACATGTACAGCTAAGAGAATATATATAGTCCTAAACTAGGGACAGTATAGTAAATACATAGAAAACCCTAGTAAACCCTAGTAAACCCTATATACATATGTTAACAACCATAATCAAGTTGCACTAAAGAGGAAGACAACGGAAGCGATGACTTCAGGGATGAGGGTTTGGTACAATGAAAGCTTAGGTCTACCATGATGGCTTGCTCTCCACTCACATGATAATGGATTAGGTCTATGAGTATCCCATGCACGAAACCTACCTAGGTCATTTAAAATAAATTATTATTTCTTATTTGCTGAATTAGAATTTTAAATCACCTAACACCGTGTATATCTTAGATATTTATGGAATCTGAATATAAGACGATCTCCATTTCGAGTTAAATGAAGAGAGAATCTTCGTAATACTTATCGTAAATCACTTTGATTTTATAATATGTTTACTTTTTAGTCAAAATAATAATTATTATTATTATTATTTTTTTATATATCTAGAAAAGATAAAAGAAGAAAATATTATGATCATAAATGGTGCACATTGCATAAATAAATGGTACTGTATGATTCGTCAAAATAGACATGTAAGTTTTATTTGTCATTGTTATTTTAGACGGACAAACTGATCTTTTACTTGACGTTTTTTGTTTTTTTTTTAACAAAAAATGAAGGTATATACTATATTTCATAACATCATAAATTTTACATATACAAATCTCACTACTTACAAACTGGTAATAGTATAATTTCATTCTGGGCAAACGAAAGAAACTATTACAATTATTATTGGTATAGATCATAAGGAATTTATTTGACTAGCAGAATGCTAATACAAGCAAACAAATTGAGACGACAAGCTTACTTATTTCCAGAATCAATCTCTATCAATAAGATCACAGCATGAAGTCCTTTATTATTATTATTATTATTGGGTACGACAGCCCAACATAGGACCAGACCATGTTTACATGCAAACTTGGAGATTACATAAAAGAAGATTTAAAAATTAATAATAATAATAAAACAAAGCTCATACATACATCTATTTTCACACTCAATTCCACATCTACATGAATTGACAAGTTGTGATTAGTGAAATAAAATCACAAAATGCAAAAGCCTCCACCATGGAGATCTCTAATATGATATTGAACCAACCACAAAATGTCACTTTAAGAAGACGTGGAATTGGGTGTGGAAATGGATGTAGTCTTATACTGTTTTATAATAAAATAATAGCTAGCTCCAGATTGAATAGCTTGAGAGAGTGTTATTCAAGGTAGGCAAACATTCATTCATTCCCCATCTGCTGAGGAAGCATATGAGAGCAGCTCTTGGTCATGTTCAAACATGTCCATGTCTTCTTTCTTCATGTTCACCCATGTCTCAATTCCATCACCATCTTTGGTACTCATCATGACCACCACATTCTTACAAGGCCTGTTGGGACTGCAAACCCAAGTTGGCTTTCCCATACCAAAATCAACTTCATACACTGGAAACCTACACCAACTAGCAGGGACGTAGCCAGGATTTCAAGATAGAGGGGGCCGAAATATAACCTATTTTTTTTCTCATGAAAATCCAAATTAACATCCATTTGTATTAACAAAATATCAACCAATAAATAGACACATAATAACTATTTTTTAATACATTACAATGCAATTATCTAATTAGATGAAAATTAACCCTTTTTTTCATTATTAAAATCATCTATGGTTGATTCTGTATTAAATATTATAACAAATAAAAGTTTTTAATATCTCATTATATGAATAATAATATTTTAACAAAAAGGGTTAATTATTATTGTTATTGTTGAGTAAAAAGAAAACAAGATAATAAAAAACTCAAAACCTAAAAAAAAAAAAAAAAAAACGTGAGGAAAATCTAGACAAAAAAATACTAAAGTTTTAATTTATTAAGTTTAAAAATAATGATCCAGCTCACGAACAATCACTAGTTATAAATTTATTAGTTCTCATTGTGAATTTATTAAGCTATTAAATTAAGTTAAGTTATGAATTTATGAATACCGTACTGATAACCGTTTTGAAATTGTTGTTATATATATATATATATATATATATATATATATATATATATATATATATAATATTTGTTATATATATATATATAAACCTATTTGTTAGAAGTTTGAATTTACTTAAGAAATTTTAACAATAAATAATATCTTTGGTCCAATTATATATAACCCAACATATTTTTTACCACCACATAAATAATTGTACACTATTAAATTGACTTTAAAACTAGAGTAAAAAAACATATGGTGGTAATTTATCAAAAAAACAAAAAACATATGGTGGTAGAAAGGAAGCCACGTGGGTGGGAGGGTGGGTGAAGAAACCAAGGTAAAAATACAAAAAGAAAAAGAAGAGAAGAAATATAAGGAAAAGGTGAGTCTGTTTGCAGGGAAGAATCAAGAAGAGCAGCGCAAATAAGAAGCAAGAAGAGAAGAAAAAGAAAAGAAAAAAAGGAGAGGAAAAGTAGCTGAACAAGGATTCATTTAGGCTGGGATTTTTTTTTTTGGTTAAAGGGAAACAAATATTCTGTTGGCAGGGGCTAAATTCAATTTTTAGATCAAAATTCTAAAATCTGCTTGAACTATATGTACTATTTATTTATTTTTTCTTTCAAGTTGGGCAGGGGCTATGGCCCCTCCCTCCTTCCCTGCCCCTCTCTCTCTCTCTACAGTATAAGTTTTACTAGTAGTGGTCCGTTACTCTTTAGTCTTTTTTTTAGTTAATAAATCAGATTATTGAGATTTTTGAAATATTTAAGTTTTTGTTTTAAATTTCTCATCGCTTGAAAATTGGATTATTTTTGTTGTTGTTGTGATTTGGGCAGATTTAATTGTGATTTGGGCTAATTTTTTGTTAAAGGGGTTCGAAAATTATGTTAGTAGGGGGCTAATTTAATTTTTTTTTGTCCAACATACCTACCAGTATTTTTTTTTTTTTAGAGCTAGTGGGGGCCAGGGCCCCCCTTGGTCCCCAAGTAGCTCCGTCTCTGAATATAAAGGGGAGGTGCAATTTGGTCTAAGAAGGAAAGCTTGAAGTTCCTAAGGTGATGGGGTGTTGGAGATGATGGCTTAATTATCTCGTTGGAGATTATCTCAACATTCATCACCATCTTGCTTTCTAGGCAAAACTGATATGCATGCTTCAACAATGCAAGAGCATGCAGTCTTTATATAGAGGAGAGGAAGGAGTATTTTAAGTTTACTTGGTATGTAAATGTTCACGAAATATTCCTAGGATCGGTTTCGTGGATTGTATCCCAATATTATTCTGCGGCAATTTGACCGGAATCGTAGACCGATTATTATATACTTTAGAGAACTTTGTAAATGAGCAAGTTATATAGTATGCATTCATGTTGTTAGATACTTGCTGCGCAAATGCGCATGAAGTTGCTCTAGACAATGATTTTGCAAATGACATGGGAATCCGAAAGGGTTTTTTTTTTTGACAAAAAGAAAAAGGAAAATTTCCTTTGAAACAAAAAAATTTGGGTAATATATCATATATACGTAGGACTAAATTATGTCAGCATGGCATTTCATGAAGGGTGTGGAACATCACTCCTTTTAACTCACATTTGCGACTTTGCTTAATTGTGTAAACCGTTTAGATAGATCAGTAATTAGATCTACAAATAATAAAATATTAAAATGACTTTATATTTTGTATATATTATTGGAGTCAAACCATTAAATTCTTCATTTTTATGTAGCAAAAAAAAAAAAAAAAAAAACCAACAACAACATCAAGTTTATATTAGTTGGGGAAAAAAAAAATTCTATCATATGTTTACATTAATCTTTTGAATATTTTAAATTGTTCTTACGTCAAAGCATGTTAAATAAAACAGATGATACTCTATCAGTTTTGACTTTTGATGGAGTACTCCCTTTGATAGAGCACTCCCTATCATAATTTATCCCTAAATGTATTATTTAGAGAAGTTATATAGGATATGGGAAAATCTTATTCCCCTACATAAGATCCCAATGGAGTCAAAAGTCAACCATTAGTATTTGATTCACAAGTTGTGTTATACTTTGATTATCTTTGAGTTGGGTTATACTTTGAATGTTAATTTGGTATTGGATACTCCTGGGCAAATGCACAAGAAGGTTCAAATCACTTGGATTCTTTTAAAACAAAAAATATGGACATTTTGATTTCTCTTAGATAAATTATGAATAGTGGAGAATCTTATTTTGGACATTTTGTTGTGATGAATACAGGTTTTTGTTTTGGCTGAAATTCCTTCTTCTTCTTTTTGCCTGAAGAAAAAAAGAGGCCATAATTCTTTTTCTAAAATCTCATCCTTTTTTGGTACTCACTTTATCAAATCAACATTTTTTTGTGTCCAAAAGACAGCCGACGAATAATGCAATTGAAGCAAATGACCGTTGAATTGAAGCAACATTTTTCATCCACTCTTCCCCTTCCTCTCCAAGGACTCTTTAGCCTCTACTTCTGGCTCTTCTTCAAACGTGTTGGTTTAATTTTGTATAGTATAATATTAAATTTTTCTTTGAGTTGAACAAAGAGTGTGTTTGATGTCTAATATCGTTGTGAAAAATGTAAAGGTAGTGAAATAGCTGGATAATATTTTCTTCTGAACATGTAGTGTATATGTACAAGTATAGAAGGGTACAAAACTGAGTGAAGCAGCTGACTATTGACAATTAATTGATATTATAGTGAAATGATTTCCTAAAAAATGACCGTCACATGCAATTCCGTGGGTACAAAGAAAAATCCAAAATACAGGTTCATAGTGATCTCATTGACCAAGTCAGATGCTTCATGCATAAAACATTGAACTTACTTTATGTGTCTTGCAGAATACGAAGTTGGTGAATTTTGAATATCAGTTGGAGCCTAGAGGAGGATGCAGATAGACGGAACTTGATTTTAATTAAAAAAGAAATATTGAAAAGGTCAAATATTTGACTGGACATTGATGTTAGGACTTAGGATGACGTATGTTAGAGCTACAAGAATTACGTCACAGACTTGCAATCCTCTGTTCAACTCAAGCTTTATTTTATTTTATTTTTATCTAAGCTCTTACAAATACAAATGGGCATCAAATGGCCCATACTATACCCTCTCCCCACTCAAAAATTATAGATATACATTTTCAGTTCACAATTGTAGATAATGTCTATAGTGGTTGGGTCAAAATTCATAAAAAATAAATAAAAAATAAAAAATAAAAATTCAAGGAGAGCCGATAAGCAATTGTTTTTAATAAATTCAAGAGGTCATCATTCCTACATATATAAGTAATGTGTGGTGTAAATGATACGAACTAATAATTATCCTATTTAAATTGAGAAAATGCTAAAAATATTATTAATTTTATTTAAACAAAAAAAAAAAATCTTACAAAATAAGTTTAAAACTTCTTTTGTGAATGAGACAATGAGTATGTTCAAGGCTTCAAGCTTAGTGTTTATTCTATTTCAATTTTACTTGGAAATTGTAGGCATCAGGCATGGTATCAAAATACTCTGCAGGGGATGGAAACATTGTTCACCACCAATACTAGTCATTAGATTCCATGGGTTTAAACTTAATTTTTTGTGGTACCTATAGCTTACCATTTACAAGGTATTTTTATACCCTTTATTTATGATATAGAATTCCTGTTGATGTGATGAATAAATCATGAGTTTATTTATTATTATTATTTTTTTTTGGCAGGCCAATATGTTTTGTAGCATGTGCAAGGATTTTGTTAAGATTAGAATTTCTATTAAAAATAAAAAATAAAAAAAAATAAAAAGCCTACACTTATTTCAGCATTGGGCCAAACTTATGCAAACCAACTACATTTCTTCACGGATCGGACCTCATAAACCATGGACTTTATTTCAGGACGTAGGCTTTATAACTCATAGACTTACTTCACAATATGGGCCTTGCGACCTGAATTTTCTTCTACTTCATGAATTGGGATTTGGGCTTATGGCATTTGTCTTTTCTTTTCTTTTCTTTTTGCCTCACAAACTAAGCTTATCACCGATGTTCCTTTTTTCCTTCATTGAATGGGCTTTATGATCCACCAAATATTGCTACACGTAATGGGTTCAAGGTACGAGAATTGGGACCTACAACAATAGCCCTTATTACACAAATCTGGCCAGCATGTGTAAAATGCCCAAGCCCAAGTCATTCACCAATCAGCAAGTCTTTTGGGCTTGTTAGGCAACATATCTATAAAGCCCATCAACATTCTAGCATGCCCAAGTTCTTTATTACGCAAGTAAGCTAATTGGGTAACAAGCAACTAGCTTGAGTCTAACATCATTACAAACTAAACCACTTAATTGGGTATGAAGAATACCAAGAGCAAACTCATCTATGCTCAACCAAAATGCCAACCATCTCTTGGTGATGTGGCTATGAGGTTTTAATGACAAAACCACATTGATTTCTTTGGGTCATTGCTTCTTCTATCCTCTTATTCTTACATTTCTTATTTAAAATTCAACATGCAATGCAATAACCGTTCACCCAAATTTGTACAGTGTACATCTAAATTTGTATGCATTCCCCCATGACCTCATGTTACAAGAACGGATGCATGGAAGGGGGATGCAACACATGATGATATTCATATTACCCACATATACATGCCCAAAAAGACATACAAAGGAAAACTCAAGGAGAAGCCAATTAAATGTGCGGATAGTGAAAGATGGGAGAGAAGGGAGGAGACATTTCAAGTAAATATTAGTTCACATCACTTAAATGTGAACATCAATGTCGACAAATTGTGGACATTGATGTCCATTTTTTCAATGGTGTGAAACAAAATGGTATAAGAGTGGTGTGAACTTACCATTATCCTTAAAAATTAGTATATTCTAAGCATCTTCTCCTCTCTGCTCCCATCTCTACTCCCCATCTCTCTTTGTTCCAAACACACAAGTGGGATGATTCATCTTTTTCCTTTAAGGCCCTCTCCATTTGTCTTCTACTGAACTTACACACTAACGGTTTTAAATACACAAGGAGAGCAAGCAAGCAAGCCAATCCACATAGGACAAAAAGGATCCAAAAGCTTTTAAGCGGAAGCCGATCCACTTCAGACGTTGTGCCTTGTGCAGTGCAAGCACTTCTCATTAACCACTTGTCATGGATTCTCTGAAGATCTCCTTTCTCTGAAAGTCTTAAAATGGCAGTTGACATGTCAATTGCTAGAGGCGAGTCTCGTGGAAAGGCCTAACGATAAATAAAGAAGAAAACCATATTATTAATTATAAGTCAAGCACTACGATTTAAAAACACCACACATGCTTTTGGATGGTTAATGCATGATGTTGCATGATGAGTGAATTTTGAAGATTGTCATTTGTCACAATCTTTTAAGACATTTTAAAATCAATATTCCCTAAATCCCTCTTTTTGCAATGAAAATGATGAATAGATAATATATTTTTATCTTCGTTTATTTATGTTAGAATTGGTGTTGATTCAATTTGGGTGAAGCACTTTAACTTATCATGTTGCATATCGGAAAACATCAATGCAACAAGGTTCATTGGCGAGGTTCTCATGTTATCAAAAATAAATAAGAGTATAATGTGATTAATAAAGAGATACTTACGAATCCCCACCCAGCTTTGGTGAACTCTTGACCTACAATACTGAATTCACATCGAGTTGAGAGGAAGAGTTCTACATATGCACGATCATCAACAACTGCTGCAACACCACCCTTATGGGGACCTTCTTTTAAGGCTTTAGCATAATCTTCAGCCGAGTTAAGAGGAACTAGTCTGGACTCTTGAATACCAAGTTCCTCAACTAAATAATTTCTAGCATATGAACCTTGTTGGTAGCCAATGGGATCCTTGTTATTAATTAGAGTTTCAATGCCTTTAATAGGAGAAGAAAGTTGTTGCACCGTAAGGATTGAGGTCAAACTTGCAATGTAGCTTGAGTTTATTATAAGAACAACAAATAACCATACTAATAGCACAAAACGACTAGGGTTGCTGTTAATCTTTTCCTCTACATAAAACAGAAAATGAGGTTACTTGATAATAAGCAAAACACAAGCTACCATTGTTACCTATGACTATAAGAAATACATGTAAATTAGATCCAAATCACTTACTATGGGCATAGAACAATGTTGAAAAGCTAAACCTGCATAACCAAAGCACATATGTAAGTGATTTGGAGGATTAGACTAATTAAGAAGATGCAATCATTGCAATCTAAACATGATTGATTCACCGAATAGACATGTACGCGTAAGAAAGAAGGAAACTCCCAACAAACAATCTTGATGTAATTCTCAACAAGATTTAGTGTCGCGTATATGTGTCATCAATTAATTCCTAACAAATTATCGTTTTCATTTCTATTAATACTTTCATCTTTATAGCAAAAGAGAGTAAAAGGAGTACTTTTCTGCTTTCCCTCAATCAGATTGAATTATAGTCACACGCATTGTTACAATCTTATGTCAACCAAGAAATAAAGACAAAAATGAACTTCAAGCAAATTAATGTCAAAGTTAAGCTCCATGATGATTGCTCTTACCGTCATTCCAAGACACCAAATGATTTTTGGTGTAGGAGGCGTTCAAACCCAGATTTCTTACTCGACGACAAGAGACTTTACCATTTGAACTAATTGAAACCAACATTTCAATTTGATACCTTAAATCATGATATTTGTCTCAATTTAAATTATTTCAAAATCATTGTAACACAATCAAAATTGTTAAGTTAAAGTGAATTAAAAAATGTAACCCTTAGTTTCTTGTTGTGTGGATATAGGCCATAAGCCCGAACTATATAAACTCTCATTTCTTCTCTTTTCACTTTATATCCTTCACATTATCATAGATTTCTATGTATACTAATTAAAAGGTAAAACTAGTAGGATGAAACTTATCTTTCATGGAAATTAACTATTATTAGGCATTTTGCATAACATTATGTCCTCACCATAAAGTAGTGGCAAATTGTCTTTTTGTGGAACCCTGGAATTCAGTATTATTTCTACGCTCCAAAAACCAAATAACTGCTCCAACAAAGAAGAAAAAGATAGTTGTGACAATCCACATCATTGGAGTGAATGGCCTTAAAAATACCGAAGCATTATAATTCAACTCTTTAACTGAGGCCACTACTACTAGTCCGGACTCGATATATGGTTGTGTAAAATCCACCATTCTTGTTCGGTCAGTAGTGATTGCAATGTCACCTATTGCGGCATCAAAGACCTATAAGGAAGAAGAAAACCAGAGAATTAGAAAATCAATGAAAACTTCACAAAGTTCTAAAACTTTTTTTTATTTTTTTGGTAGTACTTACACCGGTTGTGATCAAACGCACAAGCTCAGTGCCACTTGGGTTATTAAGACCATCCCCAAATGGGATTAATTTATATGGGACAGCATATGGCAAAAAGTTCAATGCAGCAGTAAATACATCAATGCAGTACCCATTGAACATGTCAATGCCTTCTACTTGTGAGACAAATTCACGATAACTTATTCGATTTGGTACACCAATTCTCAATTGCCTTCCATTTTTTGGGAAAGCCCACCCACGAGGTTGTTGTGTAGTTTGTCCAGGCCAAATTACACTATATAATCTTTGATTTGCACTAGAACGATTAGGTGGCTTTGTGTAAAGTACTTCTGGAGACAAAACTGATAACCCAGAATAATTAGTCCAATACCCAACTCTCCTAAACCCTGTGCCAATGACATTGATGACTTCAAATGCAGGATTAATGAAGTTCCTATCTGAAGTAAACTCGATCGGTCCTGTTACACCAATCATATTGACTTGTAAAATACTTTTAAGCAACAAATTCCCTCCATTAAAGATGTTCACAGCATCAAGATTCAAACTCTCTCCTTGTAGCTCAGTTGACCTTATATAATTTGAGAATGAGATATCTCCACCATGATTGAAAAACAAATCAATTGCATGAGCAAGCAGCCAAACAGTGTCATAGGCATATAGGCCATAACTATTTAGTCCGAAAGAGCCATTAGCATTTCTTCCACTGGTCAAGTTACTCCACCTTGAAACAAATTTTCTTTTGAGTTTTGAATCTGGTGTATACATACGCAATGTAATAACTCCTTGAATATCATCCATTACATTTGAAGCCAAAGGTGAATCAGTATCCAATATGGTAGAGAGCCAATTAGTAGCTATCCATACAAACCCAGAGTCCATCATTCCAAGATACTTTGCAACATTAAGAACCACTAGACCCGGACTATCATAAGTGTGAAGAACAATAATTCGAGACTCCGTTAGAGCAACCTGTAAGAATAATGGTTAAATGATTAAATTCGTACATCTGTAACAACTTAAACTTTTGAGATAATCAGTAATTTATCATGGTGTTATAGCAAGTGATTATGAATTCAAATCTTATTTTTGCTGTAACTCACCCATTCGGAAAGTTAAAATCTAAAAATCTACGTAGCTTTATCTTTGCTCTACCTCATATTTAAAAAGTTAAAATTCCTACATGTTGAGTCCCGCTTATTAAGGAATGGAGTGAATCAATAATGATTAAATTTACCATATTCTAATAACTTAAAGTTTTAGGACAATTAGCAATTTATCACAACCTTAACCAATATGTCAGTGATGTCATCTTGGGTCGCTTTTGGGGGCATGGGCACTTTGTATGAGATCTTACATCGTTTCTCAGCAAGTGCATCACCTAAAGCAACAATCCCATTTCTACCATGGTCATCGTCAACATAGACTGCAGTCACCACTTTCCACCCATAGTGGTCCACAATTTCTGCTATTGCAACCATCTGAAAAAGATCACTCTGGGAAGTTCTAACAAAGAAAGGGAATTGAAGTGAAGACAATGTAGGGTCAGTTGCTGAATATGACAATAGAGGAACTTGGAGCTCATCAGCAATTTGGGATATTACATGAGCTGTTACGGAATTTAAGGGTCCAATTATGGCCATAGTATCTTTCCCCATGAATTGCAAGGCTGTTATGATAAATTGAGGAAAGAAATATCATAATCCATTGGTGATTCCATGTTACCTACCTTAGATGACAAGTAATGAAGTGAACAAACAAATTAAAAATAAAAGATATAACGAATAATTTACTCTGAACAATGCCCAGAAATCTACTGTAATTGGAGTCTTGCATTGTAAGGTTGATCTTAGTTCCTGCAAGAACGGTTGGATCGGAATTCACATCTTCTATTGCTGCTTCTATTGCGACTTTCGCAACTTTGCCAATAAGAGAGTTGTAAGAGAGAATAGCCCCAACGTTTATAACACCAGGCCTTGTAGATCTATTTGTAACAACCCCATTTGAGAAAATCTCATGGCAGAAAACTACCAACACCAGAAGCCAGACTTTATTCATGGTAAATTATCTGACACAAACCCTAATTCTCACCTTTTTCTGCAAACAACACAAAACTACATCATCAATAAATGAAACCATTAATTGGAAACAATCAAACACAAACATACTCAATGTGAGTATAAGAATATTAATTATTAGGGAGAAGTAAAAAGAAGATGAGAAGGAACCAAAACTTAAGGAATTAACGTGTGGTTCAGCCTTAGTGTACATCAATAGTAGAAAGCTCAAACGATTCCATCTTTACTATTAAGCTCTATGTGTTACAATAAACTCATTGAAGAGTATAAAAGTAGACTATTCTTGGACTAAGCCTAAGGTTAGAGTAATAAAATTTCAACTATGTGCACAATTAGGATTAGGATTAGAACAATTTGGACCAAGATAATATAGTATACTTCAACCTTGACTATATCTCTAACTTTCCCATTCAGACTTAAGATAGAACCTTAATGGCAATTTGATTTTAAAGAGAAAGTGTGACCAGAGCACCAATCATAGGTTAGAATGAAAGCCAGATGTCATGTGGGCGCATGTGGTGATTGAAGATTGACGTTGCGAAGGATGGTGCAAATCATACATGTGGAGGCTACTACTCATATGCGGGATTCAAGAAACTCAGCTAAAGATGAGAGAGATATGTAACCAAAAAGAAAGTATGAAGAAGGCAAGTGATGGTACTAATTAGAGGAGTGGTTCAAGAAACTTGGCCAAAAATAGTTGAAACGTGTGACAAGAAAGAAAGCCGATAGAGGCTGCCGATCAAATACAGAATCTGAGAAGCTCAACCAAGGTATCAAACGAGAATTGAAAGCAAATAAAGGCTATCGATAGTGGTGAGATAGGGCAACTACCTTTGATAACATGTTAAAATAGAAAGAAATAAAGAGAAGATGAGAAAGAGAGATAAAGAATACAACCAATTAACATGGTTTAGTTTAGATTATTGAGCCTTGTGTGTTATAATAAACCTATAAAGGTATATATTAGATTAATTCTTAACCTTAAAGTTATAATAATATAGGTAGGACTATGTGCAAAATTAGGATTAGAATTTCTAGTACAATTTTGACTCCTGTAATACAATGGACTATGGTCTTTGACTATATTTCTAGCTCTACAAAAGATATTAAAGAAACACTTGAATCTATGTCCAAGCAATACATATGAATGAATTATCTAAAAATAATATGCAAAGACCGGTAATAAAGCATGCGCACACTCAGACTCAAAATTATAACTTCTACAAATAGCAAAATTAACAGCAATATTGAATATCTAGATCTAAAAATGATATACAAGAAAAACAAAAAGAAGCATGGGAGCGTTGACTAACACGACTTGCATTCAAATGTGGCTTCTGCTCAATAGCCAAAGCCTAACAAGACCCAAACCACAAATAAGACATAACAAAACAAGTACGAACCACTTCAGTGTAAAAAGCAGCTGGTGCGAAAAAGGCAATAGTTTAAATGGAAATTATCCACCAAAAAAAATATATTTAGTTAAAAAAGTTTGAAAATCAATACAAAGGACATAATTGTGGGATCACAAAGCGTGTCGATTTTACAGTTGATAAGAGAAATCTGGAGAAGTTTGATAGGGAAATATAGAATTAACTTACGCAGAAGCTTGACAAAAAGCAGCAACCCCAACAACTAGAGCTTTAACTTCGTTTATGAAGAGCTTGTGTTCATAGTCTCAGAGACCAAGTATGAGAATGAGCTCATGGTTATACATTTGGAATTACGTACGGTCATGCAGCATGTATATATATGCTGAAGAGTTTTTTTTTTTTTTTTTTTTTAATAATTATAATTTTTTTGTGTGTGTGCTATGAATAAGAGATTAAGTTAACATTAAATAAAATCAGCTAAACAGATACATCATTTATCTGCCCCCTGTACACCTCATCAGGGAGAAAACTAGGAGAATTTACTTCTCATTTATTATTTTGAGGGGATGTTTCTCGCTATACTGTACATGTATGTGTCACATAGACGCCGATATGACAAATAAAAAGAGGTACCATTGGCTCTGATAATATGTGTGGTTCACTTAAAAGATGGTGTAATTAAAATGGTTGGTGGTGTTGGTCTTGTATTTATTTTCGTGTTGACTTTGGGAGACGATGTTGAAAGAGACGGAAAATTATTTAGTAGTCTCGGATTATAAATAAATATGTAGTCTTTTCTCTAACAAGGTGGTGAGTTATACCATGAATTTAATTATTGAGACCTACCATTCATGTGGTGGGACCCACCATTCATGTGAGAGGGAGACTACACATTTATTTGTAGTCTTAGACTACTGAATAATCACTCGAAAAAGACATCGTTGGCAAAAGAAATATAATAATTGAAATGGTTGGTGGTGGTTCTGTATTTATTTATCATGACACGAAAAAACGTTAACCACATCTACGTTATATTTTAAAAGATCCGATTAACGGGTGTCCTTAAAACATTCGTTGAGAGCATTAAAGCATCTGTTAACAAAATCCTATTTCAAAATAACTAGTTAAGTAATAATTTGGATTTGTTGTAATCAATTATATAGTCAAATTCAACTTAATGAATATTCAACGCAACACATACCCACACAACACTCATGTCATTGATCCAATCCAATCCACATAATCTGAGAGACATGCCTTCACAACTTTTCAGGAATGAAATTTCATTTGAGTTACATCTCCTTACCTTGTGATGATATCTATTATCATTCACCTAGATTCATATACTGATTAGTGTTCTTGACTTGGTAGATAAAAATGTTATATGCACATATAATTTCTATTTTCACGAGCCTTTTAGATGTTAAATGCAGTACTCATTTTCCCAGATATGAAATGTCTAGCAGGGCCGTTGCAAGTGTAATGTGAACCTTGCGCAGATTTAACACTACTTTACCGGAAATCTATGAAAAGTGGAAATTCCAACCCCAGGAGTACTATAAAAATAGTACTAGCCGGGCTTTTGTTAAAAAATGGCTTTTCTAATAATTAGTTTAAAAATATAAATACTTCTAAAACTATTCAACAAAAGTATCACTTTTAAAATCATATTTTGGACACACAATTTTAAGATTAGAAATTGTGCCTTCAAAACAAGATTGCTACAACCCTGAGGGATAGCTCAACTGGTCCGGTCTTGGGTGTGCTCCCTAATGGTCACTAGTTCGAGTCTCTTCAGGGTCACCTACTCAAGGCAAAACCTTGTATCTATCATGGTACACGTGCTAGTAGGGTGTTGCGTGTCCCTTGAGATTAGTCGAGGTGTGCATATCTACGGAACGCTGGCCCGAACACCCAAGGTTATCCAAAAAAAAAAACAAGATTGCTACGTTGTTGTTTTTTTTTTGGTAAATTACACTGACACCCCATTCTTTTGGGGGAAACTAGACTCGCTACACCCTAATTTGGGAAAATGACACTCCGCTCCCAAATTTGCAAAATAATTAACACTCTGCCCACTTTTTATTTTTTATTAATTGCTTTAACCAATGCCTAACTAACCAAAGTTAAAATGAAAAATTATATTCCAATTATTTTTAGTTTAATTGGGGAATATTCCATTAAAAATGGGAGAAAAGGGGGCTGAGTGTTAATTATTTTGCAAATTTTGAAGCGGAGTGTCATTTCCCCAAATTAAGGTGTAACGAATCTAATTTCTTAAAAAAAAAGGAATGTTAATGTAATTTATCCTCTCTGTATTTTTTTTTTTTTTTTTTCTCAGCTTAAATGTGAAGGTATGACAAAGCAGTTATTTGAATTTTTTTTTTTTTGAATCGAAAAGGGTATCTCATTAAGAGATAATCAAAAGTTATGGTTTTACATCCAATTGGACCTGTTTACATACAAAATCTGGAGCATCCTCCATCCATATTCTAGTGTCCTTCGTATGTAGTGCTTGGCGAGTCAACATATGAGCAACTATATTGGCTTCTCTGCCTATCGTGGAAAGGTCCCACTCCTCCAATCTTTGAAGTAGTCTTCTAGCTTCAAGTATTTCATTCCCAAGCCAAGAGCAATCATCCTCAGAGCCATGCAATGCTTTAATAGTACTAGCGGAGCCCCCTTCGATAATCACCTTCTTAATGCCAATATCATGAGCCAACTGTAACCCTTGGATTGCTGCGAACACTTCAGCTGCATAAGGGTCAATAACATTAGTCTTGCTCCCCATTAACGACGCCATTGGTAGGCCCTCATTATTTCTAATAATTACGCCAAATCCTGCTTTTCGTGAGCTTTGACAGAGTGCACCATCAAAATTCAATTTGTACATCATTCCCCCTGGTTTCCTCCATCTCTCCCCCGTTCTTGTTTGAAATGGACCAATGCTTGGTGATTCAATATGAGTTCCTGTGGCCTTATACTCCTCGATCAGCGAAAAAGCAGATAGGATAGCCTGCTTGGGGTCTGTTTTCGTGCCTTCATGAATATAGCGGTTTCTAATCTACCATAATTTCCAGCTTACTACCATAAATTCCTGTAGGCCTTCAGCTCCTTGTTTCTCCAACACCTCCCAAGTGAGCATAGAGAAATCTCTATAGGGGAGTGTACAGCTTACATTTATTTGGCTATCATCCCAGCATCCATTGATCTCATCACATACCCAAATCGCATGGAGGATTGTCTCTGGTTGTAGACCACAACGGGGACACCAGGTCTCCGAAACAACCTTTCTATTAAGTAAATTCCTCATGGTAGGAAGGGCTCCATGCATGGTTTCTGAAGTTAATATCATTCAATTGCCTGACATTGCAAGTCGTGTGGAGCTTTCAACAATAAATACAAAGTAACAATCATGATTCAAATTTGCACATATTAATTAAATTTTGCATTGTGGTTTTAATTTTCTTGGTCAAGCTGGGAGCCTGCAGGGAGCTAAGCATATTTTTCTTATCAAGCTCTCTCTCTCTCTCTCTCTCTCTCCCTCTCTCTCCCCAAGGTCAACAAGAAACTGATTCTTTTTTCTGCAACTCTCAAGTCTCAACTCTCAATCAAAACTGATGCTTTGCCATGGTTAATGAGGCCCATCAAAAGCGCTCTCTCTCATGTAAACACAAAACAAACTATTTCCTCTCAATCAAATTAATGCTTGGTGCCTTGGTTAGATTATCACTCAAGTAATTAATTTTGCACTGACAACAATTTTTACAACAATTGAGTCGTCGGCTTTTTATTTGTTCTAATTTGGACTTACTACTTATATATGACGTTATTATCTATCATTTACAACTTAAAACCTCAAAATTTACTGTGAAATCGTTATGAATATATTGTATTTATAACTTAATTTATTGTTTTCACTATAAAGAGGTTTGAAAACGGTTAGCTAGAAAAGTCTATTGAAGCATATTGAATGCCATGGCTTCCTATAACATTGTCTTGGCCATCCATAACATGTCTTGAGTCTTGACAGCTCACAGCATGCCTTGGTCAAGTCATGGCATGCGAACACCACTCCCCTTTTTGCCTCCCAGTCCTGTGCCCTCTTTTTGGTCTTACTTTGGGATACGTATGGCAAAGTAAATGAAAACTTCATTTTCATGCCTAGCTAAGGTATTAGTTATTATAATTATTAAATTATAAAATATTAATCTTTGAATAAATAATTTTATGGATTTGATATGTATTAAAATGGCAATCAATTTTTAAATTGACGATGTAATTAATAAACCTATAGATGACATTTAATCTGGGGTTGGCAAAATATTAATTTATTAAAAATTATTAAGTGATGTAACTTCACGAATCTATTCCCCCCACCCCAACACACACACCAAAAGAGAAAAAAAGTGTTATGTTTGGTGTAATAGCAAGGAGGCCTCCTTATTATTGCCAAATTACAATTTATAGCATTTGATGTTATAATAAATATGGAAATACTTGTTTTCGAATCTATACCAACATGTAAAGCCAAAGCTTTTTTAACTTTTTATTTTTTTGTTGACTTCATAGAGTTTTGACACCTCAGCTTTCAGAGCTTCACAAATTTACATCTCATTATTTATTTATTTAGTTATTTTCCTCAAAATCACTCCCGATACCTCGACCCGCTGCCACACCTCCTCCATTCTTAAACCACTAGCTTATTTCTTTCTTCAGTTTTCTGCCTAATTACTTCCCTTCTCTCACTGCTTGCTCTCTCTCGCACACACAAAGACATTAAGAATTATAGACAACACCCTCTGTCATCACAATCCCTTTCTTCTTCCACCTCTTCTCTACCGGCCAGAAGATCACCAAATTCGGCGACCCCAAATCATCAGCATTGTGTCTTCGAAACCCTCAACGAGTTTCGAATCCCACTCATGGACGGCTTAGCCTACAGCTTCGGTTGTGCGTCGGTAACCTTCCCTTTCCGTTTTTTGTGCTTTGCCTTTACCAAGTTTGTTAATGGGTCACTATTGGATGAACTTCTCTTGCAGGTAAATTGGGGTTTTTGTTGTGGGTTGTTTGGCTGGTAGGAAAATGGGGGAAAAGGAAAGAAATTGAATATTTAGGTCTTTGGGTTTGCCTTTACCAAGGTTTTTTTTTTTTTTTTTTTTTTTTTTTTTTTTTTTCAATGATGGCAATTGTGATTCAATATGCGGCAGGTAGAGATTCAGATTTCCACGGGATCTTCAAAATATATGTGTATGAGTTTAGATTAGAATTTTTATCATATATATATATATAAAAATAAAAAATAAAAAAAAATAAAAAGCCTACACTTATTTCGGCATTGGGCCAAACTTATGCAAACCAACTACATTTCTTCACGGATCCGACCTCATAAACCATGGACTTTATTTCAGGATGTAGGCTTTATAACTCATAGACTTTACTTCACAATATGGGCCTTGCGACCTGAATTTTCTTCAAATTCATGAATTGGGATTTGGGCTTATGGCATTTGTCTTTTCTTTTCTTTTCTTTTTGCCTCACAAACTAAGCTTATCACCGATGTTCCTTTTTCCCTTCATTGAATGGGCTTTATGATCCACCAAATGTTGCTACACGTAATGGGTTCACGGTACGAGAATTGGGACCTACAACTATAGTCCTTATTACACAAATCTGGCCAGCATGTGTCAAATGCCCAAGCCCAAGTCATTCACCAATCAGCAAGTCTTTTGGGCTAGTTAGGCAACATATCTATAAAGCCCATCAACATTCTTGTATGCCCAAGTTCTTTATTGCGCAAGTAAGCTAATTGGGTAACAAGCAACTAGCTTGAGTCTAACATCATTACAAACTAAACCACTTAATTGGGTATGAAGAATACCAAGAGCAAACTCATCTTATGCTCAACCAAAATGCCAACCATCTCTTGGTGATGTGGCTATGAGGTTTTAATGACAAAACCACATTAATTTCTTTGGGTCATTGGTTCTTCTATCCTCTTATTCTTACATTTCTTATTTAAAATTCAACATGCAATGCAATAACCGTTCACCCAAATTTGTACAGTGTACATCTAAATTTGTATGCATTCCCCCATGACCTCATGTTACAAGAACGGATGCATGGAAGGGGGATGCAACACATGATGATATTCATATTACCCACATATACATGCACAAAATGCCCAAAAAGACATACAAAGGCAAACTCGAGGAGAAGCCAATTAAATGTGCGGATAGTGAAAGATGGGAGAGAAGGGAGGAGACATTTCAAGTAAATATTAGTTCACATCACTTAAATGTGGACACCAATGTCGACAAATTGTGGACATTGATGTCCATTTTTTCAATGGTGTGAAACAAAATGGTATAAGAGTGGTGTGAACTTACCATTATCCTTAAAAATTAGTATATTCTAAGCATCTTCTCCTCTCTGCTCCCATCTCTACTCCCCATCTCTCTTTGTTCCAAACACACAAGTGGGATGATTTATCTTTTTCCTTTGAGGCCCTCTCCATTTGTCTTCTATTGAACTTACACACTAACGGTTTTAAATATACAAGGAGAGCAAGCAAGCAAGCCAATCCACATAGGACAAAAAGGATCCAAAAGCTTTTAAGCGGAAGCCGGTCCACTTCAGACGTTGTACCTTGTGTAGTGCAAGCACTTCTCATTAACCACTTGTCATGGATTCTCTGAAGATCTCCTTTCTCTAACAATCTTAAAATGGCAGTTGACATGTCAATTGCTAAAGGCGAGTCTTGTGGAAAGGCCTAACGATAAATAAAGAAGAAAACCATATTATTAATTATAAGTCAAGCACTACGATTTAAAAACACCACACATGCTTTTGGATGGTTAATGCATGATGTTGCATGATGAGTGAATTTTGAAGATTGTCATTTGTCACAATCTTTTAAGACATTTTAAAATCAATATTCCCCAAATCCCTCTTTTTGCAATGAAAATGATGAATTGATAATATACTTTTATCTTTGTTTATTTATGTTAGAATTGGTGTTGATTCAATTTGGGTGAAGCACTTTAACTTATCATGTTGCATATCGGAAAACTTCAATGCAACAAGGTTCATCGGCGAGGTTCTCATGTTATCAAAAATAAATAAAAGTATAATGTGATTAATAAAGAGATACTTACAAATCCCCACCCGGCTTTGGTGAACTCTTGACCTACAATACTGAATTCACATCGAGTTGAGAGGAAGAGTTCTACATATGCACGATCATCAACAATTGCTGCAACACCACCCTTATGGGGACCTTCTTTTAAGGCTTTAGCATAATCTTCATCCGAGTTAAGAGGAACTAGTCTGGACTCATGAATACCAAGTTCCTCAACTAAATAATTTCTAGCATATGAACCTTGTTGGTAGCCAATGGGATCCTTGTTGTTAATTAGAGTTTCAATGCCTTTAATGGGAGAAGAAAGTTGTTGCACTGTAAGGATTGAGGTCAAACTTGCAATGTAACTTGAGTTTATTATCAGAACAACAAATAACCAAACTAATAGCACACAACGACTAGCGATGTTGTTAATCTTTTCCTCTGCATAAAACAGAAAATGAGGTTACTTGATAATAAGCAAAACACAAGCTACCATTGTTACCTATGACTATAAGAAATACATGTAAATTAGATCCAAATCACTTACTATGGGCATAGAACAATGTTGAAAAGCTAAACCTGCATAATCAAAGCACATATGTAAGTGATTTGGAGGATTAGACTAATTAAGAAGATGCAATCATTGCAATCTAAACATGATTGATTCACCGGATAGACATGTACGCGTAAGAAAGAAGGAAACTCCCAACAAACAATCTTGGTGTAATTCTCAACAAGACTTAGTGTCGCGTATATGTGTCATCAATTAATTCCTAACAAATTACCGTTTCATATCTATTAATACTTTCATCTTTATAGCAAAAGAGAGTAAAAGGAGTACTTTTCTGCTTTCCCTCAATCAGATTGAATTATAGTCACACACATTGTTACAATCTTATGTCAACCAAGAAATAACGACAAAAATGAACTTCAAGCAAATTAATGTCAAAATTAAGCTCCATGATGATTGCTCTTATTGTCATTCTAAGATATCAATTGATTTTTTGTGTAGGAGGGGTTCAAACCCAGATTTCTTACTCGATGACAAGAGATTTTACCAGTTGAACTAATTGGAACCAATATTTCAATTTGATACCTTAAATCATGATATTTGTCTCAATTTAAATTATTTCAAAATCATTGTAACACAATCAAAATTGTTAAGTTAAAGTGAATTAAAAAATGTAACCCTTAGTTTCTTGTTGTGTGGATATAGGCCACAAGCCCGAACTACCTAAACTCTCATTTCTTCTCTTTTCACTTTATATCCTTCACATTATCATAGATTTCTACGTACACTAATTAAGAGGTAAAACTAGTAGGATGAAACTTATCTTTGATGGAAAACAACTACTATTTAGCATTTTGCATGGGACTATGTCCTCACCATAACATAGTGGCAACTTGTCTTTTTGGGGAACCCTGGAATTCGGCATTATCTCTACACTCCAAAATCCAAATAACTGCTCCAACAATGAAGAAAAAGATAGTTGTGACACACCACATCATTGGAGTGAATGGCCTTAAAAATACCCAAGCACTATAATTCAACTCTTTAACTGAGGCCACTACCACTAGTCCGGACTCGATATATGGTTGTGTAAAATCCACCATTCTTGTTCGGTCAGTAGTGATTGCAATGTCACCTATTGCGGCATCAAAGACCTATATGGAAGAAGAAAACCAGAGAATTAGAAAATCAATGAAAACTTCACAAAGTTCTAAATTTTTTTTTTTTTGGTAGTACTTACACCAGTTGTGATCAAACGCACAAGCTCAGTGCAACTTGGGTTATTAAGACCATCCCCAAATTGGATTAATTTATATGGGACAGCATATGGCAAAAAGTTCAATGCAGCAGCATGGTTTTAAAAACCGGACCGGACCGGCCGGTTCAACCGGTGACCGGTGCTTAATCCGGTCCGGTTCTCTTAAAAAACCGGAAATATAGAAAAAATGACCAAAAACCGGGAACCGCCGGTTCGACCGTGAAAACCGCGAACCGGCACGGTTCAACCGGTTTTGGCCCGGTTCACTTAATACCAAAACACTGCCGTTTTGCTCTCTTGTTTTTCACTAACCAAACCTAAACTTTCAGCCTCTCTCTCTCTTTTTCCCTCCTCACGCCGCTTCTCCCTCTCATTCTCACGCACGCCGTCTCACTCACCGGCTCACAATCTCCTCTCACCGGCTCACAATCACTCCTCACACCGGCTCACAATCTCCTCTCACGGTCCCGATCTCTCACTCTCAGACTCAATCTCACGATCTCAATCTCAATCTCACACTCTCAGACTCAAACTCACTGTCACCGCCGCCATCACTCTCACGGACTTACCCTCGCAGACTCATGGTCTCACGGTTGCTCTCTCTCTCTCTATTCACTGCTCACGGACTTCCAAGCTTCAAGCCCTTTTTTTAAAAAAGCTCAGTCAGTCAGTCAGTCTCTCTATTCACTGCTCACGGTTGCTCTCTCTCTCTCTATGAAATGTTTGATTTTGAAATGTATATCTTTCTCTTTCTTTCTTAACTTTGAAATGTATTCTTATTGTATTTGAATGTTTGATTTGGGTTTTTTTACAGGCACATTTCGTAGAGGCTGTCGTGGTGGCTTCACTCTGTCGTGGTGGCTTCACTCTATCTCGGTATGCTCTCTATAAAATCAGAGAATTTAGTAAATTAGAAATGGATAGAAGTTAGAAAAAATTTAGTATTAAATTCCCCTGTTTTCCCCTGTTTTTTTTTTTCACCTTTGACATGTGCTACTGCCGTATTAATTTCTGAGTATTCTCCTGGATTAAATGTTGAGTGCTTATTTGTTTGTTGGCTATGTTTGTTGTTGAAAATGTTTGCTGCCAGTCTGTTGTTGTGTGAAAAGTTGAAATGGATTCTAACTCCGCACCATCTACAACCGGGTCATCTGTAAGGGGAAAATGTGATCCAGCATGGAGTCATGTACTTGAAGAGGTGAAGGATGGAAAAAGTAGTTTTAAATGTCTATATTGTGGGAAAGTTTATAAAGGTGGGGGTATCAATAGGATGAAAAGACATCTAGCTGGGGTGAAAGGTGATGTAGCATCGTGTAGGAGTGTACCTTATGATGTTAGATTTCAAATGGGGGAAAATTTGAAGGAAATTGGTAAAGCTAAACAACAAGCAAAAGAGGATCAAGCAAATTCTAATATTTCACCATTAGAGGAAACACAAGAATATGAAGTAGTCCAAGAAAATCATGCTAGTGGTGGGAATTTAGGTAGGGGAAATAGCATTGGTCCTAGTAGGGTTTCATCTAAATCCAATCTAGGCAAAAGGAAGGTAATTGGTGAAATGGATAAATACTTTGCTCCAAGAACAACACCAGGAGCTCAACTTGGAATTAAAAGTGTGTTGGCTACCAAAGAAGCCAAGAAGAGGGTTGATATGGCAATAGCAAGATTCATGTATGATGCTTGCATTCCACTGAATGCTGTGAATTCAAGCTATTATCAACCTATGTTGAATGCTATAGCTTCTATTGGTCCAGGATATAGGGGCCCAAATTATCATGCCCTTCGAGTACCTTTGTTGAAAGAAGCAAAAAGAGAAGTCCAAATGATTGTTGATTCTTATCGTACCTATTGGGCTGAGCTTGGATGTACAATAATGGCAGATGGATGGACTGATAATAGGCAGAGAACATTGATTAATTTCTTAGTTTATTGTTCTAAAGGAATTACTTTTATACGTTCTGTTGATGCTTCAGATATGGTTAAGGATGCAGTTTCTTTATTTAACTTGTTTGATGAAATAGTTAAATGGGTTGGTCCTGAAAATGTAGTACAGTTGGTTACTGACAATGCTGCAAATTATGTAGCTGCTGGTAGATTGTTGTGTGGAAAATATAGGAACATTTGTTGGTCACCTTGTGCTGCACATTGTTTGAACTTAATCTTAAAGGATATTGGAGAAATGGATCATGTAGCTAACCTTGCGAAACGTGCATCACAGATCACTGTGTACATCTATAACCATGTGTATTTGCTATCTTGGTTGAGGAATAGAAAAGGTTGGGGAGAAATTGTGCGTCCAGGGCCAACTAGATTTGCTACTACCTTCATTGCTTTAGGGAGCCTTAACGAGCATATGCACGACTTACAAGCGTTGGTAACTAGCAAGTTTTTTGTGGAATCCAGATATGCAAAAGATAAGAAAGCAAAAGAAGTGGTGAAGATCATTCTTGACCCAAAATTTTGGAATGATTGTCGTGTAATTGTGCATATTGTGTCACCACTAATTCGTTTATTACGAATTGTTGATTCTGATGAACATCCGGCAATGGGATATGTTTATGATGGCATGTATAGAGCAATTGATGGAATCAAAAAACTTTTCAAGGATAAGAAGAAATTTTGGGAGCCATATATTAATATTATCAAGGATCGTTGGGATAATCAATTCTCTCAAGAGATTCATGCTGCAGCTTATTGGTTGAATCCCGCATTTCAGTATGACCCGTCAACTTCGAGTAAAAGGCAAGAGGTACATGGCGCTTTGACGGATGTTATTGAAATGAGAGTGTCCAGTAGTCGACACAAGCTGGTGGATGAATTAAAATTATTTCGAGAGCGAGTTGGAACTTTTGGGAAGTTACTTGCACTAGAAACAAGCAAGACAACTCAACCGGGTGAGATATTGTCAATTATAACATTTTGTTTGTCAATTATAACATTTAAAGTATAACATTGTTTATTGATAATTTCATTTTGTGTTGTATATGCAACTTAGATGAATGGTGGAAGTTGTGGGGTGGTTGTGCTCCAACCTTACAAAAGTTTGCAATTAGGATCCTTAGCCAAACAGCTTCTTCCTCGGGATGTGAGCGGAACTGGAGTGTTTTTGAACGAATACATACCAAGAAGAGAAATAGATTAGAGCATCAACGACTTAATGATCTTGTATTTGTTCATTATAACTATCGGTTGAAAAATAGGTATTTAAATGTTGTGTACTTGAATTCAATTATTAGAAAACTATTCTTTCTTATTTTCTTTTATTATAATACTTGGTTACTAATTATTCAAATGTTCATTATATGGTATAGGGTCAACGTTAAAAAGTTCAATTTTGATCCTATTGATTATGAAAGTATCGACAAAACGGAGTTTTGGATTGTGGAAGATGAAGAACCTCCATGTCTTGATTATGAGGAGTTAGAGGCTGCATTATATGAAGAAGGAGCATATCCAGTAAATGAAGGGTCTTCTAGCCATGTACAAGGAGGTTGGTATATAAGATATTTTGTAAATACTTTGCCTAATTTGCAATTTCAATTAGACTATTATTAGAATCAAATTTTTATTTATTATTATTCTTTTGTATTGGATTGTATAGATGATGAAGTTGGTGGGACTGATTTGGGACCATCTAGTGAAGAACAAGATGCTCCTCCTGGATTTAACATTCGAAATAATCCTATTGAAGTCGATGATGATGATGATGAGGAGGAGGAGGAGGAGGAGGATGAGGATGATGATGAGGATAGTGGTGGTGGTGGAGGATTTGGTGTGGATGATGATATTGATTTCAATTATGAATTATGAAATAACTATTGAGACTTGTTTAATGTTATCAAATGAACATTTAATGTTCTTTGTTGTGTGGATGTAATATAATTAAGAACTTATTTGGTTTAAGGATTATTATTTCAATTATGTATTATAAAATGACTATTGAGAGTTTGAGACTTGTTTAATGCTACCAAATGAACATTTAACGTTCTTTGTTGTGTGGATGTAATAGAATTTAGAACTTATTTGGTTTAAGGATCATTATTTTGTAATGTTGATATGTTTAGTTACGTTACTTACGTATTGACATAGTTACATTTTGCTTAGTTTTGATTATCAAATGAATATTTATTGTTCTTTGTTGTTTGGATGTAATGGAATTCAAAATTATTTGGTTTAAGAAACATTATTTTGTGATGTAAACATGTTTAGTTACATATTTACATAGTTATATTATGCTTAGTTTTGATTTTTTTCGCAAAATATAAAATGTGGAAACTCATATAAAGTATTTTAAAATTTGCTATATATTTGTTAACTCTATATTATTAGTTACAATTTTTTTTGTATTTATTTAATTATTTATATAATTTTAAAATTATTAATTATTATTTATGACGTCACCGGTTCGACCACCGGTCCGACCTCGATCGGACCACTAGTACGGGAACCACTCCCTTTTCCGGTTCTCTCCCCGGTCTGGTTTTTAAAACCATGTGCAGCAGTAAATACATCAATGCAGTACCCATTGAACATGTCAACGCCTTATACTTGTGAGACAAATTCACGATAACTTATTCGATTTGGTACACCAATTCTCAATTGCCTTCCATTTTTTGGGAAAGCCCACCCACGAGGTTGTTGTATAGTTTGTCCAGGCCAAATTACACTATATACTCTTTGATTTGCACTAGAACGATTAGGTGGCTTTGTGTAAAGTACTTCTGGAGACAAAACTGATAACCCAGAATAATTAGTCCAATACCCAACTCTCCTAAACCCTGTGCCAATGACATTGATGACTTCAAATGCAGGATTAATGAAGTTCCTATCTGAAGTAAACTCGATCGGTCCTGTTACACCAGTCATATTGACTTGTAAAATACTTTTAAGCAACAAATTCCCTCCATTAAAGATGTTCAGAGCATCAAGATTCAAACTCCCTCCTTGTAGCTCAGTTGACCTTATATAATTTGAGAATGAGATATCTCCCCCATGATTGAAAAACAAATCAATTGCATGAGCAAGCAGCCAAACAGTGTCATAGGCATATAGACCATAACTATTTAGTCCGAAAGAGCCATTAGCATTTCTTCCACCGGTCAAGTTACTCCACCTTGAAATAAATTTTCTTTTGAGTTTTGAATCTGGTGTATACATACGCAATGTAATAACTCCTTGAATATCATCCATTACATTTGAAGCTAGAGGTGAATCAGTATCCAATATGGTAGAGAGCCAATTAGTAGCTATCCATACAAACCCAGAGTTCATCATTTCAAGATACTTTGCAACATTAAGAACCACTAGACCCGGATCATCATAAGTGTGAAGAACAATAATTCGAGACTCTGTTAGAGCAACCTGTAAGAATAATGGTTAAATGATTAAATTCGTACATCTGTAACAACTTAAACTTTTGAAATAATCAGTAATTTATTATGGTATTATAGCAAGTGATTATGAATTCAAACCTTGTTTTTGCTCTAACTCACTCATTCGGAAAGTTAAAATCTAAAAATCTACGTAGCTTAATCTTTACTCTACCTCATATTTAAAAAGTTAAAATTCCTACATGTTGAGTCCCGCTTATTAAGGAATGGAGTGAATCAATAATAATTAAATTTACCATATTTTAGTAACTTAAAATTTTAGGACAATCAGCAATTTATCACAACCTTAACCAATATGTCAGTGATGTCATCTTGGGTCGCTTTTGGGGGCATGGGCGCTTTGTATGAGATCTTACATCGTTTCTCAACAAGTGCATCACCTAAAGCAACAATCCCATTTCTGCCATAGTCATCGTCAACATAGACTGCAGTCACCTCTTTCCACCCATAGTGGTCCACAATTTCTGCTATTGCAACCATCTGAAAAAGATCACTCTGGGAAGTTCTAACAAAGAAAGGGAACTGAAGTGAAGACAATGCAGGGTCAACTGCTAAATATGACAATAGAGGAACTTGGAGCTCATCAGTAATTTGGGATATTACATGAGCTGTTACGGAATTTAAGGGTCCAATTATGGCCATAGTATCTTTCCCTATGAATTGCAAGGCTGTTATGATAAATTAAGGAAAGAAATATCATAATCCATTGGTGATTCCATGTTACCTACCTTAGATGACAAGTAATGAAGTGAACAAATAAATTAAAAATAAGAGATATAATGAATAATTTACTCTGAACAATGCCCAGAAATCTACTGTAATTGGAGTCTTGCATTGTAAGGTTGATCTTAGTTCCAGCAAGAACGGTTGGATCAGAATTCACATCTTCAATTGCTGCTTCTATTGAGACTTTCGCAACTTTGCCAATATGAGTGTTGTAAGAGAGAATCACCCCAACATTTACAACAGCAGGCCTTGTAGATATATTTGTAACAACCCCATTTGAGAAAATCTCATGGCAGAAAACTACCAACACCAGAAGCCAGACTTTATTCATGGTAAATTATCTGACACAAACCCTAATTCTCACCTTTTTCTGCAAACAACATAAAACTACATCATCAAAAAATGAAACCATTAATTGGAAACAACCAAACACAAACATACTCAATGTGAGTATAAGAATATTAATTATTAGGAAGAAGTAAAAAGAAGATGAGAAGGAACCAGAACTTAAAGAATTAACGTGTGGTTCAGCCTTAGCATACATCAATAGTAGAAAGCTCAAACGATTCCATCTTTACTATTAAGCTCTATGAGTTACAATAAACTCATTGAAGAGTATATAAAGTAGACTATTCCTGGACTAAGCCTAAGGTTAGAGTAATAAAATTTCAACTATGTGTACAATTAGGATTAGGATTAGAACAATTTGGACCAAGATAATATAGTATACTTCAACCTTGACTATATCTCTAACTTTCCCATTCAGACTTAAGATAGAACCTTAATGGCAATTTGATTTTAAAGAGAAAGTGTGACCAGAGCACCAATCATAGGTTAGAATGAAAGCCAGATGTCATGTGGGCGCATGTGGTGATTGAAGATTGACGTTGCGAAAGATGGTGCAAATCATACATGTGGAGGCTACTACTCATATGCGGGATTCAAGAAGCTCAGCTAAAGATGAGAGAGATATGTAACCAAAAAGAAAGTAAGAAGGCAGGTGATGGTACTGATTAGAGGAGTGGTTCAAGAAACTTGGCCAAAAATAGTTGAAACGTATGACAAGAAAGAAAGCCGGTAGAGGCTGCCGATCAAATACTTAATCTGAGAAGCTCGACCAAGGTATCAAACGAGAATTGAAAGCAAATAAAGGCTATCAATAGTGGTGAGATAGGGCAACTACCTTTGATAACATGTTAAAATAAAAAGAAATAAAGAGAAGATGAGAAACAGAGATAAAGAATACAACAAATTAACATGGTTTAGTTTAGATTATTGAGCCTTGTGTGTTATAATAAACCTATAAAGGTATATATTAGATTAATTCTTAACCTTAAGGTTATAATAATATAGGTAGGACTATGTGTAAAATTAGGATTAGAATTTCTAGTACAATTTCAAATGTGGCTTCTGCTCAATAGCCAAAGCCTAACAAGACCCAAACCACAAATAAGACATAACAAAACAAGTACGAACCACTTCAGAGTAAAAAGCAGCTGGTGCGAAACAGGCAATAGTTTCAATGGAAATTATCCACCAAAAAAAAAAAATATTTAGTTAAAAAAGTTTGAAAAAATCAATACAAAGGACATAATTGTGGGATCACAAAGCGTGTTAATTTTACAGTTGATAAGAGAAATCTGGAAAAGTTTGATAGGGAAATATAGAATTAACTTACGCAGAAGCTTGACAAAAAGCAGCAACCCCAACAACTAGAGCTTTAACTTCGTTTATGAAGAACTTGTGTTCATAGTCTCAGAGACCAAGTATGAGAATGAGCTAAACAGATACTTCATTTATCTGCCCCCTGTAGACCTCATCAGGGAGAAAACTAAGGAGAATTTACTTCTCATTTATTATTTTGAGGGTAAATTACACTTTCCCACCCTAAACTATCACCATTTTTTCACTTCACCCCCTAAACTTTAAAAAGTAACAATTGACCCCCTAAACTATTAAAATTGCACGGCCGTTACCTCCTGATGCCAAAATCCAGTTAAAATTGACGGAATGGAGCCACACGTGACACGCACGTGCTCCCGGCCCCACCAGATTAACTTTACCAAATTATTTTTTTTCAAAACCCCGAATTACCCTTTCCCCCCTTAATACTTCGGCATATGTACTAATGGGCTAGTGTGTTGGTATGTCTTTTTTGGCTGCTGGTATTTGTTTGGAATTCCCATTTAAGGTCATGACGTTGGTTTCTGCTTTCTATCAATGGAATTATGGATGCTCTACTTGTGGATATTGATGGTCTAAATGACTATATGACTATATAAGTCTAACAGAGTATAGACGCAGTCAGTTCCATGTCCGACCTAGACTTCCTGTGTTCTCTTTAACCAGGCTGCAGACTTTGATTTACCTGCCATCCTCAGTAACAAAGATTTATTTTCTCTTCCCAATTTGTATTTCTCCTAGATTTCGTAGACAAACTGAGGCATTGGTTTGTGGTGTGTGTCTTTTATTTATAAGGGTTAGTAGTTTTGGTTTGTTAAGGGCTCTGATCTTTCTTCCAGACATTCGTTCGCCTGTTGGCAACCAGATATTGAATTTCAATTAACTGATATCCTGAGTACTAGCCCTAATAATAATAATGATGATAAGGAAGAAAATGTAGATTTGTCCTAATTTTCATGTGTAAAAAAACTTTGATCCCGATGCTTGGGTTTTTATGCTTGCTGCGTAGCCACGATCTCCCACACCCACCACCGCAAGGGTCCGACGAGGTTCCGCAGTCTCGACTCGGCAAGCGCAACGGGTACCTGAAAGGAGTGGTGACGGAGATCATTCACGACCCGGGTCGCGGTGCTCCGTTGGCCAAGGTCACTTTCCGCCACCCGTTCTGTTACAAGAAGCAGAACGAGCTGTTCGTGGCGGCAGAGGCTACGTTCGAGCTGTTCCGTTCCGTTCCGTTCATCTCCACCCCATTTGCACCGAGAGTCCGAGACCCACTCCGATTGGGTCCTCCCCGAGGCTCACCAACCTCGCTAAGGCTCACTGACCTCGCTCATATGCAACTTCCTCGTCGAGGCTTACTAACCTCGCTCATCTGGGTTTGAGATCTGAGGATTTGGGGGATTTGGGACTGTTTGGTGTTTGGTGAAGATGAAGATTTGGGATAGTTTGACTGTGAAACTTTTTTAAATATGGGTAAGGGTAATTTGGGGTTTTGAAAAAAAATAATTTGGTAAAGTTAATCTGGTGGGGTCGGGAGCACGTGCGTGTCACGTGTGGCTCCATTCCGTTAATTTTAACTGGATTTTGGCATCAGGGGGTAACGGCCGTGCAATTTTAATAGTTTAAGGGGTCAATTGTTACTTTTTAAAGTTTAGGGGGTGAAGTGAAAAAGGGGTGATAGTTTAGGGTGAGAAAGTGTAATTTACCCTTATTTTGACGGGATGTTTCTCACTACATGCATGTGTCACATAGACGCCGATTGATAAGACAAATAAAAAGAGGTACCATTGCCTGACTTAGAGCAGGACTTAGACTACTGATAAAAATAAAAACAGACCAGGACTTAGACCTAAAATAAAAAGAGGTACCATTGCCTGACTTAGACCAGGACTTAGACTACTAATAAAAAAAAAAAGACTAGGACTTAGAGACCAGGACTTAGGTCTAAGTCCTGCCAACAGTAACAAGAGGGATGGTCCCGCTAAGGATTTTGGACCCTTGGATTTCATGTATTAATTTGGGTCGTTGGATGCAAATTAATTGAGATGTTTCTCTTTTATTTTCTTTCTTTTTCTCTCTCCCTCGCCTGTCCCGATCCACACACCAGGCATCATCTTCTTCATCCTTTCAGTTGTTTCTTTCCTTTGAGTTTCTTTACTCTTTCCTTTTTTTTTTTTTTTTTTGCTAAATATGAATTTTTCATTAAACAGAAACAGCAAGACACAAGAAATCTCTAAACCAAGCCTCTTCAAAAGGTCCTGGGAGATTTTTAGGGAAATACACGACAGGGGAACTAGGCAAAAGAACCAACTTAGCAAGTGTATGTGCTACCTTGTTGGCCTCCCTATTCACCCAGCAGAAAACACAGATACTAAACTCCAAGGCGAGGGTTTTTACATTATCACATAACACTTTAATTCTCCACTCACAGCCAACCTGCTCCAAAACCAAGGCATCAACACATACCTTTGAGTCACTCTCAATCACAATATTACTCCAATTCTCATTTTTGGCTAGTATAATGGCCCAATGTATAGCATAAGCTTCGGCTAACAGTGGATCTTGAGTCAAAACAGGTTTCACCCAAGCTTTAATCAATAATCCTTCTTCATTTCTAGCTATAGCAGCAATCATAGTAAAGGATGGATGGAGAGCCGCATTAACATTAATCTTAACACAACCCAGTGGAAGAGGCTTCCAAACACACTCCTTAGAACTCATAGGACCAAACAAATCTGGGAGGGCCTGCCAGTGTTCAACCACTTTCATCTCAAGAGTTTTAAGCAAGACAAGGTGGTTCTCCGTACCTTGAAGGTGCACATGCCGATTTCTGAAGTTCCATATAGCTTCCAAAATGAGTGCAAACTGCACAGAAGCTTGTGAAGAAAGAAACCTTGATGAGGAACATTCTAAGGTTGGCACTGGCGGGTTCACAACCAGCTTGACAACATCCATATCGCTTAACACCGGCAGCAAGTCAGCTCTAATCCCCTAACTGGTTCCAAACCAAAACATTTTGGTGACACGGCATTTGAAGAACAAATGAGGACTAGATTCCACATCACCACTACATAGTGGACATAATGGGGAGCCTTTCGATAATCTAGAGAAAATGTTAAGATTAGTCAGGAGTGAATTGCTTCCAATACGCCAAACTAGAGTTTTTAATCTTTCATGAATTTTGCACTTCCAAAGTGCCTTCCAACAAGGCTCTAGATCAGTAGGCCAGGTATGAGAGAGATTTAACTTATATGCAGATTTTACAGAGAAAGCTCCCTTAGAGTCCACAATCCAGGCAAGTTTATCCGGAATTGGACGCATAGGCAAGTTAATTCTTCCAATCGCGTTGACAGACTCAGTATCAAAAAGTTCTTCAAGAAGCTCCAAATTCCACAATCTGTTGCTGCTGTTGATAAGACTAACAACCAGAGCTGGCTGTGTAGAAACCAAGGAGGATTTCGGTTTAGGAAGGAAGTTTGTGAGCCAAGGTATCCAAGGGTCTTTCCAGTAGTCCACACTTTTGCCATCTCCAATAATAAAGCAGGCACCCTTACTAATAGAAGGCTTCAATCTTTCAATCGCTCGCCACGTGGACGAAGCAACTTTAGGAGGTTCACTATTTATCCATCCATGTTGTACCTTATATTTACTTCTCAACGCATTCATACACGAGCTGTCTCGACCAGAGGCAACCATCCATGCTAGTTTGGTAATCATAGCGTCATTTGTGTGCTTAGCTCTTCTAAAACCCAAGCCCCCACTGGCTCTTGGAGTACATAAATCCGCCCAAGCTTTCCAGGCCAGAAATATGTCGGAATCACTACTTGGGTTCCACCAAAATCGACGGACAGCAGCATCCATCTTCTCACAAACAAAAACTGGAACATCCGAAGCAGAGAAGGTGTAAGAAGGTAACGCTAAGGCAATCGCCTTGATCATAGTGGCCCTACCAGCCCAAGACAGAGCCTTACACCTCCAGCCTAACAATCTTGATTCTAGTTTCTCTTGTAGGAATGTGAAGTCCCTAATTCTACTCTTAGAATTAAATAACGGGAACCTAAGGTATTTAGCATTCAAGTTGACTTTCTTCATGGCAAGTAAACCTTTCAATTCTCTTCTTTTATCCTGGGTCACCAATTTAGAAAAAATTAGCCCAGACTTAGACCGATTCACTTTCTACCCCGACCAAGTGCAATACGTGTCAAGACAATCATCAAGTATTTTAACTTCCCTGTAATTAGCTCTAGCGAAGACCATAATGTCATCCGCATACATAACATGAGTAAAAGCCAGGCTAGCCACATTCATCTTGACTCCTTTTACAGTGCCCACTAAAAATTCCCGATCAATGAGTCTAGAAAGAACTTCCTGGCAGAGAATAAATAGATATGGTGAGAGTGGATCACCTTGTCTAAGGCCCCGAGTTGGCTTGAACCTTTTTAACATAACCCCATTAATCAAAACAGAGAATGACACTGATGAAATACACTCCATAATCCAACCAATGAATATAGGAGAGAAACCAAAATGTTGCAATACAAGTTTGAGAAAACTCCAACTAACTCGATCATAAGCTTTTTGGAGATCAAGTTTTAGAGCAACAAAGCCTCCTTTAACCTTACGCTTCTTGAAGCTATGAAGGATCTCCTGTACAATCAACTGGTTTTCTGCGATCCAACGACCAGGTATAAAAGCTAACTGAGCTAGAGAAATGAGTCTTGGAAGTACACCTCTCAATCTATTGACCAGCAGCTTCGATATAATCTTATATGTCATGTTGCACAGGCTGATTGGTCGGTAATGATTGATCGTTGAAGGACTCTGAATTTTGGGAATGAGGATGATGAAGGAGTAATTCAACTCCTTAAGAAGCTTACTAGAGGAAAAGAAGTTCTGTATAGCTGTAGTCACAGATTGACCCACGATGTGCCAGTACTTTTTATAGAACAGTGGTGGGAGTCCGTCAGGACCTGGACTTTTTAGGCTCTGCATGCTGAAAACCGTATCCCTAATCTCATCTAAGGAAGGCAATTGACATAAATGGGCATTCTTGACCATGGAGATAGAAGAGTTGATCAAGTTCTCCAAATCCAAAGGGCAGCAAGCTTCTTCCTCAGTGAACAATTGTTGGAAATTACTCACCACATGCTCTTGGATATCAGAAAGGTTTACTAACCAAATTCCATCCTCCCCTCTCAATGCATCAATCGAGTTCTTCTGGTGACGCACCACAGCAGAAATATGGAAAAACTTTGTGTTGCGATCTCCATCTCGCAACCAAGTCTCGCGAGACTTTTGCCTCCATATCAATTCATTCCTAGACAGCCAACAATTAAGTTCAGATTGCAAAGATGCTTCTTTGATGCAGTTCTCAAACGAGGGAGCCTCACATTGAATTTGTTCAATTTGATTGGAAATCTCAGAAATCCTAGATTGGCAGTGCCCAAACACTTCTTTATTCCATTTTCGTAGTGCAGTGGTGGTATGAAATTTTTTCTTGCACAGCTGGAAGCACTCATTCCCAACAAACTCCTTCTTCCAAGCTTCATTAATAACACCATAGCATCGAGGATCCTTCGTCCACATTGCCTCAAAACGGAAAGGCCTTGGAGCCTGGATATCAGTCGGGTTTGTGTCAATAAGTAGCGGGCAATGATCAGAATTAACCGCCCTAAGATGGCTTACAGAAGCTCTCGGAAAGGAGGTACGCCACATACTATTAGCGACACCTCGATCTAATCTCTCTTTGATACACCCTTTACCCCATCTCTTATTGCACCATGTAAACTTAGCACCTGAAAAATCAAGGTCCACTGCACCCAACTCAAACATCAAGTTACGCAGATAATTTGTAGCTGAGGTAGAACTAGTATGCTCTCCTAGCTTTTCATTAGCCTCCACAATAAGGTTGAAATCCCCAAAACATAGCCAAGGGCCCTCCAGAGATTGGAGCAGGGCAACAAGATTAGTCCACGCTTTAATCTTCTTGTGATAATAAGAGGGACCATAGAATCCCACTAAAGACCAGGAACAAACACTATCATGAATAGAAATTGCTACAGTAACAGAGTTAAATTCTAAAACTTCAACAAAGATATTAGATGACCAAAAAAGACAAACACCACCTGATTTTCCTTGAGCAGCAACGATTAGGTACTCAGAAAAACCCAAAGAAACAACAATCTTCTCCATACGACTATCAGTAGCTTTAGTTTCACACAAGAACACAATTTGAGGACAGTGGCCCTTCACAAGAGCCCTCAAGGCCCGGACTGTCGAGGAATTGCAAATCCCTCAACAGTTCCAATCAAGAATCTTCATGGGACCAGTGGGGGCAGTGGTAGGCCCACCTCCTCAGCCAAAGATAGAATTTTGTTAGAACTTGAAACAATGTGGCTTGTGTCTTCATGCTCGTTACTTGGAAGATGGTACTCCCCAAACTCTGATTTCGACTTCTTAGTCTCAATGATGGGTTACTCAGGATGAGTTTTCTTCTTAAGATCACTATCGGCTACCTTAGGTGGGGTTGGGGTTTTGGGTTTGATTTCTCCGATTTAGGGATTGGATGATACTTTGGTGGTATGGCGTGGGATTCGATGTAAGTGGTGATCTGAGTGTAAATATGGGTCAATGGGAGCTCTGGGTTAATTGGGACTTGGGATTGGTGGATTAAAGAAGGAATGTGGGCCTCAAGTGATTCTGGGACAGATGTGGGTTCACATTCAAATGTGGGCTCACTATCTTCTAAGGAATGTTTTAGAAGGCTAGGGCTTTCGGGATGTGTAAAGACTGGGCTTTGTGGGGCTGGATGGCTAGTAGACCCAACAATCTGGTTATGCACATCAGGACAAGGCTTCACTTCAACCCTGATGTCAACAGTGACATTGCCTAGACGAGACGCGGACGTGCTGGCAGTACTAGTGCAATGCACATCCTTGAGGGAGTGCTCCAACAATCGTGCAAAGGACGACACCTCATTCGTGTCAATGGGTGTGACGCCACAAGACTGGACAGCATTCACGCACCCATCTGCGTTGTCCTTATTCTCCAGTAGGGCAGTTGGTACATCCACCTGGGCTGCCACCTCATGTGCCGGACCTAGGCAAGGTAACGAGATGGGATGCTCAGCTGGTGGCTTCTCATAAATCCCTGGCGGAGTTTTGTCATTTTCCGATATGAAACCACTCGCCATACACCAGAAATTTTAAACCGAATTCGTTGGATAACACTACCCTTGAAGCTTCACAGAACACATCAGTATGGCCAATGATTCCGCACCAAAAACAAAAGTCCGGTAATCTTTCATACTTTAGACTTATCCAAATGTCATTCCTATCACCTCTCGGAAGGAAGATACCATGACAAAAAGGATTACATATGTCAATATTGACACGAACACGTGCAAACCTTTGCCACCGTTCATAAGGCACCTCAGAGAAATCCACATCTATAACTGGACCAGCTTTACCTCTGACCAACTGGACATTGTCTTTATTGTACCATGCCAGAGGTAGGCCGTGGACTTGAATCCAAAATGCCGAACTCGAGAAGTCTATCTCAGACAGTGCGAGGTCCGGACTCCAAATCTTAAGGATGAGGTGCGCTCCACAGATAGTCCATGGGCACCGATTGAAAGCAAGAGCTCTGTCAGCTTCATGGTCGAAGGCGAACACAAAGATATTTCTATCTACTTTACGAATGGAGATACGGTGCGAAGGATTCCAGGCTCTTAAAATGATGTCTTGGATGACCGCGGAGTGGAAGTTACGATGAGATATTACTTTGCTGATGAGTAAATGGCTCTGAGCTACAGGATTATGGTTTGACATGTGAAGTGGGAGGCGGTTGTCGGCGCAGCTAACATTTTGGGTGAGTCTGGTGATTTCTTCAACCGTGGGGATGGGGAGTTCGTCATTTGCCATAGTGGAAGACGGCAAACAAAATGAATATACTGAGGGTGAAACCGTAAAGGTGAGGGGAAAAAATGAAAATGACGGTGATGTGATAAATCAAACTGGGGATTTGAATGGTAGGTATGGTTAGGTCACTGTTTTGTGGGGAAATGGGAGAAGGCGGCGGCAGGGTAGCAGGGACTATAGGTAGGTAGATATGGGTAGGTCATAATTAATGGAAGGATGGGGCCCAACTAGGCCAGGTAAAAAGAGACCACTACTCTCAGGAAGAAGAAAAAAGGATAGCAGACGAAAGTTGGAACTCTTCTTTACTCTTTCCTTGGTATATCCCCAAACCCACTGAGCCCAGACCAGTGCCGATTAGTCAATTCCAGAGCCTCTAAGCTGCAGATCAACCAGATTGGCGAGAGGGATGAGCAATTTCAGCGCTCCAGAGTGAGAATGAGAACCCTTGTAAGAAATCTCGCATTTTCCCCTTTATTTTCAATTTTTCTTCACCTCCGTTTGAAACCCTAAGACTAATGCTTGGGGTTTGTTGGTAAATGGTGAGGGTTTGATCTGTGTGTTGGTTTGTTGCTTGATTAGTGATGGTAACCTTCAAAGATGGTTATCATATCATTTATATTCATGATCTATTTATTAGATGGTATGTTTGTTTAGTTCTTGTTGTTGGGTGTTCATTTTTATGCTTTTATTACTTACCAAATTCTTAAAGTTCAGGACTTTATGGTAGAGTGAGTGCTATTATGTTCAAATTCTTTTCCAGTGGTTGATTGTCGTTGATGATTGTGTGGTTACGAGTGTTATTGTTATTTTTTCCCGCCTCTATTTCTTCCATTCTATGATTTTTTTTGTCCTGCTTTGGGCATCCGTGATGAGTAAATACCATTGTTATCCTTGCACTATGATTGCTTGTGAAGAGTAAATACCATTGTTATCCTTGCACTATGATTGCTTGTGAAGAAACTTATGGGGAAAATTCTATCTGAGATGCTGTTCGTTTAAAAAAAAATGAAAGAATGTTTTTGGTTTTGGTTTTATACTTATTTTAATTCTTATTACAATTTTTATGGGCTTTGCATTTTTTGTGTTTCTTGAATGGATCACTTATGTTAATAAAAATCTGCGTTATCTATCTGCAATTTCCGTGAAGGAATTGAAGATAGCATTAATTTACTGAGATCCTCTATGCATTGCTTGTTAGCCAAATCGTGTTTTGTACGTTTTAATGTATTCAAATTTGCACCAAGCTTGTAAATTCTTTGAAGCCCAATTATGCTTGTTTGTTATTGTATTTCTATTGAAGTGTGTTATTGTAAGTTTAATTGATTCTTTGGAAGGATTTGAACATTTGCAGAAGCGTGTTCAAAACTTGTTATGGGTGATGCTTTTGATTGCTGTATAGATTCAAGTGTGTAATACCCCATATATTTTATGTCTATATGTATGCGTGGTTCGCTTTTAAATGGATTTAATAAGAAAAATGTTTGTTTATGTGTGTTTATGTATGGGTGATGTTTGTATGCATGTATTGGCGTATGTTGTTTGCATTTGAGAGGCATATTTCAAAGGTATTTGTTATTCATTTGTGTGATGGTAGAGAAAAAAAAAATTTTGAAGATGGATGGATGTATCCTGTATCTATTTCTTAGGTTTTTTTATTTTTTTGTTGGTGTTTGCTTTTTGGTGACTAGATACCAATAAATTAATAACCAATCTGTGTGTTTGAGGTATAATACAAGTCCTTGACCGAAATCAATCTAAGCAGAGCCATATTTGATACTTTTGCAGATTTTTTGGATTGTGTTGTTGCTTGTTTTGATTCTAATCTAGTACTTGCTTATTGTGTATGATTTGCTGGTTAGACTGAAGAGGGCTGACTTGCATTTTGCATTGCTTAGTTTTGAGCATTCTTAATGCATGGGCCCTGCCACTGTCAATGAGTCTATCAACTACTTACTCAATATAAAACAGTAAATTAGGCATTCCATTTTTTTTCTTTTTTGGACAATTGGGCATTCTTGTTGTGATAGTTTAGTGGACAAAGTTGGGCATTTTTAATAGCTGCCATATAAAGTTGATACATCTTAACTTTGTTTGAATATATTTACAACTTATGAAAAGGTATAAAGACTCTGTAGACATGGATGTTCTCCATTTCATGACTATATATGATGGTGATGTGGTAGTAGGGTAATCTACGTAGTATTTTATTTAGTCAAATGTTAAATTTGAATCAGCTTTACTTGTGGTTTCAAAGTAAAATCTAATGTTTTATTAAATCATTGCCCTAGGGTAATAGCAATGGAAATTTTCCAAATGTTCCAGCTAAACTAATGGAACATTTCTTTGGTTTTGCTACTAATTTCGTACTTGGGTATGTATTTGACAGGCAGAGTTGTGCCAGATTGAATCGTGTATTGTCCGAATTCACAAGTACTGCCTAAAGAAATTATTTTCCAAAAGAAGGGTATAGTCATGATGTCTCTCATACTTATTGTGAACAGGGTGTCCTGCACTTCATAAATTTGCTAACTTGATTGAATTGTAGGGGAAAAGAGTTTGTCCAAGTTGTGGGGACTCAATGGCACTATGTAGTACCCAAATCAGAACTCATAGATGAAGAGAATGGGGTAGATGTGCCCACACAGAGCCAGGCACCTCTGGGACCTAGAACAAAGAAGCTTAGACCCAACAAAACTAGAGGTGCAGATATAGTTGAATCCGGTTCCTCTCAAGCTTCCAGGCCCACTTTAGATCTTAGAAGAACAACTCGAAGTACTGCTCACTTAAGGTAATTGTTTTCCATGTGGCCCTTTACAAGGGACTAGATGAATATGCTGTATATCTTGCTTCAAACCAGGTGGCATTCCCTGTTAATTTATTCTTTGGATTTCTATTTCTTGCTTCATCTTTCTCTTTTGTTGAATTTCTGTTTCTTGCTTCTAAACAAGGAGGAAAAAAGTAATTTGATTGTTGCTTCTAATAGCTATTTGAGTTAATGAAATGGAGTATAAATTAGATTTTTTACTATTATTAAATGGAAAAAAAAAAAAAAAAAAAAAGGAATTATATCACAATCCCAGGTGAATTGCTGTGTTTTCTTGTAAGAACTCTTAACGTGCATTTGGATTAGCTGATTTGTTGAAAGTGAGTGTACATTTGTAGATCTGATTTTTATTATGGCTGAACCTTATGCTCCATCAAGGAAAATCAATTAAAATTCCAAAAATTAATCATAAACCCATTTAATCTCAGATTGTTAGCTTAAATTCACTTAATTGATTCAATACTCTTTCCTTTTTTTATAGAAGAAGTGTGTCACATTTCGATCTTTGCTTTAGCTTGTGGAATGCTTGAAAGAACCAAAAATTAGTATTCAATACCTCTCGCAAAGCTCTGCAGTTATTCAATTCATGCAAAAAGAGTCTAACCCCACACCTCATAGTGCTCGACAAAATGCCTAAGCGAAACTGAAAAAGGGACATTTTAGTGTGTTAGTGTGGGGCTTGAAATTGCATCAATTAGAAAGTATTTGCTTTGGAGTATAAATGTAGGATTATGGTCACTATGACTCATTGGTTGTTGGTACTTGCTGAGACCCTCTAACCAATTTGTGACAATCCATATTATCCTTTTAGTCAGAACTTAATGCCCTGACCTCTATATTTGATTATGTTGTGCAATGCAGTCAATGATATACTATGTGGGATGTTGTGCAAGACGAAATGCTGCCAAGAATTCTTCCAAAGTTTGAAGAGGGCCCATTTATATTCAGGAACATCTATTTAAAATGGAAAGACCCAATGGCCCCGAAGTTCAATCCATTTACCATGTGACTCATTTTTTCTTCTAGTTATTTTACTCGAAATGAAATAGTAAAGTTAGCAATTATTGTCTCATGCAATGGGTTTGAAGTTTGGGAGGCCCTTAACGAGAAGCAATAAATGCAATTGTGTACAAATGTTAGTTTCTGGTGTTATGTAAATAAATTGTGTAATTTATGGCAATTGACTAAAATGTTGCTATGGCTAGAGATATTCAAAAGGCTTTGGAAGTCTTCTGCTTGTTATTTTTTTGTGTAGACTATTTTTTTCTTCATCTCTATTTGTATTTTCTTTGATTGAAAAAAAAAAAATCAGGTGATAGCAATGGGGAAAAAATATATTTTTTTAATAGGGTAAATGGAAAAAAGAAAATGAAAATCTAGTTATTGGTTTTTTTTTTTTTTAAATACAGCCTACCTTTTTTTTTGGTGGCAAATTGCTAACTATTGGGTCCACGTCAATCACCCTAACATCAAACAGTTTTTTATTTTTTTGTTTGATTTTATTGGTAATGTGAAAATTTGTCATTAGTAAAGTCCATTAGGATTGCATTTTTATTAGTCAAAACATTCTGTTTTTTAGTACCATCTTTAACTCAATTTACTCATTTTTTAATCTCCTTTTCTAAATAAATTGAAAGAAAGGAAACTAAAAGAAATTTTTCGTTTGTTGTTAAATTAAAGCAACTTTTTTTAATTTTTTTTTTTCCATAATTTCTCACACTATTTTATTTGGCACAATAGACACATATATACATCCTTGCAAGTCTCTTGTCAATAGGTGTGAAGCTAAACAATAAGGGAGCTTGGTTCATCTTCAGAAGCGCTTGATGGCATACTTGGTTTTGGACAAGCAAATTCATCCATGATTTCACAACTTGCTTTAGCAAGAAAGGTGAAAAATATTTGCACATTGCTTGAATAATACCAATAAAGGTGGAATCTTTGCCATTGGGGAAGTGGTGCAGCCAAAAGTGATTTTTGCTTGAATAATGTCCTAAGTGTGCCTAATAAATATAGGCATAATGTTTAATTTTATATGATAATAAATGATTACGTTATATAAAAAAAAAAAATACGCTCAATATTACATCATTACTTTATAGATTTCATGATTGTAGAGAAATTAAGATCAGTCGAAAAATTGGTAAAAAAGAATTGCGATCAATCGCAAATGATGTAACCAAAACTACGATCGATCCGATTTTTCTTCATTAAAAATGCGATCGATCGCAACTTTTCCAGAAATTGAATAGTAATGAAATTTCTCAGGAATGAAATTTCATTTGAGTTACATCTCCTTACCTTGTGATGACATCTATTATCATTCACCTAGATTCGTATACTGATTAGTGTTCTTGACTTGGTAGATAGAAATGTTATATGCACATATAATTTCTATTTTCACGAGCCTTTTAGATGTTAAATGTAGTACTTATTTCCCAGATATGAAATGTCTAGCAGGGTCGTTGCAAGTGTAATGTGAACCTCGCGCAGATTTAACACTACCCTACCGGAAATCTATGAAGAGTGGAAATTCCCACCCCAGGAGTACTATAAAAATAGTACTAGCCGGGCTTTTGTTAAAAAATGGCTTTTCTAATAATTAGTTTTAAAAATATAAATACTTTTATAACTATTCAACAAAAGTATCACTTTTAAAATCATATTTTGGACACACAATTTTAAGATTAGAAATTGTGCCTTCAAAACAAGATTGCTATAACCCTGAGGGGTAGCTTAAATGGTTCGGCCTTGGATGTACTCCCCAATGGTCACTAGTTCTAATCTCCTCAAAACCACCTACCCAAGGCAAAGCCTTGCGCTTATCGTGGTACACGTGCTAGTAGGGTGTTGCGTGTCTCCTGGAATTAGTCGAGGCATGCATATCTACGGAACGTTGATCCAAATACCCAATGTTATAAAAAATAATAATAATAAATAATAAAAAAAATAAAACAAGAAGATTACTATAAACTATTTCCTTTCAATCAAATTAATGCTTGGTGCCTTGGTTAGATTCTCACTCAAGTAATTAATTTTGCACAGAGAACGCTGGTGCGGACACCAAAGATTATCAAAAAAAAAAAAAAAACAAGATTACTACAAACTATTTCCTTTCCATCAAATTAATGCTTAGTGCCTTGCTTAGATTATCACTCAAGTAATTAATTTTGCACAGACAACAATTTTTACAACAATTGAGTCGTCAGCGTTTTATTTGTTTTAATTTGGACTCACTACTGATACATCACCGTATTATCTATCATTTACAACTTAAAACCTCAATATTATTATGAATATATTGTATTTATAACATAATTTATTGTTGTCACTATAAAGAGGTTTGAAAACGGTTAGCTAGAAAAGTATATTGAAGCATATTGAATGCCATGGCTTCCCATTGGCTTGTCTTGGCCATCCATAACATCTCTTGAGTCTTGACAGCTCACAGCATGCCTTGGTCAAGTCATGGCATGCGAACACCACTCCCTTTGTTTTTATAATTATTAAATTATAGAATATTAATCTTTGAATAAATAATTTTATGGATTTGATATATATTAATATGGCAATCAATTTTTAAATTGACGATGTTATAAACCTATAGATGACAGTTAATCTGGGGTTGGCAAAATATTAATTTATTAAAAATTATTAAGTGATGTAACTTCACGAATCTATTCCCCCCACCCCAACACACACACCAAAAGAGAAAAAAAGTGTTATGTTTGGTGTAATAGCAAGGAGACCTCCTTATTATTGCCAAATTACAATTTATAGCATTTGATGTTAGAATAAATATGGAAAAACTTGTTTCCGAATTTTGCTTATTTTGCAGACCCCCCAAGTCAAGTTTATTTAATTCTTATTTTATATTTCAACTAGCTTATTGTTACATCCAAACGGACACGAATCCATTTGAAACCCCATTCCTCACCACTTCTAATTAAGGCTCCGTTTGTTTCGACGTAAAACGTTTTCTGAAGAATGTTTTACGAATTTTCCGATGTTTGGTAGTATTAGAAAACATGGTCAAAGGAAAACTAACTTTAGTTAACAGAAAACTCAATTAAAAAATGTTCTAGTTTTCTGAAGCTTGTTTTACGGACTTATTTTCGGTAAAACAATCTTTATTTCCTCTCTCTACTTGGTCCTCAACTCACGCGGACACGCCTCTCTGTAAAATCTCTCTCTTTCTCTTCTATCATGCCCTCTCTCTTCTGTACTGCTCTCTCGCTACCTCTCTCTTCTGTACCGTTTTCGATCTCTCTCTTCTGTACCAAGCTGTTCTTTCAAGAGCTACGTGCCGAGCTGAGAAGGTTCTCCTGGAGCCATGGACACGCGTCGGCGTAGCGCACTTCTCTCGCAGCTGCGGATGTGACAGCGGCGGCAACGGAAACTCAGAACGGATCGGCTTTGGTGGCTTGAGCACTGGGGAGAGAATGAGCTCAACTTTGGACTCGTTCTGGTGCTCAGAATGAGCTTCGTGAACTCAAATTCATCAGCACTAAGGCCAATGGTGTTCACTCTTGAAACCAAGTCCAAAGCAATTTCAATAACCTCGCAAAGACAGATTTCTATAGAATTTGGGTGGACAAGTTTACTTTCTCTTTGATTTTGAAAGCATGTTCTCAGGTGGGTTTGGTTAAGGAAGGAATGCAGATTCATGGGCTGTTGAAGAACATGGAATTTGGGTTGGTTGTGTTTTTGCAGAATTGTGTGATTTGGTTGTATCTAAGAGGTGGGTTTGTTGAAATTGCTAGGCAAGTGTTTGGTTGTATGCCAGTGGAGGAGAAGAATTTGATTTCTTGGAATTCAACGATTAGTGGGTATGTGCAATCTAAAGATGGGCTTAATGTTGCATGGGAGTTGTTTGAGAAAATGCCAGCAAGAGACTTGGTTTCTTGTAACACAATGATTGATGGGTGTGTAATACCATTAACAAAGATGCCTGGGACCATTGGGTTGAGATCCGTAGTGGCTGTGAAATTGAACTCTACTCTTGAAATTTTGGCCCATCTGTGGAATAGTAGTACTTCCAATGAGATTGTTAATGGTACTGCATGCTTCCCTGTTGTACTCGCTGGTACATCTAAGGAAGAGAGCATTTATGGCATGCACGGTGGGATCAAACTGAAGTTAACTTGGAATAAAGATCTATGGACGGTGTGATCAAAGTGAAGGTCACGAGCTATATGAGCACTAGTTTTTTTCTTGGTATATGTACTACTATATATGGGGTATACTATATATGGGGTACTTGTTATAAATTGTAATATGTAAGGAGGAGGAGACCATTTGGAAGTCAGACACTATAGCAAAGTTTGCATCTTTTTTAAGTTATTTTGTTTGTAATTCTGAGAATATTCTTCCGGTTTTGTTGAATGCTTGGCATTTGGATGTATTGAGCTATTCAATTTAATCAATGGAATTGTTTTTTGGGTTAATGTTTCTATGTCAGGACCCCAAGATATTCCTTGTGTATATTGTGTGTTTTATGTAACTTTGTTCCTCTGGCATTACTATCTTTTGGTAAGCTTTACAATATTAAGAATTTGTTATATTGCATAATTGCGTTAGTTCATTTTTTTATAAAGATTAATTCGCTTTTCAGGCAGTGGGGTATTGAGTTATGGTAGTGAGATTTTTATTTTATTTTATTTTTTATTATATATTTTTTTTAATACCAATTACCATAAAACTTTTTCTAAAAAATGTATTTTGAAAAATGATTTTTTCGTGCGTACCAAACACTAGAAAACGTTTTCCAACTATTTTTAGGGTCACTACCAAACATAGGAAAATGAGTCAGTTTTCTAGAAAATGTTTTTTGGAAAATGAGTTATTTTCCAAAAAACGTTTTACGTCGAAACAAACGGAGCCTAAGTCCTATCACAGACATTTTCAGCGGTGTCCTTGCCAAATTATCCTTTGATACATATATTATATAGGGCAAAACTTATATACATTACCTTTTGTCTGATACATCTGATTCCCATGCTTAAAAAGCCAACACATGGTCATTTAACGTATAAGACAAACGGAAGTTAAATACGTGATTTTTTTGCCGTGAGATAGCAAGAGAGAGAAATATACTTTATTAAAATAATAGAAAAAGAGAGTCAGAGGGTTGCTCTCTCTCACTTCTCTGCAACATTCTCTTACTAGAGAGGATCGCTCTCCTCTGTGTCTCTACCGCAACTCCACCATAACCACCACTAACCTCCCCAAAAAATCCACAGCCAACCTCCCCCAATCACACACCCACAAACCTCATCAAAATTCCATTTTTATGTATCCCATCACGACCCATTTTTACAAAATCACCCTCCTCGCCATCTCACTGTTACCTCCAATCGCAAACCCACCCACAAGGACAAACTTCGAAAAATTTTCCAACCCCAAATCGCAAACCCAGCCACAATACCAAAGTTTTCCAATCCCAAATCGCAAACCCACCCATTGCAAAAATGGATCCATTTGACCCAAGGACAACAACGACAAATTTTGAGATCAACTTCCTCCTCTGTCAAGGCGTCAACCATGTCGAAGGCTTTGACGCAACGACGCCCAAAATGGCATTGTCGAAGGAGAGGTCAAAACCCACCCACTGCAAAAACTCATCCCCGCAAACCCACCCACAACAAACCCTCAATCCTTGGAACTAATGACAAAAACATGAAATTGGGTTTTTCAAATCCATTGGTCTATAAAAAATGGGGTTACTTTTATGGGCTTGGGGATGAGGAAGCGAACAATGATCAGATGCAAGATCACACGTCACATTATTCCTCTAAATGATTAAGGCGTTGGTGTTGACAGAAAAGGAAATAAATAAGGAAAAACATAAATAAAAGGGAAATAGAAAAAAGAGTAATGCTAGAGACAACTTATTTTACAACCAAACCTTTACAAACTGATATGGCATCCTAAGTGGAGAATGCCACATCTGCGATTAAAATACACCTAAGCATTAGCATTTAACATTTAATATTAATGAAATCATTAAAATTTTAAAATTAACTAAATCTTAAAATTAAAAAAAAAATTAAAAAAAAAAAAAAAAAAAAAACTCACGCAAGCAAGCAATGAGGGCTTCACCTTGGCCTTGGCCTCCGATGCTATCCAAATCCTTCGTGGCGTGGTTCCAAATGTCTTCAAATCAGTGATAAGGCTCCGAGACCGAAGCCAAGTAAGGAAGGAAATCGGATTGGGAAACTTTAGAGGCAGACTTGGAGATCAACGGTGCGAATTCTGGTGGTGTGAGAGAGGAAGATGAAGAAGAGGACCACCACCAATCGGATTTGCCCACGTGTGGGTTGTTGAGGATCGAGGATAAGCTCCGGCTACTTGCTGTAGAAGCAGCAGCGGCATCGGCGTGTACCTTCCCGATTGCCAGGAAGGTTGCGATTCCATCTTCGAGAAATGCGATCCATTCACTGAATTTTGGCAAGGACATGGGTGGTGGGTGGGCGTCGGCGATGAATTGGTGGGGGACAGTATTTTTTTTTAGTTAATTTTAAAATTTTAATGATTTCATTAGTGTTAAATGTTAATGCTGAGGTGTATTTTAATCGCTGATGTGGTACTCTTCACTTAGGATGTCATGTCAGTTTGTAAAGGTTTGGTTGTAAAATAAGTTGTGTCTGTCAAATAAGTTGTGTCTCTAACATTACTCTAGAAAAAAACTTCGTTTAGTACATATGCTTCAATTCCCTTGTATCAACCTGCATGCCTTAGGCAGAAAAAAATTTCTTTCCCCTTTTTTTTGAACTTATGTAACAGTCGCTAAACAAGTGGGAAACCAACCCCACATGCAGTTGAAATGCTTTCTCGACTCTCGAGACATGCAATGCTTATGCACATGTTAAATAATTAACTTGGTCATCCTCCATTCCTCCTATTATTATGAAACTAATTACATGTGAGTTTGATTAATCTTTTAGGTTATTTTCTTAATTATGTACAATTTTTTAAAGTCTCATCTTTTCTAAATATAACTGTAATTTTTATTTCACTAAGCAATTAAGTTTTCAGTAAAAAGTTAATTCAAATCCACATCATAAAATATACGATTTAGGAGTTTGTGTTTAGAGACTTCAATTAAAACTTCAAGATTGTGAGGGTTTCCCAAGCACCAATTACCCTTCAAATGGTTATTTTACCACATATTTTATTCCAGCAATAGTGACTTTGAGCTCACTGGAAATATAAGAAGAAGAAAGGGTTATAGCAATTGCTTCTAAATGATATTTTAACTCATACAACCAGGATAGCTAAATAAAGGTTTAATAAAGCATAGTTACCAAATTAATTAAGTGAGGAATGAGGTTTGGGAAACTAATTAATAAGCATATATATTCCTATCCATATTTCTATTGAAATAAGGAACATAAACTGCAAGGAAGCTAGAGAAAGAGAAAATGGGGTACATATATAAGGGAAATTAATTAGGACATCTTCTGCTTATATATGGCTATGTGTCTATCCATATGAGGGAGTACAGACGATGCAAGCAAGCAAGAGAATGGCAGAGGAGGCGCCGTCTTCTTCAAGGTTGGAGGTGCTTCTCTTGAACTTGCTAGTTTTTCCTTTGTTGCACTGCATTTGCTTCTGCAACTGCTGGTGGTGATATGGCTGCTGTGGTTGTTGCTGCTTCCCCTTCAAGGCTTCTTCTACTTTAGACACCATTTCTAGTTATTTTTCCCTTACTTATTTGAGAAACTCACTATTGGTATGGAATTTGTGTGTGGATAAGTATGTGAGAGAAAGACAGACAAGCTTGTGCATGGGGAACAGACATGCATGCACCTCCTCTTTTTATAGCCTTCAGTGGTACCAAAATGCCCTTGGGAACTGTATTACTAAATAGTATATAGATTGGAATCTCAATCCTCAAGTCCCCACTCCACTTCTTTTTGTTAAGATATATTTTTATGAATAATATAATATTATTGCATTTAAAGAAAATGAAGAACTCTTTGTTACAAATGTTTGGAAAGAACCCCAATCGATCAGCAACCAATAAAATTAAAAGGAGGATGACAAAATAACACTATGAATAAAGAATTACAAACAATAAATAATATTTCAGCAGCAAATGAGGAAGGAAAAGGATGAGAGAATAGAAGGTGATCACAAATATATAATCTCAACCGATTGGTCTAATAGTTTTTACGCTTCATGTGATCTATGAAGTTTTGGATTCAAGTCTTTTAACCAACATTTTAAGGTAACTTCTAAAAGATTATCTTTATAATTACTCATTCTGTGTAGGATCGGAAAGTAAGTATTCTAAGAGCCTTGAATACCCACATTAACAACAACAATAATCATAGCACCAAAAAAGAAAAGAAAAAAGAGGTGAACATTGATACAGACTTTGTAAATTTAGCACAAAGGAAAAGGTGAAGTTTGTGAAATTCAATTGTATATTTCCAAGTTTGTTAAAGTGGAAACTTGAGGGGAGGGATGATCAGTTATTTGGCTAGCTAAGGGTGAAGCATCTGGTAACTTGTGTAATTTAATTTGTTGAGACTGGAGGTTTGTAAGTCATCATGTTCAATACAATCTTATTATACAATAAATTAATTTGATTTATGACCATATATATCCAATTCTTAGTGTATAAATAGAATTTCTATAGCATGCTAAAGTATAATGAGTTAGTCTCTTACTGCTAATATAAACAAAACATCTATGTATACAACATACTCGTGTTATTTCTTTCTCTCTTACTCAATATAATATCAAAGTACCAAATAATGGGCCATGAAAATCCAATTCAAAGTTAGTGGAGATTACAAGAAAACTGCAATATCTAATGTGGAGATCACAATTCAATAGTCTTTCCTATCATCATCACCACATATATCATCATAGCTAGCTGTAAGTTTTGGAAATAAGGCGCATTGGATTCTATTCGAATCCCCTATCATTGATAAATTAGTTAGTATCTTCTTAGCTGGTATTAAATTAATTAATTAATAGCATATAGTTTAGAAACTAGTCTTTTAACATGCATAAAGAAATATAAAAAGGCTAATTCCTGAACAACCAACTATTATCATGATCAGACAAAGGTAATTATTTTGATGATTGGATTTATATGCCAAAAAAAAAAATGTCAAGAGTATCCATGAAGAGAAAATAAAGAATAAATAAAGGAAGTTCAACGCATGAAATGCCAAGAAAGAGGCTAAAGTGTTATATTTTGTAAGTCTATGCCCTAATAGAGTCTGCCCAGCTAGTCCTTGTCGTTACCTCGTGAGTGGTAGAGCCCCTTCATGTGCAAAGCCATGTGAGCATGTGTCGATGTTCTCGTCCTCCTTGAGTCTGAACTCTGACCCGCTTCCACAGGCCCCAATAGGTTTTTTCCATTATCTAATCATGTATGGCCACAATTTCTTTTTTCTTTTTCTTTTTTTTTCAATGTTTTCCATAATATTGGTACTAATCATGTTAGATTTAGATCTACTCTATAATCCAATTTCATGCTTCTTCTTTTTTTTCTTTTTTTTTCAACTAATATATTAACGTATTTGTTTATATACAGTTTTTTAAAACTCTTTTTTTAAGTACAATTATTTTTTCACTATCTTTTAAATAAGTTTTTTAGCAAAAAATTAATCCAAACGCTCATGATAATCATATGCTTTGACATTATATTAGAGTTGGATTGAGGATGAACAAATTTCATTCTTTTCGAGGTTCATAGTTCATACAACTTTGAATTGTGGTGTACATGCATGAATCTTTCCATGTATTGTTTAGTGGTGAATGTATTAAGTATAATGGTAAACTAGCAAGAGGTACATCTCCTTTTGTCTGATAAGACTGGCTATGTGCCATTTGACCTCGAAATGATGAAAATTCCATTCCTCTTTGCTAGATATATACTGATAAATTCAATTATTTTTTTCTCAAACTCAAACCTTATTCCTAGCAAAAAAAAAAAAAGTGATTCGCTACATTAATATTTTCGTAGTATTCAATCTAGCCATATCTTGTAGTATACTCATCATATATCTTTCCTCGCTAACTTTAAAAGCTTTTAACAGAAATCAAAGGACTTCTTGTTGGTAAGAATAAGATCAACACATTAGGTTACAGAGTTGATTAATAAGAAATTATTGAGAAATCTCAGTACAAGTGATAAACTACCACTTGTTGTTCCCACGTGATACCATGAAACTACTGTTTGTCCTAAAAATTTGAAGTTAAAAAAATGATGAATTTAGTAAATTTAACCATTATTTTAACAGTAAGTCACTAGTAAAAAAAATTATAGCAAATTCACTTTAATGGTCATGAATTTAACCCATATTGAAGGGGTCCGGGGAACATAAATTGCCTTTGCATTTGAGAGAAAATTTGAGTTGTACGTTCACAAGTTTTACTTTTACCAATACAATTTCTTGATATACTTTACCACTACGAGTTTAAAACTTTATTAATGAGTCGGAGTTTTTGGAGCAATCATATACCACTACAAATATAGCACTCAACAATATACAAGAAAGTAGTATATATGGAAACTTTCATATTTCCAAAACAAAGAATGTGAGTGACATAACATAATTTAAAGTATTCTATTTATGCTCGTCTATTTAAAGATGCTACTATGAATGATTTTGACAAAATTCCTTACTTGACACAATTAAGTGAAGGACCATATCGTCGAGAGTTTTGTAATTCAACTAACGTTTCTTAGTATTTCTAATAGAGATATCTATATAGGGTTCAAATTCATTTCCTTCAACTATCGAATTATCAGCATATAAATAAATAAATGAAGAACCATGTATTAATTAAGTAAAAATGGAATAAATAGTACAAATAGATTTAAAATGTGATGGTTGGAAGTGTTAAGGAATATTGTTTAGAATCTCACATTGGTTAGAATTGTATTTACTATTGTTATTGTTGTTCTATAAATAAGACCTTATATCATATTGTAAAATACACAGTGAATTAATAAAGATGTAATCTATTGACTTCATCCTGTGGACGTAGGCTCACATAGCCGAACCACGTGAAAAACACTAGCCTCCACTATTCTATCTCTCTCAATCTCTTCTTCTCCACTTTATATTTTTTTAGATTATTTTTAGATTATGGTTTCCACAGGAAGAGCTGGGTTCCGATTGGATCTAATTTTTTGATAAGCATCAGAGTGGACGGTACCATGCATTAATTGATGCTTGCTGTGAATATAGAGTATCAATTAATGAACAGCAAGGTGCCAAGCTTCATAAGCTGATGACTGATCTTTGTTGTGATTGAAACAGACAAACAAGAGTGGAGTGGAGGGCATGAACCCATAATTTAAAGCATGCAGGGCCATGGTAATAGAAAATGGGATGTTGGCAATTCTGAGAACAAGGCTTTTCGGTTGGTTTGACCCTTGAACAAGTTTCATGAGAACTTCATTGACCCTATTAATTAACTTAGCCAATCAGATTCTATTACTATTAAGATATTTTCTTTATTAGGTGTTTGATCTTCCATTTAGCCAAAAAAAAAAAAAAAAGGTGTTTGATCTTCCTTTATTATGTGGCCCAAAATACTCTTGAGCCTTACAGACTGGATACCTAGGCTAGGAGTGTTCCATGGATTGGTTGGATTCCTAGCTCTATGATTGATACATACCTTACATAAGATTCTTAAAGGGATTAAGTTTTTTTTTTTTTTAAATAATAATTCGATAGTTATAATAATTGGGAGGGTTTGAACTTGAATATATAATACCATTGTACTCCATTCAAGATTCTTGGCACATGACTCAGTTAATAGTCTCGATATGATTATCTTAAGTTGCATCAAGCCATCTTAAAATGAAAATAAAAAATATAACAAATATGCTCTTTGAATGGGCTGGAATGTAGCATATTATATTAGACATTATGAAGATAGCTCATGCCATTGATTTTGTTAGCAACGCCAATTTTCTTCATTGATCCTATTTACAATTGTAACTTGACTCTTCTCCAATAATCCTATTTACAATTCATTTAATTTTTGTAGGTTACATGCTTGTATTAAACAATAAACATGAATCAATTTGGAAAATCCTTTGCTCATATTTCGGTAAGGATAAGGTTTTGCTCCAATCTAAATTAGTCGAATTTCTTTCAAACATGGGTAGCATTCTCCAAAACAGAGACAGAGCCACTTGGGGACCAAAGGAGGCCCTGGCCCCTACTGGCTCTACCAAAAAAAAGGCTAAAGTAGGTATAAAAAGTTAATTGGCCCCCAATCACATAATTTTTGGGCTCCTACTAATACTATTTTTAGCCCCTTCCAACAGAAAATTAGCCCCCCCAAAAAAAAACTCAAAATTATCCCAACAAATCAACCCAAATAAATAAATATATATATATATATATATATATATATATATATATATATATATATATATATAATATATATATACAACTCAATCAAAATCATCCCAACAAATCAGCCCAAGTCACAACAACAGCAGCAACAAATAAATATAAATCAGCCCAAGTCAAAATTACAACAAATCAGAAAATGTATTAATCTATTAAATTCAAAAAAAATAAATAATATATATATATATATATATATATATATATATATATATATATACTAGTTACGTAAACGGTGGCCAGACCGAGTAGAAGAAAAAAAAAAAAAAAAAGAAGAAGCAAGATCTAAGGTTAGTGAGTTACGAACTTGCTGGAGGCATTGAATGATTGAAGGCTGTGCAAGTCCTTACTGGACTGGAACGGGACTGCCGGAGGCTCGGCTTGGCTTCGCCTAGAGGCTCACGCCTAGTTGGAGGCCTGAAAAGGCATTGCACATTTGCACTCCGCACGGTCCACATCGCTGCCACCGCAACTCACAAAGTCACGGTTGAACTCCTCACCAACTCGGTCTTCTTTCACAGCTTGGCATCTAGTAACTACTCTTTCTCTCTCTCTCTGACTCTCACTCTCACTTTGACTCTCTACTTTTCTATCTCACTCTCTCTGTTAAATGTTCATCTATTAAGACTATTATTCTATTTATTCTATTTGCTTTTGGCCTTTGAGTCTTTGATTTTAATCTTAGACAATTGCTTTGATTTAAATTTTAAAATGTTAGCACACTGCACACACCACTCACTCTCTCAGATCAATTATTTTAGTGAATATTCACCATCAGTCATCACTATTTCTTTCTTTCTTTTTTTCTCTCTCCAGTCTTTAGTCACTTTCTCACATCTCAATGCATTTTTGTTTTGTTTTTTTTTTGCTGAGTGCTGTGTACTGAATTGCTCTATTTGATTATTAATTGCTAGACCACTTGACTTGAGTGCTCTGTATAAGTATTTGATTATTAATTATTGACATGCTGTGTTGTGGGTCATGGGTGTTAAAATTATTGTGTTTAACAATTGTGTAATATGTACTAGTGATATAATGCACAAAATAAATATAGTTTCTATTTGATTTGTAAATTATGGGTAAGTCAACTACAATAACACACTTTTTCAAAAGAAAGAACTTGAATGATTCAGAAGCCAGTGAAAACGTACCGATTTTTATTTTCTTTGAAAAATGCATTGTAATGTATTAAAAATAATTATTTTGTATTTTTTCTTTTGATTGAATATTTTGTATCTTTCCAGTTGTTGATGTTTTGTTAATACTATATAGATACTATTTTGGATTTTCACGAAAAAAAATTTTGGTTGATACACCGACTCCACTCATGTAAAATCCTAACTACGTCCCTGCTCCAAAACAATTCATGTGTCATTTTGGTTTCTGATTCTCATTTCATATGACATTTTCATTGACTTAACAAAGTAATGTCCATTAAATCTATCATTTTTTTTTCTTCCTTCTCTCTTTCATCCGGCTACCCCCCTCTCTCACCACTCATTCTTCCAATATCACATCATTTTCAAGAAAATCTTTTAGCCAAAAACAAATAGGAAGTTAGAAACACATAATAAGCAAAGCAAAATGTTTGTGGAAGTATATTAAGAAGACCTGTGGGTTTGGATAAGACTCAAAGAGTGAAAGGTGGGCTCTTCCATGCGGGTTTTCTTCAAGCACCAGTGAAAGCCCACCTCTTTGTTTAATACAGGCGGAAGTGACAAAACCAAACAGGAAAAAAGGGGTCCCAAGAAAGCGATGTTTTTGCGTTAGCTGAAATATAGCAGGTCCATCCATTTGGTTTTGTTCCCGGCAATCTAGTCATTCTTAAGACAGTTGGAGCCAATTGGCCCGGCTCGATATAGTTTGAGACTAAGACGATAAATTTAAGAAAAAATGGTTTTTATTTTATTTTTATTTTTTTTAAATATGAATTAAATTTGTTACACTTCCTAGACTATAGGGTTTAAAATAAAATTTTCCTATTTTTTGTGTTTTAAAGTTTGACATATTTATAAGAACCCTATAATCGCATTATCGCATACATTGCTGAGTGTTATATGTTTGAATAAACAATCTTATACAAGTTGTTGCAGATTTACAGGAGATGACTTTATCTACTATTTGAACTTAAAATGTTGCTACTAGTCCTATCCTTATCTACTGGTGTTGATGATAAAGTTTATCATCAAGTTTGTTTTTTCAGTCGTTGGTATGTGATAGGATTCTGAAGCTGTAGTTGTTTGCCGGCATGCAGTGGTATCTTTAGCAGATGGACTTGTAGCAATCATATCTTCAATAATATTAATTTATAAAATCTATTGAGTAATATCTGTGATACCTCTAAAAAAATAAAAAGAATCGACCAAGAAAAAAAGTTGCACGACATCAATTTATGGTTGGACTTGTGGATTTAATACATTGTCCATTGCCAATTAAGCAGCTTAAGCTAGCAATAGAGCCCAAACTTTAGGGCCTTGAACTGGTTTGCACATGTAGCTATAGTTGTAGTTGTGGGTTAACATCCTCCAAAATTGGGCCGTCGCACCAATCAGAATTCAGAAAGCAACACACTATAGTTGAACCTAAGAAATTTTTCAGATATACCTAAAAAAAACTATTTAAGTGGTCCTTCTCCTTCAATATTACAGTGGTGCAGAAATTATGGCCCCTACAAGGCTACAACCCTTTCCAAAAGAAAGAAAAAGGACAATAATAGATGATGCTCGATTGAAATGTTGGTCTTTTCTTTTCGTCCAAACAAAAAGGTTTACATTCAAGTCATCCATTTCATTATTGTAAGGTTAAAATGTAATAATACAAAATGATTGTTTTCAAAGGTAAATATGATCACAAAAGCAAAAATTTGATGCAACTGTGTCCATATCCAGCCACCTATCACTTTCAACATAATGTTCTAGGACTACTAGGTAAGATATCCACCACACCACAACGACAACAACAACAAACGACAGCACACAAACATAAAAAGACCCACAGTTTGTTTATTCTCAAGATTGGTGGTTTGGATTAGTAGTCTGTTTAAATCTATGCCCCTGAATATTTAAGGTGTATTGTATGTGAGAATGAGTGAACTGCCCCCAGATTATTTAAGGTACATGTATTAGTAGCTGAAACAATGTAATACTGGTCAAAGTCTCTTAGCAAAAAAGCAAACAAACATGTAATAGTGATGAAAGTGATTGCCAAACATTAACCCCCTCATTTTTACTCCTTTTTCTGAATTTTCTCTTATTACCTTAAAATCAAATATTTGGAATTTTGGATTGCATTTGTGAGGGCCCCAACAAAAAGCTAAATTATTAGCTGCCCTTGTCAAATTGGACCCATGGCCAGCAAAGGACATGTCTTTGGACTTTGGAATTATCAATTCAACCCGATATCTGAATGGATTCTATCGCATATTGTTTCAAAATGAATGGATAGACTTATCGAAATTTAATGATAGAATTATCCGAAAACCTTAAGATAATACCGGGGCTCGATTGTTTTGGTCCAAACACACCATCAAGGAAAAGTTCTAGAGCATCGACCTAGAAAGTGAAACTCCACCTGTCCGCCAATCTTGGGCCTAGAACCCTCTTAACCATGACGTGGCTTCGAATCATTTCACCATGAGGAATCACAGTTCCCAAGTGACTATCACAAAAAACAAAGCTGAAAATGATCACTATGCAGTCGGCTGCACCACACCATGACGACACCTTGAAAGAACCAACGGCCAGATTTTCATTACTTGTGTCACACTTTCCCAAACCATCCTAATCAGCGTGAAGCACCATAGACTAGCGTTGTATCCAGCCCGCATTAAATACTAACCCCACCGCTACCGGAATTTCCGGTCTCCCATTTCCCTCATTATATATTTATTAAACCCTAATTTTCATTTTTCCACTATTTTCATCCACTCTCAGTCTCTTACTCTCACTGCAATAACTCTATCTCTCTAACTCTCTCTAGAAGCCATGGGTAATAGCAACTATTTCAGCTCCTTTAATTTTTTTTTTTTTTTAATTTTACTTGTAAGTATTGAATATCAATGATCTTTGAGATTCTAACTGTGTTATTGTAATTTTATGGTGTGTGTTGAATTACAGGAAAGGTCAAGATCGGAATCAACGGTATATGATCTTGAACTTGAACTGCTACGATCTTATAATATTTTTGAACGATTTGATTGATTGTTAATTGTTTTTGTTCGATTAAGATCTGATCGCTCTCTTGTTTGAAATTTTGTGTGAAATTGAAAACCAGGATTTGGAAGGATTGGACGTTTGGTTGCTAGGGTAGCTCTGCAAAGAGACGATGTTGAACTCGTCGCTGTTAACGATCCCTTCATCACCACCGATTACATGGTATTTCTATCGCTCTCTCTCTCTCTCTCTTTTTGAACTCGCTGTGTAGACTGTAGTGGCTTTAGATCAGTGGTTTTCTTTGATCAAGTAGCTAGATTATACTTCATTTCCGTTTTTTTAGTTGGGATGTGAACTTTATTTGACCGTTTGGTTAGCAAGAAAAATATTGCTTTGCAGTTTGAGTTGGAATTTATGAAAATGCTAGTAGTAACTTATATATATATATATATATATATATATATATAGCTCATAGAATTGAACATTTGAACCATTAACTGAAAGTGATCTTAAGAGTAATTTTGCGTTTATTTTATTTATTTTTTGTATTGATTAATGTGTTTCTTTTGGATTTTTCGGTGGGTAGACCTACATGTTCAAGTATGACACAGTTCACGGTCAGTGGAAGCATCATGATATCAAGGTTAAGGACTCTAAAACACTTCTCTTTGGCGACAAGCCCGTCACCGTCTTTGGTGTCAGGTATTATTATACCTACTGTTCATACTTCTTAGATTTACGCTATAAATAAATACAGTTGTAATTGACATAAGAGTTGTGAGAATATATCTTATATTGGAGGAAATGTGTTGGGTGATTGTGATTGTAATTCAATTTGCCACAATTTGTAGGAACCCAGAGGAGATCCCTTGGGCAGAGACTGGAGCTGAGATCGTTGTAGAGTCCACTGGAGTGTTTACTGACAAGGACAAGGCTGCTGCCCACTTGAAGGTTTGTCATCAATACATGTTGATGTTGCTTTTGTTTTCTTCATGTGGGTTTCCTTTAAAAAAAACTATAAAAAAAAAAAATTTTTGATACATAGCCTATTATGTAGAGGCATACAAAAGTAACAAAACATCTTGAAGTATCTCTTCTGCTGCTGAAGAGTTTATTGTAAATTTATAAAGCATCTGTTCTGTTGTAGTAATTGAGAGTTATGGCACACTCTTTTGATATTCATGAGCTCATATCACTTGCCAAACTTATGCTAATGTGTCTGCCACCGTGGCTCCAAGGGGCTTAGAGTCTACCTTCTGTGTCTATATATATATATATATATATATATATATGTAAAAGGATGTAGGTCCTGCTAGTACCAAAGTGGGTTCCCCTCATGAGGTGGGAATTTTTTTCTCTGTTGGCTTGCCATCCTTCTATCATATACGTCTCCTTGACAGTTTCCTTCCAACCTACTGTTTTAAACTTGCCCAACTTCAAACCAAATTCGTTTTGAAAACCACCCCATTACGATGTTGATCCTAACATATAGCAAATGGCTAGGAAACGAGTCGAGTCAAGCCGAATATAGAAAGTTTAGAATTTTTTCATTTAATTTTATTTCAAATACAAGCTGAGTACAAGTTCATCACCAACCTAAATTACATGCTCAAGTTTGGTCTATTTTCTTGTCAAATAAGTTTGAGCTGGTTTATGAGTTACTTGATTAATTTTTTTTTTTTTTCAAATATAAACTGAATTTGTTTACACCTTAACTAGTCTATGCTAATATAGGTCTTATCTTTCATTTTTTCATGCTTTATAAAATCTCTCTCAATATATTGTGGCCTTGATGTGGTTATCTTACCTGAGATGGCTTGGTTTGATTTTTAGGGTGGTGCAAAGAAAGTCATCATCTCAGCCCCTAGCAAGGATGCTCCCATGTTCGTTGTGGGTGTCAATGAGAAGGAATACAAGCCTGAGTTCAATGTCGTTTCCAATGCTAGCTGCACTACCAACTGCCTCGCTCCTCTTGCAAAGGTTCTTTATCAATTATCACATACTTCACTTTACACAATATTGTCTTGACTTTGGCACTGGTTGCATTATCATTTATGTTATTATCTTAATTTATCTTTTATCAACTTTGCAGGTTATTAATGATAGATTTGGCATTGTTGAGGGTCTGATGACTACTGTTCACTCCATCACTGGTGGGTCATCAATTTTCTCAGCTTTTATTTTGGAGCTTGCTTCTTGTATTCATTTTGATTTCTTTTTCATATTCTGTAATTCAGCCACTCAGAAAACTGTTGATGGGCCATCTAGCAAGGACTGGAGAGGTGGAAGAGCTGCTTCCTTCAACATCATTCCTAGCAGTACAGGAGCTGCTAAGGTGTGGAACTTTATCATTCTGTGTTAAGTTGTAGTTAGACCCTCTACCCATTTGTATTATTTAAAGTTTGTAAGATCTGTATCCTGGTTGTCATATGTGAATTACTAATTCCAAATTTTTAATGTGAAGGCTGTTGGGAAAGTGTTGCCTGCATTGAATGGCAAATTAACTGGAATGGCTTTCCGCGTTCCTACCGTTGATGTTTCAGTGGTTGACCTCACTGTGAGGCTGGAGAAGAAGGCTACCTATGAACAAATTAAAGCTGCTATCAAGTAAGGGCAGTGAATAATTTTTTGTTATTTGCTTTTAGTGTCTGTTGTATGTATGGTAGGTTGTATTGCTATGTGGGTGATGAACGTTTAGTTGCTTTACCTTCTGACAATTGTGTGGTGAAAGGTTTCTCATCTCTTGATTTTGGGTGGTTGTCAGGGAGGAGTCTGAGGGGAAATTGAAAGGAATCTTGGGTTACACTGAGGATGACGTGGTTTCCACCGACTTTATTGGTGACAACAGGTATGGAGGAATGTACATATTATCATATATCTTTTTTAATGGCCTGTCCCACAATTGGAATATGAACTGACCTGACAATGACATATAGGATATTGGGCTTCCAAAAGACATGTTTACGAAAAGATATCTGATCCTATTGGGCCTTTTTCTATGATCTTATCTTTAATGTTATTTTCTTGTACCTTTAACAGACGGATTTTTATTTTTATTTATTTATTTTTTTTTTGCATACAGATATATAATAAAATTCACTAAGCGTTGTAATTTGTTGATTGTTTAACTGTTCAGGTCAAGTATTTTTGATGCAAAGGCTGGAATTGCATTGAACGATAACTTTGTTAAGCTTGTGTCATGGTATGACAACGAGTGGGGTTACAGGTAATTCACTCATTCCTACTTAGAGGTTCTCAGATGATGTTGGGTGGCTTTCACATATGCTGAGTCGGTGGCTTTTAGATATTGCATTCTTTAGCTGTGTAATACTTGTGCCATATTGGTGTTGCTCATGGTGCTCCTTTTATCGTTTTTGCAGCACCCGTGTGGTTGACTTGCTTGTCTACATTGCATCTAAATCTAAGTAAGATGGCAACACCTTGGGAGTTTGTACTTTGTATCGTCTTCTGCACTGCTCAGCGGCTACGTAAGTGTATGGCTGGTAAAGGTGGCAAGTGAGAATAAAATGTTTTTTTCCAGAACTGTTTGGTGTTCGACCAAGTCTTCTCTAATCTCTAGATTAAATAGGTCCAGTGTAATGGAACGTTAGGTCTCACCTTTTCTCTTTGAGGAAAAGTGGTGTTGGGATTAATACATGCTTGAGTTTGTTTTGGATTATGGTTATTACTATTCTGAAGTTTTATTACTCTCTCTCTCTCTCTTGTGCTTGAATGTCTTTTCCCGCATCTTAAGAAGAAGCCGACCCTTTAGTTTAATTGCTGTGCCTGTAGGCCTTTATAAATTATAACCGGCTATCTGGCATTATAAATAACTGGAAAATAATATTTTTTATAATTTTGTGAGTATTTCTCTTTTGCATACTCTCTTTGTAGATTCTAAATTATACACCTAAAGAATATACAGTAAATTCAGCAATAAAGTTCAGAAATGTGATAATATGATATACATACGAGAGATCATGTGGATAATTAGGCGAATTGTGCTTTATTTTAGCAGTGGGAATATTTAATTGGAAAGGAATTTGATCTTGATCTTGATCTTGGAGGGAATCGAAGAGGAAAAACAGGGGGAATATCTAAGGCGAAAGTGCAGCATCTGATCCTGTGCAGAGAACAACTTTATTGATTTCTGTCTGTAACAAGGTGACACAACACAAATAAATCCTGTTATCATGAACAGGGGAATATGCATGGTACGGTTCGTTTCATCATATGCAGCCTTCGCTTGTCTTAATATATGCATCTTCTACTACAGGTCTGAAATGAGGCTGAGAGACTTTAAGCTAACAAAACTTCAAAACTCATTTGGATCTTATTTATCTGCCTTAAATAGAAGGTTGATTCTATGGTGAAGTGTCATTTTAGTTGAAATGTAATTTTTTCTTTCCCTATGAAATGGTCATTCTCGGTTACATACAGCGTCACATCCTTCTTAATCCTTAAGTGGTATTTAGTGAAATATCCTACTGTATGTCACTGGTGTTTGAGTTCTTTTCCTAATTCCTTACAGTTCAATAATTTGTTAGAACATGTGTGCTGGAATAGCTATATTTCATTAGTTTATCTGTTCATATACAAAATTTTAAAATCTTATTTTTTTAGGTACGATTTTCATCAAATAAATAAATACAAATTTCAACAAAAAGTTAATCCAAACTCAAGCCTTGTGAAAATAACCAAATAACCGGTGAGATCTTCAATTTAGTAAATTGAAACTTTATTTTTATTTTTTTCAATTTGTAGGCTTAAATATCACTTCTTTCCTCTTTATTGAGAACTACTACTGTTACGAATCACAGTAATTGAGTCGAAATCAAATAGAAATATTTGTATTTATAATACAAAATTGACTCCATTCAGACTTAAAAGAGAACTGGTCATAAATGATAAATCAATAAGAAATTGTTTGAATAGAAAGAAAATGGTCTTTATTTTTTCTTTTTATGTTTGGTAAGCGAAAGAAAATGGTTTGGTGTCAATTTCTTTTTTTTGTTGCAAAATGTCAATTTCTTTTTTTGATAAAGAGTTTAGTGTCAATTTGAATGCGATATATAGCCTAACTGACATATTTCTCTTACCATACGCGACCTTACATCAATGGAAAAAATAAAAAAAAATAAATAAAGAAGAAGAGGCATGGGGCACGTGAATCACGTGTATAACCAACCTTACAAAATCCCAACTGTATTGCCATTAAGATTTGAAGGCGATGAACAAGTTTGGCTCATTTGTTTTTTTTAGATGAAAAAGTTTGCCTTATCCAATGGGTATGTGAAGGCCCTTTTAATATTTTCACAAGCTGTACCTTATTTCAACTTTTCAACCACCCCCAGTCCCCCACCCATTGTTTCCTAAAATGTGACCCCTTATTCTCTTATAAAATCCCTTTTTTTTTTCCTCTTTTTTTTTTAAGGTTGCCATATAATAAGAAAACAATTGTTATTTAGCAAAAAAAAAAAAAAAAATTGTTACAATATGTACATTATTTAAGAAATATAAAGAAGTAATTGAGAATTTGATCCTGAATTCTTACCGTTGTTGAATCATGCTTCACTATATATGATAATTTTTATTTTTTTGAAATAACGGTATATGATAGTTATTCATGGTATGTACCTTATTTAAAAAGATTAATATAATAATTATATACTGTAAAATTACAATAATGCCGTTAATGGAGTCAAATACTTGTCTTCGTCTTCATGAAAAATTATTTAAGTATTCTTAGAACATAATATGTAATTCACTATTCATATAAAAAAAGGTAGTACGTATTATTGTACAAATACTAAATAATTTTCTTAAACATAAAAAATAAGTTTTATATATATATATGAGAAAAAAAGACAAATATTTAAAAAGAGCCGTCTAACGCCGTCATAGTCGAGCCGGTTCAAGAATAAAATCACTTAACGGTCAAATGGCAAAAGTCGTAATATCCAATCCAAGGGCTTCCCTCTTCTCCAGCCTTAACAGCTCCGTTAATTCAAATTTTTCCAAAATTTCGATCTCTCCGCCAATCTTCCCCTTCAAACATTAAACCTCTCTCTCCGTCTCTCTCAGACCACACTTTTACTTAATACTCCTCGTGAGCTCGTTTACAAACCTTCTCTCTTTCTCTCTCCGAATATGGATTCAAATTAAATGCTCAAATTGCTGATATTTATTTATTTATTTTAAACCCTAAATCTTATGTATATATTAGCTTCTTAATTCCTCTCTATTACAATAAAAATGGCCACCTCAGCTTTCAAATCAACGACGAAGCGAACTTCGATCGGAGCAGCCACGTCATCGTCAGCAGATGACTCCGGCTCCTCCAATCGAAGCTCCTCCGCTCACCACCGCCGCTCTCGCAGTCTCAGCCGATTCTCGCGTCCGCTACCGAACTATTCTGAATCCGACGGTTTCGACTTCAACGACAACGACGTCGTTCCAACACCGAGAAGGAAGTTCGTGAACACGACGCGAGGCTCGGGTTTCCCGGAGATCAGCCTCGATGATCTCGCAATCGAGTTCTTCGATTCGTCCGGTGACCGAGGACGCTCTTCGGGTCCGAGAAAGCCCGACGCTGTTTCCGGATCTTCCTCGGCATCACAGAGGCGAGGGAGGTCGGTGTCGAGGCAGAACTCGAGAGTAGCGAGTGGAGGAGATGGGAGGGGCAGTATGTGTAATAATTCAGGTGGAGGAAAGGTAGTTTCGGAAAGTAATCCGAGACGCCGGCGCTCCGTTTCGGTGGTTAGGTATCAGATTAGCGATTCGGAGGTGAGCTTTATTTATTTATTTATTAAAATATTGTTTTTGAATTTGAATTGAATGATTTGATTTTCAATAATTGCTAGGCTTTTTTTTTTTTTTTTCAATTTTCAATGTTTTTTTTATATGCAATAATACAAAGTCATATAATGTGTGTGTTTTATTATTATAGTCTTGAATTAGAATGCTTTTCTATGAAAAACAAATAATGGGTTTTGTACAACTTAAGTATATATGCACTTTGCTATCGAAAACGATGAATTTTTTAGGGACTTCTATAGATTTCTATAGAATAGTACCGGGTTGCAAATTTCATGAATGAATAGCTTTATTAGTAGCAGAAGTTATTTATTACCATTATTGCTTTGCTAATCAAGAGCAATGGTGAAGTTGGAGAAATTATCTGACTAGTTTATGTTTGTATATGTTTTTCTAAACAACAGAGCGATTTAGATCATTCTCAGAATTCTAGCACTATCAATCGTGCTAAATTGAAGAGTTTTGGTAGTGGAAACAACCAGATGCCATTATCCCATAGACCAGCAGTTTCAAATCAAAGACAAGTTTTGAGAAGGTCTTTTAGTCAAAAAGATTTGAAGTCCCATGATGGCTATTCTGTAAGCCTCCTACTTCTCCTATGGCTTAAATTGTTACTACTTTTTAAAAAATATATATATATTGAGCTTGGGTAGAGACCCTTACATACCTGTTTTTAAAATTCCATTTTATTTTGTTTAAAGATTTTCTCATCAGACTCAATAATTTGAACTGAATTTATAACAATGTTTGTGGACCTTTCAGAGCCAGTCCTCGGTCCTTACTGATGATGAAGGAAGGGATGGTCATTCCAGTAGAAGTGGGATTGAGAAGACAATACGAGCAGTTTATTCACAAAAGGTTGATTTATTTTGCATAAATGGAAGTTATGCAATAAAAACTACACAGTTTCATATTTTCCCCAGACCAAAAGGGAAACTTTTTTTTTTTTTAATATTTTTACATCAGTTACTAACTGTTCTCATCTTTTTCACACTTCAGGCAGAGCACCCTTCTGAGGATGATGTTAATGGTGGACTGTATGCAGTAATGAGAAGTGAACTTAGAAATGCTGTAGAGGAGATCAGGATGGAACTCGGACAAGTCAGTAACTTAGTGTTGTGTAGAACTTGTCAATATTATGTCTTTAATCCCAAATTTGGTTTATTCTTTGTTATGTTTGCAGAAACTTACTTGTGCTCCTTGCAAGTTATGCAGGCAATGGTGAAAACAAAAACCTCTGATTCAGAAAGTTGCTTGCAATCAAATGATTCTGATGTTGTTCAGGCCGTTTCTTCAATCAGAAGGAATTACTCAACAAAATTGGAGCAGGTATTTCAAACTATTTTTCCTTTCATCTCTCTAATGGTAATTGGCAACTTCGTCCCTTGGTGTAGTACTCTTGTATATAAGAAAAGCAACCAGTGGAGTTTCTTTCTTTCATAGTTTTGACCTCCAAATCTTTCCAGCTTTCACTTGTGGATTGTCCATTAAGGAGTGTGTTGTTGGATGGATCCTTTTGTCAGTCTATGAAAATCTAATCTTGTTGATTTGTTGACATGGATATGTTATCTTGTTGAATGTTTGATATAATTGGCACAACTTTTTAAGCTTGTGTTGCAATATTTTGATCATTTATGGGTTGTCCATTAATTAGCCTTAACTGGTATTTAGGGGGTGTTGTTGCAGGTATCCTTTTTTCAGTTTATGAATATTAAATCTTGTTAATATGTTGACATAGATATGTTGTATTGTTGAATGTTGATTTAATTGGCACAACGTTCTAAGCTTGTGTTGCAGTGTTTTGATTTGTGGGCTCAATTGGAAAAGTAATACAGGATTTTCTCAACTTTCTAACTGTTAAACTGATGCCCTAATTTGATGTGTTTGTAAGTTTTGAAGCCAAACTGCTTTAAATTTTCAGTGTTACCTTTGACATGAAAAAGAGCTGGATAAAATACTTTTTTAACTAGCTAATGAACACAACACATGATGTATGTTATTCAGGGCAGATAATATATTAGCCATTTCCTTTGGGTTCTATAGAGAATATATAATTTGATTTGAAGGTTGCATCCAATAACAATTCACTCTTGAGACTGTCATCTTGTGAAGAATTTTCTGAATACTGATGGATCTTAATATGTGACTTCACAGTCAGAGAAGCGTAAACAAGATTTATTGGCTAAAATGGTGTTGGAAGAGCAACGTGGTAGGGAGCTGTCTAAGATTGTGAAAGAAATGCTTCCTGATCCAAAGAAAAAGGAATTGCTTCCTGATCCAAAGAAAAATGCTGTAGAAAAACCTGCACGAGCTAGAAAGGTACCATTCTTGCTTTTACACTCTATTAGGGTTGCATTTATATGTCATGTGTCAAAATAATATTCCTCTTTGCTGAGGGTAAATGTGATACTTTAAGCTGCTTAACTTTTAGTTGATATTTGTTTTGCCAGAGGAGTAATGACAGAAATAGGATGTCAAAGCGATTGAGTGAGGAGGCAGAGAAGTATATTGAGGACTTCATTTCTAATGTTGAAGATACAGACATTTCATCTCTCGATGGAGAAAGAAGTGATGCAAGCTCATCTTTAGGAGGAATTGTAAAGCCAGAAACTCTTCTAAGTCCAGCAGTATCTAATTCCCGTCCTGTTGAAATGGATGGGGTTGTACTGCCTTGGTTACAGTGGGAAACTAGTAACGACGCTACTCCTCAATCATGCAAGAGTAAGGCAGAGCCACCTACAACTCCAAATACATTATGTGATGTAGTTCAGGTAATCTCTGATTGCTGGTTGCAATTATTTTAGGGTGGGGTGGGAGAGATCAGGTCAAAGCTTTCTCAGAGATTTGTTTACCCTTTTCAGATCCTTTCCTTTTGCATAAATACACAACATAGTAACATGCAATTCATACTTCATCAGCCACAGAGAAATGTTTAAATTTTAAATCCATTCCTAAACCTTTTCTTTTCTGTATCTTCATTCATCCTGTGACTCATTTCTTTGAAATTCATATTATAGGAAGTTTACACTGCACAAGACCAAAGTAATCGTTCCACCAGCAGTCATGGGAGTTGGAGCCCTGGGATTGTCAACCTGTCAATGAGCATAGAAGAAGATACAGGGAGTAAATTTGGAGAACCTGGTAGCTATCATAGGATTCATAGTCAATCATGTTCTGGTGAATCGAGAGGGTTATTGCTTGACATGGATGATTATCTCAAGCTTCAAAGCAGTGAAGATTTTTTCTTTGAAAGGCGGAAGCAAAAAGAGAGAATTAATTCGGGCAGTCTGCTGCTTTGTAATCACATGTTTTTTTAGCTATAATTTCTTTTTGTAGGTTTCTTTCCCCACATTTTAGTCTACAGTAATTACTTATTACTCTGTATAGATACTTGTTTTTAACATATTTTTATTATTATATTAAAGCTCTAGACATTCATCTTAGAAAAGTGCTTGTTGCACCAACTATTCCTTTCTATCCTAGTTAAGCTGTGTTATACAAATAATTATCTTATATATTAGACATATGCATTCTCACTCTCTCACAATGTGTGAATCCTATAGTTAATTAGTTATGACTCATGTGAGACTAACACGCTGTAAGTGGTTATTGTGCTAACAGATATGTTTTTATTTTTATTTTTTATTTTTTTTTGTCAAAAAAAAAACATAACATAACAAATCTCATTACATTGGGGCTAAGTTGTGATAATCTTTGATTGCCACAAGCACAACCTACTGATTTTGTTTAGTCAGAGTATAATTCTTGTAAGGGAATAGCTAATCTGGCCTGATGTAAGTTGGGCTTCCACTATGGTAAAAGATAGGGGTGGCAAAAAAAGTCCAAACTCATTATTCCATTTAAACTCATCCACTAATTGTCTAACCAAACCCACTTATTTAATAAATGGATAAATAAGTGTTCCCCAAATAGATCCAATTAAGTTGAGTTAAATTGGGCTTTAAATGGATTGCTTATTGGGTATTTAACAAATTTATCCAAACATACTTATTAATTATTTAGGGGTATTTTTGTCATTTTCATAGGGTTATATTTGTCATTTTAGAAAATTTAGGATATTTTGACCATATACATACATAAAATTGTTGGATAAATGGGTGGGTTGGATTTTACTTTAGATAATTACGGTTGGGTTGGGTATGGCCGTATAGGTAATACATACTTTGTTAAATGGGTTTAAATGGGCAATTGATTTTTAAAGACCCAACCCATTTATTACTCGTCCAAACCCACCCATTTGACACCTCTAGTAGTAAAAGGTAACCAATGTGGTTTCCCGGTCCAAATAACATTGGGTCATGTATGTTATAGTTTAGTCAAAGTAATATTACATACACAACATTTTCACAATGATTTCATAACAATACATAGTTGGCAGGTTTTTATTAGTTTTGTCTGGACCCACCACTTTTTGTACTTTATTATTAACCATTCACAACTTGACACCTCAACATTGTTGTGAAAATGTTATGTCCGTAATTTTATTGTATTAGTAACCAGGTTATTTGGGTCATGTATGGTAAGGGTTATTTTTTTCCTTTTTTGGCTGAATGGCTATGTTCATGTTATGCATTTCCTCTAGGAAATAAACACCACTCCTTTTTAATTTCCTCATTATTCTTGAAGAAAAAAAAAATCATGGCTAAATTATTTTTAAACCTTGAGTTTTTGAATAGGTTTCATCTAAATCTTAAACTTTTAAAATTTCTCATTTAAACCATTTGTTACAAATTCTATTTGTCCCGTTCCAATTTTATGCTTCCGGTTGATTGTCTATTCTTATGTGTTTCAGTGTTTGTGAGAATGGCTAAGGTTAGGGGTGTAAGCTTCACCGACACAACCGACAAAACCGCAAGAACCGCACCGAACCGCACTACACCAAACCGCAACCGATCTTAATAGGTGCAGGTGTAGGTGCGTGTAATAGGAAAACCGCACTATAAGGTGTAGGTGCAAGTGTGTGTAATAGAAAAACCGCACTTCGGAGAAAACCGCACCGCACCTCTCCAATTACACCCCTAGACTATGTTATACTTATATGCTAATACTATATGCAGGTGATATTACATTATATTTGTATGCTAATGGTATATGAAGGTTGAGATTGAGTTATATTTGTATAAGGATAATATATATGTGTAGGTTGAGATTTAAAATTATGATTCATTCTATGAGATATGTATGTTATAATTTTTATTTTCTTAAATATTCAGGTTGAGATTGGAAACTATGATTTATATTTATATACTATAATTAGCCAAATTTTTGAGTTGTTGTAAATGTGGATTTTTTGGATTCAAATTGACATTTGGACTGGCCCAATCCGACCCAAATGAGTCCAGCCTAAACCGCAAGACTGCACCTCCACCGCACCACACAAAACCGCACCGCACCAAAACCGATCTTCATAGGTGCAGGTGCAGATGCATATAATAGAAAAACCGCACTATAAGGTGTAGGTGCATAAATCCGGAGAAAACCGCACCACACCTCACCGATTACACCCCTAGCTAAGGTTATTTTTTTCACTTGTAAAGTATCTTTATTACAAGTCATCTTAGATGCAATTTTTTTTGGGTTAACAAATTTGTGACAAAAGGTTTAAATGAATAGTTTTGAAAATTCTAAGATAAATGAAACCTATCTCTAAGATTTAAAAAGTGAATTATCCAAAAATCTTTGTTTAATTTTGAATGAGCAATTTATGAGCTTTATTATTTTTAATTTTGTCTTTGTTTGTTTCACTCTTCTGTTACGTGGCATCAAGCTTCCTCCCATGCCCCTAAAAGTCAATTTGTCAGTCATGTTGCAAGCTTTACACAATATTATGTGATGCTAGTTCAAGAGGAGGTTTGCTTGGTTGAAACAATTGCTCATAACACACCTTTCGTAATTCGTATCCTGATTATTGATTCATGTTCGTATCCTGATTATTGATTAGTGTATAACATGAAGGCTGCTGACTAGTCAGGAATATATCTTAATTTGATATGAATAGAGATGAGTTAGCAAATTCTTCTCTATACCTTTTTGAAATAGTCAGGAATATATCTTAATAAATCATCCACAAGAAAGAAAATAAAATTGTTATATATTTTAAAAACACAAAATTGTTGGAAAAAAATGAGAAGTGAGGATAGGGAGAGTTTGGATGATAACATCACACGTGAATAGTGAAAATTTATTAATGTGGATTTTTTTTTTTTTCTTTCTAATTATATTCTAGCACCTATTTTGTGTTAACTTTCTTTTGTACAATTCTAAGCACAGTTATTGTACTGAAAAAGATGTATAAAAAAAAAAAATGTCCCACAGTTCTAATTTAAAAATTGAATCTATATTTTTGGAGTTGTTATTAGTTGGTATTTTTAGTGGAAAGGTAACCAAAATTTTCTCTAATTTTATTAAAACAGTTTTTTTTTTTTTTTTTTTTTTTTTTTTTTTTTTTTTTTACAGTTATTTTACTTTCACATTCCACCAATTTAGAATTTCAGTTTCAAACTTCGCAGTATCAAGCATTTAGTAAAATTTAAAATTTCAATTTAAATCTTCCCAAACAAAATTCTACTGCTTATCCTCTTCCCAATAACATAAGCACCCATTTCTTTTATTTTGATATCAAAGTAGTAGAAATTTTATTAAAGAAACAGAACAAAACAAAGGCAAAAAGCCATTACAAAAATCCCTGTATTTCATCAGGAAAATCCTCAAGCCAAACCTGCTCCCCATTACTGAAGGAGGGGTGGCCAACAAGTTTAACAACAGCCTGATTGGTCATAGTGGGCACAGCCAACACCTCAATCCGATGACATCTTTGCTTCAAAATAATGATATCTTCCATCCACATCTCAGCAATAGATTGCTCCTGATTTCCACGGCGAGATACCATGAAAGGAAGAGCATGAGGACCCTCCAGGATTAAATCCAGAAAACCCATCTCCACATGCAGCAAAGGTCAAAGCCTGCATTATAGCACCAATTTCACGAGCCACCCCTCTCGGAATAGCCATCAACGACCCAACATAACCAGGCAAAACCTTTGTTTGGCTTTAATTAAGCTGTGGTTTCATTCTTTGTTTCTATAGTTCTACAACTCTCTCCTACCCCGTTCAGAGAGTGACGAGTTTTAATGTTTTTCTTTTTTAATCTTTAATTGCTATCAATAAATTATGTCTCAATTATAAATTAAAGAAGAAATGTGTGGTGATAAAAAAATAAAAGATTATATAATTTGACCAAATAAAAGAAAGAAGATTGAATCAAATAAATTCAGTTAAGAATGTAGAGTCCTAATTCAAATAGAATTCTTTAATTATTGCATAAATTAGCTAGGTGTAAAATGTGAAAAAAAAAAAAAAAAAAAAAACAAAATTAACCAACTAAGTTAAATAAGATAAATTATGATCTAAAATTTATATGATAAAAGTCATATTTTGTGATAAGATTACCATGAAAAAAAAAAGAAGATTGAATCAAATAAATCCGGTTAAGAATGTAGAGTCCTAATTCAAATAGAATTCTTTAATTATTGTATAAATTAGCTAAGTGTAAAATGTGAAAAAAAAAAAAAAAAAAACAACTTCCAACTAAGCGTTTGTTAATGAATTTATTTTTATTAGTTTCTTTTGTGTAGAAAACAAATTGATAAAAATAGGTTATTGACTACAATTATACATAAACCAATTAAGTGAAGAAAAGTGGGATCCAGTTAGCTCAACTGGTAAAGTCTCTTGTCGTCGAGCAAAGGACCTGGGTTCAAATCCCGCCTACACCAAAAAAATCAATTGGTGTCTTGGCCTGATAGTAAGAGCAACCATCATGAGCGGCCGCCATAGATTTAAATTCTATCATAATTATCAATATCAAAAAAAAAAAAATTAAGTGAAGAAAAAGGCTAATCGTGGTAAATTTGACAAAATTTTAGACGTGTGTTACATGGGACTTTGTTTATTTATTAAATTTGAAATGCTACTTTATATAAACCTCCAATTTTTATTATTTTTCATATCAAAATTCAATGATTTGAAACTACATCTTATATTTATTTTAGGAACAAACACACTATATTTTCCTTTCATACATCACTGGATAAAGGAAATGGTATTTCACCATATCATACTAGCGAACAATGACGTAAATACAAATAGAATTCCCAAACAAAAGGTGAGAGACGTAAGTACCACCTGCTAGGGGTGGCCACAGGTCGGGCGGGTCGGGTATTGGGCAAAATCGTTGTCCGTCCGTAGAAATTAGGATCACGGATAATCCGTCCGTTAACCATCCATTAATTGGCACAGGTCGGACGGGTCGGTTAGTCGAGTTTCGCGGGTTGGACAAATAGGAAAAGAGATTTTAACCAAATTTGAAAAATCAAACTCACATAATGTTTACAACACCAGAACACCACCAACATCAAAATCAAAACCACACAACCACCAACACCAACACCAAACACAAAACCACAATACCACCAACCACCAACAGCAACACCACACACAACTACAAACAAAATCCCACAAATAGAATCCAAAACCCACAAACACCAACAAAACTACGAAACCATCACAGATCTACAAACAAAACCCATGGGCTGGCTGGAGGTGAGGGAGATCTGAGCGAGGCGAGTCGAGTCGAGTCAAGTCTAGGCAAGGAGAGTCGAGGCAAATCTGAGCGAGGCGAGGGAGCTCAACGGAGGCAGATCTGAGACTGAGATCAAATTGAGGCAGCGATGGTCGAATCCGTTAGTGTGGGAACCGTGAGATGGAGAGACTGAAGTGAGAAAGGGATTTTTTTTTAATATATGTATTATTAGATGGTCAGGCGGGTCGGGTATCCACCAGACCAAAAACTCAATATCCGTTTTCCGTCCGAAACCCGAATAAAAAAAATAACATTAACCGTATCCGTCCATATATATACTCACGGGCGGGCGGACGGACTAACAGGTCGGCCGGTTTTATCGGGCGGGTCGAGTTTCACGGATTTTTTCCCACCCCTACCACCTGCTTCTACAAATGATTTTTTTTTGGCTTTAGAGTCTGTTATTCACTATTTTCTTTCATACTCGCCGCTATTTTTTTTGTTCTTTATCAAGAAATAAGGCATGAGACTTCTAAACTTTTTTGTTGAATAATAAAAAGAAAAAGATTATAACCAATAAGAATATGACTAACTAATGTTACAAAGTAACAACAATGAAGAGATTATTGTTATATTTTTTTAAAAGAAACTGTGTTTTCAATTTTGATTGAATGAACACACATGACGCAACCGTGTTTGAACAACTAAATACATAAGTAAATTGAGAAATTTAAAAGTTACACGAAGAAACACACATACTCATTATATTCTCCAGATAAAAATTGAATAAAAAAATTAAAAAATTAAAAATGATAAATAAGAAAAAGCTTCTAAACACATAAAAAAATTTAGATTTATAATATTTGAGGGCCATTCTTTTATTGGGCCTTAGGCGGAAGCCTAAGTTTCCTAGGCCTTGAGCCACCCTTGAGTCCTTCCCAATTCCCATGCAAGTGAAACACGTCTCATAAGTCATAACAGGAAACAAACTCTTTGACCTTTTTATACGGATCATATATATCAATCCCTATAAAGCAGTCGCTTAGGTTAACTGATACTGATATTGAATTTGTTCACAACCCAACCAAAAGAAAGAAAACAAACATGGATCATCACCAACCAACGAGGGAAGAAGTATCTAAGAGTGCGAAAGATATTGATGACTGGCTTCCCATCACCAAATCAAGGAATGCAAAGTGGTGGTACTCTGCTTTCCACAATGTCACTGCCATGGTTGGCGCTGGAGTCCTTGGTCTTCCATATGCCATGTCTCAACTCGGATGGTATGCTACTTTTGTCTTTTGGTCAAAATAATGGAATTCGATATTTTTTTACTCCTTATAAACTAAGATAACCTAATCCATAATCAATCCCAAAATTTTATTGTTATTGTTGTTGTATAAATAACCTAAAGGTGTATTTACATGTTTTACAGACTAGTCTGTTATTTATAGTAGATCCCAAAATTTCGGGAGTAAGGCTTAGTTGTTATTGTTGCTGTTTTTGTTATATAAACTTGTAAGTGATAACCTATATATGTATGTACATGTTTTATTGACTATTTTGTTGAGAATCTATAGCTGATTCCAAAATTTCAAGACTAAAGCTTAGTTGTTATTGTTATATAAATTGATAATTAGTGATAACCTATATGTGTATGTGTATGTTTTTAATTAGCTTATAAGTATATTATGAGATGACCATTATGACTATGGTACTGAGGTGGGTTTATGTATATTTTAGGGGTCCTGGTATTGCTGTATTGGTTATGTCATGGATGATCACTCTGTATACCTTATGGCAAATGGTGGAGATGCATGAAATAGTGCCCGGAAAGAGGTTTGATAGGTACCATGAGTTGGGTCAACACGCTTTTGGTGAAAAGCTAGGCCTTTGGATTGTGGTGCCCCAACAACTAATGGTGGAAGTTGGTGTGAACGTAGTGTATATGATCACTGGTGGGAAATCCTTGAAGAAGGTTCACGATCTAGCATGCTCTGGATGCAAACCTATCAAAACCACCTACTTCATCATGATCTTTTCAGCGGTTCAATTTGCTCTTTCCCACCTCCCCAGTTTCAATTCCATCACCGGTATCTCTTTAGCCGCGGCTGCCATGTCCTTGAGGTATTATCTTCTTTTAAGCACAATTTCATAATGATTCTTTGGGTTCACTTTGAAATATGTACTTGTATGAATGAATATACTCCAATATCATAGCAAACTATAAACCTTCAAAGTGTCAAAATGAATTCCATCCCAAAGTCTATTAAACTTTTCTTGGTTTAGAAATACTAAAAGGTTACTTTCAATTTTACTACAGAAGTGTACCACATCAATAACATAATAAATAATTTTTTGAATTACTTTTTTGCTTTGTGCTTAAAAGTTGACACTCTGACTAATTGTTCTACAGTTACTCTACCATTGCTTGGACAGCTTCAGCTCACAAGGGTGTTCAACCAGATGTGCAATATGGTCCTAGGGCTTCAACCACCACAGGAAATGTGTTTAACTTCTTTTCTGCTTTGGGTGATGTAGCTTTTGCGTATGCTGGACATAATGTGGTCTTGGAGATCCAAGCATCCATACCTTCTACACCTGAGAAGCCCTCCAAGAAACCTATGTGGAGAGGTGTAATTGTGGCCTATATAGTGGTGGCCTTGTGTTATTTCCCAGTTTCCTTTTTTGGTTATAAGGTGTTTGGAAAGGATGTTGAGGATAACATCCTCATTTCGCTTGAGAAGCCCACCTGGCTTATTGCAACCGCTAACATGTTTGTTGTTATTCATGTCATTGGTAGTTACCAGGTAAGATTTGCTTAGAAAATACTACTTTTATAAAGCTTGTGCATCAAATCTAGTTTCAGTCGCCACATGTATATGTTTTTGTTTTTAGAAAGTCAATGAATTTCACAAATTTTTTGCAAATGAAATTCTTCAATTCACTATGTTTGATATCAAGATTTCTTGTGCATTGTAGATTTTTGCAATGCCAGTTTTTGACATGGTAGAAGGATTTTTGGTTAAGAAGATGAATTTCAAGCCGACTAAGTTCCTTCGTTTCATAGTACGCAATGCATACGTTGGTAAGCAGTTTTTCCATTATTTTTGAGGCTCTAGTTCAACCCCATGGAAACACTCTTTAATAGATAATGACAATTAATTGATGTTCTTTGATCTTTTGGTGCAGCATTTACCATGTTCCTTGCAATTACATTCCCTTTCTTTGGTGGGCTTCTAAGTTTCTTTGGAGGATTTGCTTTTGCTCCCACAACATATTTTGTATGGCATAATCTCTCTTTTTTATTTAATGTAAGAACTTTGATAAAAGCTTTGGTTATCTAATTCTATTCATTTGCAGCTGCCTTGTATCATGTGGTTGGCCATCTATAAACCAAAAAGGTTTAGCTTATCTTGGTTGGCAAATTGGGTATGTTAACAAGAAATTTTCTTTTTTTAACTCTATCCAGATGTATTTTTGTTTTGTTTATGAAATCTGATTTGATTTCTTTTTGCAATTTCAGTTCTGCATTATAGTTGGCCTCACATTGATGGTCTTAGCCCCTATTGGTGCACTGAGGCAGATCATACTTCAAGCCAAGGAATACAAATTTTACTCTTGACTGGCTAGTACAAAATGCTTTGATCTAACAAATTGTACAGTGTGGTTGGTGATGATAAGGTTCTGTGAACCATTTGATGTGGGATCTTAGCATAGTCTTTGAGATTTAATCATTTATTTTTGGGCAAGTTTGGGCAAGTTTTTGAGCCCCATGCATGGTAACAGACTCGGAATAGGATATTTCCGTTTCACTTGAAATGGACTAGACTCTTTTACATCAACTATATTGTGGTTTAGGGTTTGATTTTATCCGACTATATAAATAAATAGTAGGTAATTTTCATGTTTCCAATGGAGATTTGAGCTTTTTCTCATATTTGCATGTAACCTATTTCCGTATACTAATATATTTGTATTAAAATTTACCATTCAGCCTCTTGGCTTGAGAGTTTCCTTCTAAAAACTTTCTATAACCAAAAAAGAAGTATTTGATCAAAATTCAGCAGCATCAAGTCATTCATGCAAGTTGTGAAGCTCAATTTCTGTATCAAGTCATTCATGTAACAATAAGGACTAAGCTGTTTTCTATTCAATCTCCATATAGACGAACTTCAACTAAATTTTGAATATAGAAATTCTGTCCCTACAGATTATTTTAAGTATTACTAACCATCTTGCTTAGATGTATGCTGTAGAGTAGGTAGAGATAAGACCCACTCCTTCATATTATGCATTGAGAATTGAGATGGTAGGAAAAGATATATTTTGCATCCCATAAGGGTTATAATTAGAGATATTATAATTTCGGGAATATAAATTCGTATAAAAATGAGAAATATCCTACCTTTGATTCAATCATTTTATTCGTTGAAATAGTAATTCTTTATATTTTATTATACGTTGTAGACTTTTAGTAGAACCCTAACATTAAGGCTACGTTCTTCTTGATAATGTTTAATGGATAGAGTTTGACTACAAACCAGTTTATAGCAAATTTGCTATAACCCATTACATGGCAACTGTACTTTAGTCACATGACCTATTTAATTAATGAGTCATGTAACTTCTTTAAATAATGAAAATAGTTTTTCTCCAACCCGGTTTAGAATAATCCTCCTCCAACCCACTACGTGACAAGTAAATAGACCATCCACATGTACTTTTAGTCACATAACTTTTTTAATGAGTCATGTGACTTTTTCAAATAATACATGTGAATAGTCTATTTAATTGACACGTTTGGAGGAATCCTCTTCCAATCCACTACGTGACAAGTAAATAGACTATCCACATGTACTTTTAGTCACATAACTTTTTTAATGAGTCATGTGACTTTTTCAAATAATACATGTGGATAGTTTATTTAATTGACACATTTGGAGGAATCCTCTTCCAACCCACTACATGATAAGTAAATAACCATCCACATGTACTTTTTAGTGACATGACTTTTTTAATGAGTCATGTGACTTTTTCAAATAATACATGTGGATAGTCTATTTAATTGACACGTAGTAAGTTGAAGGAAAATTCCTCCAAACCGAATTAAAGGAAAACCATGTTCTTAAATAATACATGTGGATGGTCTTATAAGCTGTCACGTAGTTGGTTATAACAAACTAGTTACAAACCGGTTTATAGTCAAACCTTGTCCTTGTTTCGTAATTCAACTGGTATTTTTTAGTGTTTCTAATAAAAACATTCAAAATTCTAATTTTTAGTGTTTCTAATAAAAACATTCAAAATTCAAAAAATGGCACATTGACTTGTTTCGACTTTTGAGAGGCCTCACTATAACAAATTACGACCCATTTTGAAATATATAATTTTTCTTAAATGAAAAAAAAAAAAAAAAAAAAGGGTGTATGATAATCCATTTGATATTCTATTTTTCTTTATTATTATAATATTTGTGTTTGTGTGTGTTAAATTGAATTTATTTTTTTGTAAAAAAAAAAATCGTAATTCAATTTTACCAATGAGTCATGAATAAAACACTCTTTATCCACTGAAAAGTAAAAACAGTTTCCAGCTTCTGAGCTTCACTCTCCCAAGTCCCAAGTTGAAACACTTCCACCAGATGCAATGCAACTCCTCCAAACCCCTCATTTCTTCACCTTCCCTAAAACCCTAAACCCTACTTCCAAACCCCACCATCATCATCATCCATGTCCTCTTCCTCTCTTCCCTTCCAAAGCCCCACTTCTCTTCTCCACCACCACTACCTTCACCCCCAATTGCTTCAGCTCCGACGAGTTCCCTGTCGACGAGACCTTCCTCGAGAGCTTCGGTCCCAAAGACAAAGAAACCGAAGACGAAGCCCGAATCCGCAACTGGGTCGAGCGTGACTGGGCTCCCTGGGAAGAAATCCTCACCCCAGAAGCTCGTTTCGCTCGACTTAGTCTCAACGAAGGCGAAGAAGTCCCTCTTCAATCCCCTGAAGCCATCGAAGCCTTCAAAATGCTCAAACCCAGTTACCGCAAGAAGAAGATGGAAGAGATGGGTCTCACCGAGGATGATTACTATCGAAAACAGTTTGAGATTAAGGGTGAGATACCTGAACCTCTCGAGACTTTGTGGGCTACCCCATTGGTTGTGCAACACGTGGTGCCGCGTGATTGGCCGCCAAGGGATTGGGAGGTGGATAGGAAGGAGCTTGAGTATATAAGGGAAGGTCATAAGTTGGACAGTGTGAGGAGGGTGGGATTGGAGGAGTTGGAGACAGAGGTGAAGACTGAGACTGAGGATGTGTGTTTGGATAGGTACAAGGTGTTTTTGAAGCAGTACAAGGAGTGGGTTGAGTTCAACAAGGATATGTTGGAGGAGGAGTCTTATAAGGTAATGTGACATTCATAACGATATTGAACAAAAAAATGGAACCTTTTTTTTTTTTTTTTTTTTTTTTTTTTTTTATGTATTCTGGTGTTGTGTATTTATGGTTATGTGATTCATATACTGCTAACATGGTTTTTTAGTTAGTGGGGTTGGACCGAGTGATTCGTATTGAGTTGGAGTGAGGTTTGTGTGAAGAAAATTGAGTGTAAAGTTGGCAGTTTGGTGGGAATTGTAATAATATTAGTAGGGTAAGCCTTGATTAAACTTAAACGATTATGGTAGCTTTGGGGGCAATATTTGCCTATTTGGCAATGACATATTTCATCCAGAAAGGGAAACGTTTGGTTATGAATTTCAGACTTTAGGTTAAGCAGGGATTAATTTATTGAGATTGATGTTGTCAAATTGTCTTAAGTTTGCCATAAGTTTAGGATTTTGAATAAGTATGGAGTCCAGCTGAAATATACTGTTGTGAATTTGGAAATTAGGCTGAAATTGTCATGCATTTTGGGATAAGTATATTCTTATTAGTTGGCTACAAATTTGGCACAAAGCTTTAGTGAATTTGGATTGATTGGGAGAATTAGGTGTTGGCGTGAGCTGTTAGACAAAACAATCTTGTTGGCATGAGCTGTTAGACAAAACAATCTCTGCCAACAAGATTATATTGACTAAGATATTATAGGAATCTGCTTTAATGTGAAATCCCATACTTCAAGGGTCAACT